>CM052711.1:76665540-76731343 GCA_028551405.1 Uromys caudimaculatus | reverse complement strand
GGTGGGATTGCAAGCTGGTACAACCACTCTGGAAATCAGTGTGGCGGTCCCTCAGAAAAATGGACATAATACTCCCTGAGGACCCAGCTATACCACTCCTGGGTATATACCCAGAAGATGCCCCAACATGTAACAAAGATACATGCTCCACTATGTTCATAGCAGCCATATTTATAATAGCCAGAAGCTGGAAACAACCCAGATGTCCCTCCTCAGAGGAATGGATACAGAAAATGTGGTACATTTACACAATGGAGTACTACTCAGTTATAAAAAACAATGACTTTATGAAATTTGCAGGCAAATGGATGGAACTTGAAAATATCATCCTGAGCGAGGTAACTCAGTCACAAAAAAGGAACATGGTATGTACTCACTGATAAGCGGATATTAGCCCAAAAGTTCAGAATGCCCACGTTTCACCTAACAGTAACCGCTGGACTGAGAGTGAGGTCCCAGATGGAGGAGTTGGACAAAGGACTGAAGGAGTTGAGGGAGTTCGCAGCCCCATGGAGGGAGCAACAGCGCCAATGGCCCTGACCCTCCCCCCCCCCCCCAGTCATCCTGAAGTTTGGACCACCAACCAAAGAATACACATCTATTGACCCATGGTTCGGCGGATCACATATGAGGCAGAGGATGACCTCAGTGGCCATCAGGGAGAGAGGAGAGGTCCTTGGACCTTAGGGTGTTAGAGGCCCCAGTAAAGGGGAATGTCAAGGTGGGAATAGGGGCATGGGTGGGCGGGTGGTTGGGAGGTGGAATTCCCTCTTAGAGGTAGGAATGGGGAGGGGATAGGGGGCTTCCAAAGAGGAGATCCAGAAAAGGGGAAACATCAGAAATATAAATAAAGTATCAAAAATAAAATAAAAAAAAGAAAAAAAAGTTATATGAAACCAAATAAACAAAACAAAATAGAACACAACATCAAAACAATAACAACAAAACCACACAATTTCCTTTCAGTTCATTATGTATTGGAGATATACTTCTGGGCATCAGGCCTGCCCTTACCGTGGTTTGTATACTCAGTAAGACTCCCATAGAAAAACTGTTTTTTCCTTTGTGTGTGGTTGTAAATTAGATATAGCTTCTTGGTTAAGGACAGGAATCATGCTTAATTCTCCATCCAAGTGCTATAACCTTGTCTGATGCAAGTCTTAGGCAAGTTTCCACGGTCTCTGTGAATTCATGTCTCTGTTGGCCATTCTATATCTGGAAGCCATAGTTTCCATCTTACAATCTTTTCACTTCCTTTTCCACATAGGTAACTGAGCCCTGAGAAGAAGGGTTTCATGTAGATATCCCATTTAGCTCATCCCACTGAGTCTCTCTATGCATATTGGTGACTTATGGCTTTCCTAATTAGTCCCACTGTACTATAGGAGGTTACTTCTCTGATGCTGGTTGAATGAGACCCTGGTCTATAGGTATAGCAGAATGTCATTAGAAGTCATGTTGTTTCTGTGTTCCCTAGCAGAAGAGACATGGTTTTGTCCTGGGTCTATGATCTATCTATTCTCATGTTCTTGGATAACTGAGAAGTGTCAGGCATGGGTTTCATCTCATGGAGTGGGCCTTAAATCCAATTGGGCAGTATTTGGTTATTCCTGTAACATTTGTACAATTATCCTACTACCATAACATTCAGGCAGATCATCATGTTAGATCAAAGTCTTGTAGCTAGGTTGGCAAGCAATAACCTTCTATTGAGACAGGATCTCTCACTGACCTGGAACTAACCAAGTAAACTGAGCTGGATATTTATCCAGCCCCTGGGATACACCCTGCCTCTGCCTCCCATCAGTGGGATGATAAGCCTATGTCACCACACCCAGTATTTTTACATGAGTTCTGGTAAAATGACTCAGGTCCTCATATTTTTAAGGCAAGTTTTTTACTAAAAGCCATCTCTTCACTCCTGTCTGTACTTTTAAAAATGGTAGTGACGTTTTTCCTTAATATGATCTTCCATCTCCTTTACATATTGGCAACTACAGACAATGAGAAAGAGACCTATCCTGATTATATCATGGGACAAGTCACTTAAGGGTTAGCATATTAGCAAAGAATTGGTTTTTCTATATTGCTGTGCCCTTTCCTCTTTGCAATAATGAAATATTCCACCAAACTAGCCAGTCCATAGCATGTCCCTGGCTATACACAAATCCATATATTGATGAGAAGCATTTCATAGCTTAAACCACTTGAGAGATGAAATTTTGGAGCTGGAGAGATGGTTCAGTGGTTCATAGCTCTGGATGCTCTTCCAGAAGACCATGGTTAATTTCCAGCTCATAACCATCTATTGACTTTAGTTTCACAGGGTCTGGTAACTTGGAATACCTTCTACTTGTGATGCATGAACATTGTGCAAAACATACATTCAGAGAAACTGCCCATATACATACAATGAACTATTTTCTAAAAGAGATATATTTTGTATTGCCCTGACCAGGTAGATGGGAGGGAGATGGAGGAAATCAGAGTCAATCTATGTCACCTCTCAGAGTAAACTCTCTTTTGCTAATTGTCTTGATCTTTCCAGTCCAGATGAAGTCTTTCTTTCCATGAAGCATTTATCTACTCTGTGGAGTAAATTCCAGGTCAACCTGGTCTACATAATGAGTTTGAGCACATCAATGATATGTAGAGAGACCATGTTTATGAATGAATGAATGAATGAATGAATGAATGAATGAATAAATAAATAAATAAATAAATAAATAAATAAATAAATAAGGGGAAAGATGGCAGTACTGTAATAGTAAAAAGCATACAACATTCCTTTCTCTGTGTTCTGTGATATGTATACTACTCTGGCACCCAAATGTTCTAAATGTATCCAGCTGATTTTGTGTTTCTCTTCTCTGAGAATTGGTGATTGAGAGCCATGTTCACAAAGTATGAATTAATGAGAGTTTTGATTCTAAAAAAATACTGTAATGTTTTTTCATTGCCATCATCGTTATCACTATTATCACTACTATTATTGTGTGAATATGTGCACATGTGAATGTGAGTGTTGGTACCCTCAGAGGCCAAAAAGGGAACCAGATCACCTGTTCAGATCAGAATAGAGTTACAGGCAGCTGCTAGCAACCCAAATGAATGTCCTCCAAAGGACTAGCATTCTTTAGCCCTGAATCATATCTCCATTGTTTTGCTTACTTTATTTTTTTTAATTTTGAGAAATTGGTACCTTTATCCCTGGATGTCAATTATCATGCACATGCAAGATCATTGGAGACTGAATACTATCTAAACCTAAGACAGATGATCTTTTCCCCCAGCAACTTCCCATCCGGCCTTTTAGATTCCCTGAATATGTGTGCAAGGATCATGTTTAGAATCCTCCATTCCAGTATAATATATAAGAGTAAGATGTTGGTAGTCACTGAAACCTACATGCAGAATAATAACATATCTTGTCCATGCTATGCTGAAGGTGAAGAAATTTTGTCATCTAGATATACTGGAAGAACTACCTTGAGAAAATAAAGTTTAATCAGGAGTCATGAAACATTTATTATAAATGGGCAGGTAAAGCCTCCTGCATAGACTAATGCCAGAATGCCAACTACTGGGGAGTTTGAGGCAAAAAAAAACAAAACAAAACAACAACAACAACAAAACTAGAGTCCAGAAAGTCAACTCCAGCCTAGATAATAGAATAAAACCTCATCTCTTTTAAATAAAAAGTGAATGTATACTTGCATTTTCTCTTTTGTAAGCCATATAATCTCAGGCACTAATTATTCAGCAAGGTCAGTATAGTGCAAGTGCATCCATAGGCAACTTGTCCATAGAAAAGCATAATTGTGTTATAATAAAGATTTCTATTAAAAACAAACAGGCTTTGAGGTGTAAATATGCAAGTGATTTCTTCTTTTCTATTAAGGAAGATGAGCCCATTGTAATAAACAAATATTCATTACATATATTTATGTGCATTTCAAAGATCTTCAAAAACTACAAATACATGGAATTATTTGACCACTTTCAAATAGCTTCAAACTTTTAGGCAGCTCTGTTTTTATTCAGCCATCAGTTAGGCAGTAACTCTAATACATTATTCTTCTAAGTAATGCTTTAAGAAATATTCATGCCTTCACAAATTACCCATTGACAGTCAACCAATACACCAGCATACTGAAAGCTGAGGCAACCTAAACAGAGACTATATGTGCCCAGAACCCTGCCAAATCAGTACCTTGATAATTGTTTTGCTCCATCACCACAAACAGTGAAAACAAGAACTTTTCTTAAGGAGAAGTATTTTTTGAAATAGTAATTAAAGTACAAATTTCTCCAAAATGGCATGTTTTTAAAGCATTTGCTCTGTAATTTCTATAAATAAAGTACTTGAAAGGATTCTGTTCAAGGAATCTCCATACATGTTCATGGATGACTTCAGAAGAACCAAGGGGAATAAGAGTGCCATGCCTTCAGGGAAACCTAGATCAAGGGAAGCTTCCAGGAGGGCAAGGGAAGAAGAGTCTGGGAAACATAGTAAGCTTCAGCAGAGTCCCTTGATAGCTGGAGCTGGAGGAAAGGAATCTAGCCTCATTATCAAGGAGCAGAATACAACCTATTGTACTCAGTGCCTTTGTGGACCCTTCCTTCTTGAGTTAGGGAAAAAGGCCCACTCGTGACACAGAAAGCTCAAAAATGCATATTTCTCAGTAATTTTGTACCAAGATTGGACAGATATATTCTTGATTTTCAATGTCTCTCTTGGGCTATGGAGATAGCTCATTCAGTATAGTACAGGTTCATAAATAAAGTTGGCTCTACAGAATTCACACTTTAAAAATCCAGGACCATACCTGTAATTCTAGCATTGTGGAGACAGAAAAGAGACAACCCAGTGGCTTAGAGCCCAATTAGTCTAGACTTCCTGGTGAACTCCAAGCTAGTGAAAGGCCCTACCATAATAAATAAATAAATAAATAAATAAATAAATAAATAAATAAATAAATAAATAAATAAATAAATAGTGAACCAGCACCTGAGGAATGTAAGGTGTGGATTGCTCTGCGTTTACATGCATGTGCACACATATGTACACATGCCATACAAGTACATATACAATGTCTCGTGGTCAGTCCTTCCATTGCTGTCTTCTCTCATGGTAAATCCAGCTTCTTTAGTTCTTCCTCTTTTTTCAAAAACATCTCTTCTCTGTTGTTCAAATGATGCATCTACCTTCCTCACTCTTGCTTCACATTTGTCCACTCTGACCTTTCAAGTGGAACCTACCCTCTGGAAGACAGCCACGTTTTTTAGTACCAAGGGCTATGTCTCAAATGACAATCAAGCCTCCTTGTTTAAACCCAGTGTTGTTTAAACCCAAGGAGATGCATCTCATCATTTCTGTGTTTTTGGTGAAGATTCCTGGAGCTTTTGTGAGGCAAGCTGCTCTTTCTTGTTTCTCAGTGTCACCTACTGGTTTCACGTTAGTGTCATTTCTTTGAGAAATCCTTGTCAGATCTGCTCTGACATCTAGCCCTCTTTGCCTTTAAATTTTTCTATAGAGAACAGCTGCAGTCCCATGTGAATTGAGACTGATCAAAATGAGACAGGTGGGAGCTAGTGTGTAACTCAGTTTATAGAGTACTTGCCTACAAGGCATGTAACCCCAGTTTCAGTCACAGATTAAACAAAAAGTTTCAGTGATATGCACCTATCATCCCAGTATTTAGGAGGTGGAGGTAGACTGATCAGTAGTTCAAAATTTTCCTCAGATATGTAGCAAGTTTAGGGGTGGCAAAGGCTCCAAGAGATCCTGTCTCAAAAAAATATCGTAGCAAGAGAGAGATTAAGACCCCATAAAAAGGCAAGTCAGAGAGTGACACCATCAGGTCATATTTAGGATCTTGAAAAAGTCCCATGATCCCCCTGGTCTCTAGTGTCTTCCCACAAAAAATGATTAGATAAAGACTTTACACAGAGCTGGAGATCCTAGTGTAATTCAGAGAACTATGCATACGATAGAAATGGATATGCCTGTAGGAGTTGGCCTTCTATCCACACTCCCACAGTTATCTGCAGGTTTCTGGGCTTCAAAATACTGAGCTGAGTGTCTTCCATCTCTCTTAAATAAACATTTATGAACTGAGTACTCCTAGATCCCACCAGTTACTCTTTAACTAAAGGTTTGCATGTCACTGCTGCTCAGCCTGGATGTCTTTGAGAGACAGCCAAGGGCCATGTGGAGTGTGCCAAGACCTGGATTAAGCACATGGCTGACCCTCACAGCTGGCCAAGCTTTGCCATTTATCCTTCACAAGAAAAATCCACCAAATCTTCAACCCTCAGTATCACTGCAGTACATATAATTAAAATATCTTTCACAGGAAAAGATTGTCACATGTTCCTTAGTTAGCATGAGCCCTTGTGTCCTCTATTAATGTTGAGATTTAGGAGTAACAGTTAGGGACTCTCATTGACAGCACCATGAAATCCTCAGGCGAAAATCTGGAAACCATGAGAGAGTTAACACTAAGGCTTGCATCTATTCTTGTAGGAAGCATCAAAAATGCTTTTGGTGTATACATTCTTGGTAGGGGAGGAAGTGTACACTTACTTAAAGGTCAAGGGATTACACCAGACTGCCTTCTCTATCACTAGCCACCTGATTTTAGAAACAGAGTCTCCTATTGAACCTGATGTTCATGAACTCAACTAGCCAGAGAGCCCTGGGTTACTCCTATCTCTACCTCCTCTATCCGAGGATGATAGGTGGAAGCCACCAGGCCAGGTATTTAAATGAGTGTTGCAGAGGGAATTAGGGTCTTTATGTTTTTTTAGCCAGTAAGGACTAGTGACACTTTCTAAACCCTGATCTGAGCTACGCAATTATTCCATTTATAAATTCTTAACTAGGAGAGCCAAGTCCTACACATAGCCCTTAAATTGACATTTCAGACTTAGTCTGGTTATCTGTGAAACAGGAAAATAGAGCCATGAGAGCTAAGTTCAGTCACACAGCATATTCAACATTGTTTTCAAGCTGTGCTCTGAAAGTACCAACTCGATCCTGCAACAGTCCTACATAGAAAGCACCATTGTTTTTTCCTTTTATTTATTTATTTCAATTATCTCTTACTTTCTTGATAATTTCATACAGTATATTTTGGTTATATTTAATCCTCCCCACTCCTCCCAGATCTACAGATCTTTCCCACCCCACCCCATCCCCACATTTGTGTCTTCTTCTTTTAAACTTATCAGGCTCATTTGTCCTGTCCATTTATTCCTGGGTGTGTGGACCTTCCCTGGACCCATTCTTATTCTACACATTTGCAGTGAAGGGGTGGCTATTCAGGGTTCTGTGTCTTGATGGAACTCACAGAGCTGCATGCAGGTAAGCTGGATGCTGGCACTCATTGAGCTACATGCAGGTGAACTTCAGTGGGACTCGATCCCTTTCTTCCTTAGACTTTTCACTGCAGGAACTTCATCTTACCATCTCAGAAAATGTGCAACTGTATGTAAGCAACTGCACAGAAGTACCAGTGGGCTTGTTGCTGCCCTCTGCATACTAGGAAATTCAGTGCCCTGCTCACCCTTAGCTGTCATTTTCCAGTCTCTGAAGCTCCTAAAAATGTTACCACGTGGACTCGGTGGTGCCTCCAGTCTTGTATAATATGATTTCTGTCAAAATGACTTTATATACTGATCAAAAATGCAAAGGGAGAGTGTTTCCCTGCTGCAGGGTTGAAATCTGACATTAAAGGTCAATCCTGAGCTCCGTGCAAAATGGCAGACTCCCTCTGTCAATGGGGATCTTCTTCTCTGGGGGATCCAGGACCCCAAATAGAATATTTGAAGAATGTCATATAGTCCTGCCCCTGAGATTATTGGAAGACCTCCCCATGCTAATGAGGCATCCCAGTAGCCAATTCCTTCAGCCAATGATCTTTGGCCACCTTGGATATTTTCACTTCCTTTCCCAAAACTAAATAATGCTTGTTGCACCCTGAGTAAATTATGTACATACAAGCTCACCCAGACTAAATAAGCATGAACAAGCAAAGGTCATCTCAGAGAAATATTTGTGAGATCATCTGAGAAAGACTTCATGTAAAAAAAAAAAATCCTTGGAGAAGGCCTACTCTCCCCACCTGACTCCTGCCACTAGATCCAGCCAGACCAGGATCCTGTCTGTTTCTGACTCTGTGTCATCTTTCCTGCCTGCTGTGCAACAGAACATGGGCATCCTGAGAAGTAGAAAGCTAAGGATGGGGAACCACAGTAGCAAAGGTATATTTCTGTTCTGATTTCAAGTTTCAATCCACTGACTCCTGGAGACTTGCTTTGACCCTGAGGCAAGGTAGATCTTCTGGGAAACGTGACAGGAAAGCTGTTCACATCTTGTTCAACATGGCAGATAGAAATAAGAAAAGAGAGACAGAGGTGAAGACACAGACAGAAACAGAGTCAAAGACAGGTTTCATCCCTCTAATGCACATCCAAGTAAATATGCCCTCCAGCCAAGACATATTAGATGTTTCCATCACAACACAAATGTTTTTAAAATTGTAAAGCCATTTTGGAGTGATACATTGATATCAGAGATCTCACTATCTAGTTACTTACCAAAGTCCTGCCTCTGAATATCAATGAATGACCAAACCTTTGACATGCAAGCCTTTGGGTACATGTCAAATGGAATCCACACATAGTAAAGGTCACTTGCATCAAGCAGAGCACCCTTAAATCCCTAAAGACCCATTTGATCTCCCCTACCTCATTTAAAAAAACAAAATGGGGTCTCAAGTGTCATAGTCTGGCCTTGAACTTTCTATGTAGATAAATATAAAGTTGGACATCTGATTCTTTGCCTCCATCTCCTGAGTGCTAAGATTAGAGTAGTGCATCACAGTGTCTGTTTTGTGTGGTGCTAGAGATGGAATCCGGGGTTTTGTGCTTACTGGGTCAGAACTCTACAAACTGAGCCATATACCCCAGACTCCCTCTGTGTACCCCACAATAAGAACCCTTTTCTTATTGAAAGACTTATAACCCCTTTGTGATCTTAGAGCATAAGCCATTGGTGTTCTATTCAGGAAACTTTCGTCTGTGCCAAAGTGTTCGAGGCTCTTCCCCACTTTCTGCTCTATAAGTTTCAGTGTATCTGGTTTTATGTGGAGGTCCTTGATCCACTTGGAATTGAGCTTTGTAAATGTAGATAATAATGGGTTGATTTATATTCTTCTACATGCTGACCTCCAGTTGAACCACCACCATTTGTTAAAAAATACTGTCTTTTTTGCACGGGATGGTTTTAGCTTCTTTGTAAAATATCAAGCGACCATAGGTGTGTGGTTTCATTTCTGGGTCTTCAGTTCTATCTCATTGATCTTCTTGCCTCTCTCCATACCAATACTATAGAGTTTTTATCACCATTGCTCTGTAATACAGCTTGATGTCTGGGATAGTGATTCCCACAGAAGTTCTTGTATTGTTGAGAATAGTCACCATGATCTAGGTTGGTCTTAAATACCAACAAAAACAATGGAAAGCACACATGAACATGGAAGGTGGACAATTCTCTAGTCAATGGTAACTTGGACAAGGAGAAAATGAAGAGATTAAAGACTTTTTAGTATTTAATGTAAAAGAAGACACATGATACCAAAACTTATGGGACACAATTAAAACTGTGGTAAGAGGAAAGCTCATAGCTCTGAGTGCCTCCAAAATGAAACTGAAGAGAGCATATACTAGCAGATTGACAGCACACATGAAAGCCCTAGAATAAAAATAAGCAAATACACCCACGAGGAGTAGATAGCAGGAAATAATCAAATTCAGGGCTGAAATCAAGCAGATAGTAACAAAAAGAATTATACAAAGAATCAACAGAACAAGGAGCTGGTTCTTTGACAAAATCAACAAGATAGATAGTCAGACTAATCAGAGGGAACATAGACAGTACCAAAATTAACAAAATCAGAAATGAAAAGGGAGACATAACAACAGAAACTGAGGAAATTCAAAGAATTATCATATTGTACTACAAAAGCTTATAATCAACAAAGTTGGAAAATCTGGATGAAATGGACAATTTTCTAGACAGATACAAGGTGCCAAAGTTAAATCAGGATCACATAAACCATCTTAGCAGTTTCACAATCCCATAAGAAGTATAAACTGTCACTAATAGTCTCCCAACAACAACAACAACAATAAAACCCAGGACCAGATGGGCGTAGTGGAGAATTCTATCAGACCTTCAAAGAAGGCCTAATACCAATACTCTTCATTCAAATTATTCCACAAAATAGAATGAAGCCACAATTACACTTATACCTAAACAACACAAACACCAAACAAAGAAGAGAACTTCAGATCAATTTACCTTATGAACATTGATGCAAAAATACACAATAAAATTCTCACAAACTGAATCCAAAAACACATCAAAATGATCATTCACCACTATCAAGTAAGCTTCATCCCAGGGATGTAGTGATGACTCAATATAAGGAAATCCATCATCACAATCCACTACATAAACAAACTCAAAGGAAAAAAGAAAACATATGATCATTTCATTAGATGCCGAAAAGCACTTGACAAAATTCAGCATCCCTTCATGTTAAAAGTCTTGGAAAGATAAGGAATTCAAGTCCTGTACCTAAACATAGTAAAAGCAATATTCAGCAAACTAGTAGCCAACATCAAACTAAATGGAGAGAATCTTAAAGCAATCCCACTAAAGTCAGGACTAGAAAATGCTGTACACTTCTCCCTATCTATTCAATATAGAACATGAAGTTCTAGCTAGAGCAATTAGACAACAAATGGAGGTCAAATGGATACAAATTGGAAAAGAAGAAATCAAAATATTACTATATGCAGATGATAAGATAGTATACTTAAGTGACCCCAAAAGTAACAGCATGAACTCCTAAACCTGATAAACATTTCTACAAAGTGCCTGGATATAAAATTAACTCAAATCAGTTCCCTTCCCCTTCTCAAAGGATAAACAGGCTGAAAAAGAAATTAGGGAAATGATACCCTTCACAATAATCACAAATAATAAAAAGTACCTTGTGTGACTCTATCCAAGCAAGTGAAAGATCTGTATGACAGGAACTTCAAGCCTATGAAGAAAGAAATCGAAGATCTCAGAAGATGGAAAGATCTTCCATGCTCATGGATTGGCAGGATTAATATAGTAAAAATGACCACCTTGCTGGAAGCAATCTACAAATTCATTGCAATCTCTATGTAAATTCCAAATCAATTTGTCATAGAGTTACAAAGAGCAATTTGCAAATTCATTTGGAATATAAAAAAATCCAGGATAGCAAAAACTATTCTCAACAATGTGATGGTATCTTTACTTTGGTTCCCTCTGAGGTAAATAAATTGATCATATCATATGACACACATAACAAAAGCCAAACGTGGTCAGTCATTCCCGATCCAGGAGGCTGCATTTTCACAATTTCCTTGGCAGGTGGCATAGGAGGTATATAACCTTTCCCATCCAGCCCCTGCACAGCTTTCAGGTTCACCCCACTTAAATATTGCTATCCATTTCTCATGCTGAAATAGGAAACTATTTGTGCTGTACAGTGGAGACTTTGCTTTGCCTTTCCTTTACTAAGTTCATTCTCTTAACAGCATGTTTTCACACAAACATAGTTTCCCTTGCCCTAAGGAAAAATATACACTTTACTTGTATAAATAAATAAAAACTATGTTAGCCCACTGATCAAGTAAGTTTGGAAAATCCCGTTAATACTGATGACCTCTAGTGTACTTTCAAAAGTATACTTTAAATAAATGTTTTATTGTATCATTTGTTAGTGTATTTTGTGTTGCTTAAAATGTCAATATCATCAATAAAAATTCCCTCTGGACTTTTCTCCACCAATAAAGCCATTGCCACATAGGCATACTTACTTGAGTTCAATCCCCAGTAGCCAGGTAGAATGTGACTGGTGTGGTGGTGTATACTAGTGATTTCAGTGTCAGCAAGGTGGAGATGGTTGGATTCACAAGGTCAGCTTGAACAATCAGCTTAGCTCAATGATTCTGGCCAATGAAAGTCTTGTCTCAGAAAACATGGTGCATGTCTCCTGAGGAACAGCCCCAGACTTGGCCTCTAGCCTCTCCATGAATGCACATCCACATGAACATATGCAGACACAAACACACAGAAGAATCCCCTCTGAACAATTGCAACTTTAAAACAGGGGCATCCACTTAAAAGAATCCTTTAGACATATTGACCACTAATTAATGCCAATCAGTCTATCTGCTTACCTATTTATTTCATAAATGTGGGCTTGGTCATCAAGAACCCATAAGAGAAAAACGAGAATAAAAGTGAATTCAAATCTTTCCTATTGCTACATAAGAGCCTTGCATCTGATGATCAATAAACTCCCTGAGATTTTGTTTTGTTTCATTTTTTACCTATCCACTAGAAATTGATGAAGAACCCATGTTTGTGCATGCTTTGTCACTTAAGGGTTCCTGTGCTAGACTTGATTCCTATTGTAGTGATACTGGGAAGTGACTAGTCTTTACAGTTGCTGCTTAATGGAAGGTATATATAAAACTAAAGGATCAGCTCTCACATGGGGATAAAGTAGCTGCCAAGGCACAGTTAAGTTGTCTAAAGTGTGAGTTATTACAAGTCCAGCCTCTGATTGTTTTCTAGTCACTATTTGATGTTACCTCTTCCAACCAAATACAAACAACACTTTGCCTGTCACCATGAGCTCATTAGAACCAGATAATATTGACACTATACTTTTCTTTAAAAATTTGTTTTAACCTACATGAAGTATTTACTTATAGTAATTTAAAAAGCAATCAATAGAGAAAACTATCTTGTTTATGCTCATGATGTACACAGTTGGTCAAGTCAGGTGCTGGACCCTAGCAGCCCCAAAAGTTGATGGAAGACATAATGAGCCTCTTAAATAAGTAAGGAACATCAAAAAGCAGAAAAAGGAGGTTTACTCAATCTGGAATTACAGGGAAGGGAAACAATTCAAGGTTCTGATGATTCCTTAATCAGACTAGTAAGAACTATTTATAGCTAATCAGTTTTGGTCCAGGTGTGACCCTGCCTATCACTGACCCCTCATTATTTCAGCCCCAGTCTCCTTGCAAGTTGATTTAACAAGTTGTCAGAACTATTCAAATTCTCCTCATGGGAAACAACCATCCTCTCTGGAAAGCACCAGGGCCTCAGATTTTGAATTCCCAAGCTAGATACCTGGAGAAATACTAGTTTCTTCCGACTCCCTTTTCTTAAAACTGTGGTAGCTAAAGAAATGAGCAGGAATTGCTACCTTTAGAAATCCTTTACTCCTACCAGGACTTTTACAGAATGTGACCTCAAAAAATCATTTGGAATCCATAAGAAAGAGAAAAATGCAGTACTGTTCCTGATATCCTGAAGCTAATGAGCATTCTCAAGTTTCTATTGCACCCTTGAAGTGGCATCAGGCCAAATTGCTTTGCATAAAGTCACATGTGACTCTGTCCATCCTTCTGCTCAGGAGCTGAGTTCCACTGGGGCCCTGTATAGCCAATAAAGTGCACAGGAAAAAAAGTCATCTGAAGACATCTATTCTAGCCTCAAGATATCCCTAATATCATCCCCACCAGCAGGATGATAAACTAGTAGCCACAGGAACTGGAAGGGCAAGACCAACATGCCTCAAGAACAAATGACTCACTCTGCCCCAACACCTCAGTTCTGTACTCACCCCATCTTGACCTGACAACCACAGGATTCAGATGTGTTTTCCTGTGATAAATACCTGGACGACTTCTAAGCAGACTGCTCTCCAGTCCACAATACCTGCATCATATCTCATAAGTAATGAGTAACACCTTAGTGTGACCACGGTCCATGAACTTCTAGCTAACAGGCTTCCTGGGGGCTTGTGTATTTCACCTGATGAAGAGAGTTTATATGTATACTGGCTCAGAAAAATCAAAGGGGTTCTGGTTGTCATAATTACTGCTTCTCAAACTAGGTAGTATGGAAAATCTGTGAAACTGACCACAAGTGCCTTCTGAAAACTTCTTCAGAGATCTATGAAAAGGGATTCAGAAATCTGCAATGTGATCCAGACAGAGTTTATCTATGTGCCAATCTGTCTCTCTGTACATGCTGATAATAAACCTTCTAACAAATTTCTTACCATAAATAATCCAGTTCAGTGTCCCCACTAAATCTCATACCCTGACCCTTTCATTTTTAAAATGTAAATGATGGAAGAACAGGTGTCATTTGTGCCTTCACAAGAGGATGAGGTGTCCCTTGTCTACAGTTTGGAAACCCAGGAACATAATGTAAGGAAGTCAGCCCCACTTCTTTCTATTGCTGTGATAAAACACCATGACCAAAGCATCAAATTGAAGAAAGCATTTAATGTGGGACTTATTGTTTCAGAGGATCAGAGTCCACGGTAACATAGCAAAGAGATGGTAAAAGAAACAGCTAAGAGTTCACATCTTGATCTGTAAGTTGCAGGCAAAGAATGCTAACTTGAAATGATATAATTCTTTTGAAATCTCAAAGCCCACTTCCACTGACAAACCTCTTCCAATAAGGCCATATCTCCGAATCTTTCCCAAATAGTTCCACCAAATATGTATCAAATATGCAAAGATATGAGCATATAGAAACCATTCTCATTCAAATCTCCATATTCTGGTTTTCAGTCTAAGATAGACTCCTAAAGAAGTAGGTTCTGACTGCAAAGAACGCATGCCTCAGCAGCAGAATAAATGAACTTGACAGCAAGAGTAAGAGTTAGTAGGTAAAACTGAAAGCTTTATTCTTCTCATATCTTTCTGTGTTGGTTGTCAACAGAAGATGTGGCCCAGATTTAGTGTGGGTTTTTTGAGCTCAAGTGATCCAGTCCTGAAAAATCCTTCACATATGTCTCCAGGTACTTGTTTTAAAACTTGATTCCAGTTATAGCCACCTTGACAGCCAAGGTCATTCTTCACACACCCTGAGCAAGAGAAAAGGCAACAGTGGCAATGTCTAGACAAGGGCATACAGCAGCTTGAGAGGTGCCATGTTTGCCTTGATGATTGACCCTATTGTACAGGGTATTCCACAACATCCACTAATGTCTCTGAATCCTGAAGTGAACACTTTTCTGTTCCCACAGTGCACCCTCTACTCTGCCAAAGGTATTGACGCTTCTGTCTGTGTAATACCTCTGGCAGGAATTAAAATATTCTAAAGAGATGCTCTGCACTTTGTTTTAGCTATGAGAATGTTGAGATATTTGAAGCAATTGTCCCTAAGGAATTGGAATTTTGCAAGACATGAACCACCTACCATCTGTTGAGCAAGTCTCAAATCTAATCAGAAAGTAGTTGGTACCTCCAATACTAGGCTTCCATTATAACCCATTACATGCACCAAATCGGTTTATCTCACACATCATTTAACTATTTTCTTCCCCAGTGTTACGTTATTCTAAGGCTTGGTGCCATTGAAAAAAAGAGAATGTGTAATCTAGGCTCTCAATGAACTGAACATGCTGTGGTAGAAAGGAAATAGTTCCTCTATGAGTGCCCTCACCTTATCCTGTGAACCTGAACAAAATTTATAGTTCTGGCCCCTAGCAGTCTGTCTTGTGCCATACTCAGGAGTCTGCATGCAAATATTACTCCTTTTCTGGAATTCCTTTTTCTTCTCACCCTGGTCGTAACTTTGTGCCTGAATGCAGTCAAACTCACCTCCAAGGACAACTTAAAGATAGATTTCCTTGACAATTGTAAATTCTATCAAGTTGACAATTATCACAACACCTTATATTTGAGCACATAAATAATTCAAGGGATTTCTTTATAGATAAACACATGTGAAACATGTTATGCCATCAGCAACCAGAAATGTTATAACTGATCTGCCCTTATGAAGGTACAAGATGAAGTAAGGGGATCTGTTATGAACTCTATAAATTTCTCCACCCCAACTCCCAGAAAATGTGCAGTAGGAAGCATTCAATGGCTGCTCAATAAACCCATTCATATCTTTGTACCTGATCATTCCGGCAGAGGAACTATCTCTGAGGACTGTCTTTGATCCATCCAAAGCAGCTGTCATAGGAAATAAAAAGACCACAGACATCAATTCATAGCCATGGGCAGCCCTTGATTCACAAGCTATAAAGATTTCCTGCCTCCCACTTGAAATTGGTGCTTATTTACACTCCCAGGATGTGGGCTGTAATCTAAAGACATTAGTTCTAGAAACAGAAAACAACCCACTATAAATAATCAGAGCAATCGAGAAACTGTGAGTAAAGAAGTTCAATAAGAAAGGGCTTGGGAGGCACGTCAGCCTTTGATGATCAAAGCTACATGGATGCATGTTCCTCAAGGCAAGAGCCTTTTAAAATGTACTCACTTCACAAGTGCAGAAAGTGGTAAAGCCAGAATCCAAAGTGTAAGTGACCTCACACTAACACTTTGTATACACAGTGTAAGCCTTTCTACATATACATAGATACTGCCTCTGAGAATGGCTGTTCTTTGTATTCAATTACATCTCTTTTGGCATCAACACCTATGAGGCTCCTTTGCCAGAACAGTGAAAAGCAAGATATAATGGAGGTATGCCTTCTAACACACATTCACATCACAGGCACCCAGGGCCAGACTCCCCTGGAGTGCTTCAGGCCAGACTGAAATTTTAGACATGGATTACTATCAGAGCACCCCTAGCAAGTTAGGATTAACTACCCAGCCTCTGTGAGACAAATGGAGAAACAGTTAGTAGTAAAAGCAGGAAAAGAGGGGTTATTCAATGCAGCCTCATAAGAAAGAAGAACAAAGAGATCTAATGACTGCCTACCCATGACCCTACTCTGAGTCCTGACAGGATGTTCAATTTTGAACAGAACAAGAGGTATGGATAAAGGGCCTTGGTACAGGTGTGGTCCAAATGATCACTGACACATCACTGTCATTGCTACAGCCTTTCCTGCAAGATGGTCCATCAAATTATTAGAACTATGCAAAATTTCTTTCTGGAAGATGAGTAAACACACACACACACACACACACACACACACACACACACACACACACACACAATTTAGTAGCATCAGCTTCTAGGTCTTTTTCTTCTCCCAGAATAAGACTATGAGACTCAAGGAGAAATTTCAATTCCTTGGTATTAATTTTTCCACAGTCAAATAATCAAAGAAAGCATTACAAATTTACCTTTAAAATATCATTATTCCTTCCAGGATGGATACATGTAAGACCAGAAAGATCCATGGGGACAAAAGAATATCTTACCTCAATACCAGCAGCTATGATTCAGGCTTCTGCCTTGTGGACAAAGAGTCATATTCTGACTCTACTCAGAACCCATAGTGGCCGAGACTCAGCAGGTAGACTCCAAAGCCTTCTTTCTGTTTACACTACACAAGTCCAGCAAGCACTTCATTGTAACTCATCTCTTTCCCTTGGAAACTTAGTTAATAAAGACTACTCAACTATGCATTATCTTACCACACAACACACAGAGGCTACAGAAGAGAACTCAGCCCATGCTATAGCCAAGCTAAAGTTAATTTTAACTGTATCTATTCATTACAAATCAAGAAGAAACTCTGAACTTTGGCTGAGTTACTGAATTTTATTTTTCAAAAAATATAAAATGTTTTCAGCTTTGTATTTGCTTTTGTTTGATTTGTTTTGTTTTGTTTTGTTTCTTGGATAGTGTTTCTCAGCTACAGTAGCAGGGAAGCTTGGGGTCAAATTTGTAATGACTTCTCATGCCAGCTGAAAAATCCTAGTTTAGTAGTTAATGTTCTCATTGCCATGACAAAATGCTCCAGAAAAGCAACTTGCAAAAGGAAGAGTTTGTTTTTGCTCACAATTTGAGGGTCCAGGCTATTATGACATTGAAGCCATGCTAGGAAGACTTGAAGCATCTGGTTACATTATACCCAAGTTAGGATCAGAAATCAAGAATGCTGATGCTACTCTGTTTGCTGTCTTAGAGAAAAGTGCTGCCTCCCATTGTGATTATTGCTCTCTAGAAACCCCCTGACAGATGTATCCAAAGGAGTATCTCCTAGGACATCCTAGATCCTGACAAAGTGACAGAATTAACTATCACACCATGTATCATTCTTTTTTTTTCTTTTTTATTTCATTTATTTATTTATTTATCCATTTTACATCCTGGTCGTAACCCCCTCTCCCCCCTCACATAATCCCTCCTCCCATCCCTCTCTTCTTCTCCTCTGAGAAGGTGGTCTCCCTGGGTATCCCTCAACCCTAGTACATCAAGTCTCTGCAGGGCTAAGCACATCCTCTCACACTGAAGCCAGATGAGGCAGCCTAGTTAGGGGACTGTATTCCACAGACAGACAATAGCCTTAAAGACGGCCCCTGCTACAGTTGCTGGGGAACACACAAGAAGACTGAACTACACATCTGCTACATATGTGTGGGGAGGCCTAGGTCCAATGCGTGTATGTTCTTTGGTTGGAAGTTCAGTCTCTGAGAACTCCCAAAGGTCCAAGTTAGTTGACTCTCTTGGTCTTCCCATTGAGTCCCTATCCCCTTCAGGGCTCTCAATCTTTCCCCCAAAGAGGCTCTACCAGCATCTCACTAAGATAGATGTAGATATAGCCAATCACTGGACTGAGACTGGGGACCCCAATGGAAGAGCTAGGGGAAGGACTGTAGGAACTGAAAGAGATTGCAACCTCATAGGAAGAACAATATCAACTAACCAGACTCACTAGAGCTCCCAGGGACTAAGCCACCAACCAAGAGTATACATGGATGGGTCCATGGCTACATGTGTAGCAGAGGATTGCCGTATCTGGCATCAATGGGATGGGGAGGATCTTGGTCCTGTGGAGGCTTGATGCCCCAGGGTAGGAGGATGCTAGAGGGGTGAGGCAGGAGTGGTTGGGTGGGTCAGAGAGCACATTCTTAGAGGCAAAGGGGAGGGGGGAGGGGATGGGGGATTTGTGGAGGGGAGAAGGGGAAGAGAGGCAACATTTGAAATGTAAATAATAAAATAACCAATTTAAAAAAAATAAAACGGAAAAAGAAAACAAATTAACAATTGGGCTACATTCGGTGTCCCACCCCGTAAGCCATACACATTAAGAATCAGCTACTCCACTTCCTGTAGCCAGGGAGGGCCCCCAGTGGAGAGATAAGGACATCAACCCACCCACAAAACTTTTGACCCCAAATTTGTCCTGTCTACAAGAAATGCAGGGATAAAGATGGAGCAGAGACTGAGGGAATGGGCAAACAGTAACCAGCCCAACTTGAGACCCATCCCTGACACTATTAATGACACTTTATTATATTGCAGATACTTTGTTATATATAGCGTGATTGTCCTCTGGGAGGCTCCAACCAGCAGCTGACTGAACCAAATGCAGAGACCCATGGAGCTTGGTGACTCTTATGGAAGGGTTGGGGGAAAGACCAAGTATCATTCTTGTATGTTAGCTTCACTTCCCATCATTTACCTCATTGTAGGACCATAACTTCAATTTCTTCACCAATCTTTTAAACTCTCTGAAGCCGTGTATTTACAATATACACAATGAAAAGGAGGAGGAGGGAGCTAGGGGACAGGAATGGATAAGTGAAGAGATGGTGGAGGATGGAGGCAGGTAAGGAGAGAGAGGAGAACAGAAAGCACAAAATGAGAAGCTTCATGAAGAGAAATCTGAAACCTAAGCTACTTAGCAGGCATTCCATTCAGTAGCTGTGTAATCTCCACCTTCCCCTGTCTCAGAAATAGTGCTACATATGGTGAACAATCTAAGAGTCACTTCCTGAGATGATTTATAAACATGAGTGATTCCTATTTAAAATTAAGTCATACAAATTCAGAGAAGTTGGATAAAAATTAGGGACATGCACAGAGAGTATTCATAAGTGATCCCATAGTGAAGAAAATGAAATCCTGTGAATATGAAAAGTATATGCCTACTGAGTGTATAATAATTAGCCTACCTTCAGAACAGGGACTGCAGAATAGAGTCAAATGCTCTCCAGAATAATTTAATGATATCTTTACCAAGGACATTCTTGGATGCTTCTATTTTGGAATTTAGAACAGTTCATCAATGTTAGTTAATGGTCCATCCTAAGCAGAATCTCTGCATACCTAATGTCTGTAGATAATATCTAAAATAGTGTCTATTCCTAGTTATATACAAGGGGCTCTGTGGCCAGAAACTTGCTATATAGCTAAAAACATGGGGAAATAAATAAATTAATTAATTAATTATTCATTTTGCTATTTCTGCAAAGCTATTGCATGGTGAGGATTGCATCATTAACTTCTCTCATCATATAACTAAATGCTTGATTTCAAAGCAGTTTCAGTGTCAAAAACATCTAGTATAAAAGAAATCTATAAAATAATACACCATGGATGGTACTTTTCCTGGTAGTATGATAAAGTTCCTGAAAAAGGTAACTTAATGAAGGAGGTGCTTACTTTGGCTCACATTTTGAGGGTAGAGTTGATCACAGCAAGGAAGGCATGGGGCAGGAGTAAGAGGAAGCTAGTCAAACTTCATCTCTACTCAGGAACAAACATGAGTATTAGTGGTGATCACTTTCTTTTATGCAGTATAGATCCAAAGTCCATGGGATAGTGCTACCTACAACTAAGGTAGTTCTTCTTACCTAGCCTAGAAATTCCCTCACAGACAATCCCAAGGATTTGTTTCCATGGTGATTTCTAGATCCTGTCTAGTTGTTCATAAAGATTAACCCACAGAGACAGCAATTTTGCTGGATCTCCTAGGAAGGCAAGCATTCTGCACAGCTCACATCTTTTGATTGCAGTGATATCCATAATAGGAAACATCATGTACTAACCTGGGATGATATCCAGAGAATAATACCTGTTTTCAAGAAGCATATAATCTACATAGAGAGAGGAATTATTACTCCCCACTTCTTTTGCTTTGGGGATAACTGAAGCAAAAATTATCTCAGGACTTTGCTAGTGACAAAATCAGATATAGGATCCAGGAAGCTGTGGGCTAAGCTCCTAGTGCCATTCTCACATAAATGAAGTATCACCGTTTATATGTTTCAGTTAGCCAACCACTTCTAGTCTACCATTCTATGTGCCTGGAAGCTATTTTTTCTACAAATAAATGTAGAGTAATGAAGGGCATATATAGGCTACATACAATGTTTCTCAGTTGTTACACAATGTGTAGGTGTGTCAATGGATCACATTCATATAATTTTGAATGATTCTATAAGAAAAACAAAATATTTAAGGTACCTGGCCCTATCTGAGGTCTGTCTTGCCTGTATGAAAGAGTGCAAATGCAAAGCAGTGTGGGTGTTAAAGAAACAGAATCAGGCATACTGTGATTGTCTCAAAAGATTCAGTAGCTTGGACTCTGAAAATGTTTGGGCTCCCAAGCTCTACAATCGAGATTTGGATTGCTGAAGGAGAGAATACTACAAAGGGGTTGGAAAAGACCTAACATTTTTGAGGAGTCGCATAGGTCTAAAAGCTCTGAAAGCAGATCCTATGAGGATGAAAAATGCTAGAGAGCTTAACAGTCAATGACCTCCTCCACTTTGGCCTGAGGCACTACAGTGTGTACCACTTTAGTGATCCTAGAGAAGATCAAATGACTCTGAGATAAAGCATTTCAAACCAGAAGTCAGATGATAAATTGAATCACAGCAAGCAAGAGGTGTCTTCTGAAATAAGCTTACTCAGTTTGATGTATCATAGCTGGATGGTGCTCTGTTGAGGGAACTGTCCAGATTCTGAGCATGCGTTCTTTCTTTCAGACAACACAGCTGCATCCAGTTATGTCCCAGGCAAGGGTAAGATTTGTAAAGAATGATGATCACAATGACCATGGTTATGTGAACCCAAAGTCCCACCTTTAATGAGGCAGAATATTATTTGTACCATAAGTTCAGGGAACTTCCTGAATAATAATAGAGAATGGTAAGGCTCAGTGGAGGGAAGCTAGAGATCCAAGACAGAAAGACAGCTGTGTGATAATACAAAATAAGAATCCGGCAGTAGAATTCTGGAGGCCAGATAAGAAGTAGTTACCACTTAAGGTATATATGCAGATACTTAGCCTTGTCAGACTAAATGCAATGTGTCTCCCTCTCTTCCTCTCTACCTTCTACCTCTAAGGTCCTTGAGGTCTGGAAATGGGATGTAGTTCTTATGACAAGTACACAGCTGGCCCAGGCATTTTCAATGAACTCCTTTGTGGTGCACTCTAAGGCAAAAATGTACATGAATGAGACATGTCTTCATGTGACTGCAGTGTGACTCAATCCTTGCTAACCATGCCATAAATCTTTGCTTTGAACTTGGAAGGTGAAAGAGATCAACCTAAGATCTAATCTAATAAATACAGCTTTGAGTTTCCTCACATTGTGCCATCTGGACTTAGTCCAGAATGAAAGTGATATATCCCTTAATGACGCATACCACAGAGACCAAGGGGGAAGAGCCACTCAAAGTCCAACATTAAGACTTGAGCACTCTTGGGTTCTGAAGGAATGGGAGACTGATGGATGGTCAGAGCAGTTGCACAGATTTTCACATTGGGCTTCTTCTTTCCATAGACAGTTTTGTCCGTATATCCATATCCAACTATAGAGAAAGGAAATTTTTAAAATTTGTTATTGAAAAGCCACACTGATGGTGAACATTTTTGACCTTCTTGAACAGCAGGGTTCAATAATCTTATATTATGACAAGTCAGGACTCTCCAGCTTTCATTTCAGCTGAATATTGAGACCTCAGACTCACAACACAAAACTGTCTATGATAAAGGTCAACAATGTGCTGATGGTAAGTACTTAAACCAGAAGCTCATTTTCAACTCAAGAGAATTCTCCTTCATCTCCGTGAATATAAAATGGATTCATACATTTGAAGAAGGCTATGTTGTGTCTACTACCTGGAGTCTTTCATGGACTATTGAATATGGCCTTTCAGCTAAAGGAGTCTAGGAGATGGGACAGTGGACATTGACTCCCACCTCAGAAACCAAGGTGATCAATGTGGATCAAGGAAATACAAAAAAAGAAAAAAAAAAAAAAAAAAGAGAGAGAGAGATGGTAGTGCCTCCAGAGGACAAAATGTGAACCTAATTGCAAAGAAGGCTGGATCAGGAAGGCTCCAGGGCCAACAGAAACAAGTAGAAAGTTAAGGACATTTGTACCAGTAACTCAGAGTTATTACTTCCTTTGGGTCAGGTGCAGGCAGTGTCTCAAATCAGTAGACAGAATTAACAAACCCAAAGCTGGAAAGAAAGCTTAGTCAGCAAGTCATGTGCTTGCCATGCAAGCATGAGGTTATGAGTTTAGATATCTAATATTCACAGAGAGAGAGAGAGAGAGAGAGAGAGAGAGAGAGAGAACAACAACAACAACAACAACAACAACAGATAAACAAACAAAACCCAAAAATACCCAAGCATGGTATTCCAAGACTATAATGTTGGTGCTTAAGGAAGCAGAGATGGAAAGTGTCCTGGTGCTTTCTGGTCAACTAATCTTAACTAACTAGGAGCTCTGTATTCAATGAGAAACTCAACAGAAGCTGGTAACCTCTGTGATTGAATTAGGGAACAGCTGGAAGAAGCTGAGGAGGGGACAACCTTGTAGGAAGACTAGCCATCTTAACTAACCTGGACCCCCGGGATCTCTCAGACATTGAACCACCAACCAGAAAGCATACCCCAGATGATATGAAGCCCACAACACATATACAGCAGAGGACTTTGGGGTCTGGACTCAGTCAGAGAAGATGCACCTTACCCTGGAGATACTTGTGGCCCCAAGGAGTGGAGAGGTCTGGGCTGGGGGAAGGATATCCTCTTAGAGACTAGGAGGGAGGAGGTGTGGAATGTGGAACAGTTGGAGAGTGGACTGGGATAAGGATAAAGTCTGAAATAAATAAAAAATAAAGATATAAATAAAAGTACAAAAAGAGAAACTCAAGAAATATAGAGTAGGGCTGAAGAAATGATTCCACAGTTAAGAACACTGAGTATTCATCCAGAAGACCTGGGTTCAGTTTCCAATACCCACATCTTAGCTTACAACTGTCGGTAATGCCAATCCAAGGAGATCAAAATCCCTCTTCTGGCCTCCAGGGGAACCAGGTGTATAGTACACAGATACACACTCAAGAAAAAAATACACATAAAAAAGTAAGAGTAATAAAATACTTCTTTAAAAAAAACAGTAGAGAACAATAGAGGAAAACAACCATCATTGACCCTCTGGCCCCCAAATACAGCCCACCTACCCAGTAGAACACATCACAAACACAGCACACACACACACACACACACACACACACACACACACACACACACACACACACCAATGAAGGGACAACCATCTAAATCACAATATAAAGGCCATACTCATCTCTACACACCTAATTTGCTCAGAGAGCATGAAGCCAACTCCTAATGAGGCTGGACAAGTAACATAGCCCTTTGTCCTCAAGTATATCTACAGTCCTGCATAGAACTTCTAAAATATGCTTGAATCTGGAAGTATTAAACAGAAAGCACAGAGAAAGTCACATATATTCTTTATCGATGGTCCAAACTGGAGAATAGTAGAATATGAGTCATCAAGTTGACTTAATGAACTTTACTGAGCACTTTAATCTTAGAGCTAAGGATACATTAGTTGTTTTCCTGACTGTATGACACAATATCTGACAAAAACAATTTTTATTTTCATTCATGGTTTCAGAGAGCCTCAGTCCACTAAGGTAGTATTATGAGACCCTGAGTCACAACATAATGGAAGAAGAGATATGACTCTCCCAAACTTTTTCTCTGGCTGTCACACGTATAAACACACACAAACACACACACACACATACACATACACACGCACACACACACACAACCACAACCACAACCACAACCACTACCATCACCACCACACATTTAAAAAAAAGAGAGATCAGGATAGAGACAGACAAAGAAATTTTGAGGTTCCTTTTATATTTTAAAGGAGTGTGAACACTGGCAGTCAGAGATGAACATTCCTGATGGTCAAATGAATTATGTGACATGATGAAAGTCAGGCTCAAAGGGTTATTTACTCCACAGTATGGATGCCAGCTTAGAATGCATGGTTGTTCTGAGCAATTTATGACACAAAACAATAACACCATTCACTCATGTCTCTTGGGCCAAACCAATACTCATACCACATACAATAAACAAATATATGAATGAATATATAAACAAGGAATTCAATTAGCAATAAAATATGTTTAATATTAGCAATGAACAAGAATTTCAGAGTTTAACAATGTATAAATAGATAACTTTAGTTTGCTACATTATTTCATAATTGTAATTTGAATTCTTTCCTTTTTTTAGAAGTTAACAATTTCCTTATGCTGTTTTGTTATTTATTAGTATATATTTAATACAAATTATTTCATTATATTAAGAAGGAAAATAGCAGTCTAGAGTGCATACTGTTCCTCCAGAGGACCTGAGGTTTGCTCCCAGCACCCTTGTTAGAAAGCTCACACAACACTATAGCTCAAATATTAGAAGACCCAAAGCCATATTCTGGCCTTCGTTAGCATTCACCCACATGTTGCATACTTACACAGAGAGATAAATAAATAAAAATAAACTGAGCAAAAATGAATCCAGTAAGGAGAAAGAGGAAGGTAATATAGAAGAATGTAATTATAAATACTTTATTTAGAAAGTTTAAAAACAATGAAATGCCTTTTAACTTAAGCATGATTTTGTTTTAAAAATAGTATCAATCAGGCATTTCTACCCCACCATTGTTCATTCAGTTCCCAGATAAAAAACACAAAACCTTTATATTTATAATAAACCTTAGACTGTATTAGGCCAGACAGACATCTACCCTATATGCTACTATGGCCATTTCACTACAAATAACCTCATAATATGATTTGGTATGTTCTGTCTAGGCTGCTCTTACTTCAAGTGGCCAGCCCTCATACCCATGTTTTTAAAATTCTTACCTAATGTTTTTCTTTCTCCTTTCTCTACCTCCTCTTCTTGCTCCTGTCCCTCCTTGTCCTCCATAGACCCCAAGCCTGAGAACCAAAACCCCACTTATCTGTCTTCTGCTCAACTATAGGCTGTCAGCATCTGTTGGTGACACCCACATTAAGCTCAAGACGCCTGGGCCTCCTAGCCACAAAAAAAAAAAACAAAACAAACAAACAAACAAACAAAAAAACCCTACTGGGGGTACTGTGTTCCAGAGCACAAGGCTTAGCCTTTTATGAGCCCCAGTATGAGTACTGGGAGGCCCCAAGTCCTGCTTCTTTGGCGTAAGCACCTTGTGTTATCATTTCTGCAATTATTCTTAGTACTTATCATTCTCTTTATCTGTTTAATGTTTCTTCACTTTCTTCCTTGATTAAACTGGTATTTGGTGACCTGGCAAGACCTAGTCAGAATCTGTTTGATATCCAGAAACTGAATGTTACCAGTAATATTAAAGTGAAGACTGTTCATGAATTCAAGAGAAATGTATGTTACAGTAACTTGCTCCAGATAGAAATGAAAGTAACCTAGAACCGTAGGCAGAGATTAGTAAGTCTGTAGCTGTTCCCCAGTCTTAGTCTCAATTGTGTATAATAAAATCAGGACATTTTTATTATAAAACTGAGGATGGAATAGCATACAGATATTTCTCAGAAAGTCAGCAATGGATTCCTTGGGTTCAGGAATGATGGTGGCAGCCCCCTAGGAATTCTCCATACAGTTTAAGTGAGGATGTATTTGTAGACAGACAAATGACGTACAAAAGTACAAAGACTGCAGGGTCAGCAGTATGACCTCAGGTTTGCCCTTTTATGAAACCACGCTGTCTCATACATATCTGAAAGATACTGACTTTGTAATCATAATACTGCTGTTCCTGAGCTCACCTGAGAATGGTGGTTGAGAGATTAAAAAAAATAAAATTGTGCTTGCTATAAAACTTTTATGTTTAAGATTGTATAGTTCCCTTTATTCTGTTCTAAATATGTACTACTCTGTGTCACAAGAAAATGTTGGTACAGGAAAATAGAGAAGCTCTTACCCCCTACGAACTTTATAACCCAACTTCCTTGTATGATTTCAATAAAAGTCTGGGGCTCAGTCAATTCTAGATGAGCACCCTGACTCCTGAGTTCAGGGATTATTATGGTAAGATCAGACTGTAAGTATTGTATCTCAATAGTGTGTTATATTATTCACCTACCAGGTATCCCTAGTCCTTGACGTCCCCAGACTCTTGTCAAGGCAGGACCCCAGCAGGCATCTTTATTCAACCAATGTTTTTAAATTAAGGAGCAAGGTCACATAGCATTAGTTGATGTATTTGAGGATTCTCTCAACCAGTTCTTGAAAGTATTTAGCATTACAACATATAACAACAGATGAAATCAAAACATGATTTTTTTATGATAAAATGATATTTTTTTAATCTGAGTAAAATAACTTGATTTTTCAAAAATGGAAAATAAAAAATGGAACGATAAAGAAAAGACCAAAAACTTCACACATGTCGCAGGACCAGTTAAGTTACAGATTTGTGAAAAGAGAGACTTCAAGATAGCACTTGAATGACTATAAATTACTAAATTTCATGAGATGGCAATAAGAAGACTGATAGAAAAAATAAACTCCCCTGCTTAAAACAGTGTGGCTTTCTTAGAACATTTATCTGATTTTGATAAAAGTCAGAAAAATTCACTGGGAGATTTTTCTGTTATTAATACCATTACTTAATGCTTTTTGCTAACTTGTCAAACTTTACTTGGGAAACTAAATTATAAGGATCTCATGACATATTAAAAAATCTTTTTTTTTTTGTCTAAGCTTTGTCTAAATGTTATATAAAAGCTAAACTATAGCCCATTACTTGCTATTTAAGAAACTGTCCTTCTGGATATTAATCCCCCAAAGCTTGAAGTCATAAACTCAAAAGAATAAAAGAGGTGAAAGAATAGTTAATATTCAGGTTCTTCCTCTCCATTGTCAACAAAGAGCAAAGAACAATGAGACCTTGCCTAAAATGGCCCTTCAGCTTCACAGAGATGTCAAGGATTTATCATTGCTCATGTGTCAGGAGAGAAATGTTTGAGGTGGATGGTTGCCCTGCACAAAGTTTGACTGAGGACAAGAACATCAACACCAGGAAGTTGCCAACCACCTTAAGTTCCAGCTGTAATTGTTGCAGAGTACCGTAAGGAAGAAGAATTGCCTAGCTGACTCTGTAGTAACCTGCCTCATATAAGCATCCCTTAGTGGTAGGGAGATGGCTTAGCTAGCACAGTACTTAAAGTGAAAGAATAAGGATATGGCTTTGATACCTCGAACCCAGAAAACAGCCAAGCATGGTAGTCCATGCTTGTAAAAACAGCACTGGGAGAGGCAGAGACAGGTTGATCCCTGAGACTCACTTGCCAGCCAGCTTAAACTGTTCCATGTCCTCAAGGCAACTGAGAGACTGTTTCACAGAATAAAATGCATCACACGTGAGAAATGAGAGCGGAGGTTGATCTCTGGTTACCACAGATACGCGCATACATGTGATTGTGCACACACTTAAAAAAACAGCACTTTATAAACCTCTGTATTTCTAAAGTGCCTCTCCTCTGTGTTAGCTACTGTAGTTGTCATCACTAAATATCTAATGAAGTCCATACTTTTGCCTTTTTCTGTCATGCTTCTGTCTGCACCCCTATTCTCATACAAGGACATTTTTACAATGACAAAGCCATAGAGGCATCAAATGGGACAGTATTTGGCAGGAGCTGGAATGTGAGCAAACTGACAGTTTAGAATTCTATGTATTGATATATTTTTCAAAATTTTCATAATTAAAGCATTTTTCTTTTTATATTATTGAGATATTTAATTCTTAAAATTTGGTATTTAATTCTTAATCTCTTACAAGTTATTATGGAAATAAAAACACAACACAAAATACATGTGAATGGATAAATAATAGAATTACAAATAAAATAAGTTTGAATAAATGAGGACACTTTGATGCTTAATATCAAATATGGCGATAGAACACATGGCAGCAGACAGCCTCATAGTGGAGAAAGGACATCAGAGAAAGAGAAAGAGTAAGAAAACTCATTGTGTTAAGGAAACCATCTTAGAAAAGAAAGAGAAAGAAGAAAGTGAAAAGGTCTGGACAGGCAAATGTCTAGATGAACTCTTAGGGCAGAAGACAATGTCATGTCTCCACCTAGATTGAGAGTCCATTTTTGACTATGAAATTATCTGCTGTGATACATTCATGGGCACAACCCTGTCTCAAAAGAGAACAAGCAGTTAAACAGATAATTATGAAGAAAGATGCCTAACACTGACCACTGGCTTCTACACACATTCAAACATGAAAGCAAGCACTCCTACAACCACATAAACATGTGTACATATAAAAGTAAATATAAATGGAAAAAATAGCTTGTTTTAAAACAGTAAACCATGTGTACAATTTGGGAAGAAAGGTGATAGGGTAGAGATCTGGCATTTGCTCTCTTGCATTTTTTTCTTTTTTTTTTTTCCTTAAACATTTATTTTGTTTTTAATTGTGGTGTGTGTGTATGTGTGTGTGTGTGTGTGTGTGTGTGTGTGTGTGTGTGTGTGTGTGTGTGTGTGTGTGAGAGAGAGAGAGAGAGAGAGAGAGAGAGAGAGAGAGAGAGAGAGAGAGAGAGACTTTGCAAACAATGTAGATACCTGTGGAGGCCAGAAGAGGGTATGGGATCCTCTGGATCTGCAGTCCCAGGGTGTTGGGAGTCATCTGGTGTGAGTACTGGGAATGAACCATAGTTCTCTCTCAAGAACAGCAAGTGCTCTCAACAGCTGAGACATTTCTCCATCCCTCATTTCTCTTTTTTTTTTTTTTTTTTTTTTAACCAAGCTTATGCTGAGCCCTTATGAACTCGTACTGTCTTTAGCACTTTAGCAACTATTCCTGGTAGATGTCAGAGATCCAGGCTCCCAAAGGAGAGCCTTTGCAGCTACTTTATCTCTGTAATTTGAGACAAATGGATTTGATAACTCAGCTTCCAAGACGGTATTTGCTTACAGACCAATAGGAGATCTACATAAGGTGTCTCCAATGCAATTTTATTCTTTGGTTTTAAGAAAAAAATTTCAATCCTGTTAGAGAGCCAGCATAATACTAAGGATACATTCAGTCTCATTAATGGAAAAACAGAGTGGCTGAATCCATATAGTTTCCAGTATTCCAGCAATAGGTTTACTTTGTGTGAGACCCACACTAGTCCAATTACCTCACTTCCTGTCCCCAATCACATAAACATAGGAGGCCTATGCTGAAAAAAAACAGGCCAGTCCTTCTCAAAACTTCTTTCTGACCTAGTTTTTCAAGTAAATTAGTCAATCAAATAAAAAGTAGCTGCTACAAATGCAACTTTGAGCTGATATATTCCTTGAAGTCTAAGCAATCCCAGCCCTTCCTCCCACACTAATCTTAAGGGGATCCACCTTCTAGAGGCCCCCAGTGCCCAGGAGAGCTGCTGGCACACATCTGACTGCTAAAAGTTTATATTGAATCCCTCAATCAATCAGTGAATGAAGCAGTTCATATGTTTTGTGTAGAAAAGTTGCATATTCTTCTTTGTGTGTGTGTTTGTGTGGGTGCTCATGCATGCACTTGCATGCATGTGTGCATTTGGTGAAGACATAGGGCCACTTCAGGTGTCATTCCTCTACAACCATGCATACCTTGTTTATGAGATAGGTTCTCTCATTAGCCTAGAGCAAATGAACTAGGTTGGGGTGGCTGGCCAATGAGCCCAAGGAATCCATTTATATGGGCCTCCACAGTACTGGGATTACAAAGCCAAGTTAACATAGCTGGTTGCTGTTGTTGTTTTAATATGGGTTCTGGAGATCAAACACAAGTTGTCATGCTTGTATAGCAAGCACTTCACCAACTCTCTTTCCCCAGCTCACCATTCACTTACTTAGAAATCTTTCTAGCAAAGTACTGAATGAGTTAGATAAATGCATGGAGAACAACAAGAAAAAACTAACTAGCACGTCACATCACATAAGTTGGGATGTGACCCTTTTTTAGTGAATGTATGTATACTGTATATCTGTGTGTGTGTCTTCCTCAAAATGATAACAATTTCTAAATGTGCTTCTCCTTCACACAGGTTTGTCTCCGTGATTCAGATAACTATGAGAATATCTTGGTGTCTAAGGAAATGTGAGTGAAACTTCTTACTCCACCTCTTGAAAGGTAAGAACCTTCACCAAGAGGTTGAAGAGCCCTGGATGTTTCCATTGACCAGGCCCTACAACATCTGCGCTCTCTTAAACTTCCACTATCTCAATTCTGTGCCATGTCAGCCTATCTGGGATTCTCCCTTACATGCATGAATTTGGCACAGTCAGTATACACTATGAAAACTTTCAGAATAAACCTCATCAGGTGTGATAAGATTAACCAAAGGCAAGAAAGAGTGTCAGTGGGGCCAGACCTAAAAATGTATTAACATAATAAACACAGATTTTTGTACCAGGCACTTTGATATTTGCCTAGTGTCCCTAAGCTACTCAGATATTTCACTGATATAACAAAAAATCTGAGAGAAACAGCTTGTGTGAGGTAGGATTTCTTTTGGTTCACAGTTTCAAGGAGTTCAATCCATGATACCATTGATTCTGGACCAATAGTTGGTGGAACAATGTCACAAATGTGGGAACATGTGGCAGGCAGGAATCAGGGAAAGAGAATATAGGAAGACACCAAGGGCAAACATAGTACCCAAGGACACTCATATTCCTCCTGTTACCATCCGATATTCCATTGTCTCCAATCAATGCCACCATATTGTAAATTGTCAATATACTGAACCCCCATTATACAAGTCTTTGGGGACCACCTTATACACAAACTTTCCTGGAACAATTCACTCCTCTGATAGTAATTGCACACTCTAGGTACATGGTTCTCCCCCATAGTAGAATGGTGTGTTTGTGGAAAAGAGATTAATTATCTTCCACAGTCACTATCTATTTTTTTGAGGCAGGGCTTCTCTCTAAAACTAGAGTCACCATCTACAGACCTTGGTTAGATTCATTTTCTCCACCATCTAAAGAACTAAAAAGCAATAGTAGGTAAGAAACTTTATTTAAAGAAAATGAGAGGGAGGAAGGGAGAAAGAGAGGGAGGGAAGGAGGGAAGGTGGGAAAGAGAGAGACATAGAAAGTATCTCTGCAGAACAGAGAGAGAGATACTTTTAGAGATCTAGGGGTCTCTAATGGGTTTGGTGGTATAGGAATATCCCCTTCCCCTAATTTGGGTTGCCCAATTTAGAGTAAGAAACAGAAGCTGATAATCCCACAGATTTGGGTAAACATGTTCAGATTGAACACATCTGACCAACTAAGGTGGTTCAGCCAGAAAGTAGGGTGAGGGAACCTGCTGGCAGAGCAAAGACCAGCCAGATATTAGTTTCTAGCCAGGTGAAGAAGAATCCAGGAGTTTGCCATCTTTATTATTTATCTATGGACTTTTTTCCTGTCTGTCTGTATGTCTGTATGTCTGTCTGGGATCTGTCTATCTTATACAATCTCACTAGAGCTTTCTAATTGGCTAATTCTCCAGTGAGACCCAGAGATATTACAGTCTTGACTTCCTTGACACTGGCATTGCAGGTATATACTAGGAATAATTTCCTGGGTATTAGGGATCTGAACTCAGGGCCTCAGGTTTGCATGACAAGTACTTTGTCAAGTGAACCATCTCCCCCGCACCACACCAGCGCCATTTCCCCCATCTTACCTGCTACTCTGCTTTGTACTCTTTTTCTCCTGTAATCACACTTGGGATCACAGTCTGTGCCCCAAGATGTCGAGTTCGGCCACCTTCCTTTGAGAAACCAATTATTGCAACATAACTAATAGTTAAAATCAGAAAAAGGAAGTATATTTTTTTGGAAACAAAGAGATTTAGTGACCTTCTGAAGTCCATTCTAGAGGGTCTTGGACTGAGATTAAACTTTAACTAAGAAAGCAGAGATATGCACACCCTACTCACCGTGAACCAATCCAACTTTCCATCTTGTCCTATATGGTGGTCTGAAGGTTGTAAATCACTTTTCCTAGAGACAATTTCCCCTCTAGATTTTCCTTTTCCAAACATGAGACTCAGGGGGAACTTCCAATTTTCTATGATCCATTGTTTCCATATGATGCTCAAAAGGAGAGATATGAATGTCTCTTTTGTATGCCTTCTATTCTGTCAGGCTGGTTCTCTGCCCTCTCCTGTCAATGTCAAGTAATATCAATTCAAGCCACTAAAGAGCATGGAGAAACTCCTATAAAGGATGAAATGAGCTCCAAAGAATAAAAACAGGATGAATAATAACTTGCCAGTCAGACAGCTATGAGTGTCCTGTGAGACCCAGACAGTTGGTTCACCAATAAGGAACACTTTAAAACCTGTGTAATGCTTCCAGATGCTTTACTTCAGATTGGTGGAATTGTCCTAACAAACAAACTTTGTAAAAAGAAGAAATGGGAAATGTATTCAATGTGGCCATTTTGGAGAGACAAAGAAATGCAATGGACACTCAAAACACACACACACTCATTTTCAGGATCTTGAAGTAAGCATAAGATTTAAACAGAGGGCCAAAGATATGCATCTCTATAGTCTTGGTCCAGTGTGACCTTGCCTATCACTGACCCATTATTTTCTCTTCTGTAATTTCTACCAGGTTGGAAACTTTCTTGCAGAAAAATATCTTCTTGTGTTGTCCCAAGCTTGCTTTCTTACCAGCATGAGATTCCTTGGGAAATTCCAATTTTTGAGGATCATTGTCTTAATAGCTTAATATCCACTGAGAGGCACAAATGTCTCTTTAAATTATATCATATATGACCAAAATAAATTCTAAAATTCTTAAAAATTAATAAAATTCTATTTTTAATTTTATATTTGTAATAAACTTAAGAGGAGTATATTAACATTATTATAAATAAATAGATGTATACTTTCCTACATTATTAAACTCTTAATGAACAAATATTAAAATAATAAAAAATATTCATCACTACTAGGCCTATTCCTTTACATATGGCCTGGGATGTCAAAGATTATGTGAATATCAGAGATGGTTGATTATAAGAGATATCTACAGAATATTTGATTTGCCTAACTAAAATTTTCTTCAATAATAAATGTGAATGTGGTGGAGAGATTGTTCTGTGGTTAAGGACACTTTTGCAAAGAACCCAGTTCAGGTTCCAGAACTCACGTCAGATTGCTGCAAACACTGTAATCCAGCTCCAGGAAATATGATGCCTGCCTCTAGACTCCACAGGCACCCTTACTTGAATACACCACACACACTCACACACACACACACACACACACACACACACACACACACACACACTACATAATTTGAAAAATAAAAATAAAACTTTTTATAATGTCAGTGTTCTTAGGTATTTTCTAATTGTCTGCAGTCCATATTAATCCTTAGTTTCTGAGATAGGATCCTGTGTCTAGACTGTCTGGCACAGCAGTTATGGCAGGAGTGGTAGTGGACATCATGGGGATGTCTGAGCTCATTCATTTGGATGGACAAAATTGAACATCCAAGGAAGACAGAAGGCTACACTTCAGTAAAAGAGAAAGTGGCATCCTATGGCTGGGGACTTACTTAATAGACATTGGCTGGTTAATTTTAGGTTCACAGGGTCCTCTATTTTTTTCCTTTGCTAGTCCCTTTTTGATATGCAACTCTGTGTCCTCACCATTTCTCATTACCAAGCCTGCCAGGAACAAAGTATCTTAGAAAGCCTATTCTCACTTTTCTTCTCTACCTATTTCTCTCTAACTATCAGCATCAGAGTTTATGACTCTTATAAGTTGTTTTGAGTTCAGAAAAACAGTGGGAGTGGGTTTTTGTTTGATTTGGTTTGTTTTGCTCTCTTTTGGTTAAGACCATTGATTGTTCTTCCTGAAGAAGATAGATCAAATCCAAACACCTACATGGTGGCTTACAAACATTTCTAAATACAGTTCCAAATGAAGCATCACCTTCTTCTCTAAGAGCATCAGGCATGCAACACCAGGCATGCAAGTAGTATACAGTCAAAAATGCAGATAAAATACAAATAAAACTGTTTTTTTTTTAATTGGATGTTTTCTTTATTTACATTTTAAATGCTATCCCCTTTCCCTGGTACCCCCTCCAAAACCCCCTATCCTATTCCTCCTCCCCCTGCTTCTATGAAGGTGTCCCCCCTCCACATCCTCCCAACCACTCCCACCTCCCCACCCTCAAATTCCCCTACACTGGGGCATCTATCGAGCCTTCATAGGACCCAGGGACTCTCTCCCATTGATGGCAGACAAGGCCATCCTCTGCTACATATGTGGCTAGAGCCATGAGTCCTTCCATGTGTATTCCTTAGTTGGTGGCTTAGTCCCTGGGAGCTCTAGGGGGATCTGGTTGGTTGATATTGTTGTTCTTCCTACAGGGTTGCAAACCTCTTCATCTCCTTCAGTCCTTTCTCTAACTGCTCCATTGGGGACCCTGTGCTCAATCCAATGGTAGACTGTGAGCATCTGCTTCGGTATTTGTAAGGCTCAGGCAGAGCCTCCCAGGATACAGCTATATCAGGCTCCCATCAGCAAGCACTTCTTAGCATCCACAGTAGTGTCTGCATTTGGTGACTGTATATGGGATGGAGCACCAGGTAGGGCAGTCTCTGGATGGTTTTTACTTCAGTCTCTGCTCTACATTTTGTCTCTGTATTTGCTCCCAAGGGTATTTTGTTCCTCTTTCTAAGAAGACCACTCTTTGGTCTTCCTTCTTCTTGAGCTTCATGTGGTCTGTGAATTGTATCTTGGGTATTTTTTGGGGGGCTAATATCCACTTATCAGTGAGTGTATATCATGTGTGTCCTATTATGATTAGGTGACCTCACTCAGGATGATAATTTCTAGTTCCATCCATTTGCCTAAGAATTTCATAAATTCATTGTTTTTAATAGCTGAATAGTACTCCACTGTGTAAATGTATCACATTTTCTGTATTTAGTTCTCTGATGAAGGACATCTGGGTTCTTTTCAGCTTCTGGCTATCAAATAGAACTGTTTTTAAAATGATAAAAAGCATATCTCCAGCCCCACAGTTCTTACAGGTCTTCTAAGCTCATGTGTGTAGGTGCACATCTATGTGTGTTTAGGTGTGTGCACACATGTGTGGAGAGCAGAGGGTGGATGCTCCTCAGATACTATTCACCCTTCCTTCCTTCCTTCCTTCCTTCCTTCCTTCCTTCCTTCCTTCCTTCCTTCCTTCCTTCCTTCCTTCCTTCCTTCTCTTTCTTTCTTTCTTTCTTTCTTTCTTTCTTTCTTTCTTTCTTTCTTTCTTTCTTTCTTTCTTTTTTTCAAGGCAGTGAGACATAGTATCTCATTGGATTGGAACTGCCCAAGTAGACTACAGTGGTTGGACATGGAGCCCCAAGGATGCACTGGACTTCACTTCTCCAGCATAGAATTACAAGCACACACAATGATAATTAATTTTTTAAATGGATTTAGAGAATAAAGCTGTTGTCTGTACCTGTGCAAAGCAAATATTTTTCACCTGGGCTGTCCTACCTTCCAAGCTCACTACTTTACAAATCTGAGACAAGCTGTGCTTGAGCCCATCACACAGGGTGCTGCTCAGAAGTAGAATGGCATGAGCAATACATTAAATGGGATGGCTGAGAAGACAATATTTATATGGGGTCGATTGGCTGAAGAAGCTGCAACATTAAGCAAGTATATTTCTGATTTGAAACTTTGATTGCTGAGCAAGAAAAGTAATAGAAGCCAGAGTAGGGGTTGGGGTGAGATGAAAAAAAAAAAACAGACTGAACTGTAGTTCCAGCCCTGACCTCTAAGGAAGACAAGCCCAGTGGTCCTCAACACTCACTTTCCCTTGAGTCCATGTAGCCACTTAGGAGTGAATGGCCAAAGCCAGGAATCACATGGAACTGCAGGCCCCTACCTCAGGTCAAAATATATAGGCATCAACATTTCCTCATATATCTCCTGAGTGATTTAAATGCACAGAAATTTTTCAGAAACCCTGAACCAAGAAAGAACAAATAGTAATCTCGACTTGGCTACACTTGGGTCAATCTTTGATATTTTTAAATACAGTTTTATGTTATTTTGAGTGAGGAAATAACTACATATGTAAAGTGTTTCTTGTACAAGCTTGAGAACCTAAGTTTTAGTCCCAGACCCTACATAAAAGCTGAGTGTGGTAAGACACACCTGCAACTGAGACCCGGGGGCCAAAGTCAGATGGTTCCTGGGGAATTGTTGGTCAGCCAGTCTAGCCTAATGGCAAGATGCCAGTTCAATTGAGAAACACTGTCTCAAAGAACTAGATGGAGAAATGGTGAAGACATTGTGATGTCCACCTCTGGCCTCCAAATACACATGCGTACATTACACAGAAGGTGTGCGTGGAGGAGAGTTTTAAGATGTTTCAGTTAACTTTGTCCATGGACATCCAAGGCTGCAGAGCATTCCTATGCATAATGCTGTAATCATTGAGCCTTGCCCTACGCGGCACTAAAGAGAAAAAAGATGAAAAAGAAACAGTGGGTGACCCAAGAAATCTTGTAATTACTAGAAGTCACAATTTATAATTTAGTGAGAAATGTCACCAATGAAAGCAGCTACCTAGGAAAGCCAAGAAGGGTTCCTGTGAGAATAAAAAAAACTTCCTTTAATCTATTCCATTATTAAACCCATATGCTTGTTTGTATTGAGACAGACACAGATATTGGTGGGGAAGGGCACCATGGTAGCCCAGGTTGGTTTTTATCTTACTATGTAAGGATGATCATGAACTTCTCACATTTTTTGTCTCACATCCCAAGTACTGGGCTTACAGGTGTGAGCCACCATGCTTGTTGTTTGTAACTGCTGGAGGTTGAGCCTAAGAATCCACACATGGTAGCCAAGGCCTGTGCTAGCTGTTCCTTTCTCAGCTCTCTGATTTTACTACATAGATAATAATTTGGGAGTTATTTTTGTAGTTAGTGGGAGTCTAGAATATAGCAAATGTTTCCAGAATAATTATTGAATGATCTTTCTCTTTTATTATTGATTTTCAAAATTGGCTCTAGCAAATTTTCCAGAATGCTTCTGAAAGGAACGAGGTCTGGAAGACTTTAACTGGGTGTCTAACTCCTAGGCGGTGCCTGCCATCCCTGCTGGACCACAGGGAAGGGCAATGCACTATTCTGCTCTGATCTGGACTTCTATCTTTTCTTTCTTAATCTTTTTCATTATTCTGTGTGTACACAAGCATGCTCTGGAAATTTATAAAACTGTGAGGATGTGCACAGCCATGTATGGATGATAACCCATAATGAGACATGACAAGGCCAGAGATGAACTTGGGAAATTTTCCTTAATTTCTCCTGAGCCAGAGTTGCTTACTTAACATAGAACCCAGTGTTTGGGCTAAGATGGCTTGTTATCAAGTCTGTGGCATCCACCTGTCTCCACTTAGTGGTAGACTTATGCCTCAGAATTTTACAGGGTTTATGGTAATCTGAATTCAGGTCCTGATGTTTGTGTGGCAAGCATTTCATCTACTTAGTCATCTCCCCATTTGCTCTGCTAATAACGTCTTTTCTTTCGTTTCTCTTCTTCCCCCTTTCCTCTCTTTACCCTTCCTATCCTACCTGCTTCTTTCTCTTTGCCATTCCTGTCCTCTTTCCTTCCTTACTTTTCATCCTTTGTCCCTTGTGGGTATAGACTAGATCCTTGAATCCTGGTTTTATTCATGTCACAGTCATGAAAATGCAGATATTCTCCAAGAGTCTGTTTTGTTTTTTGTTTATTTAAATGGCTGCCTCTGTCACACTTTCTTTCCCTAAGCATGGTGGGACTGGACTGACCTCTGTTCTGTTTAGAAGAGATGAATAGTTCGGATCATTAATATCTACAATGCTTTGTTTTGCTCTTGGTGATTCATGGTTGCTAATCCCTGTGGATACATTTTTTTTTTCTTGGATATATTGGATGTGCAGGTGGTATATATTGGAAAAGCCTATTGTATATTGACTCAAGTTCAGTAAATACTCTGAATAATCTTAAAAATAAATACAGAAAAGTGGAAGGTCACAGTCTGTATCAAGAGCTCTCATTACATCCAGGATCACTGCGTTATTTTTTTCCAGTTGAGAGAAACCCTCAATATTCAGGGATCACAGATGAATGGAAATTAACAATACATAAAGTGTGTATAGGGCTCTTTGTTTGCTCTGTCTAGGAAACCTGTGCTCTCCTTGACAAGGACTGCTTGGTTATGCATACTGCTACCATGCTATTTAAACACAAACCTTGTATTAACACTGTCAAGATTGACTTGTGGTCAGGGGAGAAGCATGGTGTTTAGCATTAAATGCCAACTTACCACATCTAGAATTTCCTGGGAATAGAATTTCAACTGAGAAAATGTATAAATCAGGTTGGATTGTGGGAATGTCTGTGGAGGATTGTCTTGATTGTTAATTGAGGTTGGAAGACCTACCATGAATGTGGCACCACACTCCCTGGTTTTAGATTCTGAATAGTTGACACATAAAACCAAAATGCAAGCTGACAGCAAGATAACAAACAAGCAGCACGAATGCTAGTATCTCTGTCTGCTTGTGACTATGGATGTGAGGTGACTTGAATCGCTCCCTTAACTTCTCCATAATGTAGACTGTGACCTAGTTGTGTAAGTTGAAGAAACCCTTTCCTTTCCTAAGGTGGCTTTGGGAAGAGTATGTTATCACAGAAACAGAAATGAAATTAGAACAAAGTGTCATTGTGGTCTCTGGTACCAAGATGAGACATGAAGGGAGTACCAAAGGTCATAGATTGTAAAGCACCAAGGTGCATTTACATAGTACCTGTGGCATATCTCAGAATATCTGAACTAATGTAGTCTAACATAACAACTTTCTCAAGTTCAGAGATTGGTGAATATACATTATCTCCTATCTATTTCTTCCTGAATTCCTTATAATAGTTATGGACATATATTTACAAAATGAGTAGTCCCCGTCATCCATTTTCATTGGCAAACAATTAATAAAATGAAATAGCATCTATCTAGGCACCTGTGGCTACATGTTAGAGCTAGAGCTAATAACTAGTGTCATGCAGAGGTCGAAGAATCCCATCACTCACAGTAGGTAAAGCATGTATTCAAAGCATATTATGTGACTGATACATACACACACACACACACACACACACACACACACACACACACACACACACATATATATATATATATATATATATATATATATATATATACAATTAAATTAGCATATCTCCCACACATTTCCCATGTGTGCATATGCTTGTGTACATAAAGTTTTTAAAACCCATTCTGCTGGAGGAATTTCAGTAAGCAATAGAACATTATTATATATAGTCACCATGAATTGTTGTGTTTTTATCAGCTGTCTTCAAGGTAGTTCAATTTAAAAGTTATTATTGTACTTAAGATATAGTTCAGTCTCTAATGTAGTTGCTATGCAAGCATGAGCCCCAGAACCCACATAAAATGCCATCCATGTGGTCCATACTTACAATCCCAACACTGGGAAGGAGAGATAGGAAGATTTCCTGGGTCACAGGACAGCCATTGTACCCTAACTGGGGAACTCAGGTAGATAAGAGGCCCTGCTTCAAAGGAAGTGGACAATGCTTCTGATTCAACACTGAAGTGTGTCCCCTGACTTGCATATCCTTGTGAGTGTCCCCTCAAAGTGATTCCATAACCTGATATATTGGGGAAATACTACTTTCAAAATCCCCATCCTTTATTTTTTTTTCAAAGTCATGTCACTTAGGGGCAGGCTTGCTATCACACCAAATTTATAATCTCCATTTTATTTTTCATATATATATATATATATATATATATATATATATATATATATATATATATATGGATATTTACTTTATTTACATTTCAAATGCTTTCCCCTTTCCAGGTCTCTCCTTCAGAAACTCCCTATCCCCTCCCCCCTCCCCATGCCTCTATGAGTGTGCTCCGCCCACCCACCCACCCCACTCCTAGCATTCCCTCCCTGGCATTCCCCTACACTGGAGCATCTAACACTTTCAGGCCCAAAGGCCTCTGCTCCCACTAATATCGAACAAGGCCCTCCTCTGCCACATATGTGGCCAGCAGCATGGGTCCCTCCGTGTGTACTCTTTGGTTCGTGGTCCCTTCTCCTGGAGCTCCAGGGGTTCTGGCCAATTGACCCTGTTGCTCCCTCCATGGGGTTCCAAACCTCCTCAGCTCCTTTAGTCCCTTCTCCAACTCCTCTATCCAGGACCCCATACTCAGCCCAGTGGTTGGCTGCGAGCATCTGACTTTGTATTTGTCAAGCTCTGCCTGAGTCTCTTGGGAGACAGCTTAAAATCTCCATTCTTAAGGGTTCATATATACAAGAACAAAGTAAGGGCCCAGAGAGGCCTTCCAATAAAAATATTTGGTTGTCTTTGTGAGTGGCCTAAAGCTAAGAAAGTGCAAAACTCTAGATTATCCCTTCACACACACAGTGGTCATCAAAAACACTTTGGGAAAGGTTGGACTAAGAGTACTGACATTTTGTATTTCTATGAATGACAAATCAGTGTAACAGTTTAGAATCTAATCCATGTCAGCAAAGCAAATGGGTAAAACGAAGAGAAACAGAAGTAAGCCCTGTGGTAAAGGCCCAGCCAGAATCTCTGTAATGTGTTGTAGGGCATAGTCAAAGGGACTACTCACATGTTACACTCTGCTCAGCACTAGAGATGACTGTTCCCTTTGGGATCTGCTCTCAATCTTTATCAATTCTTCAAACTGCCTCTTTGCTTTCATGCCTCATTTCACATGGTGACACCCCAAGCAATGTGGCCTTGTGAGTGGCACTGCTCTGAGCTGTCCTTATACCTGGCTGGCCCATATCCTTATATGTTGGATTAACCAGCACGGGATGGAGATTGAAGTCCCTTGTCTGCCCGAGCACTCATAGCCCCTGAGATAGGCAGGACATGTGGGAAGCTGACCACTTGCTCTCCCACAGGCCTCCGGGCTAGTCAGGCTGTGAGAAGCCTCAGCGAAGAAACAGCCCTGGGGGTGAAAGAGGGTTGGCCGTGATTCCTAGGGGACACATTGCAACCAGCTCTGTGGGGTTCCCAGGCTCTTGGCACGCAGACCCTGCTGGATACTACAGAAGAACTGGGAATGAAATGGGAGGCCCACATGTGGGGCCTAGAAGGGAAAGAGCTCAGCTGGGGTCCCTGCAGTGAGACCGGGTGGGCGGCTTGTGTACTGGCTAGTTGCTTTGACTTGGGTGGATGTCTGGGTGGATTTCTGCCATGACTGGGAATGCTGAGATGGCTTCTTCAGGAGTCTAGACAACAGATCTCTTAGGCGAAGGGTGGCTCCATTATTTCCCACAGCAGATGAAGAGAGACAGTCCATAGTTGCAGAGTATTTATTATCATTGTGGAGAGTAGCGTGGGTAAGACCGTAGCCCCGCACCATCAGGGAGGGGTGAGGTTGAAATAATAACTGGGAAGGGGCATGGCTAAGCCTCTAGGTGTCTCATTAACTTGGAGATGTTGAGGCTACGTGACCATGCCTCTACCTGTGGAGGGGTTTGGGGGTGTGACCACACCTCTACCTGAGGAAGGGCTTGAGGGACGTTTCCTTTTTTATGTGACCAAATGTCACAGATCTATGGAGAGATTTGGACACATGTCAGGAGCTGTTTTCTCTGAGCCTAACAAATGCCTGCTCTCTCTTATAGGCTGTCCTCTGCTGGAGACAACCTTTTGGATCTGTGGGGTTCAAACCTTAGCTCTACCAGAAAACAGACTACCTTTAATGGCCCCACACTTACATTTGCCTTATTCTCCTCACTCATTAGTCTGAGCAGGAATCAGTCACCAACATCTGAAACCTAGATGCAAGCCCACACTCTCAGCTATCCTCCTGACTCTCATATCTGTAGGTCCTATTGTTCAACAATTTCATAGCTCATTTAACTAGCATCAAAAGGACATATATGAGATCCTGAGACCCTCCATCTAAACTCCTGCACCTAGAAGAAGGGCTCAGCAGTAAAAAGCAATTGCTGCTCTTCAAGAGGAAATGAGTTTGGTTTCAGGCACCCATGTGAGTCAGTTCATAAACACATCTAAATCCAGCTCCCGGAGTTCTGATGACATCGTCTGGCCTTTGTGGACAACTGCACTCAGGGATACCTGCAATTTATACATAAAAATAAATTTTAAAAAATGATTGTAAGGGTCTTGGGATATAGCTTGTTCAGCAAGCATGAGTACCTGCAATTGAAGGTCATGAACCCCTAAAAAAGGGAAGTACAGAGGCATGAACCTGTAATCCCAGGCCTCGAAAAACAGAAACAAGCAGATTCGAGGGTTGCTGCAGGTAAAGGGAGAAGCAACATCCTCCATATGCCTTCACATGTGCACATACTCCCTGTAACATATACATACATCAGACAGACTAAAGACAAAAGAAAAATGGCCAGTCATCATGAGATCATGTGTTAAAGGCCTTTAGGATATTTTGCAAATAAATATCTTCAAAGAAAAGTATTAAAATGCCCAACTCTAAGAGCTTAACACCATGATATCTCAAAAGTCATTTTGGTTATATGATTTGTTTCTAAATTTTCTAATGCAGATTTTACTGTGTGACTCAGAATGGCCTTGAATTCGTGGCCCTCCATTCTCTGATTCCTGAATCCTAGGACACAGGTGTCAACCACCATGCCTACTTACATAATAAATTGGTATTTCTCTCTTCAAACTGAGAAAAAACCGTTAAAGTGAAGTCGGTAATAATATACCTCAGGAAAATTCTAAACCTAACATCAGAAAGAAAAAAAAAGACACAGGTACAGATCTTTTGTGCTCCTCACAAATTATCAAACTGACTCAACTCCTACCCCATATCATTTGTGTTTCCTTCATCAACTTTGAAACTTACTTCATCTCATTTCCCTCTCTGCCCTCAAATATATCTCTATTGTTCTATTAGTAATGTTTGATAAGGAGAAAAAAAATGCAGCTCTCAAATATTGAATCCGAGCTTCCCAAATAGAGTAGTAATGAAAAAGTCACTCAGAAAACCTTTCTAATACTAGACAGGGACAAACATAAGGCTAGCAAATTACCCAGAATAATGATGTCCAAATTGTTTATGGAATCAGTCGCTTTTGAGGTTCCAGGCTATATAACTTTTGATTTGGCCTCTCCTCTGTGTGGATGGGGATTTTATGTATCTAGTTTTTGTTTTGTTTTGTTTGAAGGTGTGTGTGTGTGTGTGTGTGTGTGTGTGTGTGTGTGTGTGTGTGTGTACATGGTTTAGTGGGTAGATAGGAAGGCTTTCTCCATGTATACTGGCCCAATATGGCTCTTAAATCATCTCACAACTATGAATGTCTTGGAGCATTCCTCAATGAGTTTATATACAATTGTACCAGGTACAAAATTGTACCAGGTAAGAGTTGGTGATGTTCATTAAGTAAAGATGCCTAACTCCAAACCTCACAAACTGCATTCAATCCCCAGGACCCAAATAGTAAGAGAAAAGAAGAGACTCCCTCACATTCTCCTTTCCTTTCACATGTAAACACACACACACACACACACACACACACACACACACACACACACAAATTAATAAAAATGAATAAATAAATAAATATGCCAAGAAAACATTGTCTATCCTTCAAGTATCATCAGACAGAAGGAGGACATTGGGCCTTCCCTATTTCTGCTGCACTGAGACTACCGATTCTGGAGGAGAGTCAGTCATCATCTTCTTTGTGTACCCACTGGTGGACCCACCAGGCTTCAGTAAATAGTTTCAAATCCCAGTCACACAGACAGTATCTCGTAAATTATATGGGTCACAAAACAAGCAAAATCAAACACATGAATGCAGGAAAAGGCTTTGTATGGAGGGTGTTCTACAAGGGTCAGAAGGAAGCACAGAGTGTGGGACAGCGATCAGGATCCATTGTTTGCATGTATGAGATGGCCACAGAACAAGATTAATAAATTAAAAATAATCTCAGAAGGGCCCTTGTCCCCAGTGCCTTGACTTCTGGGAGGTTAGGTGTCTGAGATGGATCATTTTCTATTTTAAATTTATGATGAATTCATTGGGTAACAATTCTGCTGTAACTCAAGAACCATCTATATATGTAAAGAACTCAGATCTGAGTTACAAAAATACTATTTCATCAATCAACAAAGACTATTGGACTACAAAGTCAAGCAAGAGTCCTCCTCTCTGTGAATTTACACTTGGGGGTGGGGGTGTGAAACCAAGTAAAATATAGAAGGATGCCTGCATGTTCTACCGTTGGACACTGTGACAAATAATTGCTAACATTTTGTGAATCTTTAAGCTGAGGTGATTTTTCATTTGTTGTTTAGTTTTGTTGTTGTTGTTGTTGTTTTATCTCATAACGTTTTAAGCAAGTCCATCATTTTTTGTTGGACTTCATTCATAGTGATCCTGGAGCACATGGAAGGTGACAATGTACCATTCAGAAATCAATAAGGTACAGCTGGAGAGATGGCTTCAGGGAATCTATTGCTTGCCTCACAAGCATGAGAATTAGATTCAAGAGATCAGATTTCTCAGAACATCCATAACAGCTGAGCCGGCTTGGCAGGCTGCCTATAATTATGGCACTCTGAGGGTATAGACTGAAGATACCAAGGTAAGTGGTCTAGCTTTGATAGTTATAATTGATAAAGTATGAGAAACCCTGTCTCAGAAAATAAAGTAGAGAGCAATCAATGAAGACATTTCATATTAACTTTGAGACTCCACATACATATATACATACACATTCCCATACATTTGTGACATATAAACATGCATACACATAATACAAACATACACACAGTACACCCAGAAAGAACAAAAGGAAAGTAGGAAGGAAGGAAGGAAGGAAGGAAGGAAGGAAGGAAGGAAGGAAGGAAGGAAGAGAGAAAGGGAGGGAAGGAGGAAGGGAGAGAGAGAGAGAGGAAGAAAAGATCAAAGAGGCATCACTACCCCTCCCAGTGTGTGGTGAAATCTGAGGATGAGTTCCTGGGCCTGCTAACCTATTTTAACATTTTCTCACTGTCTTGCATTTGAAACTCTGGCATAAGGGGACATCAGCGTCACAAGAACAGGAAAAGCCATGCTGCTAAATCAAAAGGAAAGTGTTAACTTCATCTCAGGAACTGCGATCCCTCTCTGCTACTCCTGTATGCCATTCAGGGAAAACGATAACTGCATCCCCCATCTAGGTCCCGGTAGTTTGAATCTGAAACAGGCACTGTTTGGAATGAGTTCCAAGGGAATTCCCATACTTCCTTTCTTTTTCATGCTGACAACATTATGATTAATGGCTTTACTTCTGTGTTTCTGGATCAGTGAGTAAATTTTAGGGTCATGGGCATATTTTCAATCTTTTTGCCTTCAGTATTCTCTCTGTGTTTTCCATCGGTGTCAAGCTCCATATGACCATCCCAGAAAAGGGGCATGATTTCATTTGATGGCACAATTACCACAGACTCAGAGACAAGGCACTGATCACCAACAGCCATCACTCAATCTGTCTACCCACACAGGCCAGCATCCCTCCCTGTGCTCCTCTAGTCCTCCAAAAACCTCTCTCCTGAGCTTTGAGATGATTCATTGTATAAGGTATTTGCAGCACATTCTTGAAGTCTGCAGTTCAGAAGCCCTGCATGTATAGAAAGCCTGAGTGGGTGTGGCCACCTACCTCTCACCCAGACAGCCTAAACACCATGAGCAAATTGGTTTCTTTGTTTGGCTGATTCTCCAGCTCTGGGTTTGATTGAGAGATGCTGCTTCAGTGAATAAGGTGTAGAGCAACTAAGAAGCATACGCAATATAAACCCTAGGCATCCATGCTTATGTGTACCCATATACATATACATGCAAGGGACATATACACATATATGCACACAACACATACATAAGAAAAATTAAAAGCATTGTTGTAGTTTCCAATTAATCTCTTCTCTAATCAACCCTGCAGAAGCTATGCATTTCTTGTTACATGTTCCAATGTTCTGTGTTCCAGAATGAAAGATGAAAGATACACACACACAGAGAGAGAGAGAGAGAGAGAGAGAGAGAGAGAGAGAGAGAATTATATTTTAATATGAATTAAACTGCTCAATGGCTGGGTCACTCCAAAACCTCCACATGATTAGCATCTTGCCTCTAATATTTATGAATTATTGCTTACTAATAACCCATTATTTTCTATTTTACATCATTATTGTACTGGACCCAGTGTGTGGGTGTGGGTGGTGGTGGTGGGCCTTGGGGGTGCTTCTTCCTGGCTCTTACATGTTGGCTATCTCTGTCCTGCTTTCTCAGATGTGGCCTTGGCCTTTGCTCCTTTCCTGTCATAGCAGCCCCTCCTTCCCTCTCCCTCTCCCTTTCTTGCTTATGAATCTTAAAAGTCTTCCCTCTGTCTCCCTGCCCATCCACTGCCCACTGGCCATTTTATTTTCCAATGAAAACCAATTGTAGTCTGCGTCTCTCAGCATCTTACATGCATATGAGTGGATACCCATGTAATTTTGGGCACCAAGTTGACATATGTAGCATTAGACCAAACCCACAACAAAATCTATTTCAGAAATACATTCCCATACCTGCTGAGAAGTAAGGATTCTGGTCCTCAGCAATAGCAGATTAAACCTGTAGCTAGCACAGGACACAAGGTCTGGAACAAATCCAGCCATGGGCAGGTAAACAGCCAAGCCTGTGTACTATCTATCTAGATTCTGAAGTAAGAGATTTAGCTTTAGTAAGTCAGTGGTGGACTGGAAACCATCACAAAATGGCAAATACTCAGGATGGACATGAAACTCCTTGAAAATATGCAATTGTAGATGCCTGTAGAAACCAAGATGGGAGTTGCCTGTCAAAAATAGGAAGGCAGAAAGATGGAACACCAGCACCCTATCCAGTGCCTAAAACCGATCATAGGGTTCCTGAAGGAGTCAAGAATTATTACCACTGGAAATCTCCAGACACCTCTGTAGTATAAGCTTTTCTCATGCATAGGAACACTGAGCTCAGAAGAAATAAGTATTGACTAGGGCTATGACGGGAATTAGTGATGAGTTTAAGCTAGACACAACATTGGATAGGACGTAGTGTCCAGATGTATGTTAAAACATTAGCACAATTGTTGCATTTTAGTTGTTATTTTCCCTGAAGTCGGAGATTTGGTGTACAGCATGGTAATCCCCTTTAACATACGTGGACTCATTTAACTGCTGAAGGCCTCAAGTGGATATATGGACTTTCTAAAGTAGGAACCCAGCCTCAAGAGTACTTCACAGAAGCTCTATGGTGTATATTTCTCCAGACTACTGCCACACTCTGCAGGTCTCAAAATCAAGATGGCAATAAGTACTCTTATCTGAGATTGCAGGCTCTTCTGAAGACTTCAGGCTTGCCTGCTGCACACACTTTTCTAACCTCCAGCCCAATGCCAATAATCTGAGAAAGTTCCTCCAATCAAATGAACAAACACAGAACACATGTCTAAAATCACCCCATTATTCTATCTCCCTGGAGAAGTGTACCTCCTTTTGGTAGCTGGAGGAATTCTGCTGGCTCTCTGAAAGAAAAGTCTAGGGGAAAAGAATTTCTTTCATGAGTAAATAAGAGCAAGGCTAGGGAGATTCCATTGTTCTATAAAGTGTTTGCTGAACAAGCATGATGATCTCAGTTCAAATATAGAACCTATATGAAAATAAAACAAAAATGTGTGCAGCAGTGCACACCTACCAACCCAGTACTGAGTAGGCAGATATAAGCAGATTCCCATGGCTCACTGGCTGCTAGTCTAATGTTTTGTGAGATTCAAGCCAGCTAAAGGCTCTATCTAAAAAGAAAAAAATGAAGTGGACTGTTCCTGAAGATGGGGAAACTCAAGATTACCCTCAGGCCTCCACAAATAAATACATATGCACATGTAGACACACACACACATATGTAACTATATGCATTGATGAGAGCCCAAAATTTCTTGCACTCACAGATGTCCTGTGAAACCAGGAGTGGTAAGTGTGCAATATTATCCTCTCAAATGGAAAGAACATAGAACCTGTTTTTCTACCAAGAAACCCGGGGATAGAAGGTGAATAATATCCTGGTGATTAATTGCTGGACCTTATTTGCTTGGCCAGGTCATATTAACCTTCTAAATCCAGGACTCAAGATAGCTAATATACCAAATGACCTTTAAATTATCTGTATAGCCAAGGACTCCCCCCAGCTCCCACAAGCCGGACTTGAGGTGGCTTATAGCCCAAGCATACTCTATGCCATCTGTATTAATAAGCCCAGGCCAGATCCTTCTCTTGGCCCCATAAGTTAATACAAATAGTCAGTCCATCTCTAAATCCCATCTTCTTGGATGAAATGACATGTGCTTTGAGTTAAGTTTTGATGTAATCATGCATTCTTGTACATCAGAGATTTTGTTGCATCAGAAAACTTTTTCCAAATTGTACTGTGTTTAAATATGCTAGAGATAAAACCCCTAGCATGAGACTCCCAAAGTTTGGGAATGTAAATTATGCTGAAGTGAGTTCTCATTTTCACCTCTTTACAGAACATTTCCCTGCCTGTCATGACACATGCAGGGACACCATCAATGTATATATACACAATAAATAATAAGCAAATATAAGAATAAATAAACATGTATGGTTTCCCAACAACATTCCACAAGGTACAATTTCTCTGCACAGTAACCTTGAGACAGTTAGAAACCTCTGTGTTCCTTCACTTTGTCATTTGAAGTATGTATAGATGGAAGCAGGAATTGCTGCTGGGAACAATACAAGTGTGCAAAGCAATTGGTGGTAGAGCCAACACATCTGTGCTTGGTAACTGGCAAGTACTAGGTGTGTCACTGTTGTTGATAGCAATGACTAAAAGCCCATCAAAATGTTGAAAATTTTCATAGTTAATTTTGAGCAGTGAATAAATTAAAATGCTTTTGACTGTAAAAGGCAGATCTGGGAGAACAAGTTTGTAATCCTGTGATGTGGAAGTACAAAAATATGCCTACATGTTCCGTGATGGATCCTAGGCTTAGGGCAGTATGGGGGTGGGCACCAGACTGTCTACTAGCTGGATGGATTGATACACATCCAACACTCTTTCTATCCATTCTACTTGTGTCCTCCTATGCCTTTCTAACACATCTGCAAAGTTAGCAGCAAGACTGGGATTAGTCTTCTATATTCCACTACACAAGCTATTCATTTTACTTGTGTGACCTGAAGAGGCAAATTATATGCAGAAAGGCTTATCCTACCTCACAGTTTGAGATCATCCCATCTTTGCTGCTGGAACAAGAATTCAGCTTGTCATACTGCATCATTAGTCAGGAAAAAGGGATAGAACACAAGTGTAAATCAACTCTGTGATGGCTATCCTTGATTGTCAATTTGACTATTTCTGGACTAAACTATAATCCAGAAATGGAGGGCAGACCAGTGAAACATATTTTTCTAATTTGTAGTGGATGGATCTCCATCTAGTAAAGACCTTTGAGGTGTGAAGACAACACGACTTTGATTCAGATATTGAGATAGAAATACATGTCTTTAATCTGGGCCACACTCTCTGCAGGAAGCCTATATAAAGACATGAAAAAAGGAAGGTTTTGCTCTTTGCCTACTTGTCCCCATCTTGCTATCTCAGCCATTCTTCATCGGCATCAGAGCCTACTTCTTTGGGATTTCATCATATACAGAAGACTTTCTGAGACTGAATCCCAGAATTGTGGGACTGAGTAAATACAAGATTCCTGAACTTTCTATTCGTAGTTAGCCATTGTTAGATTCATTGAACTGCAGCCTGTAAGCCATTCCAAAATGTTTTCTTTATATACAAAGATATATAACCTGTAAGTTCTAAGACTCTAGAGAACCCTGATTAATACAAACTACACACATCTAAGTATCACCTTCAGTGCTATACTTCCTTCAATACTTCCTTCTGGCACCTAGATCTTACAGGTTTCACACCCTTAAAAAATGGCACCACCAGCTCAGAACCAAGTTCAAACATGTGACCTGGAAAACTAAGGGTCAAAATCACTAAGGTGTCAAGGCAGAAGGCAAAGTCTGAGAAATAAAGAGGTGAGCTGCTGATTTATTTACCTAGAACTGTGGCTCTAGATCAATATGAAGCAAGACAATTAAAGTATCTTGCCTACTAATGAAGACATAAAAAAAAAGAGGGGGGATGGGTATGTATAAAAATGACATAAAGATATCTGTTATAACAAAATACTTAAGTCATTATTTAGCTCATAATTTTGAAGATTCAAAGTTTAAGATCAGGTAGTCCCATCTGTTCTGCCTATTCTGAGGACCACATTACCACATGGCAGACGACATTGTCACAAGATGTGCAAAAGAGACTTTTTTTTTTTTTTTTTTTTTAATCTTGAGAACATTAGGTAAAAGAGATGGGAAAAGTTTCTCTGGTACCAAAACAGTGCCTATCACCAGTGCTGTAGTGGTTTAAATAAGTAATGTCCCCTATGGTCCCAGTTAATGGCACTGTTTTGGGGGAGTTATCAATGTAGTCACATAAATGAGAGATGTCCCCCTTAAAGATGTATGTTTCAACATTAAGTCTAGTTAGTTGTCCTATTTGGGAAGGCTGTGAAACCTTTGGGAGGTAAAGTCTTGCTACCTTGTAAGGATGTGCGTAATTACAGTTAAGTTTTGACCTTTGAGCAGCCAACTTCCTACCCTGCCATCTGTTACAATGCCTTTGCTTCTAGTGTCCTGGCACCAGGAGCCAAAATAAACTCCTTTTTCTTTAAGGTGCCATTGTTCATGATATTTTAGCATAGCTCCAAAAATGTACCTAACATAAAAGGGAAAGTTAAGCCAGTACTACTAAGCTTTAAGAGACAAAAGTATCTATCTATATGTTCTCAAAAAGCTATATATTGTTTTGTAATATTCAAGGCTCCCTAAAGACTGGAAAATAAAAGACAAATATATCAGAAGATTAGGAATGCTCATCATAGTTTAGAAATGAAAACTATTTTAAAAGGAATGGGGAGGATATGATTTGCAGAAGAAATCAGATAAAGGAAGTATAAGCTAATTAAATTGTTAGATTTCCATTGAAGAAAAACTAATTGGGTTGTCAAATTTTGTCAGAATATATGACTATGATAGAATTTAAAAAGCGTCACTTTCCACCAATGCAGATATTCTGCATTCTGTCTTCACATTTGAGCTGGAAGCATGGGTTCAGCACCTCTAATCTGAAAATCCCAAATCTGAAATAGGAAAGACTACCTTAAAAAGAAGAATTAATTTCTTGAGAATCCTATCAGTTCTCTCAAGAGAAAGAATTGCCTGAAAATCTTTTCTACATGCCACTTGATTGTCTCTTTTGCACATGCTTCTGTCACAATACGATCTTCAAAGCTATAATGCAGCCACATGTGTCTCTGAGAACAAAATGAACCTCAAACCTGTGTATGTATGTGTGCAACTTACACATCCCATTCTAGAAAATAATCAATGAAAAATCAGAAGACCAGAAACTAGTACAATGCTTGCCAGGCAAACATGAGGTTCTGAGTTCTGAGTTTGAACACTGCCAAAATACTTTGGGAAGAGACAAGGAGATCCACAGAGTTCCATGCTAGGCAGCCTAGCTGCATGATGAGTTTCAGTGAGAGATTCTGCCTCAAGGACAAAGCACTGCATGCAGAACAATAGAGGAAGACACTCAAATTTCTGCTCTTTCCTCTACAAGTACTCTCATCTACATACTCACATGCAAGAAATACAAACACATACACACATACACATACACAGAGAGAGAGAGAGAGAGAGAGAGAAAGAGACAGAGACAGAGACAGAGAGACAGAGACAGAGAGAGACAGAGAGAGACAGCAAGGGAGAGGATGTTAGAAGACAAAGGAAACTTCTTTTTAATTGGATATTTTATGTATTTACATTTCAAATACATTCCCCTACACTGTGGAATTAAGCCTTCACAGAACCAAGGGCCTCTCCTCCCATTGATGCCAGACAATGTCATCCTCTGCTACATATGCAGCTGGAGCCATGGGTCTCTCCATGTGTACTCTTTGGCTGGTCATTGAGTCCCTGGGAGCTCTGGGGTTGTCTGGTCAGTTGATATTGTTCTTCCTATGAGGTTGCAAAACCCTTCAGTTCCTAAAGTCCTTTCTCCATTGGGGTCCCCATGCTCAGTCCAATGGTTTGTTGCGAATATCTGCCTCTGTATTTGTCTGGCTCTGGCAGAGCCTCTCAGAAGACAGCTATAGCAGATCCCTGTTAGCAAGTACTTATTGGCCTCCTCAATAGTGTCTGGGGTTGGTGTCTGTAAATGGGATGGATCCCTAGTATCAGGGAGTAGTTTTCTCAGAATTTAAGGATGAAGGCACTATAGTTTTGATGTGAAATGATGGTGTTTTGAGGAAGCAGATGGTTCTGGTGTCACAAAAATCTCTACTGCAACTGTGGATCCATTTAGAACCTTCAGTTAACACAAATTTTGACATACTCTTTTGTTGTTATCCCCTGCCTGATTATTCCAGAGTAGTGTTCCAGGAGTCAGAAGTCCCCTTATGTTAGAATGTCAACTATTACTAACCATTGATTCCTTGAATACTTTATCAACATGTCAGTTTTTAACCATCTACTTCTTCCTGCCACTTCCGCAGCTATTTACTGCTGACATTTATCCAAATTAATGTGGCCATTTAGACTGCCAGGTTTTCACACATTTCCTACCTGCCCTCACAAGGATAACATTTTGTCACTCACTAATATAGTGTTTAGCACCACCTATTCACTTTTCATGTTTATAACCTGTCTCTGTAAAAATAAAGGCTAAGACTATGGCTTTTTTAGATGACAATGGGTTGAAAAATCAGACATTTTAAATGGGGGAAGAATTTGAGTTCCTTTAGGAAAATGGTTCTCATCTGTGTGTCACAACTCCTTTGGGCAGTCAAACAACACTTTCACAGGAGTCTCCTAAGACCATTAGAAAAAATATATTATGATTAATAAGAGTAGCAAAATCACAGTTATGAAATAGCAATAAAAATTATAGTAGGGATTCAATATAAAAATAGGACCTGAAGTGGGAATTTCTGGTTTTGTTGGAGATTACAATGTTTCTTGTGGTGTTTTTCTAGAAGCTGTCTTATGAGAAGGTGTTTTCCTAAAGCAGTCACATGAGAGGAAAAAAAAAATTGCTGAGAACAGACATTTTTTTCTGGAAGCTGTCTGGTGAATAAGAATGTGATATTTTGCTAGAGTAGATGATTAAGAGGACACATGAGGTCTGGACAGAGTATAAGTATAACCCAACAGGCAGTGTGTTACACTCTGAAATTGGTTCACCTTGCTTTCTTCACTGATCTTTGTCTGTCATGAATTCATAGAGAGAAATGCACCAAAGAACTTCTGATGGTGTTCTGCCTGCACAATGCAACTTCATCAGACCAGTACTGATTTGTACAGTCTCATGGTTTCTTCTGGATTGTGCCACCATTGCTGATTACTGCTTGGCATGCTAGTGGACTGGACAACTGACAATAAAGATTAGAGTTGCCCCAAAGCACTATTTGTAAACAGGACCAAGACCCCACTATCCTACTAGCAATCTTCTTTCCTTCCCTCTGGTGGGTAGTGGACTAAAGGAAGGTTTAAGCATTGACAACTCTTACTAAGGTGGGTTTTGAAAAATAAATGCCTACAAAGAACTGTATTGAAGGGTTGCAGCATGAGAAAGGTTGGGAAACACTGCTTTAGTATCTACATGGCAATACATGTACATAAAATCAATGTCTCCATCTCAGGACAGGATAACTTATTGGGCTCATCTAATAGAGTAAATCAAATTGCAGGAGATTTATTTACCTACTTCAGAGAATAAAGTGATTAAACACCTTAGGAGAACAATTTGCTTACAAAGCATGAAGTTTCAGCTAAAGAAGCAGGATATGATGTGCTGGCCAGTGTTTGATATGCTAATTATTCTAGTCATCTAATATGAATTTATTATTAATGTCAGCTAACATTTGATGAGCCTTTATTATGGCTAGCCAGTGTGCTAAACTGTGCCATTAGTTGCAGCCCTGTGTGGGAAACCCTTCCTTCACCATGAACTGGATATGTAAAACCAATGCTAATCCTTCTTACTTGAGTCCCAAAGTTAGTCTGAGAAAGTGGTCATTATTTTGTGAAAGAGATTTAGAATTCAAGCTATGATAAATCTCTGCTTAGAATATCTTTTTGATTAGTTTCCTATGCATATTCTGAGCCTTTATTATGGCTAGCCAATGTGCTAAACAGTAACATTAGTTGAAGCCCTGTGTGGGAGGCAATTATGTACCTTCATAAACAAGAACCCAGGCTGGAGGCAATCCACACTGTGTTTATTAAAGTTTTTGGGGCAGTGATCTGTGATAGGCAATCTGACACCTGGCTGAGCACAGGCATAAAATCTGGGCGACTCAGTGGAATAATCCACAAGGGACCGAAAAACTTTATGCCAATGCTCCCGGGAGGCTTTTGGCTCCAGTCAAGGTCATGTCCCACCCCTCCTCAGGTAGAGGCACGGCCACACAGCTCCAAGCCATCCCCGTGTCAAAAAGACACCTAGAGACTTAGCCACACCCCTTCCCAGTTACTATATCTGTCACGCTTCTCTCAGAAAGGTCGAGAGTACAATTCCATCCGGGCCACTCCACATGATGAAGATAAATGTCTTAGAATTATGGACTGTCTCTTCATCTGAACCTGCCATGGGAATGGAGGGACCTGGCCCTCGATTAAGGAGCCGCACCTAATCTCTTGCCAAGGGCTTCCCAGTGCTCTCAGACGGTACCCATTCACCCAAGCCTAAGAAGCTAGCCCAGTGTCCTAAGCCACTGAAACCCAGTCTCGGTGGAAGACCAAGCTGCACTCTGTCTAGTCCATCTTTGGCACCCCCGGCGACTGTGGTGCCTCCAGCTAGAGAACCCATTGAGACAGCTGCTGCATGTTCCCTGAGAATGGACCTCTCCCCCACCCATGGGCAAGACCCACAAAGGCTTTCCACAGCCCCCACCTGCCCTTCGGACTGTGTGGGAAGATGCACCAGCACTTCCAGCATTTCTGAAGTCCCACCGAGAGCCACAGGGCCCGGGACAGAGGGATTTCATCCCACCTCACCAGGTTTGTTCCCAGCAAAAGTTAATGTACAAAATTATTGTCTTCTATAGAGATGCCCCTTGCAGTCAAGAGAGTCCAATCCATGTATTAACAAAAGGCATGTGATGGACTGGACAGGGCAAGGACTCAGGTAGTAAAGTGCTTGGAGTACAAAATCTCCAAGACACACATAAAATTCCTGAGCATGGCTGCACAAGTCTGCAGTGCTTTCATGAAGAAGGCAAACATAGTAGGACTTCAAGGCTTGCCATCTAACAACTCTAACAAAATCAATGTGCCCTTGGTGAAGTGACAGATCATATCTCAAAAGACAAGATGGACAGCCCCTAAAGGTTGACAAAAGAAATTGTCTTTTTGCCAACAAATGTAGACACTTGCATGCATGTACACACAAAAAGCTTTTTGGTATTTTGATGTGATGGCAGTCAAACATGTCATAACACAGGACTATAATCGAACTAATGAATGTCTATGGAGTTTACTTGAGAAATAAAATGACCATAGGAGCACTTTTGATAAATAACTTAATAGGCTATAACAGCATATATCACGTAGACCCATTCAGAGTAACAGTGGTGTCTGGTTTTGTCAAAACCAGTCATACAGCAGAATTGCAGGTGTTATATGGTATTTTTTTCACTTTTCTTGAGTACTTTTCACATATTTCTCAATGAGAAAATGCTTATTCATCAACTCCAAAGTCTTGAAGAAAAATTTGCAAGAACCCAAGGCTATTTGACCTGCCCACCAGTATTTGTTCACAGACATGGAAGGAGCTTTGGATTGTAACTTCACAGGAAATGACATGAGCATGTCATTTCCATATATACCTGTGTTGCTGGGGACAGCATACCATGTCATTTAACATGTCATTTCCATATATACCTGTGTTGCTGGGGACAGCATACCATGACAGGGAATGCCAGCAGTAGGCCAGGACGGAGACATCTCAGTATCCCATGGGAGCTTTAAAACACACACACACACACACACACACACACACACACACACACACACACACACACACACACACAGTTGTTCCCATTTCTCCTAACCTTAGGCCTGGACAATGGCTATTTAGATTTCATTTTTGCATGACTGCTTTTCAGTTGACCTTGGTGTTCATAATTACATAATTATTCTATGTCTGACTTTCTTATTTCTTTCTCCTTCTGTTCTAGGGAATTCTGTGAAACTAGATCTTCTATTTGAGAATGGATCCTGGATAAGCAAGTACAGAATATAAAAAAATCTTATACTAAGTCAAAACACTGGGACTCTTAGGAGAGTCATTGTGTGCAATGTACAGAAGCAGAAAGCTAGAAGAACTACTGAGTTAAAGATTAACTTGATTCTGTCTGGTCAGTGCCTGACAGCAGTGCCCATGTCATTTATCATTAGACCTTCACAAGGAAATGGAAGTATCTGACATGGGAGCACTGAGCTCTAAAGTATAATAAGTCAAAAGTTAAAGTTTAAATAATGATAAGTTTGTAATTATTATTATTTTGTCTACATGCCTGGGAGAAAGAAAAGCTTGAAACATTGGGGAAGAACTGTAATTCTTTACTCTTTGTGGGATATGATTATTCTTTTGAATATGGTTTGACAATTATTATGCCTTTTTTTCAACTGTCTTTGGGTGTATCAATAAAAGACTGGAACAAGAAAAAGGAGAGAGAGCAAGTGGCAAGAGAATGAGGTGAGTGTGAGGTGCACATGAGGTGAGCATGAAGTGAGTGTAGTGAGTAGAGAGAATGTAAGAGAGAATATGAAGAGTGAGTGAAGAGAGAATGTGAGGTATGTATGGAGTGTGTGTGTGTGTGTGTGTGTGTGTGTGTGTGTGTGTGTGTGTGTGTGTGTGTGTGTGTGAGACAATGTGGCCTTGGTGGTTGTTTCTGCATATTGGTCAGGACTGGTTGGTGTTAAATGCCTCTTGTTTTTTACTAACCTTAAACATCATGTCCAGACACTGATAACTGTCTCACTGAGGCCACTGGACCACTTAGTTTCTGTTCCCAATGTGGGCATGTTGAATAAATCTTCTCTTTTTCATTTTTGTGAATTAATCTTTTTGACTTATAGAGGATGGATGTGTGAACCTTACTTGTCTAGGCTGCCAGAGTCTAGGCTCTTCCCCTAATAACTCTGATAAGTTATGCGCACAAATGTACATAAAGTGCTTGTCCAGAACATGACCCCTACTGAACAGTCAGTGACCAACAGTCTTTTTCTAGTTTAATCTCTCCTTCAGCAAAAACAGTTGCTGGGCCAAATACTCTTCTAAATACCCATCATGAGGGAATAATTTGGCAGTCCCAACTTCTTGACTTTCATACTAAAAGACTCAAAGAGTAAGACAATCTTCTTAAAAGCCTCCCATTGATGGGTAGCAGATCAATTTGCTTAGGTCTACTCTTAAGGCAGAATGGTAGAAAATTGAGCCTGTAACTTAAGGAGAAATACAATATTGTGTCTCTTCCCAGGTAAGGAGACAAGAGGTCTCCACAGAAAAACTTCTACATTGTCTGTCTCTGCTCAGGAACAAATTGGCTGATATCGAACTGTTTTATTCACTATTAAAACATTTATTACAATTACAAAATATATTTTTAACATTCATTATATTGAAAAATAGCTATGTGTTTAAAAACAGTGTATGCTCTTCCAGAGGATTTGGGTTCATTTCTCAGAACCCACATGAGAGCTCACAGTCATCTAAATCCAGAGAACTGAACTCTCTTCTGTTCTTCACAAGTGCCTAGAAAGATCATGGAATACATATGTAAATAGATATTCACAGGCACACACTCATGCACATAAAATAAAACTCAGTAAATCAAATGCAAAAACAAAGCCATTCACAATCCCAGAAGTTCAGCTATTGACACTTTGATGTATTAGAAAATCATAAGTCATTCTTCACAGTTCTTGGTTTTCCTTTAAGAAAATAAATTGTGTATTGTCTCCAACTATTTTTAAAATATTTATTGGCCCATACATGTGTGTGTGTGTGTGTGTGTGTGTGTGTGTGTGTGTGTGTGTGTGTGTGTGTGTATGGATGCAAATACACATTGTACAGTTGTGAAGTACCATCAGAGGTCAGAAAAGAAGTCATAGCCTCTAGGGTGGAGTTCCAGGAGCTTGTGAGCTTGCCTTTGTGAGGCTTAGAACTGAACTCGTGGACCTTGAAAAAACAAGTGCTGTTTAAATGTTGATTGATTCTACAGCCTGTCTCCCCTTTCACTCTTTAAGTCACTGTCATTAGTGCTTCACCACTACCATTATTGTCAGGCACTGCAAGGAAAGGCATCTTGTCAAGATTCCCATGGCCTCCAAACTTCCTTGGGCTTTTACTAAACTTCCTCACCCATGATAGTTTGTAGATCTGTGTATGAGTATGCTCCTGGATGTGTATGTGTATATTTGCAGACACACATATGAAAGTATACAGGCTAGAAAACAAACTCAGAGGATGATGCTCAGGCACCACTGACCTTTCTGAAAGAGGTACTTTCAGGCCTGGAACTTACTAGGTAGGCTAGACTAGATGACAAATCATACCAAGGATCACCGGACTCCTTTACTTCAGCATGAGGATTACAGTCTGGCACAAATATGCTAGACAAATATGACCCACCCACCACTCCTCCACTGGGGTCCCCATGCTCAGTCCAATGGTTGGCTGCACTCATCCCTATCTGTATTGGTAAGGCTCTGGTAGAGCCTCTCAGGAGACAGTCATATCATGCTCATGTCAGCAAGCATTTTTTGGCATTACCATTGGGTTTGGTGGCTGCATATTGGATGGATCTCCAGATAGTGCAGTCTTTGGATGACCTTTCCTTCAGTCTCTGTTCCACTCTTTGTCCCTGTATTTCCTTTAGAAGGAGCAATCTGGGTTAAAATTTAGAGAAGCGTAGGTGGCCCCATCCCTCAACTGGGAGCAGTGCCTAACCTCGGGATATGGTCTCTACCCGTTGTCTCTCCAATTTGTTGGGCATTTTAGCTACTGTCATCCCTGTTGGGTCCTGGAAGCCTCTTGCTTTCCTGGCATCTGAGACTTTCTGGTGGCTACCCCAAGTTCTCCATCCCCCATTGCTACACACATCAGTTCATTTTCCTGATCCTCTGTACATTTGCCCCATCTCCTCTCACACCTGATCCTGTCCCCCTTTTATCCTCCCCCCCTCCTTTCTTTCTCCCAAGTTCCTCCCACCCTCTACCTCCCATAATTATTTTGTTCCCCCTTCTAAGCAGGACTGAAGGATCCACACTTTGGTCTTCCTTCTTCTTTGGCTTCATATGGTCTATAAGTTGTATCATGGATATTCTGTACTTTTTTTCCTAATATCCACTTATCATACCATGTATGTTCTTTTGGGACTATGTTACTTCACTCAAGATGATATTTTCTAGTTTTATCCATTGTCTGAGAATGTCATGAAGTCATTGCTTGAGTCCTCTTTTGAGGGACATCTGGATTGTTTCCAACTTCTGGCTATTGTAAATAAAACTGTTTTGAACATACTGGAACGTGTGACCTTGTTATATGTTGGAGTATCTTTTGGGTATATACCCAGGAGTGGTATAGCTGGGTCCTCAGTTAGTACTATGTCCCATTTTCTGAGGAACTGCCATATTTACTTCCAGGGTGGTAGTACCAGCATGCAATCTTACCAGCAATGGAAGAGTATTCCTCTTTCTTCACATACTTGCCAGCACCTGCTATCACCTGAGTTTTTGACCTTAGCCATTCTGACAGTTGTGAGTTGCTCTCCTTTCTAAATATTATACTGCCCTAAATGCATTTGATTTCTTATAAACATTTATACATCATAGACTAGAACCAAATATGAGGGGAAACATGATTTCTATTTTTTGATTTCTAAGATTGGGCTTCATCCCTTAATATCATAAGACCAACCATTTTGCTGCAATTTTTGTGATCTAATCCTTCCTCAAAGGTAAAAGATAGTCCATTTGTACATATTTACCATATTTTTATTATCTTTTCATCTAAAATTTTTAAAGAGAAACAGCCTTTTTCATTTATAACCCTATTACGCCCATTTCTGATGTGTTGTTTTTGACATTTTTAACAGTCTTGGGGTCTTTATCCTAATAAAGATCATCCTTATGGGGAAATTATATGTCAGCCCCTTTCACGAACAGGCCAGAATGTGCTATTTGCACTTATGTAGTTTCAGTATGGTTTTAAGGTCACAGATTTGTGTTCGGTCACATTCAGACACACCCTTAGCTGTAGGCTCAACATACCTGCATGTACAAGTATAACTGAGTAGAGTAAAACATAATCATATGGATTATACATATCAAGCTTATAGATAAAGAAAATACATAACCTAGTATAAACATATTTGTGATTCTATATTTTCACTTGGCTGGAGGATAATAAGAAAAATAAATAAACTCAAATATGCTCCTGTTAAGAATAATAGTGAGTACGAGGTTGTGAAGAAATGCCTAAGCTATGACATCAGAGAGATGGTTTGTTGCTCCTAAAATGTCCAGCCCCACAGAAAGCAAAAAGCCCAGGAGTTTTCTCAGTAACTCCTTTAACTCCTTCTCTTAGTTCCCATTGATACAATTCTGACTCTGAATTGTACTTTCAGAAAGAAGCAAGGAAGTGAAACTCAAGAGGTGATTTGTATCAGTGACTGATAGCTCCCTATTGCAGGGGACTCCAGCATGGACCATTGCCACTCTGTGTGCCAGGTACTATCCATGCTGATCTAGGTGACTCTGGCTGGATCATCCAAAGAGTTACGCTATCTGAAGAGGATTGGAAGTCGGGTCAGGGAGGGTTACTGGGTCTCTTTGTTGGCCACTGTTGCTCCAGAGTTGTGGCAGGTGACAGGAAGCTATGGACTTACTGGAAGCAGAAGATGGCAGAGCACTGCTGGCTAGATGGGCACAAAGAGTTGTTGGGGTTCATCAGGAAGCTAGGAGCCATGGTCAGGGCCACCAAGTGGGAAATGACTGAGTAGACTCAAACAGATTCCATCGATGAGAGCTTCAGGGAAGAATTCTCTTCCCCAAAGTGTTACCTCTCTATAAGACAGATGTTCTCAGCCTTTCAGATGGTCTTTGATGAAATAACTCATGTACTTTATTCTTCATGGACAGGGTCTTAGACATTTTAGTGTGGTTTGGGGTACAACAGCAGATATTTTCTATTGGCTTGGTCTGAGATCTTAGGGATGCCTCATCTGCATGTGGAAGGGCTTCAGGTGTTGCCCTTGCATGACTGATTGTCAAAGTCCTCTCCATGGGGTGTCATGGTCACCGGTTCCAGGGCAGGAACCTGACCAGGAGTAGATGAAACACCTACCATTCTCTACCATTTTCAGATATGAGAGTATCAGGTTTCTTAATTTACTCTTTTCTTTCTGTCGGCACCATACACTGCCCCACAGACTCCCTGTCTCGACACCTCCCACCTGATCCACAGCACCAAAAGGTCTATTCATGCCAATTGTTAAAAGAATACTAGCCAGGAAAGAAAGGTCTCCACAAGCTCCCTAAGAACTTATATGTAACCCCACCTTAGCCATCTCCAAGACTAACTTCCAGGATCACCACCTGATGGTTTCCCCCTCCACCCCAAAAAAACAAACGTCAAATACAAATGCAGATGTCCAGTCATGATTCATTGATCCTACTCCAAATATGAGTAAAGGGAACAACATCTGTTGCACATAAAAAACAAAAAAAAGGGCAGAATTGATGTCATCCTCTAAAAGTCATTATTGAGATTCTGTGGGGGCTTTAGGATTTTAATTTTTAACTTTAAGTCTATTTATTTATATTAAGGAGAATTTCATTTTCTCAATAAACATTCACCCACGATTACCATCATTATTTAATTAGATTCTGACTTTTCTCTGCAAATATTGTTTTTTTTTTATTTTCTGTCATGTTTTATCATATCCTTTTTTTTTATTTTTTATTGGTTATTTTATTTTTTTTGTATTTCAAATGTTATTCCCTTCCCTGTTGGGTTGGGGAGCACCCTAAAGGAAGCAAGGGGAAGAGGAGTGGATAACTTTTTTTGTTTGTTTTTTTATTATCATTAGGGGGGGTGTCTTTTTCTAGGAAGACTCATGCTTTCTTTGTGTCCTAAATCATTATATCATCATACACAGCTAGGTTACTCAATCAGGTTCCAGATATTATTACCTCCCTATGGATTTGAATGTGAAATGTTCCCAATAGGTTCAGGAACTTGATCTCTCAAACCCCATTTGTTGGCATTACAATGGGAGGTTTAGGAATTGCAGCCTTGCTGAAGAAAGTAAAATCTTGGGTGTGGGCTTTAAGAATAGAAAGATTAAAGCTACTTTCCATTCTCTTTCCTTGATGCCTACAGTTAAAATATCTGCATGCAGCTCCAGCCAATATGCCTGCTGCTTGTTTTTATGTTTCAGCCCCATTGTGAATTCATTCTACTGGAACTGTGCAACCATATATGCTCTCTTCTATAAGCTAACTTTTATCGTGGTATTCTATTTCTAAGTAATTAATCCTGGGTCCTAATTGGAAATTTGCTAACATCAAAGAATGAAGAAAAACATAAAATAAAATAACAGGGGCCATCCATGGTCATTCTTCTTTCTGGTTCTATCATGAAGGTAACTGTGGGAGAAGAGTTTCAATGGGGGTAAAACCTGGTCTTGTGAGATATTTAAGGTTGCTGTTTAAGAATGAACAGTTTACCTGTCTTAAGTCTAAGTCACTTTGCAGTGATAACTGACTTGTTTGACTGAGTTCTTCTAAGGCCAGAAATTGCAATCTCTAGCATTTAGACTTTGTTCTATCTGTGCAGGAACTAAGTGACTCTAAATCCCAACCTGCTAGTTGAAATTGCAGAAAGAAAAAGGACACTTTGAAACATGATTTTAATCTTTATACCTTAGTTCTTCTAGGTTTTCCCTGGTTTCTAAAAAGTTCTCTCCGAGTCCTATAAAACGTTTTCTTTAAAGAGGTATTTTTAAAGTTCTTCTCTTGTTGTCTAAAAAGGTTTCTGTGCTCTCTCCTCCTAAACTTGCTCTCTCATCCTGCTCTGATTTGACATTGCTCTCCAATGCAATCTTTCCTAGCCTTTAGTATCTATTCTAGGAGAATAGATCACATCATTTATGCAAGTTTCCCTTTTACAAAAGTTCACTAAAAGTTCAAACATAAATTCAAATCATTAATTGAATGAGAAGCTTAAAACAGAGAATGCTTACATTCATATCCATTAAGAGTAATTATCTGCCTAAACATTCATTATCGGTCACTAAGTCTACAGTTTCAGGGAGAGTTGAAGAATATAAGTTATCATTGAAGTTTTGTATAGATAAACCCAGTCAATATTTTATCTTCTGTCCTTACACTTATAATAAATCTTTAGTTTTCTTTTTATGACCTTTGGTTAATTGTTTTAAAACCTCTTAGAATGTGTTCTACATTGTAAATGGCTTCTTTCTATCTCAGAAGCAGTTAACTCATGACACTTGAAGAATGGCAGAGTTCTCATTGCAGTTTGATATCAGAAAAGAATTAACAAGCCTGTCAGTGGTGGTGCACGCCTTTAATCCCAGCACTTGGGAGACAGAGGCAGGTGGATTTCTGAGTTTGAGGCCAGCCTGGTCTACGAAGTGAGTTATAGGACAGACAAAAAAGCCTATACTCAACAAAACTGCAAAATTTGGATGAAATGGACAATTTTCTATTCAGATGTCAAATACCAAAGCTATGTCAGGATCAGATAAACCATCTAAACAGTCCCATAATGCCTAAAGAAATAGAGGCAGTCATTAAAAGTCTCCCAACCAAAAAAAGCCCAGGTCCAAATGGGTTTACTGCAGAATTCTATCAGACCTTCAAAGAAGACCTAATACCAATACTCTTCAATTTATTTCACAAAATAGAAACAGAAGGAACACTACCCAATTCCTTCTATGAGGCCACAATCACACTGATACCAAAACCTCACAAAGACCCAACAAAGAAAGAAAACTTCAGACTAATTTCCCTTATGAATACCGATGCAAAAATACTCAAAATTCTCACAAACCGAATCCAAGAACACATCAAAACGATCATTCATCATGATCAAGTAGGCTTCATCCCAGGGATGCAGGGATGGTTTAATACCTGGGAATCCATCAATGTAATTCACCACATAAACAAACTCAAAGATAAAAACCACATGGTCATTTCCTTAGATGCTGAAAAAGCATTTGACAAAATTCAACATCCCTTCATGATAAAAATCTTGGAAAGATCAGGAATTCAAGGCCCATACCTAAACATAGTAAAAGTAATATAC
>CM052711.1:76591342-76665040 GCA_028551405.1 Uromys caudimaculatus | reverse complement strand
AGATCAAGAATAGACAAATGGGACTTCATGAAATTGCAAAGCTTCTGTAAGGCAAAGGACACTGTCAATAGGACAAAACGGCAACCAACAGATTGGGAAAAGATCTTAACCAATCCTATGTACAATAGAGGGCTAATATCCAATATATACAGAGAACTCAAGAAGTTAGACTCCAAAAAACCAAATAACCCCATCAAAAAATGGGGAACAGAGCTAAACCGAGAATTCTCAACTGAGGAAATTCGCAGGGCTGAGAAGCACCTAAAGAAATGCTCAACATCCCTAGTCATCAGGGAAATGCAAATCAAAACCAGTCTGAGATTCCACCTCACACCAGTCAGAATGGCCAAGATCAAAAACTCAGGTGACAGCAGATGCTGGCAAGGATGTGGAGAAAGAGGAACACTCCTCCACTGTTGATGGGACTGCAAGCTGGTATACCCACTCTGGAAATCAGTTTGGCGGACCCGCAGAAAAATGGACATAATACTACCTGAGGACCTAGCTGTACCTCTCCTGGGCATATATCCAGAAGATGCTCCAACATGTAATAAAGACACTTTCTCCACTATGTTCATAGCTGCCACATTTATAATAGCCAGAAGCTGGAAACAACCCAGATGTCCCTCATCAGAGGAATGGATACAGAAAATGTGGTACATCTACACAATGGAGTACTACTCAGCTATTAAAAACAATGACTTAATGAAACTTGCAGGCAAATGGATGAAACTTGAAAATATCATCCTGAGCGAAGTAACTCAGTCACAAAAGAAGGAACATGGTATATACTCACTGATAAGCGGATATTAGCCCAAAAGTTCAGAATGCCCAAGTTTCCCTTAACAGTAACCGCTGGACTGAGAGTGAGGTCCCAGATGAAGGAGTTGGAGGAAGGTCTGAAGGAGCTGAGGGAATTTTCAGCCTCATGGAGGGATCAAGAGCGTCAATGGGCCTGACCCCCCTACCCCCGGTCATCCTGGAGTTTGGACCACCAACCAAAGAATACACATCTATGGACCCATGGTTTGGACCACATATGTGGCAGAGGATGACCTCGATGGCCATCAGGGAAAGAAAAGAGGCCCTTGGGCCTGAGGATGTTAGAGGCCCCAATAAAGGGGAATGTCAAGGTGGGAATATGGGGATGGGTGGGCAGGTGGGTGGGAGGTGGAATTCCCTCCTAGAGGCGGGGATGGGGAGGGGATAGAGGGTTTCCAAAGAGGAGACCCAGAAAAGGGGAAACATTGGAAATGTAAATAAAGTATCAAAAAAAAAAAAACTTAAAAAAAATGAAAAAAAATACTTAAAAAAACTTAAAAAAAAGAAAGAAAGAAAGAGAGAGAGAGGGAGGGAGGGAGGGAGGGAGGGAGGGAGGAAGGAAGGAAGGAAGGAAGGAAGGAAGGAAGGAAGGAAGGAAGGAAGGAAGGAAGGAAGGATGGAAGGAGGGAAGGAAGGAAGGAAGGAAGGAAGAAAGGAAGAAAGAAAGGAATTAACAGCAGTACTATTATAAAATATATTAATAGTTACTAATGTAATCTAAGGAATACATATAAGATCATTACTAAGAATTAAGAAGTCATTTATATGTCTATATAGCATTACTACAAGACAGTGTATCATTGTTTTTCTGAAGAAATATGCTCAAAAGGGTGAGCTAATACCTAGAGATTCTTAATTACATTTAATAATAACAGGAAAAGCATATTAATAGCAGGAATCTTTCTTCAAATGCAATTTCTTTGGCCTTGACTAAAGGAGTAAATCTGTAATAATTTTTCAGTTCAAGGTGGAAAATATATCCAGAAGATCACCTGCTAGATTTTTGCCTCTCCTTGATGGTTCCTGGCAGACCAACACTGCACACTGCAAATAGGAAGCCGAGAGAGTACAGTGGAAATAGTCTGTGGGTTTCCCAACTTCAAAGCCAACTCCCAGGGGCATACTTCTGTTGATCCCACACACTCTAAGCCTCCACAACAGCTCCACCACCAAGGTTCTCAAAAGCTTGAGATTGTGGAAATCATCTTGCCCAAACCAAAGCATAAGTATGGGGTATTTAATCAACAGATATTTGTTGTGTGTCAAACACATTTTAAAGCTTGGACTATCTGTGGTTCTTTACTTTTTCTCTCTTATCTCATAAGTTTGGGAACTTAAACTCTGGTCCATACACTTGCATAGCCAGCACTTTTATCTACTGAGAAATCTCTCTATACCTCACTGTTTTCATTTGCTTACATGGTTTCTGGAATGTAGTGATAGAAGGCTAAAATAGGCAGAGACACATTTGCATTGACAAAGGTAGAACATTCAAATGACAGGGTACCACATACCAGCTGTTGCTCCTAGCAGGGCACAGAAATGCCCTTTCATTGTCTTTTAAAATTCCCCCTCCGTCTTGTCTGTGTGAAATTAGATCATTATTATTGGCAAGACACCTGCTTCACATAATGAGCCTGTTCGCAGCAATCAGTAATGAGAGGAGACTTGTAAATGACTCATGAGAATGGTAAGTTGTAGAAAGCAGTTTAGGCCTTTTCAATTTACATGTACCATTAGTGGGAACTCATTAAAGATATGAGCAAAGCAAAATGTAAATAAAGAGACCCATTCTCTGTAATTACATTTGTATATCTATTGCCTGCTTCTAGAATACAGCTGAAAATCTCCCTGTTCCCAGACCATTTGGTCCATGTTCTGTATATGTTTTTATGTCAGTTTTCAGAGAATCTTGTGCCACTGAAGAATATTGGTGATAAGTTCTATGGACAGATCATTGTGGTTTACACTCCCTAAATGTCGGTGAGTCTCACCAAAGATACTCTGAACATGTTTGCATGGTGTTGGAGCATTGAGCCTAATTCCTGAGGCTTCTTGGATGTATAGCTCCTATTGCCTGATATAGGTCTAGGATCTTTGTAGATTATTTTCCTGTAATGTCAACACTGAGACTGGATCACAGAAAGACCATTAAAGCTTGATGACTGTCAGAATAGACAAAACAAAAGATTTTAAAGATCAAGGAAATATACTACATCAAAGGAATGTGGTGGACACTGACACCTTGCTCTGACAGGTGCATTCATAGATACATACACTTACATTTACATCTTCAGACACAAACTAAAAAGAAGAGAAATGAAATGAAAGTTTGCACTAACATTTCCTGAGGAGACACCAAAAAAATCAATGTCTGTACAGAACATTCAGAGCCTCAGATGATATTGGGGTACTGGGAATTTTAGACCCATTCTGGAATGACAGCACAGAAAACCAAAATTTCCTAGAGTGTGCACACACTGATAAGTTCTAGGGCCCCACAAACATATCCTGCCTTTAGTCCTGCGACCCTACAAGCTCCAACACTTGACATTAAAACAGAAAATTACCGAACAACACTTGAACATGTCACTGCCAAGGACCAGCCACAGCTTGAAGAGGGTTCCTGAGGAAAGACTTTGTCAGATCTGTGAAAGAATGATTCAAAGTCAATCATGGGTACAAGTTGAGAACTCTGTGTTCTCCTTGAGTTGGCTTTCCAACAGCTATGTAGATAGCTCAGCTCTTACAGATCAAAGCTCAGGTTTGTTTTTTTGTTTGTTTGTTTGTTTGTTTGTTTTGTTTTGTTTGTTTTTTTCATATCAATTGAGTCTTTACCCCAGATCCCTTTGGATTATTCCATGAATCAGGATTTTATAATGTTTGTCCCTTGATTCTTAGAAAGAGAAAGCAAGTACATTGTTCTAACTTACCTAATGAACTAAGAGATCTGTTTCCTGTGTAAGTTTGGACAGTAATTTTAGCTAGGTGGGGTCCTATCCTTTTATCACCATTCCCTAAATTTCTTTATCTTCTTCCTTAGTGTCTTTCTGACAAGCTGACTCACAATACAGCTGCCTTTATACTTTTAGACCTGTGAAGACCCTTCTACAATTCATATTGTATTCTTATATTTTACATAGTTGTGATATTATATATGTTTGAATTCATATTTTAAGCATTCTTTTCAACAGACTTATGGTTTGTCCTGAAATTTGAAGAGTATACCATTTTGCTGAGATATTAGCTACACCTTCATTTCCTGGATCAATGCTATCTCTGATTATTATGGAGTCATTAACCTTGGAAGAAAGGACAATCCCTGGTAGCATTGGCAGGGAGAGTACTTTCTGAAGGAAGAACATAAAATAAAATATACAAAGAAACCTTATGCATATCATCAGTCAACTCTCATGGAGGCCCAAGCCCTACTGGCTCTGCTCTAGGGGTGGGAACTGTGTCATGTCATCCCTTGTACATTGTCATGGACAGCTCGACATATCACATTTGGAAGTGAGCCTGTTTGTGGCACTTTCTGAACTGATGCTTAGTAAAGCCTGGACAGAGCTCTAATTCCAGTGGACAGGATATAAGTAAAACATCACTGGACCATATTTAGGTTTGTTTGGTGGCCACCTCTGACTGTCTTTACTGCTTGACCATCTCTGTGTGTGTGTGTGTGTGTGTGTGTGTGTGTGTGTGTGTGTGTGTGTGTGTGTGTGTGTGTGTGTGTTTCTTTCAGTTCTGTTGGTGGGAGAAATAAATCTAAAAGGGTTGGAGGAGTGAGAAGTACCAATACCATTGCCACTAATACCACCTCTGCCCACAAGGTAGTACACTATTTCCTGCAAGTTCATGAGACCCCTTCATCTGGTGGAGAGGAGATACTTCATGACACAGGGTTGCTGGACACAGCACAACACAAGGACAGTTTTGAAGACAAGAATGGATGTGGTGTCCATTTCTCATCCAGAAAATTCCAGACCTTCTGTGGAATAAATCGTCCCTCCACTGGAGTTAGGTTACCCAGGGAAGACTCTCTGAAACACAGTGACTGGAGACCCTGGTCTGTCCAGCCTCACCAGTTTCCCCCTATTGTGACCAATGGCTTTCTCAGGGAAAAGGCCCACCTCTCTGGCTTAAACTTGTGCTTCCTGTTGCAGACCCAAATTCCCTTCATTCAGCCAGTACCCGAGAAACCCAGACCTCAGCCTCTTCTCTTAGCATGGCTGGAGGAATACATGTTTTCTCCTTTATATTCCCCATCATGGCATAGGCCATGTGTGAGGAGGATGGTAAATTATCCCAGTCTAGTTTCTAAGAGAAAGTTAGCCTCTTCTACCTTGGTCCCCTCCCCCTCCACACACAAAGAGTGGTTCTGGCTATGAGGACTTTCTTTTAAACTTTAAGAGTGTACATGTGGTAGTCTATTGCCAGCTTACCTTGCAATAAGAAGCAACTGTCTGCATATGTAATGCTCAAGTGTTAGAGATAACCAGAGTAAGCCAAATGATTGTGGTAAAAAAGTAAGATCCAGAGAGAGAGAGAGAAAGAGAGAGAGAGACTGAGAGACAGAGAAACAGAGACAGAGACAGAGAGAGACAGACAGACTGAGAGACAGAAACAGAGAGACAGACAGAAAGAGACAGACAGAGACACTGAGACATAAGGAGACAGTAACAGAGAGATAGACAGAGAGAATGAGACAGAAGAGTCAATATTAACATATGAAAAAAGGCAGTAGGGAGAAAGATTAGAGCTGAAGCTATGGGCCATTTTTGAGAAAACCCAATGATCATAGTAGAAGATGGGAATTATGTTAATGACATAAAAGGCTCAGGACTCTGTGGGCATTGCTTTTAACATGGTCACATCTATTACAGTTCTCTAGCCTATCCATTCTTAGCAGTGCCTTTCTGTTCCAGAATAAACTTTATTTCTTTTACTCTCATGTACCCTTGATGCAATTATTTTCTCCAGAACACAAGAACCTGAAAATACTAGTAGTTGTCCACTCAATACACATCCATACCCATAAATGGGCTCAATAGAACCAATCCTGATCCACCTTCAAGCTATCTGACTTAGGAATTCTTGAACAGTAATATAGACTTACATATCTAGGAAGTTCTGATTTTGTTCTTAAATTTTGTTCATAACTTTCATAATGTTTAAGGGATCGGTCATTAAAACAAAGGTGTAAACCAACACAACTTTTCAATACACTGGTAGGCACACTAGATAGATGGGTTACAGCTAAGCAGGAAAATCTCTGACATAGGTCTCAGATGCTGTTGTGTGGAATTCTTAACATTTGCATTGGTTCACACAAAGGTTTTTTAACCATTTCAAAAAAATATATACATAATAGTCATAGAAGGTCAAATAAAAAGGTAGGCAACAAAGAGTTGTTGAACTAAAGATAACACAACAGGAAATGTAAGGAGGATCTAGGCCTTAAGCATTCCAACCTCTAAGCTTTTGTAGGTATAACCTCTGTCTTTGTTAGGGTTTTATTGTTGTGATCAGACACCATGACCAAGGCAAATCTTATAAAGGACAACATTTAATTAGGGCTAGCTTACAGGTTGAGAGGTTCAGTCTATTATCCTCAATGTGGGAGCATGGCAGCATCTAGGCAGGAATGATGAAGGCTGAGCTGAGAGTTCTACATCTTCATCTGAAGACTACTAGTTGAAGACTAGCTCCCAGTCAGCTAGGATGATGGTATTAAGGCCCATTCCCACAAGGCCACATCTCCTAATACTGCCACTCCCTGGGCCAAGCATAACAAATCATCATAGCCTATTTCTCAGAACTTCAGTCCATGTCTTCTTATAAGAAGTAAGATATAGAACCATAGCATGCTTACACAATTCTCCTATCTCCATTTTGTTAAAACACATGAATAAGGCACTCACCAGGCACTAGAGAGATGACACAGAAATGAAAAGTATATACTTCTCCTTCCTAAGACTCAAGTTTGGTTACCAGTACCCATTTTGGATGTTCACAACCACGTGTAAATTCAATTCCACAGGATTCAGTCCTTTTTTGCCACACACAGGCACTTGCCCTGCCACACTTACCCCACACAGAGATCCTCATTATGAGCACCTTCCTCTCAGACTTCCCAGCCTCCAGGACTGTAAGAAATAAATCTGTTCTTTAAAAATTTTCAAGTCTCAGTTTGATGGTTTATATACTTGGCCCAGGGAGTGGCACTATTAGAAGGTGGGGCCCTATTGGAGTAGGTGTGTAACAATGGGGGTGGGCTACCAGACCCTCATCCTAGCTGTCTGTAAGTCATTCTTCCACTAGCAGTCTTCAGATGATGATGTAGAACACTCAGCCCTGACTCCACCATGCCTTCCTAAATGCTACCATGCTCCCACATTGATGATAATGGGCTGAACTTCTGAACCTATAAGCCAGCCCCAAATACATGTTGTCATTTATAAGACTTGCCTTGATCCTGTTTGTTCACAGCAGTAAAACCCTAACTAAGACAGAAATTGGTACAGGGAGTAGGATATGTCTATGACAGACCTGACCATGTTTTTGTTTGGAAGAATGTGGATTTGAGGACTTTGGATTTGGAAAGCATTGGAATGCTTTAAGATGGACTTAATGGGCTATCCTAGTAGAAATGTAGAAGACTTTGCTGCTAGAACGATTTGAACTGTGCAGACCTGGACCAAGAGGTTTCAGCGGAGAATTTCAATATGTGGCCTAGAGACAGTTTTTGTGGGATTTTGGTGAAGAATGTGGATGCTTTTTGCTCTTGTATGAAGAGTCTAGTTGAGGCTAAGGTAAAAAGATTTATACTAATTACACTGACAAAGGAAATCTCAAATAAGCCAGGCAGAGACTTTGTCCTTTGATTAAGTTTCATGAAGAACATTTTGAAGAAGCATAGCAAGCTTAGAAAGGAAAAATACAAAATATATGGTACTAAAGGGGGACTAGGAAGTAAAATGTAACTGAATCCTATGTTCAAGGACATTAAATTGAAATAAGGGAGTAGTAACCTTGGGGCAAGATCCCATCCAGCTAAATTTAGGTCCAGGCATCGTAGTACAAACTTGTAATCCCAGGAGGTAAAACCAAACAGATCTTTGTTCAAGGCCAGACTTTGACTGAGCAAGATCTAGGTGAAGAAAAACTTAAATCCAGGCTTGGTGGACCACACCTTTAATGCCAGTGCTTAGGAGACAAGCATTCAGATCTCTAAGTTCAAAGTCAGTTTACTGAGCAGGTTCCAAGACAGCCAAGCTTAGGCAGTGAATGAGTTGGAAAGCAGAAAGCTGGTAATAATGTAACAGAACAAGGGAACCATGCTCCAGCACCAGCAAGCAGCAGAACTCTGCAGTTTGGCTACCTGGCTCTGGCTTTAGATTCCAGAATAGAATGGACTACTGGGACAATTGATGCTCATAAATAGAGATAAGAATTTAGTGATGATTAAGAAGAGACCAGCATCACTGAGGTGATATCCTCTGGGACCTGTTTTCTGAGAGTACAAAAAGCTGTGTTCCACAGATAGTGAAGGTTACATATTGTGCTGCAGCTGTACTTGGTAATGTGTAAGAGCCACCCAGGTGATACTGGCTTTGAAGGCATGAAGGCATCATGAACAACAGCTTTGACTTGGCACTATGAAGGGCCATGGAAGGCCATTGTTTAAGGTACAGCCTCAATTGCAGTTGGTGGTTCAGGACTGAAAGGGTCATGCAAATGAGGTGAAGTTTGGCATGAAGAGAGCCCATGAGAGGCTATTGGTGAAGCTTATTGCAGCAGAAGACACAATTGTACTGGAGATACCAGTACCAATAGATGATCACCAAGAACAGCAATGGCAGTGGAGTGGATCAACCTGAGCTTAGAGAGCTACAGAGGGCAGAGCTAGAGAAGTGATGCAAGCATTTTGGTGGAGTCCAGATGATCATGTGTGTATTCCAGACATTGAAACAAGAAATTGTAAAAATGAAGTTATCTTAGAGACCCCAAGATGTTCGAGATGCCAGAGCCATGAGTTATCTGCTGAGGAAAGCTGCTAACAGGCAGTGGTACCAGCACAGAAGAAAGAAGTTTGTTGCAGTCAACGAAGATGAAAAAGGAATTAGAGGTCTGAAGACTACTTTGACATCAGCCGTGGAGATACAGAGTTTGGAGTTTGCCCAGGTAGTTTCCTGTCTTCCTTTGGGAATTTCAGTTAAGTGACTGAATGAATCTCAGAAGACTTTGAACTTTGGGCTTTTAATATTTTTCAGAATGCTATAGACTGAGGGTAATTTTGAAGTTGGACTAAATGTATTTCATATTATGCTATGTTTAGGTATGGCCCCCTAGACTCATATTTTTAAACAAATCTATGGGGTCTAAGGAGTGGAATGTGATGGTTTGTATATGTTTGGCCCAGGGAGTGGCACTATTAGGTGTGAGCTATTGGAGTAGGTGTATCACTGTGGGTGTGGGCTATAAGACTCTTATTCTAGCTTACTGGAAGTCAGTCTTCTACTAGCACCCTTCAGAAGAAGATGTAGCTCTGCCTGCACCATGCCTGCCTAGATGCTACCATGCTCCCAACTTGCTGATAATGGACTGATCCTCTGAACCTGTTAGCAAGCCCCAAATATATGACGTTCCTTATCAGAGTTTCCTAGGTCATGTTTTCTGTTCACAGCAGTAAAATCCTAACTGAGACACTCAGTTCTTGTTTTACAACAGCATTACCTCTTTAGAACCACTGAAGTAAGTAGTAAGACCTGACAGAGGTTCATGCCCATGTATAAATCTTTCTTGTATGATAAATCACATGTCACTAAGTTTGTCAGGGTCTCAATTTATGATATGTTGATAACAGCATCTACCTTCTGTTGTGTAAAGGCCTAAAAAGGATAACACACAGAAGGCCACCAAAAGCCAACCAACTACCAAAGATATTGACACTGTGACTAAGGTATGAAGGCTTAAGTGAAAATTCATTTTCATAAAACTTGGATATTTGTCTCCTAATTCTCTCCATGTTCCCACAGTATCCTTACCCTTACAGTTGATTCACTTGCAGCCTACATCAAATAATGATGCCTGTAATTCTAAGTAATGAGTCATACCATTTCCTAGATGCCTCTTACTATTCAGCTAAGTGTATGTCCCTTGGGAAGAACACATTTTGCCTGCCTCTACAGCCAACTCAACACACAAAGGCCCTAAATTGTCTTGGAGCAGAGAGACCAGTCTTCTACATTCCACTCAACCTCATCCTTAGGGAGCCTAAAATGCATGTAACACCTGCATGGTTGTTACTTATCTGTGAGATATCCCTCCCCAACCTACCACATAGACTAGTTAAAATAAGTGATACAAAGTTAGACACAGGAGTCTTGCTCAGTACTATTGCCCCATTGAGGTCCTCAGAAGATGCCTGTTGTAAGAATGTACCTTAGAAATTATTTTCCTTATTTCAGATTCGTTAAGGGAAAGGTCTGGGCATGGAGAGGAAAACTGAAGGTTTTGTTTTCGACTGTGAATAAGGAAGCTGTCCAGGATATTGCTTGACCCCAGTTCACCCACAGCAGGCTAGGGCTTCACTTCTTTTCCAATGTAATTGGGCAGCGTGTCCTGCTACATTCTGAAGGGGCTCCTTGTTTGAAAAATTAATTCTATTGACACTTTATCACTGGTCTATAAGAGCTGATGTTCTGTGACACTATTCCCAGGCAGACATGAACAAAATTGAACTCACTCTAGACCAGTAACTGTCAACAGAACAAATTAACAGTAACACAAAAGACTAACTTGATAACCCAATTAATTTATAGAGGAACTTACAGGAGCAATGCACAGCTCAAAGGTTGCTATCTCAGAGAAAACCCACCTCAGTATGGCTGATGATTCATGAAACTTTAACCCTGGAACTCTCTGTATGATTACAGCAGTGTGACAAGTCAGAAAGCCATCTTGCCTCAGCAGTTTTACTGCCTATATTACCTTAGGAGGAAGGAACTTAATGTACCTGTTAAGATACCTCCTGAGGGACTCAGGGACTTTCTGAGATAATAATCAGTTGATTATTTCCATGAGTCTTAGCCATTCTTCCTTTAGATTTTTCTGAGTTATAATTAGATTCTCATTAATTAAAACATTTAGGATGGAATATTTCAAGTGGGAAGAAATTGCTAAATAGCAGTTAGTAAGAACACAAATCTAAGACCCAAAATCAAATAATTCAGAACCCCAAGACTCAAAAAAGAAATTATTCTCTGAGATCATTGGTATTGCAGAAAAGTTTAACCAGGTAGACCCTTATCCTCTCACCCTGTGGTTTCTTAATCTTTACAATTAAATGTAAGACAAATTCCTTTGCTCAGTTATTATCCCCAAGCTAAAAAGGTCGTTTACTGGAGGGATCAGCTGAAAAAGTCTTCCCTGATGTATGTCCAAGGCTACAATGAGTAAGTCACATTCATCATTGTTTTTCCTTTCCCAGCCTCCATCCCCTTATAAGGACTGTAAATTAAAGCCTAGAAAGAAGGATGGAGAAAAGGAAGCACCCTGTAGTTTAGCAGACTCCAGTCATTCTCTCCATCCCTAGTACTGTCAAGGTCCATAATTTGATGACAAATGATAGATACCCTGGAATCAAATAGTATGAAATTGCAAATAATGTTTTATTCTGCAAATGTCTAGCATGTGGAGTCTCCCATTACCAAGTTAGAGAGACTCAAAGTTAGCTCACAAAACCAATTTTAGCACAGTAGGGAATTTTCGGAGTAGGCAACCGTTGTCTTAATCTCTTGTGTCAATCTCTATGGAAATTTCAGAACCATTACCAGGGTTTGGGGTGGAAAACTTTTGCTGGGGAAATCTGGAAACTGCTGCTGACCCATTCTCCTTACCTCAGGTCAAGTGATAGGCAGCTTCTGACTACTGGCCTGAGGTATCCTGGACTTGCCTGTGCTTGGCCAGTTTTTCGAAACAGAGATTTAGGCCTAGTATCCATAGTTGCCAATTTGAAACCTGTCATGGAATGAGCTTACCTCATCCCTCTCAGTTGCAGGGACCCTTACCTCTGCTCACTCTATGAGCTGCAGATGAGATTTCAGAAGGTAACTGATCACTAATTTCAGCTAAGTCCTATTCTAGTTTTACTGTGTTAAATACCATTATTTATTCAGTAACCTTTGGAATTCTCATGCTTCATATTTATTGATCTAATTATGTTCTTTCTGTTACACCAGTGAAACACACCACTTTCCTTGTTTAAAGCCTTGTGAGACAAGATCTCAAATGTTATATTATTTCAGGCAAAGAATGTTACAGGCTCAAAACTCAGGAAAAGATTATCAAGTCAATGAGCTTTTACTCACAATCTTAATTTAGAACTATACTCACAAGCTTCCCAGGGGTAACAATTACATTTGGTTTTGGAAGTAGCTTGTAGGGGCACATATAATTAAGGTAGAGACAGGCAGATCTGGACAGCCTGGCCTAAATAGTTAATTCTAGGACAGACAGGACTATGTGCAAAGACCCTGTCTCAGAAAAGAATTAAATAGATTATTTGTCCTTTTTGTGTATGTGTATGTTAAGAAATGTTCGGCCTTCAAACAACAGCCTCAGTCCAGCTTTTCCTGAAAATATCTGCTCATTAAAAGCTGAGCAGGGAGCAAAGGTGGGTAAAAAAAAAAAAAAATCTCAAATTATACTACCCAGAAATTTTAATGTTACTATTTTATATTGTTTCCAAGCTTTGTCACATTTATGTGGATGTATACTTTACTTCCTTCTATGGTGGAGTTATTTTAGTTGTGTCCTGTCCAATTCCAATAGGTTTACATTAAAACTCCTTTTTTTTAAACTTAGGATATTTATTTATTTATTTATTTATTTATTTATTTATTTATTTATTTATTTATTTATTGATACTTTATTTACATTTCCAGTATTTCCCCCTTTTCAGGTCTCCTCTCTGGAAACCCCCTATCCCCTTCGCCTCGCCCACCTCTATGAGGGTATTCCACCTTCCACCCACCCACCTACCTGCTCCCATATTCCCACCTTGACATTCCGCTTTACTGGGGCCTCTAACACCCTCAGGCCTAAGGGCCTCTCCTCCCCCTGATGGCCAACATGGTCGTCCTCTGCCACATATGTGGTCCAAGCCATGGGTCCCTGGATGTGTATTCTTTGGTTGGTGGTCCAGCCTCCAACCAAATACTACCTGAGGACCCAGCTATACCTCTCCTGGGCATATACCCAGAAGATGCCCCAACATGTAATAAAGACACATGCTCCACTATGTTCATAGCAGCCATATTTATAATACCCAGAAGCTGGAAACAACTCAGATGTCCTGCAGCAGAGGAATGGATACAGTAAATGTGGTACATTTACACAATGGAGTACTACTCAGCTATTAAAAGCAATGACTTAATGAAGTTCGCAGGCAAATGGATGGAACTTGAAAATATCATCCTGAGCGAGGTAACTCAGCCACAAAAGAATGAACATGGTATGTACTCACTGATAAGAGGATATTAGCCCAAAAGTTGGGAATACCCAAGTTTCACTTTACAGAAACCGCTGTACTGAGTGTGAGGTCCCAGATGGAGGAGTTCTAGAAGGGACTGAAGGAGCTGAGGGAGTTTGCAGCCCCATGGAGGGAGCAGCAGTGTCAACTGGCAAAACTCCCTTTTATTTTTAATCCTAAAAATGTTTCAGACTTCCCCTGAAAAATATTAAATGCTATATTTGTTTTCCAACTCTTATTCCACATGTATTTAGATTTACTCTACTGAGATTAATTTAAAGTGAATCCTAACATTCAAATATTGTAACAGGAATTATCTCAGTGTATGTTTTGGTTTGGTTTCCATTGCTATTATAAAATACTCTATCTAAAATTAACATTGAGAAGGGAAGGACTTATCTGGCTTACATTTCCAAGTCACAGTTCATCATTGAGGGAAATCAAGAATTTCCAAAGTGGCTAGAAGTAGAAACCAAGAAAAGATGACACTTACTGTTAGGTTTGCTTGCTCATGTTCAAAATAGCGTTCTTATAAAGTCATGACAGCTTGTCCAGGAATCTACATTGCCTACAGTGCGCTGGGCCCTCCCACAAAAACTAAAATTAAGATTATCCCCTATGGATATGACTAGATGTCAGACAATGTGATCTAGGTCACTTTTTAATCAAGGTTTTCCTCTCAGATGACTCTAAGCTGTGTTGACAATTAAAACTGACCAGGGTTGAAAATCTCTAGAAAATAGAAAGACCTTTAACAAGGAAGTTATCCTTCTGATATCCAATTAATAATGTGTCTTACTTCCTCACATTTCCACTGATAAAGCTTATAGGAATGTCCTATGGTTATTGTTACTATTTCACTTGAATCCAGATGGAGATACACCTATAAATGTTCTACTTGGTTAACACAACTCTTACTTTTCTCTGATCTCTTGTGGGGCTTCTAGGGTACTACTTTTGGTGTAAGGATATGGAAATATCTATATACCTTAAGGCTGATGGCCTTGTTGTTGGGGAAGTCTCTTGGCTACATTCTAACTTAACCAGACATCTTTTCCATTGTGTCCTTCCATGTGGCTTCCATTGCTTCTTTCTTGCCCATACTTTTGTCTCTCTGCCTTTACTCAAGCTACCAACTCTTTATTTATCAAGAAACCACATTCTTTCTTATTAAAAAAAAAAAAGCTATTGACATAGTGGGAGAGGTTCCATAGTTAACACATTCTAAGCTCCTCAGCAGCAATCTGCAGCAGCACTACATACAGTCCAGGTCTTCATTTTGCCTCTTGGCCAGATTGAAGACAGTGTCCTTCTGTGACCTCCCCCATGTTGTCTTCCTTTTAAGTAAATATGATAGTCTCAGGGAACCCTCTTTTTTGGGCCTGTGAGAAAGTGAAAAATATTTACATATAGAAAGCAGGTAGTTGGCAATAGACATGACAATATTAAATATCCTCACAGCAATTAACAACTGAAAATACAGGTAATCATTCAATAAAATATGTATGGGTATAGGTCACCCCAACATTGATTCTTAGGCTCTCTCTGAAATTTTACCCTTGGGTTTCCCTAACTGAAACTGTTTTATTGTATGTCTTGTCTTGACTTGCTAATTGTTCTCCTCTGAAGTTGTTTATAATGTTCGTCTGTCCTTTAGTCCCTGTAAGCACCTTAGATCTAAAAGATTGATGATATTTAGATTTTGTTCCATTTATCAAGTATATTTCATAAATGGTGATGACTCAATTGTTAAGAGAAGAGTACCTGCTTCTCTTCTGAATGGCCTGAGCTTGGTTTCCACCACTGATATCAATGCAGTTCACAACTATCTGTGACTCTAGCTACATGTTATATGATACCTTGTTCTTTCTTCTTCCAGCATCTTCATTCACATATGCATATCTCCCCTCCACCAAAAACTTATCATTTAAAATAAGTCTTTAAAAAGGTGTAAAATGGCTATATGCCATATTATCATATCTATTTTTATTATATAAGTATTTCTGTACATTATTATCTAGGATATTTTTAATTTACTTATTTATGTATTTTGTTTTAAATGTAGGTGTTCTCCATCTCTATATACACCAACATGTCTAAAGATCACATCATATTAGTTTATACTCATGATCCACCATGTGGTTGCTGGAAAGTTTAGAGCAGCTAGTTCTCTTAATTGCTGTGCCATCTGACTAGTTCTACAATGTATGTTTGAAAATAAATATTCTCTTAAGTACTTTTGTGTGCCTGGAAGTATAACTTGAATAGGAAGAAAAGATAAATGTTTTTATTTTATTTTATTTTTTAATGTCCTGGTTTTCAATATAGTGGTTGATTTCTCCTGAAAATGAAGGGCTTTTTTCACTATGAACATATTTGACATGATGCATTGCTTTTTGCTACATTGCTTTTAAACACCAAATTAGGATTTTTTATAGAACAGAAACCCTGGAAGGTCAATCTATGGGCAACTTATGACCTGAATTTATATGAAAATTCATAGTGAACTTTTTTACAATATGATTATGCCCTCTGAAAGTTTTACAAGTGCTAAGAGCTGAGACAGGGCTCCCTCCCCTTTTCTTCCTAAGGTTTCAACTTAGAGCAGCACAGCTCCTGCAGAGATAGAACAAAAGGCTTTTTTACCTAGCATCTGCTGTTTTTACCATAAGGTGTTAAACCAGAGATGGCAGCTTCTAGCTTCAAAGCAACTCACACAGGTAGATCAGCTGCAGAAAGAAAGTACTTTACACTTAGGATGGATAGCAAATGGTTTATGGCCTAGTTTCTGAGTGGAGACAAAATGGAATAAAAAGGATCCTTTGATTCATTGGTGAATTTTGGACCCTAACACAACCAGGCTTCAAGTCTCTATCTTAACATCACTAGGGAGCCAATAGAGCACTTCCTACCATGCATGTGCTCCAAGGGCCTTCAAGAGAGTGGGCTCAATGCTTGGCTATGGTGGAGAACATTGGAAAGAAGAATTGCAAAGATTTTGGGGGGATTGAGTTTGGGAAGACTTTTGGGAGGAATGAATTTTTTGGTAACTCACATTTTTATATTTTTATGGGGTTTTGTTTGTTTGTTTGTTTGTTTGTTTGTTTGTTTGTTTTTTAGGTTACCAGAAGAAATGATGGGCTTCATCATGGCATTATTATATGTCCATGCTACTATAGCCTGTTTTCATTGGTTCCTCTCCCTTCTACCCCTCTCCTAACTTCCTCTGCTCTTGCATCCTGTTCCTTTTCTTCCAAATAATCACAACTTCACTTTTATGGATGGATATAATTCATCACCTTGTTTCTCAACCTTGTTATGATTTCATCTTCCCTATAGTGATCTCCTTTTTAGTTTCATGTCCTATATACATGCACACTTACATTCACACACATATGCACATACACACACACACACACACGTGTATATAGTATATATATATATATATATATATATATATATATATATATATATATATATATATATATATATATATATATAATTTTAAATCTATTTTCCATGCATGAGAGAAAAAGTGGCATTTACTTTTCAACTTCACTTAAGATGATTCTTCCAGCTACATCTATTTTTTTTCTGAAAATGTCATTATTGAAATTGTCTTTATGGTTCATAAAATTCCATTGTAGTACCAAATCTTTATTGTTTTTAAATTCATCTCTTGATGGATAGACAGCTGAGCTGGTCCCATTGCCTGGGTATTGTGAATAGAGTGGCAATGAATATTGTCTTAGCTTCTTTTCTATTGTTATCATGACCAGGGCAAGTGAGAAAAAAGGATTCAATGGGGCCTTACAATTTTAGGAAGTGAGTGCATGACTATCTTGGCAGAAAGCCTGGTAGTGAGCAGAGAAAAGCTTCTCTGGAGCAGTAGTTGAGAGCTTATATCTAATTAACAGCCACAATGCAAAGAAAGAGTGTTAATTAAGACTGGCATGGGTTTTTGAAACCATACCTAGTGACATACTTCCATACCTCTTAATCTTTTCCAAATAGTTCTATCAACTTGTGACCAAGTATTTAAATATATGAGCCCTTGGGAGGTATTCTCATTTGCCCAACCAAAAACAAGGATCAGCAAATATCTTTTGGTTATTCTAACTTAAAATCTTTTGGATATATACATAAGAGTATGTATGCATAAATAGGTCCAAAGCAACTTGTAATTTTAGATTGTTGAAAGACCGCTGCACTTATTTCAACTTCTAAGTTTTTATTTTCATGAGCATAAGAAAGAAATTTGGTTAAGAATGTGGTTCTTCTTCTTCTTCTTCTTCTTCTTCTTCTTCTTCTTCTTCTTCTTCTTCTTCTTCTTCTTCTTCTCCTTCTTCTTCTTTTCTCTCTCTCTCTCTCTCTCTCTCTCTCTCTCTCTCTCTCTCTCTCTCTGTCTCTCTCTCTCTCTTGGTTTAATTTCTTACAAAAAGACTTATTTATTCATTTAGTCTTATCACATTCATAGTATCACAAGGAAAAAGAGAAAGAGAGACGGGAGAGGGGGGAGAGAGAGGAGTATATACACATTCACTTGATTACTTGATAGTGCTAATTTAAATTTAAATTTCTCCATTCTTTACAGGACAGGACCACCTACCTAGGATTATGATACTCATATCAGACTGAGTTTTCTCACATCAATTGATTTAGTTACAGCAATCCATTCAGAAATGCCCCAGGCCAACCTACTGTAAACAGTGCCAGACTGAAGGTACTGGAGTTTGTGGGTTTCCAGATGGTTGGTTGTAGGGAAATCCTCTTGGACTTCTTAATATCCTTAAAGAAAGAGTTTAAAATTTTAAACTCTGATTTAGATCTCCTGGGGAATTGTAAGTAAAAACATTCTTTGAGGCAGAGCATGAAATCCCATTCGTTTGAATTAGAAGGACGATGAAGCTGCAAACATTAAAGTGCCTTGGGAACCAGTCCTCTTGTGATTCACCAGGAAGCATATGTTGGATGTGAAGTCAGAACTCAGAAAATCTATAACGTGTATAGTTAGGGTCTCAGCACAAACTTGATAAATAATCAGACCTGGGGGCTGGACAGATGGCTCAGCAATTAAGAGTACTTTCTACTCATTTAGAGTCAGCCACATGGCAGCCAAGCAAGAGGGATTAGACAAAACATGTTAGGGCATTAGAAAGAATTAGAAAACAGCATTAGAAAAGAAATAGAAGAAAAAGCAACATTATATTTTTCAGAGTAATTGGGAATGGCAGAGAGTCTAGGATTCCTGAAACTATCACCTTATGTCAAGTGAACATTACCTACAAGGCTGAGAGGAATTAACGTCAAAGCCCAGGATCCCTCAGGAGGGAAACCTTTTGTGTCACCTGGGATGTTGGGATGGGTGAGGAATTTTTATTTCTTAACTCCCCAGTACAAAGATGTGGGTTCTCATCTCAAGCAGCATGCTAACAGCTCTTATACAAAGTCCCACCTAGTGGTAAATTTCATTTGAAACACTTTCTCCTGTAAATTCACATCAAGTTATCTGTACTAATGCTGAATTTTAAAATTAATTACAAATTGTATGATTATCTAGGATATCTTATGGTAATTCAGCTGATATATGTAGTATATAAGGTTCAATTCAAATTAATATATTCTAATCTCCTTTTAATGTTTTTATTAAAACAGTAACTATATATTTCTTGGATAGAGTGTGCTTTTTTTTCAATAAGATATCTTGTATGTATATGGACATATGATAGGTAGGTGTACATTCCTTCATGTGCACGTACATTTAAAGGTCAGAGGATTATGTTGAGCGTCTTCCCCTTATATTCCTAGACATGTTCCTTGTGATCCTAGAACTCTAGAACTCGGGAAATCAAGCCTCAGGGAGCCTGTCTCTTCTTCTCTAGCTTTGGAATTACAGGTACACACTGTCATGTCAAGCTTTATACAGGGGCTGAGGACTGAGCTACAGCTCTTCTGCTATTCCATAAAAAATTATCTATCTCCCTTACCCCACAATGATGATAGTGATGGTGATGATGATGATGACGACGATAAAATAAACAAACCTCAACATTCCGTCCTTGGAAAAGAAGTGATTGTATCCTCATGGTCTCTTCTCCTGTGTCCATGAGCAGCTCCAGCTGAACCCTTATCCCAGGAAGTCTTACCTGGTGTCGTTCAGGAGCAGCTGCTTTTAAGCCCTTCTTCAAAATACCACATTTGCATGCTACAGATGAGGAGGACACTTTCCAGGTAATCACAAGGAAATGTGATTTAACCATTTTATCAGACAACAAGCTCACCAAACCTTCATGTGATTTGATAGAGAGCTTTGTAAAACACCTTCCAGTATAGTGGGCCTGTCTCTCTTGATCTTTCATGGTGTCTTCTGATAGCACACTGGGCTTCTGAACCATTATATGACCTCTGTACTGATAGGATGCTAGCCTGAAGTGAGTCACACAAGGGAAAAAACAAAAGACTATGGGTACAGGAGTTTGAAAATAAAACCCATTTTTTTAAAAGAGATTTTTCTGGAATGGGTATAAAGATTTCCTTTTTGATGGAACCAAGAGATGAATGGTCGTTGAACTTGAAAAACTGATCAAGATCCCTCACTTTACACGCAATATCAGGATGAGTAAAAGTCACAGGAACCTTAACTCAATGGTAAAGAAGGAAGAACCCTGCATTGCAAGGTTGCTGTGGCTCTTTTGAAAAGTAACTGCTTCTGGGAGATATGACATGAGAAGTTGCTATCATTCTGCTCCGGTCAATGATAAAGTCGGGCCAGTGTTGGAGATTTGAATTCTGATGAGTGACCTTGGAGAGGTCATTTATCATTTTGAGTCTTTTCCCTCAGCTGAGATATGAGGACAATCACAGTGCTTTGCTGGGTATGCTAGATGAGGTAATATGTGAGTCAGTTAACATAGTGACTATTATGCAGTAAACAATACATAAATGTTAGCATAGTGGTAGGAATACTGCTAGTAGAATGCTTGCCTAAAATCCACAAAACATAAAAGGCCTGAGCCTCACCATTGCATAAATCAGGTCTAGTGGCATATACCTGTAATCCTTACATTTGGAGTGGAGACAGAAAGGTCAGAAGTTCAAAATTATCTCTGATTACCTGAGTTGAGTCTAGCCTGGGCTGTATGAGCCCCTGCATTAACGAATGATGATAAATGTTCACTAATATAAATCGTCAATGCCTAATCATAAGTTAGTCTATTGGCTCTGTTTGTATAGAATGCTATAAGTTTAAATTTGGTTAAATTTGGCTATGTAAACTTATTTTCACTTTCTCCTAATTGCTGCCTATATTTTCTGTACCATAAGTCACACTGACATTGATGTAAACTTCATTCACCTCAAGGACAGCCACAGTGGTCATTTCACTGCCACTACTCCCTCCGTTCCCTGGGATATCTGCATCCCCTACACAAACATTTCCTTGGTTGTAAGTATATGTGAGGCCCTTTCCTTAGGTTTGATGGGAAACTGATATATGATATTGAAAAAATCCCAAGTCTATGGCACTCTGCCAAGGACATAATGAATAGAGCTGAAATCCTTCCTCTTTTCATTGTCTTTACATTTGATATAATGAAAAACTGAGTAAGAAGAATTTGAGGAGGGAGGAGGGAGAGGAGAAGGAGGAGGAGTGGGGGAGAGGAAGAGGAGGAGGAGGAGAAGAAGCAGTGGCTACAGATTTAATGGAAGCTTTTCCCCAGCATAGAAAGATGAAGAGTAAAAAGAGAGAGCTTATGCATGTTTTACTGCCTCTCTGGTGATACAGGTCTGACTAAAAGACTAGTCTGGGAATGAACAGCATTGGAATATAGATGAGTTATGGAAGCACCCATCTCCCCAGAATTTGAAGCTTGGCAGCCTCTGACTCAAGATTTTTGCAAAGGAGAGTCAGCCTTACTCTGGTACCTATAGAGCCAACAAGGCCACAAAACATCCAGGGTTTTATTTGAATGTATAAAAAGCACAAGCTTTTTCTATTCCATCCCCTTGGATATAGTCAGCTTTGGAGACTTGAGGAAAATATCCCTAACACAGAGTGGGTAAATAGTAGCCTCTGGGCAGACTAAATGAGCAGGAATCTCACTTCTCTGAAACTCTTCCTCTGTCATCAAAGAATAGGTGTTTGAGTTCTCCTCAAGCCATCTACTTTCTTATTTTTTTTAAAACTTACATATGGAGAAAATGATGATAAAAAGAAAATTTCCCAGACATGATTGACAATATCCCAGACATGATTGGCTTCTCTAATAACTAAGCCCTGAGGGTGAATGAAGTGTGTGTCATCAGGCTAGGGAGGTGTAATTTATGAAAACATTTACTTTGCAAGTGTGTGAACCTGAGTTTGGATCCCCACAAACCAGGTACAGTTGGTTTTGATAGTATATATCTGTAATTCCAGTTCTCTTACCATAAGATGGGAGGAAAGACATGAGACTTCACGTAGCCCATGGGACAATTAATCTGCTCTACACAATATCAAATAGTAAAGAGATTATCTCAAAAAAAAAAAGTAAAAAAATGTCATCTGCAATTGTCCTCTGATTTCTACAAACACCTCTGACTTCTAGCTCATGTACATGTTCATACTCACATATATGTATATTTGCACACACACATTCACACACAGACACAAACACACACAAATGCACACACATGCATATGCATCATAAATACAGAAAAATAAAAAATTATTAAGTTAAAACTTGATATTGAAGAAGAGAGGTAGTAATAAATAGATTGGAGAGATGGTCAGAGTCTATGCTTCCACCAACAATGTCAAGATGTAACTGAGGTGCCTGCCAAAGACTACATTTCCCAGCCTTCCTTACATTTGGGAAGAGTTTTACATTTTTCAAGCAAATTGTGGCTGAAGGTGGTACATGCTCCTACCATATTGTGGTAAATTACAAGGTGAATGCTGGTCCATACCACCTGCCAGGATGGTAGAACCACATTGAATAACAAAATGGTAAAGCAATATGATGAAAGCTTCTTGGGAAATTTGGAAGAGAATGCCTTCAAATGGGATGGACTACGAGGGTAATTATGGAGGTGGCAGCACAGCAGTTGTATCCCTCTTAAAATGAAATATACTGATCTGAAATAGTGTTGTTCCAGATATACATGTGAAGAGTGAGGGCTTGTGTCAAGTATTCTTAGACTGTGGCTTGCGGAGATATTTCTGTAAAGTGCTTTCTTTACTAAGACAAGGATTTTTATTTTTATTTTTTGATTCCTAGAATGCATTTCAAAAGTCAGATATTGTGGTGCACATTTGTAATTTCAACACTGGTGAGGCTGAGGCAGATTCCTAGGACTAAATGGGCTGCAAGTGTAATTGGTAAGCTCCAATTAAGATGGGCCAATGAGAGATTTTATCTCAAATAAACAGCATTCCTGAGGATGATACCCAATGTTGTCCTGCAATGCCCACATGAATGTACACAGATGTACATGTACCAGAACAAATAATGATAATGTACCATATACAAAAAAATATGACATCCCAGTTAAGTCATGGAAAGTCATAAGTCAGAACAAAGAACAGAAATTCCTTGTTCCACATGGAACTTATTTTACGAGAAATCTTTTGTTTCATATTTTGTTGAGAGTGATATATTCTAATTTTTTATTTGATTTTACTGAACATAAAAACCTTATCAAAGACAGTTAGATAGCTTAGTGGGTGGAAAAGCTTGCAACCAAATCAAATGACCTCAGTTTGATCCTTACTCTGACCCACATATTAGGAGAGAATCAATGGCTGCAAGTTGTCTTCTAACTTCTATCCACAAACCGTAGCACAAAAATACAAACACAAAACTAAAACCAACTGTGGCAAATAAGTTAGTTTATCCTAAAGTTTCTCATGGACATATAACCCCACTAAAAAGTTATCCTAAATCCATATTCATGATAATATAGTCATCTCACAGTCCACAGCTCCACAACATGGATTTGAATCAGGTAGTGCGATGACTACTATGTGTTGTCTACTTGACAGGATCTAGAATCACCTTGGAAATAAATTACTAGCTATTTCTGTGAGGGATTTCCAGATTAGGTTAATTAAAGTGGGAAGACCTACCCTAAAGATGGGTGAAACCATTCCATGGGTGGAATCGCTGTGAAATTAATAAATAGAAGAAACAAAGCTGAGCATGGAATCATCTTTCTCTGTTTCCTGACCTAAGACACAGTAGAAGCAACTCAATCAATCCTTCATACTCCTGGAGTCACACCCTCTGTGCCATGATGGACATTATCTCCTGGAACTCTAGGAGCCAGAATAAAACCTTCCTTTTTTTAAGTTGTTCTTGTTAGGTATTTTCTTACAACATAATGACAAGTAACTAAGGTCAATAGAAATGTGATGTGAGAAGATCATTGAGATAAGAATTCAATGCTTTGGTCCCCTGTCCTGTAGGGAGCGGTTAGAGTATTCGCCATTACAAGATGGCGCTGACTTCCGCTGTCGCTCTAAGGAAACTTACGGAGAGCGCAGGAAAACCCCGAAGTGCTTGCGCATTAAGGGTGTACATGACTAATCACCGCCCACTCCCGGGGCGCGCCAATCAGTGGAGGACACGCTGCCTCAGGGCTATATAAGCAGCGCCATTCTGGGCGCCCGGGGTCTTCCTCTTTTCATGATGCAATAAACGCATTGCTGCAGAAGGATCCGTGTGTCCGCGTGGGTTCTTGCTGGCGAGACCAAAGAGCACGCAGGACACTGTCCCATGGTGCATGGTATGGCCTACTTACTCAGGACTCTAAGTATCTGTTAAATAACTCAATAAAGTATTGTACAAAATTATCCATTAGCTTGATGAATCTATCAGTTTTCCAAGTAACTTTTATACATGCTAGATTCACTCACTGTCATTCTCTGTAAACCCTTGGGAATAAATGTCTGGATGTACACTCACTCAAATGAAAGTCTCATACATCATTGTTTGGTTTACGGGTTAGCCATCACTGAATGGAAAGCATGGCAGCAGGAGCATGAGATTCCCGCACACATTGTATCCACAACCAGTAAACAAAGAGAGATGAATTTGGAACTCAGCTTACTTTCTCCTTTTTCTGCACTCTAGCCCATAACACAGTGTTATTCACATTTATATTAAGTCTTCCGATCTTAAGATAAAGTAATCTAAAAAATTCCTCGTAGACAAGCCCACAGATTTGACTCCAGGGTGATTAAATATCCTGTTGGTTGACTATCAGTATCAAACATCAAAAATATGCAGAATAAACTTCTAGTAGCCTTGGGGGAGCTGAAATGTAGAAGAGTTAGGTTTTGCCTCCTTATATGGGATATGTAGTGTAGCTTCTGGTACACAGCTATGACATGTGTATATATATATATATATATGTGTGTGTGTGTGTGTGTGTGTGTGTGTGTGTGTGTGTGTGTGTGTGTGTGTGTGTAGTGTAGCCGCTGGTGTATGTTATATTGCATTGAACAACTGCAATCCATATTCTTGGAGGAAATGACTTCAGTTAATTTAGGAAACATAAAATGATTTGTAATGCATTGGCTGGCTTCACAAACAAATGGTGGATAGAAATATTTACTAGTTTAAAGGGAAGAACACAGTGTGTTGGCCACAGTCTTTGGGCTCTATCTAGAGCAATATTTTTCAAACTCAAAGATATCTCACTTCATACATGATTATTGGCATATTACATCTGATCTTTTTTGTGTTTCACATATATAATCTAGAAATAAAGAGAGGTAGAATAATGGTTAGTGGTAAGGTAACTGCTGAGCAAGCTTGAAGACATGAGTTGGATCTCTGGTCCCCATGTAAAGATGTGATGAGAGTCGACCCCATAAAGTTGCCCTCTGATCTTCTCACATGTAGCATGGCATCTGCATGTGCACATATGCTCTCACATTCAAAAGACAGCAAGTCAGGCACAGAGAGGGACAGAGCAGATCATGAAGTAGAAAACAGCATGTAAAGTAGGATACAGCTATGAACTTTAAGGGCAGGATTCTGTTGGTACCTCTGTCCCTTATCTAACCTCAGTATTGAATTTAACATTGACTGCTAGATGAATCAAGTATAGTTCACCTCCAGTGACAAGGGAAGGCCATTTTTTTTGTGTGCTAATACATACATGACTTAGAGAGTGAAAATTCATATTTCTTTCTATGGTTTCATGTTGTGGATGGGTAGATATTCAGAAGTCTCAGAAGCTGCAGGTCTTGTTTGTCTGTATTATCCCAAATGCATCTATTGAGACACCGCAGCATGTTGGCTGCAGGGAGTAAGACCTGTGGGATATGATGAGGGCAGTGGGTGAGACCATCTCTTCTCTCCCCTCTTTCCTGCTCCTCCTCTCCCCTCCCATTCTCTTCTCTCCCCCTCCCATTCTTCTCTTTTCTCTCCTCACCTTTCATCTTCTCTTCATTTCTTTCACTTTTTCTACCACTCCTCTCTCTTCTCTTCCCTTCCTCTTCTTCCCCCTGCCTACTCTGTCCATACCTCCTCCTTCTCTCTGGACTCCCTCACACGCCTCAGCTCCTGAAATGTCTGGAAGCCACCTGACTCTGAAGATTCTGTAAGATTGGACCATGGATCTCCTCAGACTCTGTGAATGAAGGCTTTGAGAGGGCTTGATTTTTAATTTGGTGGAGACAATGAGGTAAAGACAAACCCTTCCTCTTCCAATAAACCCCCTCAAAGGAATTCACTTCAGCAACTGACCTAGGTTAAGTAACAATCTTTATTTAATCTATGCTGGAAAGCCACTATCTAAATCACTGTCTTGCCCAATTATCGAAAAACATTTCATGGCAATAGGTCCTAGCCCAGCTCTCAGGAGGCAGATAGCACACTGACTCTGTGAATACAAGTTAATAGTGCTGACATTCAATTAGCTTCATTTTATTTGAGAAAATTTTTGCCGTTCTGTGGTCACAGAATTACATTCTCAGTTGATGTCCTGCCATTCCTCTAGCCCTTCCGAGTCAGTCTCTGGCTTCCCTTCCTTCCACACTCGCAGGATTTTCTAATCTGCAGCATTCAGGCCACATAGAGCCCAAGATAGATAGCTAGGAGTGCAGCCCAACACAGCATTGCAGAGTTACAATGCTGGCCTTTTAATGAAGAAAGGTAGGGCACATCTGGTGACAGAATGCTTTCCCTGACACCTTGCCCAGGAGCCCCAAGAATTCTGTATCTACTACCTTCAGGTTGTGTTCTCTGTTATGAAAAGTACTTTTGGAAACTTCTAGTTACAAGGTTGCACATGGTTCCCTATGCCTCTGGGACAAACCAACTCTCTACTTACATGTTTGCATGGAGCTCTGGGCAAAAGCAGTCCCTGTACCTGTCTGTGGCATGCAGGGAAAAGTCACTGACACAGCAGGACCTTATCTAAGAGCAGATGACAGGGATTTCCACCACTGCAACCTCAGCTCAGACTTTCCATCCAGTCCAGAGGAAGATGATCCAGGAGTGAACATGTGACTAAACACCGTGTTCTTCATCAGAATTGCATTACCCAGGCTGGGTAATTACCCAAAATCTGACCACAGATTTTACATCCATGCCCTTCACATGAGGATACATTTCTGTAAAAAATCAAAGAAATTCATTCAACCCCAAATCATAACAATTCAGGCCCTCATAAGAGACCAACGTAGAATCTTTAAATAATGCAAATATTTTGATATCAATCTTCCTGGAAGTAAAAAGGAAACAAATGGCACTTACCACTATGCTACTGCAACATTGAGATGAAAACTAAATTATTCATGATCAGAAAAATAACATGATGGTGTTAATGCTTTTAAAAGGCAATAATGCCTCTCTTTGAATTAAAGAATCATCTGTGGAAGCCCTAAATTGCCAGATCACTTGGTCAGAGAGGGAAGCTAATGCAACCATGCAGGTGATTCTTCTTGGGGGAGGGGGAAGCAATAAACATTCTGGACTTCAAAGCCCCAAAGGTGTTGCCCATTCAGAGCTGGTGATCCCAGCAGTTTGCATTGCTTTCTTGGCTGCCTACTAGTTTCCCTAAATTTTCTTAACTACAAATGCTCAAATGTCATCCTGTGAAGTTCTGTTACTCATCTTCTATCTTCCCTCCATTCTTGGAGAGTCTTAAGAATTTTCCCCATTTTTCTTTCTCACCACCTACTTCCATTCTTCCCTTTTTCCTTCCTCTATTCCTCAGTCTCCCCCTTGACTGTGTAACTCTCAGGTCAGGAGCATGGAAAGGTGCATAATTTAATATCACAGCATGTATTAGCTTAGGTCATAAAAGCTGAATTCATGGGATATCCAAGGAAAGTAAGGTTGATCTTTTCATTGTTCTCTTAAAAACAGATTAAACAACAGGCTGGGTAAAAAGAAGAGTAGCAGTCAGTGAGGCCCAACAAATGTTCCAGTCATTTAACATGAGATATTCCATGGCCTTATGCTTCTCAGCAGTGTCTCAATTCTGATGTCAAGGAAACATGGACATCAACATTGCTATTGGAGCCAGAAGCTAGCAGCCATGACATTTCCAACATCCAGTTTACTCTCTCCATGCAGTCCTATTCTAAAAGTGAAAATAAAATAAAATATGCAAACTTGGAAATCACACACCTAGGAATATTTCATTTGCATCACAAAATACCTATTTTTGAAGAACTTCCTTAAAATAACAACTGATCATTATGCTTTGAGGATGCATCTTTCCAAGATTTTATTTACTTGTGAAAATAAAAGCAAGGAAGGTACAGAATCTGAAAATTAAATAAATAGATTAAAACAGTAAATATTTAAGTATGTAAATATCAGTACATGAAAATAAAAGCAGGTGTGTGATATCACACAAAGAAAAGAAATTATAGGTGTAGGAAAGAAAACTGAGCATAGCCTACTTGAAGGTACATATGGTAAATGACAAGTACATATGGCTAATTGGTTAAATCTTAAATTGATAAAATGCCAATAAAAATCACAAAAACTGTAAGCAATGTGGAATTATAATTAATGTACTTAGAAAAATTATAATTAATGTACTTAGAAAACATAGCATTTAGGTCTGGTGAAAATAAAATAAATACAAAGTAAAAACCAAGGAAAGATATATATGTTTAGCTTTAGTGTTGGAAGACTGTGAATCATTTATGACTAATATATATTTTTGAATTCCTCACTTTTTAAAGATAGGAAGAACCTCACTCAAGAAAAACTACTGCAGTGAAGTTTCTCTATGGAGAAAAGGATCTGGCTCTTCTGAGCATAAAAGGAACATGCAATGATTTAATTGTAGGGAATTGGGCAGGTGCCTATGGCTATAGTGCTAGTAAGAGGAAATATCAAGGCAGTAGGAACTCTTGCTAAATTAACTGCAAAATTTCTTCCAGAAGACAAGCTAGAGAGGTTAGATAGCCACAGTAGAGGCTTCTCAAATAACTGGCCCATCAGTGTCCTTGCTAACTGACTAGACAGGTCTGTGTCAAGACTACTTGAGACAGGAGCAAAAATGAAATTCAGTTAAGGTGAGTCTGTATCTAAGCATATATACAGGCCTATATAACAACTCTATGCTGCACACACATTCCCACAGCACATATGCCGATCTATATAATAACCCTATACTGTACATATACACATGTGAAATAGATAGGTCCGTATAACAACTCTGTGCCTAACACATATATTGAAACATAATACAGGTCTATATAATAATTCTATTCTATACATATACATGCACAATATATTTACATGTCTATATAACAACACTATTCTGTGTGCATACATCTATAGCATGCATACAGATCTATATGATAGCTTTATGCTACACCATTATATTCACATATATACTCATACCTACTGTGTTTGTTACTTTTCTCATTGATATGATCAAATACCAGTCAATAACAATGTAAGAAAGTAAGTGGTTATTTTGACTGAAATTTCAAGGGTCCAGTGTATCACACCTACAGTCAGTGAGTGGGTCCCTATAGATATCATACAGGAAAGTGAGCCATGAAAAAGGGTAAGAATTAAAACATGGTGCAGACTAGCTATACCAATTTGGATCAGACTTTGAGAAGTGTAATAGCAGACACCTTGTCTTCAATATGTTTAATCCAAGAACAATTTGGGAATAAATTTTCCTGGTGTAATAGAATTCCAGGTGCACAAAGAAGCATAATTACATTGAAACACAACTCAGGGTAGTGTCATTTCTTTCAAGAACGTGGGTTCTAGAGATAGATTATCTATATTAGCTTAAGAAGCTAAGTGTCTGGCCTGGTCTCAGTCATATAGATAGCATAAAGGTAATTTGGACCTCTGGTCCTGTTTGTTGGAATTTGATATGGCCTGGCCTAACAGGTATCACAAATCATTAGACAACTAATCGTTTCCATTTCTCAGATTTCTAGATGAAAGAATAGGGTTTTCATGTTCCCATTGGAGAGACAATCCTTTGTGATTAACATTTCTGTTTTCTATGGAAATCTCTGAATGCAAAAACCTTCATGCTATGTTCTCAATAAGGCAGAAAGAAAAGAGAAACAACTGCTGTTTCTTGGCTTTTTTCTTTTTCTTTTTTTTTTTTTTTTTAAAGACTGGGAACCCATCCTAGGGGATGGTGTGACAGTTAAGGTGTGTATTTCCAGGACAATTAATCTAGTACAGAAAATCCTTCACAGACATGTACAGAACTTTGTCTGTCCAAATAATCTAGGTTCTTCCAAGCTGACAATGAATATTAGCCATCACACCTGCATATACACGCATATGAATATGTATACCTGCACAGATATAATATGTAATTTCCTCTATATGTTACTATAATGTGGTACTTTATCTAAAATGCACTTGACAATGTATAGGGTATAGATACACATACTGTAGAGTAAAAGGTTTATCAAAGACAAGAGCTTTTCCTCCACATTAATTCATTGACTTGTCTTCTGTTGTGAAATTTCATATGTTGAAGAAAGAAAAAGCAGCCTCCTGGTTTCTCCATTTCTGCTGAATCTGAATATGATTCTTTATCACACCTTGTGAGCCTGTATTATATTCACCTAAAACACTGGTACATATGTCTCTTACTTTCAGAGTTCTTGCTTGGATAGGAGTGCACTTGGTGACTCTTTTTGGGAAGATAAGAACAAATGTGTATTTACACTAAACATGGCACCAACTCTAGCTTAATAGCCTGTGATTGTCAAAGATACAGGAGAACAGCAGTTGGTTACATACAAGATCATCCCAAATTCACAGCCAGCAGTAAGGGGGAAAGAACTTGCCAAGAACCAGACTAGCCTTAAATAAGGGTTCTGAAAAGAGAGTGTGTGAAATTGGTGAAACAAATGACATGAAGTCAAATTGTGGGTTACAGGCTACTGGTATATATCCTGCACAGAACATCTTTCTCTTGCTATTCTAAAAATTCTCTCTATAGCTTATCTTTTAGAGATCAAAACCACATTATTTTATTTACATATAAATTCAGTCATTATCTCAGGATCCCTTTTGATTATACCATGAATCAGCATCCCATGACACAAGTCTATTGATTCTTACAAACAGACGAGGCACATATGTATGTGTATATATATATATATATATATATATATATATATATATATATATATATATATATATAATTGCAAAAGAATTCAGAGATTGGACTGCCTTTTTTAAACACATACAATTAGATAACGAGATAGGAACCAACTTTGAAAATACCAATTTTACCACTAGGGGGCCGGAAACTACACTCATTCATTTCCATGCTGACCACGGTCTCAGGAATCTGCCTGTCTTTGTAAGTATGAGGTACCAGATGGAGGATTTGGAGAAGGGACTGAAGGAGCTGAGGGAGTGGCAGCCCCATGGAGGGAGCAACAGTGTCAACTGGCCTGACACCCCCCCCCCGTCCTCATGGAGGCTAGACCACCAATGAAAGAATACACATGGAGGGATCCATTGTTCAGACCACATATATGGCAGAGGAGGGCCTTGTTGGCCATCAGGGGGAGGAGAGGCCATTGGGCCTGACGGTGTTAGAGGCCCCAGTAAAGGGGAATGTCAAGGTGGGAAGACAGGAGTGGGTGGGTGGTGGGTGGGAGGGGGAATACCCTCATAGAGGCAGGGGAGGTACAGGGGATAGGAGGTTTCCAAAGCGGAGACCTGGAAAAGGGGAAACATTGGAAATGTAAATAAAGTATCCAAAAAAAAAAAAGGACAAAAAAGAAAATTTAGTTGACAAAGCATTATTTGTCTGTCTTTGGGGTTTTTTTCTCTCCCTTTTTGTTTAATAAACATCTCCTTTAAGTTAAAAAGAAAAGAAAAGAAAGAAAGTAAAAACAGCTGGGTGAGATTTGGCCTGTCACCACCACTCCATAAATCTTTTTACCTCCTTCCTTAGTATCTTTTGGACAAGCTGGCTCATAGTGCAGCTGCCTCTGTTGTTTTAGATCTGTGAAGCTTCTTATATAATATATATTGTATCCTTATATTTTACATAGTTGACAAAGAATATTTTTGAACTCTAGTTTTCAGTGTTCTTTCCCACAGCCTTATGAGCTGTACTGAAGTTCTCAACATTTACCATTTCGCTGAGACATTAGCAACATCCTCACCTCCAAGTTTTATGTTTTCTCTGATTATCATGGAGTCATTAAATTGGCAAAGAGGACATTAGCTGAGAATACTGGAAGGAGAATATTTCCCAAAGGGGGAATATGAAGTAAAGTGTATATTTTTATTTCTAAACAAACAAGCCTTATGGCCACAGCAACAATAAAGACTTGTGGAGGCCCATGCCCTGCTGGCTCTGTTCCAGTGGTGAGAACCATGTCATAGCATTCCATACATGGCCAAGCAAGAAGCAGCAAAACCACTGGGTGTGGTTTGTGCATTAGAAACCTCAAAGCCCACCACCAGTGATAGACTCTATCCATCAAAGCTGTAACCAGCAAGAATTTCTCCTCTAACAAGGCCACAGCTCCTAATTCCTGTCAAGTAGTACTATTCCTTAATAACCAGGCATTCAAATCTATGAGCCTGTGTGAACCATTCTTGTTAAAACCACTAAACCAATATATACTTTCTATTGTGTAAATCTTCTGTTTCTAACAGAAAAGTTTGTGCCAGAATTAAAATTGTGTTTCATAAATGCTAAACTCATTAGCTAGAGAGATGGCTCAGCAGTTAATATCTCTTGAAGAGAATACACATTTGGTTCTAAGCACCCGAGTTAAAGCAACTCACAGTCACCTTTAACTCTAGCTCCGGAGAATCCAATGTGTTCCTTTGGCCTCCACTGCCACAGCTAAACACACACACACACATACACACACACACACACACACACACACACACACACACACACACACAAATGCATATAAATAATAATAAGTAAAAAACTGAGATTTATTTTAAAAGTTAGAAATTCTAATTCCCTAAAGGACTACAAATCTTTTATAGAAGTGGAGTAAGAATGAACAGCAGAAAAAGCCAGTTAACAGAGAAGATTATAAGACTGGAAATATCGTTGAGTTTGTAAAGTATGAGAGAATAAGGGCCTGAAGTTCAATTGTCAGAACAAATATGACAATGTCTGGCATAGTTGCATTTGCTTGTAATCCCGGATCAGGAGAGAAAAGGACAGGAAGATCCTTGGGGTTTGCAGACCAGTGTAGCCTAATAGGTTAGTTCCAAACAATGAGAACCACTGTCTAAAATGAAGTGAGTGGCCTTTCTAATACTGTCACAAACTATTTCTTTTGCCTATTTATACTCATACAAACATAAACATGTACATTAACATTCATTTAGAAAAGACAAGACTTGGCTTTCAGATTGTCAAAGACAATGTAGGAGAATTACTAAGGATCTGGTCAATACTTGTTCCTTGTGACTGATATTCACAGGCATACTAGAGTTACTAGAGTTAGACCCCAGGACATGCATATTGGGCTATCTTCTAGAAAATTCTACATAAAGACCTGTACAAGGCATGACCTTCCATATGTAGCATGGCATGAACCAGTGGAGAATGAGAAATATAGAACATGAAGGAAGATAATGTCTAGTTTGTTCTCATTCCACATCAGAGTCCTCCAAATCACCATATGTTTGTGTTGGTGTGTCTGTGACTATGTGTTGTATATATCTATATATATTTGTGTTCATGTGTTCGTGTATATACATATGTATTCATAGGGGTTTGTTTATATGTACATATGTACATATTTTTGTTCATGGGTGAGGAGTACACATGCATGTAGAAAACAAAGATCAATGCCAGGTCTTCCTCCACCTCTTTTGCTTTGCTTTTAATAGACTCTCACTAAATCTGGAATCATCTATGTTCTTTAAAAGAAGTCTAGATAGCCTCAAAGAAATCTATGCCTAGAATACTAATGGATCTGAATCTCATCAATTTGAAAAACTCCCTGGTGATTCTGATGTAGTCAGTGTTTGGATCCCACTGAGACTTAACAGAAAATGTTCCACACATTTCAGATACCATCATGGAAGTTGCTGCATCTTTTGGCTAGGCCTGCCTTCTTACTGTAGCTGTCCACGAGGCCCAGACTCTTGGGTGGCAGCAAGCCAGCCAGAATGTAATTTTTAAAATCTTAAAACAGTAGATAACATTCCTATTGCAGAAAAGCAGACATAATTGGCTTCAAACAAATTTGAAACCTTAAGAGGAGGAAATCTAAACACTGAAAAACTTCCACATATTTTTCTTTTGATGTTTAACTTCTGCTTGTTACTGCAGTTTTCTTTTTTTCAAATGTAGTCATTCCTATGAAGACAGAAACAGCACCCCTTACTCTGATACAACCAATAAAGCTGCTTAGACTCAAATGACTTAGACTTTCTCTTGTCCAGATATCCCAAACTATTCAATTAGTGTCCAATTAGTGCTTCCAAGGAATCCTCTTGGGCATGTACAGTGGCCCAGGTCATTCTGATATCAAGAGCACAAATAGAAAAATAAACACCAAAAATTCCCCTGCAGGTTTGGAGAGTGCTCAGTCAGTAAATTGCTTGTAACAGGAGGAGAAGAACCTGATATCAAACACTAGAAATCACATAAAAAATTCCAGGCATGGTGATGGTGATGCTTCTAATCACATTACTTTTGAGTCAGAGACAGGTGGATCACTGAGGATCACTGACTAAACAGCCTAGCCTAGAGCTAGCTTGTAAAGATCCAGTCCAGTGAGAGACCCAGTACCCCAAAACAATGTGGATGACACAGACACATAAAGAATGATACCTGAAGTTGACCTCTGGCACACATACCTATCTACACACACACACACACACACACAGAGAGAGAGAGAGAGAGAGAGAGAGAGAGAGAGAGAGAGAGAGAGAGAGAGAGAAGCATATACAGAAACTTTACTTTGGATACATAGAAACAACCAAAAGAAATCATAAAACTTAGAAAGACAAATCTTGAGGAGAGATAAATTTTTACAATTTATGCTAATTAGTTTCAAATATTTCTCAAGCTTGCAAATAATGTGGATGATGATGATGGTAGTGAGACATTTTCAAAGGAAATCATCTATATTGCCAATCTATTGTGAAGGAAAACTTACCTGGAGCCAAATTGCTCATTGTCAACTGGCTCACTCTCATCTGTCACTGTATTTCATACCAGCCTGACGTGTTCTGCATGATCAGTCTTCCTCTTCTCCCTTCCCTTTTTGAAGGCCTTTCTTCTCCATTAAACCCAAATTCTTTCTACACATTACAAGATCTGGATTGAATCCAATATTTCTCTTCCAGACAGATCTCTGTGGTCCATCCATACATTCCTGCTGAATTTTCTAAGCAGCCTTAATGCTTTTATCTGCTTGTTTGTAGCTCCGTATCAACTCCTGTTCTATGTGTTTGAGTCCTGATGCACTAATCTCGTGTCATTGATGAGCACTGTAGGCTTACTAGGGACACATTAGACAGGTCTCATTTGTGTCTCTCATAGCATGGAACAAATTTCAGAGCACACAGTCAATGCACATTGAATGAAGCAGAGGGAATACGTAGTAGAGTTCTTTGAAAGCCATTCTACTCATCTGTGAAATTAGTGTATCCACACTTCTCCAGAGTGAGTCTTGAAGGCACTGTTAAGTAGCAGGTCCTATAGAGGGAAAGCAAGGATGTTCTATGCATTAGAGAAGCAATGGAGACCATCCCAAAAGGTCCCCCAAGGCTTGATAGAGGCTTTTCTTAGAAATCCTTATCCAGGCATGACACTGTCAAAAGCCCAGCTCCAGATAGACTTCCGGCAGCCTTCAAAGGCCATAGTGATAGTGAAGTGAGATCCCAGAGGGGCAAAAGCACCTAATTCTTAGCACTGTTGATTAGTGTTGTTCATTTGGCAGAATCTTGACTTTTTTGGAAAATGGATCTCTATAGACAATGCCTGGGCATCAGGACCTTGTGTTGTTTGCCCTCCTGTGTCAATAGTCCCTGACTGTGACCCTTGACAAGTGGAGAAACACCTGTTCAATAGTACTATCTGTGTTCCAAGTCATGGAAACAAAGTGAGTGGCTGCTAAAAACTTCTACTGCTTTGACTCCCCCAACATGATGGGAAATAACTTGAACTGTAAGCAAAAATAAACCCTGCCTGCTTTAGTTTGTGTTTGTTAGTTTTGTTTTGTTTTGTTTTTTTAACACAGTTACAAGGAAAGAAACTCAGATATCACCAGGGGATGAAGGGTGTTGTGGATGCCAAGTAGAGGACAGCCTTGGGAAGAAATAACAGCCTAGATTGAGAGACTGCAATAGGGGAGGGTATAAATACCCATCAAAGATGACATCCATGCAAAATGTGAGAAAAATTAAAAGGATGAATGTGATCACACAGCTCAAGGTAAGGGGAAATATCAAGGGAATAAAATTCTCATTTTAACATTCAAAATATGGGAGCTTGAGGGATGGCTCAGCTGGTTGAATACTTGATTTGCAATCATTAGGACTTATGTTCCCCAGCACCAACATAAAATGAGGGGCTTAATGGGAAGCGTCTGCAACCCCAGAACTGGAGAAGTAGACATAGGGTATACCAGTGGCTTACTGGCTAGCAAAATTTGTGAGCTACAGGTTTGATGAACTCTCTCAGAAAATGAGTTGGAAAGTCCTAGACACATCAGCCAGCATTAACTCTGACCACATACATACAAACACAAACAAGCTGGGCAGTGGTGGTGCACGCCTTTAATCCTAGCACTTGGGAGGCAGAAGCAGGTGGATTTCTGAGTTCGAGGCTAGCCTGGTCTACAGAGTGAGTTCCAGGACTGCCAGGGCTATACAGAGAAACCCTGTCTCAAAAAAAAAAAAAAAAAAAAAAACAACAAAAAAAAAAAAACAAAAAACAAAAAAACAAAAAAACAACCCACAAACAAGTGAATAACACACTCTCTCACCTATGTATATCCACCACATACACTCACATATACACAAACACTCTTATACAAACACATTCACACACATTCACACACACACACACAGGAACACTCACAAAAGTGTTGAGTCTTCTCTGAAGGAATCAAGAACACTATCTCATAGATCCAAAGGCATCATGCAGAAGGGTATCTGTGCCAATGTTCAGGTGAGAATGCCCTCAGCAGGAAGAATAAAACTGAGGCTAAGCTGGGACATGACAAAAATAAATGGATGATCAATAAGGCAGAAGAGCTGGCTATTTAAAGAGGAAGGTACAAATTGCATCAGCAGGAATTCTTTGTAGGGTTGTTACTATATTTCTCACAAGAAGTTCCTTAATGAGCCACTCAGGATAGAAGCTGTAGGCTGTAGCAAATTAGCCAAAAGTTGACTCTGGGAAAGTTAATTCTCCAAAGCAGAAATTGTTGAATGTTTAATTCACTGAATAACAAATTCACCCAAACTCCCAGAGGAATCCTATAAAACTAGCCATTAACTTTTTTACCACAAATAATTCATAGCACCCTACCAAAACTAATCATCTAGAGTGACCTTGTCTCAACACTTTTGTATGAGAACATTTTGCCACACTAACAGGTATTATGTGATGTATTTATCCTGGAGATTTCTGACTTCTGGCAGATGGTTATTTTCTTTCTCTCCCCTGCCTATTCTCTACTGTCTGAAAGAAGGAGGTATTGTGAGAAATGTTAAGCAGGGACTAGTAACTCATGCCTGTAATCCTATCACTTAAGAGGATAATGCAGGAAATTGCCTCTAGTTCAAACTCAGTTCCACAACCTTGGCTACAGAATGAGACCATGTCTAAAGAGTTAAATGCTCAAGAAGAGTAAAAGAAACAGAATAAGCAGGACAGAAAAGATGTAGAGGAAAGAGTAGAGAGAAGTGGTGGGGCAAAAAGAAGTGGGCAAGAGGAGGTTGAAGATGAAGAGGTGGAGAAAAATAGCTTAGAGGAAAGAAATACATCAGTGACTACTTTTCTTTTCGTATGTGAGGCAAGCAACTGGGTGAATGTCAGGGTAAAACTTGTGAGAGTCAGTTTTCTCCTCTGTCCATGGGAGTCTCAGGTTAGTCATAAAATCATGTTTCTGTCACCTTCACTGTATGAGCACTCTCAGTGGTCCATCAACTAATATTTTTATAGCAAGTCACTCTTATAAGAACTCGCTCTAATAGAACGAAAGTCAGGAATATTCTTAACCTTGTTGGCACATTAAAAATGATCATAAGCACAGGAACTAATGTCACCAATAAAAATGAAATAGAAAAGCTTCTGCATGGGAATGGATACTGGCAATAGAACAAAATGGCAGCCTACAAAATGGAAAAAACATACCAAATGCACATAGGATATACAACTCATATCTAAAATATCTAAAGAAGTCAAAACACTGGACATCAAAACATCAAACCATCTAATTAAAAATAGGGTACAGAGCTAAAAAGAGAGTTATCAGTATATGAAATCACAGCCTTGTCTGTACCCCAGGAGGACTGTTTTAACCAGAGACACAGGAGAGAACACTATCCTAATACCCATGCCAGCTGGGAGCCTACAGACCCTGTCCAGACTTGCCAGAACCCCATCATCCTCCAGTCAGCGTCTAGATCTGAACCCTGCTAGCTGAGCATGCCTACTCCCTCACCTCACAGATTTGCCTGTCTCCCAGGAGGACTGCTCTAAACTAAGACACAGCTCCACCTGCCTTTGGGGAGGCGTTCTCCAATCTGGGACATTCCTGTCTGTTAACAAGAGAGACAAACATGTGGCAAAATTCAGGCACAAGACCATAATCAATCCCTTCTCCAACTCCTCCATCTGGGACCTCACTCTCAGTCCAGCAGTTAATGTAAAGTAAAACTTGGGTATTCCAAACGTTTCAGCTAATATCCACTTATCAGTGAGTACATACCATGTTCATTCTTTTGTGACTGAGTTACGTCGCTCAGGATGATATTTTCAAGTTCCATCCATTTGCCAGACTGAAGGAGCTGACGGAGTTTGCAGCCCCATGGAGGGAGCAACAGTGTCAACTGGCCTGACCCCCCCGCCGGTCTTTCTGGAGGCTGGACCACCAACCAAAAATACACATGGAGGAACCCATTGTTCGGACCACATATGTGGCAGAGGAGGGCCTTGTTGGCCATCAAGGGGAGGAGAGGACCCAGTAAAGGGGAATGTCAAGGTGGGAATATGGGAGTGGGTAGGTGGGTGGGTGGGAGATGGAATTCCCTCATAGAGAGGGGGGAGGGGGAAGGGATAGGTGGTCTCCAAAGAGGAGACCTAGAAAGGGGGAAACATTGGAAATGTAAATAAAGTATCAAAAAAAATTAAAAAAAATAAAATCTGAAAAAAAAAGAACGTAATCAACAAAAACCAATGCAATGTGTCAAGATCAGAGCCCATCTCTCTTACTATAGGACACCATGGATATTCTAACACACCTGAATAGCAAGATTCTAAACTTAAATCCCATCTCATGAAGGTGGTAAAGGCTTTAAATAGGACACAAATAATTCCGTTAGAAAAGAAAGGGAAAAAACAAAACAAAACAAAACAAAAACAGTGAAACAAGCAGAAGGCCTTAATGAGGAAACAAGTAATTCCCTAAAGAAATACAGGGAAATATGAAAAAACACATAAAGGAAATGAACAAAATGGTCGAAGACCTAAAATGAAAATATAAGCAATAAAGACATCACAAATTGAAGCAAACCTGGAAATGGAAAACCTAGAAAACAGAATAGAACAGAACAGAAACTCTAGACACAAGTATCATCAGCAAAATATAAGAGATGGAAGAGAGATTTTCAGACATAAAAAAACAAAACAAAAAAGATACTGATTTATTCTCTAAAGAAAATGCTGTGTATAAGTTTCTAACCCAAAACATTGCGGATATTAGTGACACTATCAATAGGCCAAACCTAAGAATAACAAAAATAGAAGAAGTTGAAGATTCATATTTCAAAGGACCAGAAAACTTCTTCAACAAAATCATAGAAGAAAATGTTCCTAACTTAAAGCAAATGATTGACAGAAATATGCAAGAAGACTACAGATCATGAAATACATTGGACTGGAAAAGAAAATCCTCCCACCACATAATAGTCAAGACATTAAATGTACAGAATGAAGAAAGAATATTACAAGCTGTAATCAAAAATGGCCAAGTAACAAAAAGACAGAGCTATGCGATTTACACCTGATTTCTCAATGCAGTCACTAAAAGCCATGAGTTCCTGGACATGTATCTTCCAGACCCTATAAGACCACAGAAAATATCCTGAACCATTGTATCCAGCAAAATTTTCAATTATCATAGATTCAGAAACCAAGATGCAGAAGCCATGACAAAACCTAATTTAAACAATATTTTTCTACTACTCCAGCCATATATAAGATATTAGAAGAAAAAAGTCAAACAAAAGAAGGATAACTACTCCCAAGAAAATATAAGAAATTAATCATCTCACAACAAACCCAAAACCAAAATCTCTCTCTCTCTCTCTCTCTCTCTCTCTCTCTCTCTCTCTCTCTCTCTCTCTCTCTCTCTCTCTCACACACACACACACACACACACACACACACACACACACACACCATAGTACCACCTCCAACAACAAAATAAAAGGAATTAACAATCATTGATCATTAATAACTCTCAATATCTATGGGTTTAATTCATCCACAAAAAAAAAAAAAAAGAGGCAAACAGAATGGATATGTAAACAGTATCCATCATTCTGCTGCATACACGCAACATACCTTGGCAACAAAAATAGATACTGCTTTAAAGTGAATTGCTGGGTAAAAGAAGTTTCCGAAGCAAAAGGTAGCAAGAAACCACTTGCAATAGTCATTTTAATATCCAATAAAATAGCCTTCCAATTAAAAATAATCAAGAGAGATGCTGAAGAGCACTTCATACACATCAAAGGAAAAAAATCCAAGAAGTTGAAGTCGCAATTCTGTACATCTATGCCCAAAATGCAAGGGCACACACATTCATAAAATAAATTTTACTGATTCTTAAAGCACATACTGAACCCCACAAAATAATAGTTGAATATTTCAGAACCCCACTCTCACCAATGGACACTTCATTGAAACAGAAACTCAACAGAGTCACAGTGAAACTAATAGAAATTATGAATCAAATGGATTTAACAGATATCAACAGCAAATTTCACCCCAAAACAAAAGAATATACCCTTCCTCAGCAGATCTAAGAACTATTTCAATCATTGACCATTTAATTGATCACAAAACAAGCCTCTAGAGATACAAGAGGATTGAAAGAACCCTTTTGCTTTATCAGATCATGATGGACTAAGGTTGGATTTCGACAACAATAGAAATAACAGAAGGCCCATATACTCATTGGAAACTGAATAAATCTGTGTCTGAGACAATTTCCAAATTAACAATATCAGAAATGAAAAAGGAGACATAACTACAGAAACTGAGGCAATTCAAGAAATTGTAAGATCCTACTACAAAAGCCTATACTCAAACTAGAGAATCTCAAAACAATGAATGATTTTATATCCATATATCATATATTAAAGTTAAATCAAGATCAGGTAGACTAAATAGTTGTATATACCACTATAGAAAGAGAAGTAGTCACCAAAATCCTCCCAACCAAAAAAAAAAAAAAAAAAAAAAAAAAAAAAAAAAAAAAAAAAAAAAAAAAAAAAAAAAAAAAAAAAAAAAAAAAAAAAAAAAAAAAAAAAAAAAAAAAAAAAAAAAAAAGCCCAGAGCTGGCTAGATTACTGCAGAATTCTACCATACCATCAAAGACAAGGTAATTCCAATACTCCTCAAACTATTCCAGAAAATAAAAACAGAAGGATCACTGCCTAATTCATTCTATGAAGCCACAGTTATTCTGATAGCAAAACCACACAAAAGACCAACAAAGAATGAGAATTTCCGACCAATTTCACTTATGAATACTGATGCAAACTATTTAACAAGATTTTCATAAAATTAACTTAAGAACACATCAAAACTGTCATTCATAATGATCAAGTAGGGTTCATCACAGTGATGCAGGGATGATTCAATATATGAAAATTCATTAAAATAACCCATAACATAAACAAACTCAAAAAAATCACATAATCATCTCATTAGACACTGAAAAAGCCTATGAGAAAATCCAATATCCCTTCATAATAAAAGTCTTGGAGAGATTAGGTATACAAGGCACAAACCTAGACATATAAAAACAATATATAGAAAACTAATACACAATATCAAATTAAATTGAGAGAAACTTGAAGCAATGCTACTAAATCTGGGAAAGAGAAATGCTACCTACCCTTCCTCTATTTATTGAATGTAGCTTTCGAGGTTCTAGCAGGAGCTGTTAAAGAACAAAAAAGAGAGCAAGGTGATATATATTGGAAAGGAAGAAGTCCAAGTAGTGCAATTTTCATTTGATATGATAGGATACATAAGGGACCTCCAAAATTCTAACAGACAACGCCCACAGCTGACAAACAAATTCAGCAATGTTGCTAGATATAAAATTATCTCAAAGAAATCAGTAACCTTCCTTTATAGAGATGATAAACAGGATGAGAAAGAAATTGGGAGACAATACCCTTAACAATAACCACAAATAATACAAAATTTCTTGGTGTAACTTTAACCAAGCATGTGAAATATCTGTAGGACAAGAACTTCAAATCTCTGAAGAAAGAAATTGAATAAGAATGCAGAAGATAGAACTTTCTCCCATACTCATGGTTTAGTAGGATTAACATAGTGAAAATGGACATCTCACCAAGTATAATGTATAGATAAACTGCAATTCCCTTCAAAATTCCAACAGAATATTTTCATAGACATGAAAAGAGCAATACTCAAATTCATATGGAAAACCAAAGGGGTAAAAAAAAACCCTAGAATAACCAAAACACTTCTGAACAATAAGTGAACTTCGCCAGGAATCACCATTCCTGACGTTAAGCTGTACTACAGAATGGTATTATTAAAAACCATATGGTGTCGGTACAAAGACAAAAAGGTGAATCAAAGGAATTGAATTGAAATCACAGAACTAAACTCACATACATATGAGCACTTGATTTTTGACAAGGAAGCGAAAACCACACAGTGGGGGGAAAAGCATCTTCAACAAATGCTGCTGGTCTATCTGGCTGTCTGCATGCAAAAGAATGGAAATTGATCCAACACCCTGCACAAAGCTCAAGTAAAAGTGGATCAAGGACTTACCCATACAAACAAACACACTTCATCTAATAGAAAAGAAAATGGGAATTAGCCTTTAAAGCATTGATACAGGAGACAAGTTCCTGAACAGAATATAAATGGCTCAGTCTCTAAGATCAACACTTGATAAATGGGATCTCTTGAAACTAAAAACCTTCCTTATGTCAAAGGAAACTGTCAATAGGACAAAATGGAAGCCTAAAGATTGGGAAAGATCTTCACTAACCCTATATCCTATAGAGGGCTAATATCCAAAATATATAAAGAACTCAATAAGTTAGATTCCAAAACAGCAAATAGCTATTTTAAAATGATGCACATGGCTAAACACGCAATTCTCAGCAGAGGAATCTCTAAAGGCCCAGGAGCACTTAAAGAAATGATCAATGTCCTTAATCATCAGTGAAATACAAACTAAATTAACCCTGAGTTTTCACCATACACCAATCAGATTGGTAAGATCAAAATCTCAAGTGCCAGCAGAAAAGGGAGGACAGTAACAGGTATGGGGGAACACAGGAGAGAGGTCTAGAGGGCCAAGAGAATGAATAGAAATATGCAGCTACCTGGAGTGGGGGGTTGGTAGGACCCTCTAGAAAGTCTCTGAGACCTGGGCTATGGGAGGCTCCCAGGACTCAATATGAGCAACATTAGCCAAAATGCCCAACAATGGGATTATGGAACTTGAAGAGACCACCACCAGTAGTCAAGCAGGACTTCCAGTGGATGGGGGACATCAATTCACCTACAAAATATTTAACACAGTACTCCTCCTGTCTAGAAGTTCAGGCACAAAAATGGAGCAGATACTGAGGGAATGACTGAGCAGTGACTGCCCCACTTGGGCTTCATATCATGGGAGGGCTCCATATCTGACACTAGTAATGATGCTCTGCTGTACTATTAATTGGCCTATCATGACTGTCTTCTGAGAGGCTTTGTGAGCAGCTGGTGGTTATAGATGCAGATACTCATAGCCAAGCATTGGATGATGGGCAGATTTAGGGAAAGAATTGCAAGAACTGAAGGGGATGGCAATCTCATAGGAAGACCAACTCTGTCAATTAACCTGAAACCCTGGGAGCTCCAAAAGCCTGAGCCACCAACCAAAGGAAATACACCAACTGGCCCAAGGGCCCCAGCACATATGTAGCAGAGAGCTGCCTTGTCTGACCTCAGTGGGAGAGGATACACTTAATACTGTAGAGACATGATGGCCCAGGGTTAGGGGATACCGAGGGTGGGGCACTTCTAGAGGCAAAGAGGAGGGGGTGGGGAAGGAACTCTTTGAGGGGAGATTGGGAGTATGGGCAACGTTTGGGATGGAAATTAAAACAATGATTAGTTGATGAAAATGAAATCATGAAATTTCCAGGTAAGTGAATGATGTTATAAAAAAATATGAATGAAGTATCCCAGATACAAAGAGACAAATATGTTATGCATGTACATACATATGTAATTAGCTGTTAAGTACTTGATAAGAGATCAATCCATATAACCTCAAGAAGTTATGTATAAAATAAGAGACTAGAGGGGAGAATAGGATATGGATCTCCTTAGAAGGGGAAATAAAATAAATAACTATGGATGGATTATAGGGAGTGAGGGGACAGTAAGGCAAGTATCATTCAGGAGGGGAGAGGGGAATGAAGGAAGAAATACAGGGAGGGATGGCTAAGACTAAGGGCAATTGTGTGTTCGTATGTAAACCTAATACAGTAGAAGCTTCTTAAAACACATACATATCTGAAGGTGAAGTGGAATCACCAAATAACACGGGAGACAGAGCTCCAACTGGACATCTCTCCACACAAACAAAAAACCAACCAATCAAACAAATAAAAACCACCCAGATGCAGTATTGAGTTACATCTGTTTAGTAAAACAGTTCCACAGAGAGAGGCCTGAAAGACACCCTAATATTGGCAATCCTTCTTTGAGGCTCTCTTCCCAGGGGAACCTAGGTTCTGTCAAGGTTTCAATAAAAGCTAACCATTTCAGTATATTGGGGCAGAAAGGAGCCACTATGGCCAGAGAGGGATGAGGAGCAAGATGACACACAGAAGAAATTGAGGATCAAGACAGATTCTATACAAGTATGAAATCTTAAGAGAATAAAAAGATAATAAACAATTTAAAATAAAGAGCAACAGTGCAAGGAGAGCATAGAAAAGGTGGTAAACAGAGAGAAATTACATATAGTATTAAAAATTCTCTTGATAAATTGAACCAAGAGGATTAATATGTATTACAAAAGGAGATCTATTTGACTGGCTTAGGTGATACATGCCCAGTTGCTCAATGCTCATCTCCAACAGAGTGCAGACAGAGAAATCACCAGCTGCTTTGTCCTTGAAGCTAGGTGATTCTGATGTCCCAGTCTGATACTAAAGCCCTGGGGGATTCGTGGAGGATTGGTGGTCATCAGTTCACATTGGAACACTGAAGAAGCTAGATTCATGTATTAGTTAAAAACTGTGAACAGAGCAGAGATGATGGATACATGCACTCACCACAGGAAGCCAATGTAGGCAAACACAGAGCCTTACTTTCTTCTTGGACCTCCTTTCAGCTGGGCCACAATATGGTGCTCCCCACTCTGGAAGGATGACAATCCTTTCTGGAAGTGGTCCCACAGGAGTGCCCAGTGGTATATATCTTAGAAGATTCCATATCAAACCAGGCTGACAATGAGGGTCAAACATCAATAAGGATCTTCTCTCCTGTCCTTCAGTGTTCCTGTGCTTCCTACAGGCTTTGGAACCCATGAAGCCATTGGAGAGAAGAGATCAGCCACCCCTGGGATGTTTAGGGGATCTTTTGAAAAACTGCATCATGTCCTTACTAGGGCCACAGTGTCCTTCCTTCCATTTCAGAGATGTCCTGCCTCTGTTGTCATTTGCCAAAGACAATTGTTATGAAGTAAAGCAGAGAATGTCTGCTACCACTGTGTGAGGTTTATTATCATCTGAATTTCTCTGCACACTTCCCTGCTCTGGCCCAGAATTCAAGTAGGTGTGATAAATGAGCTCATTTTCTTTAGAGACACTAGATTTTCTAATTAATTAAGATCAAATATTCAAGATGCTATTGGTACATCTGGTGACTAACTCTGACCCCTCAATCTCATTAGCTTGAAGGCCAAGAGAGCAAGTAGCTGGAAAAAGAAGTTGTGTTGTTATTTGTTTATTTGTTTGTATTGTGTTGTTGTCTTTTGTTTATTTGTTTTGATTTGTTTGGTTTTTTTTAGCTTTTTATTCTTTCTGTGTCTCTGTGTTTCTGTCTGTGTCTCTCTGTGTCTGTGTCTGTGTCTGTCTCTGTGTCTCTGCCTCTGCCTCTCTTTCTCTCTCTCTCTCCATTGTTATTACTGTCCTGGAATTTACTACACAAGATGCTAGTCTGGAACTCAGAGAGATCTACCTATCTTTGTCTTTCAACTTCTATGATTAAAAGCATCACCATAATGCCAGATGGAGCATGATTTTTGTTATTTATTTGGTTTATTCCAATTGAACTTATGCAGATATTGACAGAATCTCAATGTAAAGTAAAGGGCCTAAGAGACAGTTTTTTCTGGTATCACATAAAGTGTTCATGGCCTGGAAACACAGATTTCCCTGTAACACAGAGTGTGTTCAGTATGGCTGTGATGTCTGTCACCTGTTTGTAGGGTTGATTTGACTGTTCTAAGTGAGTAGATGAGTGTCTCTTTCCTTCATTATACTGTGTGGCCCCTCCAGGAGTGTCATGCTATGGCACCGAGGGTGATGTTCCCCAATGAGTAACCGTGTCACTGCTAGAAGTCACAAACAAGCTCCCAAGGAAACATAGCACTAATGAGCCCCATGGTGTATGACTCCTTGACAAGAAGGTGGGAATTTGATTTGCTGGAAGCATTTGTTCCATGAACAAAAGACATAATTGCATCCATGTCCTTAAAGCTGAGAACTGGGCTGGAGCCTAAGGAGAAATCAATTCTTTGAGCAGTTCAGAAGTAGACACATGCCCAGAGGAGAAAAGACACTTCAGTTCACATTCAATAGTATGACAGATTCAACAAAGGTCTTGTGAGGAGCCCTCTAATTTAGGATTGATTTTTAGGCACTCACCATTCAGAGCCTCCTTGGTGATGTCTCTGTTACATTTAGCTTTTTTTATGATTATAAAAATTTTTCTTCTTTTGTTTATTAGATATTTTTTATTAACATTTCAAATGTTATCCCCTTTCCCTGATTCCCTCCCAGGAAATCCCCTCTCCCATACCCCTCTGCCTACTTCTTAGAGGGTGCTCCCCTAACTACCCTCCCACTCCTGCCTTCCAGCCCTTAAATTCCCCTACACTGGGGCATTAAGCCTTCACAGGACCAAGGGCCTCTCCTCCCATTAGTGCTTGACAAGGCCATCCTCTGCTACATGTGCAGCTGGAGCCATGAATTCCCTCCATGTGTAATCTTTAATTGGTGGTTTAGCCCTGGGAGCTAAGAGGGGTTTGATTTGTTGATACTGTTGTTCTTCTTACAGGGTTACAAACCCCTTCAGCTCCTTCAGCCCTTTCTCTAACTCCTCCATTGGGGACCAAGTGCTCAGTCCAATGGTTGGCAGTGAGCATCCACCTCTGTATTTGTAAGGTTTTAGCAGATCCTCTCAGGAGACAACTATGTCAGGCTCCTGTCAGCAAGCACTTCTTGGCATCCATAATAGTGTCTGGAATTGGTGACTGTATATGGGATGGGTTCCCAGGTGGGGAAGTCCCTTGATGGCCTTTGCTTCAGGTTCTGGTCCATAATTTGTCTCCATATTTCCTCCTGTGAGTATTTTGTTCCCCCTTCTAAGAAGCACTGAAGCATCCACACTTTAGTCTTCCTTCTTTTGAACTTCATGTGGTCTATGAATTTTATCTTTTGTATTCTGAGCTTTTGGGCTAATTTCCACTTATCAGTGAGTGCATATCATGTGTGTTCCTTTGTGATTGAGTTACCTCACTCAGGATTTTATTTTCTAGTTCCATCCATTTGTCTAAGAATTTTAGTAAGTTATTGTTTTTAATAGCTAAGTAGTACTCCACTGTGTAAATGTACCATATTTTCTTTATCCATTCTTCTATTGAAGAACATCTGGGTTCTTTCCAGCTTCTGACTCTTATAAATAAGGGTGCTATGAACATAGTGGAGCATGTGTCATTGTTATATGTTGGAGCATATTTTAGGTATATGCCCAGGAGTGATATAGCTGGGTTCTCAGGTAGTACTATGTCCAATTTCTGAGGAACCACCAGACTAATTTCCACAACAGTTGTTTCAGCCTGCAAACCCACCAACAAAGAAAAAGTGTTCCTCTTTTTCCACATCCTCACCAGTATCTGCTGTCTCCTAAGTTTTTGGTCATAGCCATGCTGACTGGTGTGAGGTGGAATCTCAAGGTTGTTTTCATTTGCATTTCCTTGATGACCAAGGATATTGAACATTTCTTTAGCTGCTTTTCAGCCATTCAATATCCCTCAGTTGAGAATTCTTTGTTTAACTTTGTACCTCATTCTTTAATAGGATTATTTGATTCTCTGTAGTCTAACTTCTTGAGTTTTATATATACACACACACACACACACACACACACACACACATATATATATATATATATGATATTAGCCCTCTATTGGATGTAGGATTGGGAAAGATCATTTTTTCATCTTTTGGTTGCCATTGTGTCCTATTGACAGTGTCCTTTGCCTTGCAGAAGCTTTACAATTTTATGAGGTCCCATTTGTCTATTGTTGATCTTAGAGCATAAGCTATTGCTGTTCTGTTCAGGTAATTTTCCCCTGTACCCATGTGTCCGAGGCTCTTTCTTACTTCCTCTTCTATTAGGTTCAGATTATCTTGTTTGATCTGGAGGTCATCCATCCACTTGGACTTGTACTTTGTACAGGGATAAAATAATGGATTGATTTGCATTCATCTACATGCTGACTGCCAGTTGATCCAGCACCATTTTTTGAAAATGCTATCTTTTTCCACTGGATGGTTTTAGCTCCTTTGTCAAAGATCAAGTGACCATAGGTGTGCACTGGAGAGATAGGTCAGCAGTTAAGGGCTTTGACATGTCATCCAAAGGTTCTGAGTTAAATTCCCAGCAACCACATGGTAGCTCACAACCATCTGTAATGGGATCTGATGGCTTCTTCTGTTGTCAGTAATGACAAGGAACATGTACTCACCTACATTAAATAAATAAATAAATAAATAAATAAATAAATAAATAAATAAATAAATAAATAAATATTTTTTTAGGCTTCATTTTTGAAATATACTTTCTAAAGTATAATTATAATTGCAAGTCCCAAACTCTCTGGTTTCTAAACACTTATTCCCATTGATGAAAATATTTTAATAATGAGGCAGGTTTACTACCTCTTTTAACAGGCCTGTAGTAAGAAAAGAGGAAGAATGTGGGAAATGTCCAAAGCACTCTTAGTTCTCTTTCCTCCATGTGTCACTGACATTTTCTGGACTGAAGCACATCATTCTAAAGATATGTTTAGGCCAAGAGAATCTTCTTGACAGGTACCTGTTTTGACTACAATATTTAGTGGGTAAAATGAAGACTTCAGAGGCAACCAGATTGGGCAAAGCCTTGGGTCCTGTACTTGCTAACAGTGTGACTCTGAGCAGGCAATATACCATGCCATTCTTAGTCTGTGTTTTACTGCCATGATGAAACACCCTGATCACTGCAACTATTATAAAGGAAAACACTTAACTGGGGCTGGCTTACAATTCAGAACTTTAGTCTATTATCTTCATGGCACAAAACACATTAGTGTGAAGGCAGATATAGTGCTGGAGAAGGAGCCAAGTGTTCTGCACCTAAATTGGTAGGCAGAAGGAAGAGAGAAAGAGAACGTGCCTGTCTTGAGCTCAATCTCAGTGACACATTTCCTTCAACAAGGCCTTACCTACTCCAACAGTGCCATACCTCCTAGCAATGCCACTCACTAGTGACCAAGAATTTACATCTATGAGCCCATGGGTCCCATTTCTATTCCAACCAACAAAACACCAAACCTGATTCCTCAGTCGGGCAGTGGTGGTACAGATCTTTATTCCCAGCACTTGGGAGGCAGAAATAGGCAGATTTCTGAGTTGAGGCCAGCTGGTATACAAAGTGAGTTCCAGGACAGCCAGGGCTGTATATACAGAGAAACCCTGCCTCAAAAAAATACCAAAAAAACAAAAACAAAAAAACAACAAAAAAAATCTGATTCCTCGAGGCCAAAAAGGAGAGAATAATAATAATTTTTATAATTATAAATTGAAGAATTTAGTTAAAATGAGACCACATATATGTGTGTGGTTGTGTATGTATGTATGTGTATGTGTATATATATACAGAATATATATATATATATATATATATATATATATATTTTGTGTATGTATTGTGTATGTATGTATGTGCATGTATGAATTGTGCACAAAAGTATCTATATATGTGTGTATGAATGTGTGAATGTATATGTGTGTGTGTGTGTGTATGTACGTATGCATGATTCTGCATATATGTCTGAGGTCCTGCCTAAGAGAGCTGTGAGAATCAATTTTGATCATTAACTTTTTTGCATATAGAATAAATTAAAAGTTATGCCTGTGCTAGAATCTGCAAGGACATTTCCAGGAAAAATTAACTGACAAGGAAGAACGCTTTCCTGACATGAGAAACCAGATGTGTTAGTCTTACAACATGTTTTAACTGTGACGCCACAGGATTCCCCCATACCTTAAACATCAGAAGTGGACAAATTCATGAGCCAAACAAGTAGTGGATTCTCATCCTTTACAGTGTTGACTGCTCAAGCTGTATAGTGTGAGCCAACTTAATAACTCTCCTTTCAATATGCATTCATCCTGTCACTTCTACCACTCTAGAGATACTGACTCATATAACAGCCATCTGTCAAATGGTGGTCTTTGTTTTTTTTTTAATCCGGAGGCTAATAAGTAAAGAGCCAAATCTATCCCAGTGTCCTGAGTAGACAGAAGGTTTGCTGAGCCCTGAGTTGTCATTATTTTCTTGTTTACCAGAAGAAAATTTCTCAATTTATGATCTAGGAACACTTCTTATGCCAAAGCAAGCTTTTTCTTCCAAAAACAAGTGCACTAGGGGCATATAATGAAAAATTTAATGTTGTTTGTTCATAGGGTCACTGAGCATGGGGCAATAAATGTAATTTATGCCTAGAGTTCAACCAAGAGTCTAGTGGGTAGTACATTTCCCCATCACAGGCAGGCAGTCATGGTATCACGCACTTAAGTGTCCCTTCATCCCAGAATGCTGAAGTCAGTTTCAGATCTCAAGTGATTCTGAACTTCCACACTGAAGCAAGAAGGGTGAAAGGTGAGTAATCTACTACATTTTTTTCCTCTGTAAAACCCCAATTTTTAAAAAAGTGATGCTAATGTCATGTACCAAAAATACTTGCATTAGAATAGCCATCCATGTAACAGCAGGCAGGGCAGGAGAAGAACAGTAAATGGATGAAGAGAAGCTGAACAGATGGCTCATTTTTAAAAGTGCTTGCTCCACTAGCATCAAAACCTTTCTTTGCTGTCCCTAAACTTACATTTAATAAAACATGAGCATAGTGGTAGGTACTTATATTTGCAGTGTTGAGGATAGTGGGAGAAGCTAGTCCTGGAGGCTCTCTGTCCAGTCAATCTAGCCTAATTGGACAGCCCCAAACAATCAAGGACCCTTTGTACAAGAATCATGATGGATAGTAACTGAGAAAAACAACTAAGATCGAACTTCAACTTCAACATGCACACATACACACACTTTTATACACCTACAGACATATACACATACAATTATATTTGCAAACAAGGATAAAATGTAACTATTAAATGTTGTTTTGAGACTAATTCCTTCTAAAACTGCAGAAGATATTTAGTCTCAGTTAGAACCTCATAGTCACACCTGCCCCATCTCTCCAGCTGAGGCCTCAGGTTTGACACTCAGAGTAAGTGGAAGCTCTGGCCTCCTCCCTCTCCCACATTGTGATGGGATTCTTTTGTTGGAACAGAGGATCATTTTCTGAGTGGACTGTGATGAAGGGCACTCACGTTGCCTCAACTTGTTTTCATGGCAACTTTAACTTCAGTATGGCCTTCATATAGGTAAGGGAGTGTCTATTAGCCATTAGACTAGCACTTTCTGAGAAAAACATCTAATCTTCTCAAAAAAGTATATGTCAGAACTGCATGAAAATCTCTTCCTTTAGATAAGGTCCTCCTCTAGCTGACACAAAAATCCCATCCTTTTCCTTCTCTTAAAATAAAATTCCTGGGGAAAATTGATATAGCGCATGGGAGAGTCAGAATACTATTTTTAGGAAACCATCATTCTTGCAAAATGGTTATAATAACAATTCAAGACTTCCTTTGATGGAAGCAAATGTGAAAATGTAAGCTAAATAAATCCTTTCCTTCCCAGAAAAATAAAAAAAAAAAAAAATAAAAAAAAAAAGAAATTAACAAGAAGCTCCCTAAAGCTGCAGAGTTATCCTGACCCAAACTTTTCAGAGGATCTAAAGTAGACTTACTAAAACTGAGCTTCATCACTTTTTATACATGCAGTGGAAGGAGAACCACAACATCAAGATGCTCAAGAAGACACTGGGTTCAGCTGCCTAAAAGCCACCTTTAGTAGAAAGCACTGCCTTTCAGACTTAGACCTACAAGGAAGCTAACTACAAGAAGAGATGCTGGGTTTCTGAAATTTCTGTCTATGTCCTTTCTTTGGGGTTAAAAATCTGTTCTTTCCTGTTTCTTAAAAGCATGACAATCACTAACAAGCATGCTCCTACTTAACCCATATAATTTCCCTTCAAAACTGAAGGCACAAAGATGTTAGTCTAGCTGTTGGCCCAAGCTATGTCTCTGATTACAACTTCCTTCTGATTCCTATGAAGAACCAGGTCCAAAGATTTCTCAACTAAACCATACCTTGAGCATGACTACATCATTATGCATGTGACTTGCTCCTCTGCAACATTTCTTCCTCTATTTACAACTAAAGCTCAGGTGGGTACTCTAAAGACAATCATAGTGTGACTTGTCCCTTTTATCTGCTCTTCTTCCCAGTGTACCTATGATCAATTCTTTTTTGGTTTCCCCTTTCAGACTAAGTCTCACTCTGTAATCCTAGTTGGTGTGAAGTGTGGTATGTATATGTCACTGACTGTGAACTCAGCACACTATCTTTCTTCTGCCTCCCAGGTGCTGAAATTGTAGGCATCTACTACCATGCTTGGCCTAATTCTCCTTTCTCTGTATAACATCAGAACTTACCTTTAACTTCATATTAAGACATGTGTACAAGCCTAGTCCTTTGCCACTCTGCCACATGTGACCATGAACAACTTTCCATCATGAAAATCCCCTTGCTTTGGTTGTTCTAGGAGGCACAACTTAGTACGAGCATTGCTTAATATAAGAAGTAAGGCTCTCTTCACTGTATCCTGCTGTGTATTTGTAATTTACACACAACAAGATTCTCCTTCCTGTGATGCCCCTGACACAAGGATGACTCTTCATAATCAGGAAGCTTTTCCTTTCCTTCAGTTTCTTGGTTACTGTGATGGTTAGTTTTAATTGTTGACACAATGATGAATCACCTGGAAAGAGTCTCAATGAGGGATTGTCAAGATATGGTTGACCTCTAAGTATATCTGTAGGAGATTGTCATGATTATATTAACTTAGATCAGAAGAATCTCCCACTGTGAGTAGCCCAGTTCCTTAAGCAGAAAATCCTGAACTGAATAAGAGTGGAGAAAGGGAGCTGAACACAGGCATTTGTGCATTTATTACTCCATTTCCTTATCATAAATGTGATGTGAACACCTCTATCAAGTTCCTACTTCTGTGATTTCCCTGCAGTAATGTAGAACCAGGAACTGTGGGCTAATAAACAAAAACATTTTATCCCTTCATTTGCTTTTTGGGAGATATTTTATTACAACAGAAAGGAAGTTATGACAGTCATTCAACTAGAACTTGTTGAATAGCCACCATGCACCCATCAGAACCTTGTATATAAACCAACAGGACAAATAGGCATTTTTACTAGCATTTGCTTCTGGGGACTGTGTTGAACAGAGTGAATGCAAACTTTGACTCTGACTCTGACAACTCCTTGTAGCAAGCATCTGCTTGATGGAATGGTGTTAAATTCCCCTCTCAAAGGGTTACCATGAGATTGTGCTGTACTCTATTTTATCCTACATACCTCCTTTACTCTCACCATCCACTCACATGAACAGATCTTGAGCCCCCAAACTGCCTAGCCACCTTGAAACAGGGGGCCCATGTACTACAAAACAAATGCTGGCCACTGTTGCTATGGATATTCTAGCTTTGGCCAGCTTCTTTATCTACTTGGCAGCCTCTTTTAAAAAATGGTCTCAACTATGTTTTTGCCAGTTCCCACATTGCAGGATAATGATGCCCCTGACATGTAATGCATAGCTGCTATCAACCTTCCTGCAATTCTGGTACTCTTGGTATATCACAGGATGGTGTCTGCTCTCAGTAGCTCGGAAGTCTATTACAGGAGACTTTGATACTAGTGTTATGCTAAGCTCCATCACAGCTCTCTGTAGACATACCAGAAATTTCATTTGAGATTGAAGGCCTTTTCATTTTGAGTTGAGTTTTGACTGTGTACCTAATTTCCTTGAGTATTTGGTTCTCCAAAGCATTTGATTCCCCCAACCTATTTGTTCCTCAACCCAAATTAGAGTAATGTTATATGTGCCTCAGAGAATTTCAAGAAATGAAGACACAGCATTTTCAGGAGCATAGGATATCTCTAATATAACCCACAAAGTCCTCCCTTTCTTGATCACTGGTACATGTATTTCTTCAACAGAACACAGCATGCTTTTGCCACAATTTAAAGTAAGCCTTTAAAAACAGATTTTTCTGGTTGAAAAAAAAAAAACATATATTAATCTCTTACTGAATTATCAATCAACAATTATCAAAGAAATTTGGGGACATATCTTGATCACAAGGGGTGGAGACTGAAGGCATACATGGTTCTTTATAAAGCATATACAGTGACGTAATCCGTGTTCAAGCTTTCAGGATAGCAATTGGTAGTCCATGTATAACAACTTCTTTTAATTGTCAAGTTTCTGCAATTGAGAATCACCTGAAAATTAAGTCTCAGTGTAAGATTATCTGCTTTACGTCAATATGTGTAGATGTTTCTGTGAGATTGGCTTCATTATTACTTGATATGGAGAAACCCAACCACTATAGGTAACACCAATTTTAGGCAGGGGGTTATGGAGAGGTGGAGTAGGTGAGCTGAGCATAAGCATTAATACATTTATTTGTTGCCCTCTTCTCTTGATAATTGATGCGATTAGATTAGCTGCTTCAAGTTTCTGTAACTTGACTTCCCTGCAATGATGGACTGCAACCTGGAATTATGGGGTAAATTAAACCTTTCTCCTGTACGTCACATTTGTTAAGGTATTTTATCATGGCCACAGAAAATGAAACTAATGCCCTGTTAAAATATCAAATGCAAACACTATTTCAGTCAATAATTCCTCTTCCATTCTTTCCCTGGAAACACCAGGGAACACAAAAAGAGAGACAAATATCATAATGTTCCATAAGTCATAGTTTATACTAAGAAATCTGGAACTAGAAGATGGCTTCGTAGGGAACAGTACTTGCTATGCAAGCATGAGAACCTGAGTTAGAATCCCTAGCAATACAGCCAAGGCATGACATTGAAAACCTGTAACCTCAGTAATATAGAGGTCAGAGACAGAAGGACTGCTGGAGCTTTCTAACAAGCTGACATCTGAGTTTCAGGTTCAGTTAGAAACTCTGTTTCAATGGAAATGGTGGTAAGGAAAGCAAAAAAAGAGGTGAGGTCACTCAATATCTTCCCTTAGCCTCCACACCCTTATGAACTGGTATGCATGCCTGCACATGTGCGCACGCACACACACACACACACACACACACACAGAGAAACACACACATATACCTCATAGAATACCACATACACTAGCATACACTTCACACATACACAACATACACAGAGCAAATATTCACTAAATACACACTGTATACATCCACCACATACATATGCATGCATACTATACATATTCACTACATACACATGAATATATCCCTTATACATACACATACATACAATTGTGTACACACTAGACACATCTGCACAGACACACACCTCATAAATATAAATATGGACACTAAACAAAGACACACATATATAGAAAAATCCATTTGTATGCCCATTTATACAAATATGGACCAATAACCTGTGATGTTATCTATACTATGTAATATTAGATCCCAATTTAAGAAAATTAAGTAATTGTAACTGGATTGTTATAAAAGACCTGAAAGATGGTTTTAAGTTAAAAACAAAATTAAGAGAATGCATGCTACTATTAGTGACCATTGCTGTGAAGAGACACCATGTACAAGACAACTCTTACAAAGGATAACATTTAATTGTGGCTGTATTACAGCTTCAGGTGTTCAGTCCACAATCTTCTTGGAAGGAAACATGGCAATGTCCAGGCAGGCATGGTGCTGGAGAAACTAAGAGGTCTATATCTTGTTCTGAAGGCAGACAGAAGACTGGCTTCCAGGTAGCTAGGCAGATACTTTCTAAAAGCTCACCCCCATAGTGACACACTTATTTCAATAAGGTCATACCAACTCCAACAAAGCCATAACTCCTAATTGTGCCACTCCATGGCCCAAGCATATTCAAGCCACCACGCATGATTAGTAGTCACACTTAAGGCTAGAAATGCAAAAGCATAGTAACAGGGAACAGGTCTAAGAACCCAGAAAAGTGGCAGGTAAGCATTGTAGCCTACCTAAAATTCTAGTGTTTAGAAGACAAGCTGGCTAACTCTGAATTCAAATCAAAGACTATGTCTCAATAAATGTGATAGAAAGCAATGAAATAAGACTCTAGACATTGACTCCAGGCCTCCACATGTACATGCAGACACTTGCACATACACATGCATACACATCATACATACACCCTACAGAAATGTGTGTGCAAAAAAAGACTGAAAGACAAACAGTAATCATACTCATAGATGGAAAATAAACATATTTTCTTTGGATAGATTTTCCAGTATTTAAATACACAAGGAAAGATCAGTAAAGAAACACAGTAAACACAAGAGTAGCTATGTTTAAGAGAACATTAGTTGGAAGTGACATTCACAGGGACATCATTATATTTCACTTTTAGTTGAAATGATAATGCATTTATTACATACTTACATAATTAAAACGTTTGGTACCATTAATCATAAGTTTGGAAAAACTTCTGTATTATCACTGTACAAACTACTGTATTAAAGCTATACAAATAAAAATTATCAGTATTTCAGGCTGTCTCTTTGAGTTAAGTGTTTTCTGCAAAAGCAGATGGAAAGCAACACTGGCCCAAGGAGAAAGAACAGTAATAGCTACAGCACAAGACAGAACCTCAGTTAATAAGTGCAATATTTTAAGTAACAGATTCAATTCCCAGGACCTATATTTTACATTTGTTTATGAAGGGGAGAGGGTGTTAATGGTATGCCAGGGTACAAATATGGAGGACAGAGAAGATTCTCTCCTTTAATCCTTTGGGGTCTAGGAATAGAACTCAGATTGTCAGGCTTGGTAGCAATTCCCTTTATGTGCTGAGACATTTTACAGATCCAGAAATAGATATTTTAAATGTTGTTAAAGAAAAGAAAAAGAGGGAAGGAGAAATAGAAAGGTTTGGGCAGCATCACACAGAAAGGAGGCACTGAGGAAGTCTTTCTTCTTGACACTGCACCAGAGCAACAGCACAAAATCAGTCTTTAAAAGGCCCTTACTCGGCTGGTGAGATAGCTCTGTAAACAAGTGAACTGCCACCAAGCCTGATGGCCTGAGTTCAATTCCTAGGACCTATAGGGTGGAAAGAAAGGAACAGATGCTCACACACACACCCCATTTCCACATGCACATCATCAAACACACACACACACACACACACACACACACACACACACACACACACACACACACACACACACAAATTAAATCAATATTTAAAAAAATTAAACTAGTTCCCCAGAGACTGTTCAGTATGTAATAGCCTTTGCAGACAATCTGGATTAGGTTCCCTGTGCTCATAATTTGCTTACAAGCACATGGTACTCCAGTTCCAGATCTGATGTCCTCTTCTGAAACTGCAGGCATCAGGCACACATTTTATGCACATACATACATGCAGACAAAACACTAAACACACAAAATAAAGCCAATCTTAAAAAAATTAAAAATGAAAGTTAAATCATGAGTATTATGTAAAGGAGAGAGAGAGAGAAAGAGAGAGAGAGAGAGAGAGAGAGAGAGAGAGAGAGAGAGAGAGAGAATAAAGTGAGCTGTGAGACATTCCTTTACAGTAGTTTTTCTATAAGGAACACCAAAGTTCTCATAACATAAGAAACTTCCAAAGCCTAGAGCTTGTTTAACAGAAAGAGATAATTCGTGAGAAGCAGAAACTGGGAGACCAGGTGCACAGTAATAAAGCCTGAATGATGTAGCAGCAATGAAGTAAGGAGTCATGCTCTCTGTCATCCCCAAGGTCTGCCCCAGCCTCATCCATCATGGTGTGACTTGAAGAAATCCAGGTTACCCTCTCATCCAGGTATTTCTGAAGTATAAAATGTAACATAAAACACAGACACTAGAAAATTCTGATGGATATTCCTAGAGAAAGAGAAGTTCAGAAGAGCAGCAGGAGAGATGCTACAATATAGGCCGTGATTAATTGCAAGTAAGTAGAATGGCTGGAGGGGATAGAAGGTGCATGAGGTCATCCATGATAGTGTGGAAGACAGCACAAGGGGGAGGGTCATTTGAACAAGATAAATGCATTGTGTTGTGGAAGACTGACCTGGAAATAGTTTGCCTTGTGTTACTTGTGTTACTCGGCCTCACAGTTCCAGGTTACTCCATTAGAAGTGGCAGGGGCTTGCGACAAATGATTAAATTTCACCATTGCAGGAGCAGAGAGAAATGTGTACATGTGTTGGCTTGCTTGCTTGCTCTCTTGTATTTGGTTTCATCTCTCCACTCTTACAGAATTCAAGGTCCCCTACATAGGTAATGGTGCTATCCACAGTGGGCAAGTTCTTCCTATATCAATGAACAATCAAGTCCATCCATCAAAGACAGGGCTATAAACCAACCTGATGTAAACAAACAAACAAAAACCTTCAATGAGACTCTACCTTTTTCCAGCAAATCTAGGCTGCATAAATTTGACAAAGATAACCATGGCTGGGATGTAGTGAGGAAGAGTTTTTTAATTTATTTTTTAATTTTATTATGTGTATGTATGTGTGTCAGCATATGGGTGTGTGCACATGAGTACAGATACTCAGAGACCTGATGAGGGAATCAGATGCCCTGGAGCTGGATTTATAAGAGAATTTGAGCCACACAACTTGGTGCTGAGAAGTGAACTTGGGTTCTGCATAAAGGAAGTATGAACTGTTAATTGATCTTTTCAACCTCACAATGGCTAGTTTCATACAAGCATTTTAACTCAAATATATTATGTATTTTGTGTTCTCTATCATCCATTTCCACCTCTCTCTTTCAATTACTCACCATTCTTTCCCTAGTCTAGCTTGTCTCCCTGGGATCTTTCTGCCTTCTGTCCATCACTATCTGTCACTTTGAGCAAGGTTGGCAAAGCTCACAAAGTCTGGCTTTGTGCTACACTGCCTCAAATTCCAAAAGGTCTTAAATGGGAGGTATTCATGGTATTCTATCAGTTTTCATGAGGTCAGTGAAACCTGTGATACTTTGACACGTGCAGTAATAATTGCAAGGTAGAGTTGGAAAAAAGGCTCAATGGACAAAGTTATTGCGACACAAACATGAAGATCTAAGTTCCATTCCCAGGACCCACATTAAAATAAATAAATAAGTAGGTAAGTAAATAAATAAATGGCTGGAAAGAAGCCTCAGTGGTTAAGAGATCTAACTGCTTTTCCAGAAGTCCTGAGTTCAATTCCCAGCAAGCACATGATGGCTCACAACCATTTGTAATGGGATCTGATGCCCTCTTCTTTTGTGTCTGAAGATAGCTACAATGTACTTATATAAATAAAATAAATAAATATTTAAAAAAATAAGTAGCAGGGCTTATGCCACTTATATTCCTCATGCTAAATAATATCTGGGGCTACGGCTGGCCAGCAAGCCTAGCCTACTTTGTGAGGTCCAGGCCAGTGACAGTGATGTGTCAAAAAACAAAAAGAAAGCAAACTGACTGACCAGGTCAGATGCTTGCAAGCCTATAGCTTGCTGTGATGAAGCCAATTGCAGAAACATACAGAGAAGCCAATATGTCCTATGACCCAAGGTACTATATAGACACACCAACGTTTCTTATTCTTCCCTGTAAGTAAGATAAAATTATACACATTTTGCAGCTGTAGAAACAGATTTTGAGTGAATAAACTATTTGTACAAAATGATTGGGGGTATATGTGTTGGATTGGGTCATGACTCCAGGTCAGTGTGGCCCTTAGAGAACTACCTTCTTCCCATATTATTATTTGCACTGTAACCACAGTACAGCAAACCTCATCTTCTGATTCAGCTAAGAAATCAATAACAATCTTTATTGTAACACTAGTGCTATTGTTTTGGGACAAATGCTGTGCCAGGAACTCACCTTGAGTTAGAGTTGAATTTAAGTAAAGAAACATTCTTTATTTTTTATTTTTTGGATTTTTTATTTCTTTATTTACATTTCTAATGTTATCAAATGTTATCCTCCTTCTGATTTCTCCCCCTCCAGGAAACCCCTATCCCATCCCCCTTCCCTCTGCTTTTAAGAGGGTGTTCCTCTACCCACCTACCCACTCCCACCTCCCTGCCCTCGATTCCCCTACACTGGGACATCTATTGAGCCTTCATATGACCAAGGACTCTTTTCACATTGATGCCTGACAAGGCCATCCTCTGTTACCTATGCAGCTGGAGCCATGTATAATCCTTCATTTGTGGCTTAGTCTCTAGGAGCTCTAGGGGATGGGGACATCCAAGAATTGATAAATGTTTCTATTTCATCACCATGAACAATGAGGACTATACAGTGATGTACAGGCTCCACTGTAGTAATACTTAACTCCAAAGATTCACTGGTTTCAAAAAAAAAAAAACAAAAACCTGATCTGTGAAAACTACCCATACTAATGTCTAACACAAATCAATAGATGTGTCATTCTACTACTTTCCTGGGGTCTAAATTAGTAGAATATGTAACCATGTATGCACCATCATGAACAGTGTATTTTTCATCATCCAAACAGAAAAAGAATAAAAACAAACAACAAACAACCAAACAGACAAAAATCTAGCATAGTGTATTCATAACAGAAGACTAAATCCCCACTTAAGTGTAGGACAATAGACTAGAACATATACAGTGAACACACAGATGTTTGTGTGTATAAGTATTTGCAGGTATATAAGCTCATGTTAGTATAAATGCATGCATGCTCATATATATCTGAATCCCAAAGGACAACCTTACTTCATGTGCCATCCACTTTATTTTGGAGAGTTTTTTGGGGGGAGGTATAAAGGGTGGGATTTTTTATTTGAAGCAAGATCTCACTGAGTAGCCTCGTGTCTTGATAAGGGTTTTACTGATGAAAAGAGACACTATGACCAAGAACTCTTTTATAGAGGAAAACATTTAATTGGGGCTATCTCACAGGTACAGCGCTTCAGAGTTTCAGACTTTCAGTCAATTATAATCAAGGCAGGAGCATGGCAGCATCCAGGCAAGCATGGTGAGGGATGATGTGAAAGTTCCAATCCTAGTAAGTACCAAACAAGTCTAGCATCCAGTCCACACCTGAAATACAAGAGGGAGTAAAGATAGAAGGATCTCTGAAGCTTACAGGCGAAGAACATGAGGGCCAGGATCAGGAAGAGACTAACTCAATAAGGTAAGTAGAGAGTACTAGAGGAACATACCAAAACCCTATTCTGGCCCCTGAGTGCACAGGCACACATACCTGCACAAAGAAAATAAAATATAATTATTGAATAAATGAATGTTTGAAAAGAAAAGAAGTTTACAACACAAAGTGGGCATGCCAAGAACAGTATTATATAAGGCTACATCCATGAAGGGGGTTGGTGCAGTTGTTTGGAAAAAGTGCAACATATATCTGATCTAACATCTGTTCCCAGGGAGGTAAGTAAGAGTGAAACAGATGGTCCACAATCCAGATGTGTATCTCAAAAGATAAAATTTAACCAAGGCTAGGCAACATGGTACAGAGCTATAATCTCAGCACACAGGAGAATGGCAAGTTCCAAGCCACCTGGGTTATTTTATATGTTAATACTTTATCTTAAAACAAACAAAAATTTAGACACTCAGAGGAAAGTCAGCTACTCTCAGATTTATCCAAACAGAGTACAACAAAGAAAACCAAACAAGCTCAAATGTAATTCCAAAAGAGAATGGCATATCAGGAATACTCCATGTACATCTGATGGATTTAGGGAAGATTGGGATGTGAATGGTGGGAGTTAGGAAGCCCCTCTAAGGACAAAACTATATATATATTTTTTTTCTCCAGAAAGGGGGGGATCTAGAAATGCCTGGGGACACAGCTATGTCACTAAAGATTTGTCTTAAAAGCATAAGGACCTAAGTTTGATCCATATCCACAGTCCAGGTAAAAATGCCAGGTATGGTGGCACACACTTGTAATCCCAGCACTGAGGGGAAACAGAAACAGGAGATACTTGGTGCTCACTATGAGCCAAAATAAGCACTTCCTTTCTTAGGTTGCATTTGACAGGCATTTTGCCACAGCCCTAACACAAAGAACTGTGGGCACTTTGTCAGACTGGTAGGAGATTTTCCTACCTGCACAGAGAATTGACTTGGAACTTAAGCACACAGTACCACTCTCAATCTTGAAGTCTGGTTAAACAAATGAACTTTTTAAATGAAATTGGCTAAATTTTGCCACAAAAAAGATGTCCTTTGTCCAGAAATTCTGCAACTTTTACTGTTTAGGGTATGAATTTTGCTTTTGAGGTTGTGTTTGACTGTCCATCTATCCTGCTCACAAAAAAATCCTCAGGAAGCCCTAAAAGTAGGACACATCTGCCTTCAAGTGTTCTTGAAAGATCTGGCTGATGTTGCACAAAGAATTGAAGAAGATCTTGGGCAAATGTCATACAGACCCAAAGAGAACAAAAATGGGAGCCCAGACTACTATACCCAATAATACTCTCAATTGCAATAGAGGGAGAAACCAAAATATTCCATAACAAAACCAAATTTAAACATTATCTTTTCACCAATCCAGCCCAACAGAGGATAATAGAAGAAAGATTCCAATACAAGATGGGAAACTACACCCCCAAAAAGGAAAACCTAATCTTCTTACAACAAACCCAAAGGAAGAGAACCATTCATGCATAATTCTACCTCTAACAATAACAACAACAACAAAACAAAAACAAAAACAAAAACTAAACCAAAACAACAACAACAACAACAACAAAAACAAAAAAACAGGATGCAACAATCATTGGTCCTTAATATCTCTCAACAGCAATGGACTCAATTCCCCAATAAAAAGACATAGACTAACAAGCTGAATACGTAAAAAGGACCCAGCAATTTGCTACATACAAGAAACACACATCAGTGTCAATTGTTGATCTTAGAGCATGAGCCAATGTTGCTCTGTTCAGGATAATTTCTCCTGTGCCAATGTGCTCAAAGTTGTCTTCCACTTTCCCTTTTATTAGATTCAGTGTACCTGATTTTACTTAGAGGCCCTTGATCCACTTGGACTTGAGCTTTCTACTTGGAGATAAGAATGGATCAATTTGCATTCTTCTACATGTCAACCAAAAATTAAACCAGCACCATTTACTAAAAATGCGGTCTTTTTTCCACTGGATGGTTTAGGTTCCTTTGTCAAAGATCAAGTGACCATAGGTTTGTGGGTTCATTTCTTGGTCTTCAATTCTATTCCATTGATCTAACTGCCTGTCTCTGTACCAATACCATGTGGCTTTTTATCACTATTGCTCTGTATTATAGCTTGAGATCAGACAGTGATTTCCCCCCAGAAGTTCTTTTATTGTCGAGAATGGTTTTTGCTATCCTGCATTTTTTGTGATTATAGATAAATTTGAGAACTGTACTTTATATGTCTGTGAAGTATTGAATTAGAATTTCAGTGGGGATTGCATCAAATCTGTAGATTGCTTTAGGTAGATGGCCATTTTTACTATATTAATCCTTCTCATCCATGAGCATGGGAGATTTTTCCATCTTCTGAAGTCTTCTTGATTTCTTTCTTCAGAAACTTGAAGTTCTTGTCATACAGGACTTTTACTTGCTTGATTAGAGTCACAGCAAGATATTTTATATTATTTGTGATTATTGTAAATGGTGTCTTTTCTCTAATTTATTTCTAAGCCCATTTATCTTTTATGTAGAGGAAAGCTATTTTTTTTTTTTGAGTTAATTTTATCCAGTCACTTTTGATGAAGTCGTTAATCTGTTGTAGGAATTCTCTATTGGATTTTTGGGTCAATTATGTATACTATCATATCATCTGCAAAAAATGATATCTTGACTTTCTCCCTTTCAATTTGTATTCCTTTGATCTCCTTTTGTTTCCTAATTGCTCTGGCTAGAACTTCACTCACTGCACTGAATAGATAGAGGGAGAATATGCAGTCTTGTCTTGCCCTTGATTTTAGTATGATTGCTTCAAATTTCTCTCCATTTAGTGATGTTGGCTACTGGTTTGTTGCATATTACTTTTATTATACATAGGTATAGACCTTGAGTTCCTGATCTGTCTGATATTTTAACTTGAAGGAGTGTTGTATTTTTTCAAAGGCTTTTTTTGGCTTCTAATGAGATAATCATGTCCCCCCCCCCCTTTGAGATTGTTTATACAGTGGAGTAAATTGATGGATTTCCATATCTTGAATGTTCCCTGCATCCTGAAAGGAAGCCTACTTCATCACACTGAATGGTTATTTTGCTGTGTTCTTTGATTCAGTTTGTGAAAATTTTATTGTGTATTTTTGCATCAGTATTCATGAGGAAGATTAATTGAAGAAGTTTTCTTTCTTTGTTGGGTCTTCGTGTGGTTTAGGTATCAGTGTTATTTTGGTACCATAGAATGTGTTGGGTAGTGTTCCTTCTGTTTCTATCTGATAAATAGTTTGAGCCAGGCAATGGTGGTACACATCTTTATTCACAGCACTTGGGAGGCAGAGGCAGGTGAATTTATGAGTTAGAGGCCAGCCTGGTCTACAGAGTGAGTTCCAGGACAGTCATGTCTACACAGAGAAACCCTGTCTTGAAAAACTAAAAAAAAAAGAAAAGAAAAGAAAAGAAAGAAAAAATAGTTTGAGAAGCATTTGTATTATGTCTTCTTTGAAGCTATGTTACAATTCTGTGCTAAAACCATCTGTTCCTAGGAATTTTTTTGATAGAGAGACTTTTAATGACTGCTTCTATTTCCTTAGGGATTATGGGACTGATTAGATGTTTTTTCTGACAGGATGTAACTTTGGTATGTTTTATCAGTCTAGTAAATCATCCATTTCATCTAGATTTTACAGTTTTGTTGAGTATAGGCTTTTGTAGTGGGATCTGGTAATATTTTCAATTTCTTCACTTTCTGTTGTTATGTCTCCCTTTTCATTTCTGATTTTGTTAATTTCAATACTCTGATTAGTTTGGCTAATTTTGTTGATTTTCTAAAAAAGAAAATAGCTCCTGGTTTTGCTGATTTTTGTATAGTTCTCTTTGTTTCTACTTGCATGACTTCAAACCTGAGTTTGATTATTTCTTTCTGTGTGCTCCTCTTGGGTGCATTTGCTTCTTTTTGTTCTATAACTTTCAGATGTGCTGTTACACTGCTAGTGTATGCTCTCTCCAATTTCTTTATGGAGGAACTCTGGGCTATGAGTTTTCCTCTTAGCACTGCTTTCACTATGTCCCATAAGTTTTGTTATGTTGTGCTTTCATTATCGTTAAATTCTAAAAGGTTTTTAATTTTCTTCTTTATTTCTTTCCTCACTAAGTTACCATTGAGTAGATAGTTATTCAGCTTCTATGTGCATGTGTGCTTTCTGTTGTTTTTGTTGTTGTTAAAGACCAGCCTTAGACCGTGGTGATCTGATAGGATGCATAGGATTATTTCAACTTTCTTGTATTGGTTGAGGCCTATTCTGTGTCTGACTTTATGGTCAATTTTGGAGAAGGTACTGTGAGATTCTGAGAAGAAGGTATATTTTTCTGTTTTAGGGTACAATGTTCTGTCGATAACTGTTAAATTCATTTGGTTCATGTCTTAGTCAGGGTTTCTATTCCTTCACAAACATCATGACCAAGAAGCAAGTTGGGGAGGAAAGGGTTTATTCAGCTTATACTTCCATGCTGCTGTTCATCATGAAAGGAAGTCAGGACTGGACTCAAGCAGGTCAAGGAGCGGGAGCTGATGCAGAAGCCATGGAGGGATGTAACTTACTGGATTGCTTGCTTCTCCTGGCTTGTTCAACCTGCTTTCTTATAGAACTCAGGACTATCAGCCCACAGATGGTACCACTCACAAGGGGCCCTCCCCCCTTGATCATTAATTGAGAAAATGCCTTACACCTGGATCTCATGGAAGCATTTTCTCAACTGAAACTCCTGTCTCTGTGATAACTTCAGCTTGTGTCAAGTTGACACACAAAACTAGCCAGTACAGTTCATAACTCCTATTAGTTTCACTGTGTCTCTGTTTAATTTCTGTTTCTATCATCTTTCCATTGGTTAGAGTGGGATGTTAAAATCTCCTTCTATTTATTGTGTGAGTTTCAATGTGCACTCTGAGCTTCAGTAATGTTTCCTTTACAAATGTGTATGCCCTTGCATTTGGTCCTGTGTAGGCTCAAAGCTCTACCCACTCACCCACTCCTGCCTTGCTGCTCTAGCATTCCCCTACATTGGAGCGTTAAGCCTCCACATGACCAAGAGCCTCCCCTCCCATTGATATCAGATAAGGCCATCATCCATCCTCTGCTACAAACATATCTGGAGCCATGGCTCCCTCCATGTATACTCTTTGGTTGGTGGTTTATTCCATGGGAACTCTGGGTGATCCAGTTAGTTGATATTTTTCTTTCTATGAAGGATATTGTTGCAATCCCCTTCAGCTCCTACAGTCCTTCCTCTAGCTCTTCCACTGGAGTCTCTCGGGCTCAGTACAGTAGTTGGTTGTATGAGTATCTGTATTGGTCAGGTGCTGATAGAACCTCTTGGGGAATAGTCATATAAGGCTCCTAATGGCAAGTGTTTCTTGATATCAGCAATAGTGTAGAGTTTTATGTGTGCAGATGGGATAGATCCCTAGATGGGGTGGTCTCTGAATGTCCTTTTCTTCAGTCTGCACTCCAGTGTTTGTCCCTGCATTTCCTTTAGACAGGAACAGTTCTGGTTAAAAATTTTGAAATGGGTGAGTGGACCGATCTCTCAACTAAGTGCTGTGCCTATCTACTGCAAATAGTCTCTACAGGTTCTATTTCCCATTTGTTGGGTATTTCTGCTAAAGTCATCACTGCTGGGTCCTGGGAGCCTCTCTTTTCCCTGGAGTTTCAGACTTTGTACTGGTTAACCCCAGTTTACCATCTCCCAATGCTTTTAATAAATATATCACTGAAAATAAACAAACATGCTATAGTAGCTGTTTTTGTGTGTCAACTTGACACAAGCTAGAGTTATCACAGAGAAAGGAGCTTCAAGTGAGGAAATGCCTCTGTGATATCCAGCTGTAAGGCATTTTCTCAATTCAGGATCAAGGACAGAGTGCCCATTGTGGGTGGTACCCTCCCTAGGCTGGTAGTCTTGGGTTCTATAAGAAAGCAAGCTGAGCAAGCCAGGGGAAGCAAGCCAGGAAGGAACATCCCTCCATCGCTTCTTCATCAGCTCCTGCTTCCTGACCTGCTTGAGTTCCAGTCCTGGCTTCCTTTAGTGATGAACAGCAATGTGGAAATGTAAGCCGAATTAACCCTTTCCTCCCCAACTTGCTTCTTGTTTATGATGTTTGTGCAGGAATAGAAACCCTGACTAAGACACATGCATATGGCTTACCTTTAAAAAAATGTCCATAGAGAGTGGAAGTACTTGTCTATGACAAGGACAAAGACATATAGTAGCCCTACCTTTTATACATGTGTGTTGTATTATGTATGCATGTACATATGTGTAAGTATAAAAATACAACTTTCTGATTCTGTTCAGTGTGCCTTGTATGTATGGAAATTCAGGGCTGGCCATTTGGTGTTGTAAAAAACCATTCGGAATGCTGCTTCCCAGGAAAGACTACTTCTCTCACTTTTTGCATTCCTTAGATGGCTATAGTTCTTCTGGTGGTTGGGCCCATGAGAATTCCTCCTTCCACATTAGAACAGCTATTATTGTAGTTTCGATCTTGTTTAGGTAGTCATACTGTTGAAGATATCACAAATGTAGCTTCCCGGTCATTCTAGGAGAATCTCACGCCAGGTTTCCTGGTTTTCTGGCTCTAACAATATTTTCACTCCTTGTTGTCAATGTTCCCTAGGCCTTAGGGACAGAAGTTGTATCATGGATACATCCTAGGGCTGAGATCCCTACAATAGCTTTCCTCTACATAATATCTAACTACATTCTAAATACTTATTCTTATACCCACTGACAAGTATAACTCTCACCACCTCTCCAGTTCTCATAAAAAGACACTTTTCATTGTAATAGACATAGACCATTTCAGAAAATCACAAGTGTTCAAAATATATCTTTTTTAAAATGAGTATCACTAAAAAACATGCATAGAAATTTCATTGATAGAATTCGCTAAAGACTTTGTAAGTGCTTGTTGATAAAGAATGCAAACTGAGGGCTGTGGCCACACTGCAACATTGTCTTTCCTGTATGTCCACATGTCTGTAAGTGGTGTATGTATACACACACACACACACACACACACACATACACAGAAAGAGAGAGAGAGAAAGAGAGAGAGAGAGAGAGAGAGAGAGAGAGAGAGAGAGAGAGAGAGAGAGAGATTCATTGAATAGGGTATTATATGTTTCCATGGTACAAGGAAGGTAAAATTTCCTATTATTTATTCCCAGAATCCAACTCCCAGTTTCCTATGTGCCTGAGTCCTAATTTTCCAGGGCATCTCCATGTCAAATCTAATCTAAAGCTGTTGTGTTTGAACAGACAAAAATAGCCCATTCTGTTAATTCTTATCTTTAGTAACTCAAGTCACAAGCTTCTTTCTGGAGAAAAAAAGGCCTGATATGTGACTTGGGACATCAATATTTTATTTCTAATTCATCAATCATTCACCACTTATTGGCAAGAAGTACCTTTCAGAGAGTATCTCTCCAGATCTCCTCCCAGAGCCTAGACTGTTAATATTTCATGGGTGTAGGATGAATTAGCTACATAGATACCTTAGCCTGGTCCAGTGTAAACAGAGAAAGTGACACTTTTTGTAGACAAAAAGGGGCACACATGAAGGGCAGAACTCAACACACTGTTCTCTCAAAATATCTCTGAACTCAAATGTTGTGCTTTCTCGACATGGAAGCTCCTCTGCAAAGAGAAACTGAGATAGAAGTTCCCTTAGCAAGGGTCTTTATTGTCCAGAGTTCTCCAACCAGAATCACCACCATCATCTGACCTCAGGGGAAACAACAGTATTAACTGAAGACTGAATAAAGTCAGGAAGAATGGCACATGTTTGTAATCCCAACAGTGGAGAGGCCCAGGTACGCTAATTTAAACTTCCAGGCCTCGGCTACCCTATAAAACTCATCACCAAAATTGGTAAGGGGGACAGCTCATTTGGTACAGTACTTGCCATGCAGTGCCAAGGACTTGAATTTGACCCTCAGAACCCTTGTAAAAGCTTGAGACAGTGCTTGTGCTTCTAGCATGTAAGATAAAGACAGGAGAATCTTTGGGGCTCACTACTCAGAACAACTAGGGAATTCCATACTAAGTAACAGACTCTAGTCCCAAATGGATGTCATCTAGGAACAGCAGCAGAAGTTGACTTCTGGCTTCTATGAGTGTGTGTGCATATGCACGCACGGACACATGCACACGCAGGCACTCACACACACACGTAAAAGATTATTTAAGTATTTCATAATTTATATATTTGATAATGAAAATCTCATTCCTCATAAATTCAGAAAGATCCCAGGAATTATTAAGACAAATTAATAAACCTGTCTTCTCCAGAGCAGTAGTAGTAATGCCTGTCATTTTTCTGTCACTACTGTCCTGGGTATATGTATGCTATATAGCAATTTTTACTTTTGTAAACTAAAAGCTAAGATGGTAATCATTTTATGAGACTCAGCAAAGACTTGATTTATTTTTCCTTATCAAACTCACTGAGAAATAACTTACAAGCAATAACTTTTTGTTGTTAGAGAACAGAATCCAATGAGTTGTGCTAGCTCTGTGCACCAACAGAAACTCTCAAATCTCTTCACAATTAAGATAGAGGACAGGGGAGATGGCTCTGTCAGGAAGAACTTGACACGTAAACACGAGATCCAGTGTCAATTCCCAGCTCCACAAAAGAGCTGGGTACAGCAGCATACATCTAAAATTCCAGTAATGGGGATGCAGAGATAGGAGGGTATCTGGGACTCACTGGCCATCTAGCCAAACAAAATCAGTGAGCTTTTGGTTGAGTAAGAAATGTTGTCTCAAATTTAAAGGAAGATGAGGAATATGCCTAACGGTGGAGACTAGCTCTCCAACTGAATGCATAAATACATGTGTAACTACACTCATGCAGACACATATGTGTTTACTCATTCCAGATATTGAATGTAAAACAGAATAAGGTCTAATTGCACTGAGGTCCAAGTTAGAGAACCAGAGACACCTACTGGGTTTACAAACAGGGATGTGATTGGGGACTTACAGACAGAATCAGGGTTGCTTCAAAATCAGGTTCTGATTCTTGCCTGTAGAGACCTGTGTGCCCACTCCTGAGCATTGAGGAGTTCTGTTTGCTAAAAGTAAAACTGTCTTAAACAAAAACCTGTAAATCTCAGCTTTTGAAAACCTTGCTTAGCTCTGGGGGGTGGGGGGGGTCTATTTGAGGGCAGAGATAAAAGACTGCTCTGGGTGATCAATGGTCATGGAAAAAAGATTGCAGCAACACCTACTACTACTTAACCTATGAAATATTTCAAATGGGGTTGGGGCTCAAACAACAGCTTAGAGGCTACAACTATGTGCTAATTAAAGAGATTTTCTTTTGGTTTTTGAGCCCTGAGAGTTCCTTATTGAAAAGGTGAGCCACCTTCACAAAAACAAGTGATGATTCATGGGAGCTGGAAGCCTGGTGTGTCTATTTGATTTCCCATCCTCGGACCTCAGGGAGTCTCTCTCAGCTAGTACATATCCTCTCCACATAGTTGTTTTTTGCATCTATAACTTTGAAGTTGGAGGTGGGCTCATGAGACCTGTAACTTAGAACTTTCTCAAACATGGGAAATTTGTTTACACCTGAGTTTGTTGAGCCTCTCCCTGCTTCCTTGAGGGAAAATTGCTATTCAACAGTATTTTTTTCACTATTCCTTTGGTTTTGAGATTATAATTATATCATATCTGTTGGCCTGACTGCTGGGGTGCCTGAGTACCTCCAGCAAGCCACTCAGGGGAGACAGAATTCAATCCAAGAATTTCTAGTCCTACCAAAATGAAAGATTCTGCAGGGCACTGGTGTGTCCAGAATGGCCAAAGTGTTACAGCTTTCTGAAGTGAAGCCCATTCATGGTAGATAGCCAGAGTCTTTTCTGGCTACTGTTGCAGAACCTGTGCTCGCAGCAGCAGTAGTGGCAAGCAGTAGGGACAGCCAAAAGCCATAGAGGAGGATACTAAGCAAGTGGCAGGAAGCGATTGAGATTAACAGGAAATGGCAACAAGTAGCTGGGGGCAGAGGGCACATGCCTGACCTGCTGGAAGGATCTGAGGTCTATTGATGAATGCTTCAGGAAAGAAAACTCTGCCTCAGAGTGTTACAGCTCAATAAAACAGCCACCCTCAGATGACTTTTCCTGAAATAACTCCTGAGCTTTATTCCATCTGGAAAGGAACCTGATAAACATTTTTGGAGTATGTTGGGATCCAGGGGTAAATGTTTCTCATTGGCTCTGCCTGAGATGTTAAGGATGCTCTATTTGCATGGGGAAGGAGTTCAGGTGTTGTCCCTACATGACTGATTGCCATGACTCTCTCAATGGGGTGTCATAGTTTGTGTGCCAGGAAAGGTAGAACTTGACACGGGGCTGGATCCACAACTATCACTCTCAATTCTGAGATTACCCAGGGTTTTGAACCAGCCTTAACATTACCAGTTCTTATGTCTGTTTGCATGGTTCACTTGCCCCACAGTTTTGAGATTATGATTATGTAGTTTCCCTTCTTTGTTTTTCCTTCAGACCTTACCATATCTCCTTGCTCTTTCAAATTCATTGTTATTTTAGGTATATATATATACCTGCCCACTCTATATAATGTTATTTATATGTATGTTTTCAAGGCTATTTGTTATTGAGTAATTGATTGGTGGGTTCTTCACTGGAGAAGACCTTTTCTTCCACTTTCAACATTCCTTAGTTCTTTGTGTAGGCTTGAGACATAGTGATACTTGTACCATTGACTCTGCTATGTCTATTGCTATTGACCTTGTTCGTTTCATGTTTAGGCAATCATACTAGTGAGACTCAGCTGATGTGGTATCCTCTTCTGAGTTCTGTGTGTACCAGACACCCATGTAGCACACACAAACTCATACAGGTAAATACTCATATACATATTTTGGGCTTTTGTTGATATTGTTGTTCTGTTTTTGTTATTGTTTGTTTTTCTTTTCAAGATACAGTCGCTCTATGTAGCTCTGGATGTCCTGTGACTAACTATGTAGATCAGGCTAGCCTCAAACTCATAGAGATCCTCCTGCCTCTGCCTCCCAAGTGTTGGAATTAGAGGTATCCGCCACTACACCTGGCTCCATAAAATAAAATTTAAATAAATATTTTTTAAAACAGTGCCTGAAATTGGGAATGAAAATAAGTGGGGGGATGAGGGGTTGGAGGAGAAAGAATAGAGAATGAATTTGATCAAAACACATTATATGCATACAGGAAATTCTCAAACAGTAAAAAATGTCTATGCACTGTCCTAGTTTGCTTCTATGTTGCTGTAATAAAACACTAACCAAAACCAATTTGGGTAGTGGTGGTAACAGTTTATTTCATTTTGCACCTTTAAGATAGGAAGCACTGTCTGTGGAAGAAAACTGCTTACTGGTTACTTAAGTAGTTTGATTTCTTATACATCGAGGAGGGACTCATCCCACAGTAACCATTAATCAGGGAAATGTTCCATAACATGCCAACA
>CM052711.1:76552977-76581570 GCA_028551405.1 Uromys caudimaculatus | reverse complement strand
GTGAGGTGGAACCTCAGACTTGTTTTGATTTGCATTTCCCTGATGACTAGGGAAGTTGAACATTTCTTTAGGTGTTTCTCAGCCCTGTGAATTTCCTCAGTTGAGAATTCTCTGCTTAGCTCTGTTCCCCATTTTTTGATAGGGTTATTTGGTTTTCTGGAGTCTAACTTCTTGAGTTCTTTGTAAATATTGGATATTAACCCTCTATCGGACATAGGATTGGTTAAGATCTTTTCCCAATCTGTTGGTTGCCGTTTGGTCCTATTGACAGTGTCCTTTGACTTACAGAAACTTTGCAATTTCATGAGGTCCCATTTGTCTATTCTTGATCTTAGAGCATAGGCCCCTGGTGTTCTGTTCAGGAACTTTTAATTCCAGGAAAATACCTCTTATTTGCTGTTCACATATTTCCACAATCCAAGACTGGGTGTTCTTTTGTCAGCGACTTTTCCACAGGTCTAAAGACCTCCCAGCTCAGAATCATGTGTTACTACATAAAGACAACATTGGCCTTTCTATCCTGCATCATTAATAAAATAGTATTAGGAAGTAGAATTCTGCAGCTGCACAGGAAAGATATGTGCTTGTGAGATATACCCTGTGCCTCCATCTCTCAGTTCCTAAATCAAAGTCTCTCCTCTTGTTGCTGGAGCCCATAGTAACCACTACTTCCCAAGTAGTCTTCACTTGCAAGCACCACCTACTTCCTTCTCTGAGCACCTCCTTCTACCTTCCCAGTCCTGAAGCAGGGCCAAGGACCAATCTAAGTTAGAAGAAAGGTTCTGAGAAAGGGATGCTCTGGAGTGGTGAAAATAATGACTCAAAGTCAAATCATGAGCACAAGCTGAGAGCCTTGTGCTTTGCTCCTGCTGGCTCTGCAGACAGCTCATCCAGATAGCTCAGCTCTCAAAGATCAAAGCTCACTCTTTTATCTGCATATCAATTCATTCATTCCCTCAGGTTCCCTTTTGATTATCCCATGAATTACCATAGTGTGACCTTAGCAGCTTGATTCTTAGAACTGGAGAACAAGTACATTTTTTAAACCTAGCAAATGGATTCAGAGATCTTCTTGTCTTTATAAGCCCAGACTATAGCTACCTGGATGGGATCTCACTCTGAGATTACAGCACCCAACACTCCTGGATCTACCCTCTGCTATATCCGAGGATGATATTGAATTCAGAAATCTGTTTGCCTTTGTAAGCAAAAAAAAAAAAAAATGCTTAAGCTGGGTGGGAACTTGCTCTGTGATCACTGCTCCCTAAATTTCTTTATCTCCTTCATTAATATGCTTTTGAGAAATTGTCTCATAGTACAGAGCTGCCTCTGTTCTTTTAGGCCCATGAAGTCCCTAATATAATTTATATTATATCATTAAGTTTTACTTAGTTGATAAATCCTATTTATATTTTTTTGAACTTCTCTTTTTAAGGTTCTTTCTCACAGCCTTAAGAGCTGTCCTGAAGGTCACAGCATTTATCATTTTTAATAAGGACACAGACACTCCCGCCCATCCGAGACTCATACTAATTATCAGTTGCTACTTCTAATTATCATCAAATCCTTAACCTCTGCAGGGAAAATGTTCCCTGATAACTATTGCATGGGGAATCTTTCCCAAAGGAGGAATATAAAGTAAATTATGTACATTTCTATACAAACAAGTCTCATACCTAGCAGCCTTCAACACTCACAGAGGCCCATGCCCTTCTGGCTCAGCTCCAGGCATGGGAACCATGTCATGACACCCCTGTCCCTTGTATGCGGAGATACACGAGTCAGTGTTGAGTCTGGAATGGCATGGTTCCAGACCCTGGGACAGGGCCAGCAGGTATGGACCTCTACTAGTGTTGATGATTGCTGTGGGCATAAGGCTTGTTTTTTATAGTAATGTACATATTTTCAAGTTCCTCCAAGGAATGTGCTTATTGCTAACATATAAGTCTCCATGATAATCAGAGACAGGATGAGTCCTGGAGGTGAAACTGCATCACTAATGTCTAAGTAAACTTGTAAAGAGCAAACACAGCTCTTTTAGAATGCTTTCATACTTTCTGATTTTGACTGAAAATCCAACAATCACATTTAGAATTTTTTCTAACAGAATTTTTGGCTCAGTCTGAAGACCAAAGAATTTTTTAATAGCAGCTTTTCTTATTTTTGCTCAGAAAATCTATTAGGTATCCAGAGATCTTTTAGAATTTTTAATAGCTTGGGCTCACAATTTGACTTCCAGTCTTTTTTTTTTTTTTTTTCAGCTCTCAGACACCCCTCTCTCAGGAACCCAGACCTAGCTGAAGCTGGTCATTTGCACCTTGGCAAGATAGGAGTGACATACCCTGCTTGTCTTACCCGTACTTAGCGTAAATTGATTCCCCCAAACTCAACTCCTACTTATGCTAATTCTTAGTGAGCCTATTGTCACCATTGTTCCCCTGACTCCCTTGTGAAATGCATACCAATGATCTCCTATTCATCCACACAACCCATTACACACTACTCCATCTCAATACTTCTGCTTGGGTATTGAGGAACAAAGGGTCCTCAGGAACTATAAAGGTATGTTAGACTCAAAGCTGATGGATTTATTAAATAAAAGTACCCAGTAGTCTGAGGCAAAAGCTTAGTTAGTCAAGTGCTTGCCTTGCTCTGTTCTAGCCTAGCCTGAGGTCAGGGCCTAGAGCAGGTGGATGCAAGTGTGCTAACACAAGTGTGCTAAGAGATGAATCCAAACATGGAATGCTACTTTACTACTTTCTTTCTTTCTTTGTTTCTTTCTTTCTTTCTTTCTTTCTTTCTTTCTTTCTTTCTTTCTTTCTTTCTTTCTTTATTTATTTTTATTTTTATTTTTTATTTTTTGAGGGATTCAACAGACGGGAAGCACATCTTGGTATTGTTTGACCTACTCTGACATCCTGTATTTCTCAGACATAAAATCATTTCTTCAGAAACTATATTCATTGATTATACAGCATTTCAAAATGCATGTACTTCTAAAGTCTTCCTTGATTATGTAGGAACATTGAAACAGGAATAAAGCAAACACACAACTATTTTGTGAGAATTAAAAATTAACATTATGATAAAATGAATTTTCTGTAAACTCAATATCTTCTTCAAGATTGATGTCATAAAGTGTTGTGGTTACAGCAACATTGGACAGGATGACTCTGATTGAAACTTACTCTGTTTCAATTTGGCACAGGATTAATAGATCAAAAGTTATTTCTTACCACATGTTATATCAAACTTGACTTTCCATAAAACTTCAATATGTCTGACCTCTGATCCTTTTCTTTCCTTTATATTTGGCATAAGACCACTCTCTTTTTTTTTTCTTTCTGATTCTTAAAAATACAGTACAGCCCCTTGCTTAACAAAAGTGGTCTGTTCTTTATTTTTCCATAATATCAGAAAAATTCTGGTCCTAAAGTGTGTTCAGAGAAGCAGGCAGTTCACTGAGCCAAAATATTTTGCTCTTATGAGAGCTTTTCCATCTTCTTTGCAACTGACTTGATGTGCAACCTAAGCATATTGGCAGGAAATATGAATCTTTCATTTTCCCAATACCTACCACCAGCTAAGCTCATTCACAACCTCTGCCCCATCTCTTCCTTAGAGGCTGCTCTCTTTTTGATATCACAGTTGGAGCCATATTTGGATAGTTGTTTTTAGATAATTAAAGCAATTCCATAGTAGTTTTAAAGACTTGATCCTATTCTATTTAGAACTTTAATCTATTTTTTTTAGTTCAGGGTTCAACTTACTCTCAGCATAGAGCAAGTTGATGAGCTTTGGGGGAAGACAGGTAGAATTGAGTGCTGTTTTGTTTTTGTTGTTGCTTTTTTTCTTTTTATTTCTGTTCTTGTGATACAACACCATGACCAAATTGACTTATATAAGAAATATTTTATTTTGATTTACAATTCCAGATGGATCAGGAAGCTGGAGCTTTTGCTCAGTGGTTGAGAACACTGCCTGCTCTTCCAAAGGACATGAATACAATTCCTGGAACCTACATGACAGCTCACAATTGTTTATAGATCTTGATCTAGGGGATCCAGTGCTATGTTCTAACTTCTCAGGATACTGAAATGACATGGTACAAAGACATCCATGCAGGTATGAAAAATAATAAAGTGAAATTTAAAAAAGGACACAATCTCACTGAGAAGACATAAAGCATATAGTAGGCATGGCTGTAAGAACAGAAACCTGAGAAATTATATCTTAAATACCAAGTAGGAAACAGAAGAGATCAAACTGGAAAGAGCATGAGGTTAAAATACCTCAAAGCCTTTACCAAGTGGCATAATTCCTGCAGGAAGGCCAACCCTAAATAGTACCAACTAGAGACCAAGTGATTAAGATCTGAGCCTAGGAAATTTTTGTTCAATCCACAAGTGCTAAGCTCTTCTGAACATTTTCAGTGTTTTTCCTCGAGGATTGGTATTGGGGAAAAGGGAGCTATCCCTGTCTGAGCCCAGGAGAAAGGCCTTTCTTTACTTCATGTTATTTTGGTTATGAGTTTAACTCTCATGAAAAACAAATAAGCTTTCCAGATGGACACCAGCTATGAATATTACATCTTATTTCATGAAAAACCTCCCACTTATTTTTTAGGCTGACATTCTAAATCCATCCATCAGTACCAACTGGACCTATGAACATGATGGGAATCCAGTTCTCTTTTCTTGATGGGGCTCAGAAAGCAGTGGCCCACCAGCTGCTAACCAATATACACGTGCCAATCTACATTGTCAACAGTGTACTAATGAGACATCTACTCACACACAGCTGAGATGAGATGGTGTGGCTGATATGCTTCGTTGTCACCTGTCTGGAACTATAATCACATAGAAGCTTTGTGGAGGAGGTCAACAGTTTGTGACTGAGGCTGTGTCTAGAGAGTATCAATTGAAGAGAGAGGTCCTGAATGTAAGAGATTGCATCCCATTTGCTAGGCACCTATGTAAAAGAAACAAAGTAAAAAGAAGAATGCCTCCAAGCTCCTAGCACAATAATCCAGCAGTGTAGGCAATTGTCACAAATTATGTTATATATAATATATAATGTATGTATGTATATATATATATATGTGTGTGTGTGTGTGTGTGTGTGTGTATTTACACACATATACATAACTTAACATATTTTAATTAGTAAATTAATATAATTAATAAATTCCTATAAAATATGTTATATTTTAAAATCCAACCAGCTGTGGTAGTGCACACTCTCAATGTCAGCAATCAGGAATCAGAAGCTTTTGAATTCTATGATTTCAAGTGTTGCATGTTCTACATAGCAAATTCCAGGTTAGCCAGTTATACAAAATGTCATCTTGGCTGTCACCCATAACATTCCAAATCTTCTTTATTGTTGCTTGTTGATTGTTAACTATAAAAAGTTGCCCCATGACCTTTATAACAGCTAGAATTAATTAGTCAGTAAATGTTGTCACACAAATATAAGGGCTCAAGTTTAATTGCTCAGAACCAACATCAAAAAGCTGTGCATAGTTACACATATGTGTAGTTCCAATATTGGGAGTGGGTTAGAGACAACAGAATCACTGGTATTACTTGCAAGCCACTCTAGGAAAACATTCCAGATTCGGTGAAGCCCCTGTCTTAAAAATAATGTGGAGGGGCCGGCAGGATAGAGTGCTGTGAAAGCCTAACAACTGGCGTACAATACTCAGGATCAACAGTAGAGGGAGGGAACCAAGTCCCAAAATTATTCTCTGACCCCTTTGTGTGGCATGGCATGCAAGTACTTGCATACCCACATACATGCACGTGCGCACACACACACACACACACACACACACACACACACACACACATTGATAATAACAATATTTTTTAATTAAATAATAATGATTGTGATAGGGTAAGATACCTGACATCAAACTTTGGCCTCTATATTTATGCCTGCACACAAATCAACACACACACATGCACACACACACAAAACAAACCAAAACACAATGAAATATAAAAGATGAAGAGCTTTTTTCTGATCCAGGTTTGAATAGTAGTAAAATACTTTGATGCCAATTTTAACAGTATTTCTATAAATTCCTGATGGCTGCATTAAATAATCTGTTGGAGATTCATGCTTAATTATGTAGAGTTGAAATGTCACAATGATTGTAATTTACTCTGAATGCTTCAATAAAGTAGATGAGGCAAACACAGAAGATTGCTAATAATCATTAAATTAGGATAATGGATCTCTTCCTACCAGTCTCATCATCGTATGTGTAAAAATCGACAATTAAAATTATGAAATTAATGTTTTCTTTGATTTTTCACCTCCACAGGTAATCTGTCAGCTAAGCCATGCCTGTCTTATTTGCCAAATTGCTTCTCAAATCTCCTTTCTCCATTACTGCACTCACAGTCTTAGCTAGGCCATCATCATAGATCCCACAACCAGAGAGATCAATTTCTAAAGATTTTACTTTATTTTTAGTTGTATTTGTGTATCTGACTACAGGTACCTGCAGAAATCAGCAGAGGATATAGGCTACCCTCGAGCTGGAGTTACAAGTGGTTGAAAGCCACCCCATGTGAGTCTGGGTACCAAACTTAGATCCACTGCAAGAAAACTCTAAACTGCTAATCCATCTCTCCATGTCCGGTGTTGATCATTTCCTAGGGAGGGAAAACAAACATCCCCAGCTTATATAAGAACTCTCTACAGCAATGGCACAGAAGACTCCACACCTCAGATATGGTGAGGTCAATCCTATTGACTTAATGACATCTAGAATTAAAATGGTAACATAGCTCTGGGCACATCTGTGAGGGAGTTTCTAGACTAGATTAACTGAAATGGAAATGCCCTGTAAACATGAGGCAGTATTTCAGTAGGCTGGGGTCCTGGACTGAATAAATAGGAGAAACTGAGCTGAGAACCAGCATTCATCTCCCTCTGCTTTCTGACTGCCGATGTACATGAGCAACTGCTTCATGTTCCTGATGCTGTATTTCCCTACCATGATGGACTAGGCCAGTGAACTGTAAGCCAAAATAAACCCTTCCTTGAGTTGATTCTTTTTCTCTTTCCAAAAAAGAACTTCTTTATTTTTAAAGCATTAATAAAAGTCTTGAGATACTGAGAAAGTTATAATTCTGTGAATAAGGAAGTCCAGTTTTTCATAAGCTTATATCAATGTTGCATCAGCCCAAAATTTAGAATAATCACTGTGGTCAATGCCATGGTGCAACAACAGTGCATATTCCTGTTCTAAGACTGCCTTGTTTCTCTCCATGGCTGGATCCCTTAAGTTACTTCTTTTCAGGCATTTGGTCACAAAAACAAGAAAAATAACTAATCAGTAACTGCTGCTAATCACTTCTAGGAATCACTTGGGTTCAGCGTCTGAATCATTTGAATTCATGGTCCTTTCCCTGAGTAAAACTCCTAAGTTTTTACTACCCCTTTTGAGAAAAGTCTAGGAAATGTACATATATTTTACGTCATGTACATAATCATTTAATTCACCTGGAAAGACTAATGCCTAGAATCACCCATCAGAACAATGTTCTTACATTCTCCCTCCAAATGCTGCACAGTTCTACAGAATGATATATAGTAGGATTATCTCAGACCTTGGTGTCGACCAATAATGACACAGATACTCTTTAATATGTAAAAGCTTAAGCATTTCAGGAAGGGAAGTCTCCAAGCTACTCTGGTTCAATGGTTCGCCTCCATGTGTGCTGATTAATCTCATCCATCTCATTTCTTCTCCCAACAGCCCTCTCTTTACACAGAATACCACTTTCCAATTCCTGCCCAGCTATTGGTCGGAAGACCTTTATCACAACAAATCTGGTATAATTCTGGATTGCCTTAGGCAGGTGGAGAAGAACAAATATTTACAAATTATGAGACCAGTGATGAGGCAGAAATAACAATACTGAGATTGTGCCCACATTTAGCTCTCTGACAGTTCAAAATTAGCAATATAAAATACCGAGGCATACATATTCACAAAATGTACCCTAACAGTAGTGGGATAGTGATATTTTACAAATGGGCTTTGAGACTAGAAAGGGAAGAGCACAGTTATTACATATTCCCTTGGTGAAAAGCAGATAAAGGAGAAGTAATCAATATATATTGGAAAGAACAGATAAAGGGATCCAGTCATCTCAAGTTTGTCTTCTAAGTACTGATAATATAAAATTCCCCCAATCTGTGTGTTTGCCAGTTTCTGTGGTATTAATATTCTCATTTACACCCACTTAACAGTGTGAGAATCTATATTGCAATGTTTAACCTTCACTGGTATCTGATTGTACTTGGAGTCCCAGAGGAGGCTAGAGAGATTTGTTTCTGAGGACATCTGCTGAGAAGATTAACTAAAGGAGAAAGATGTGCACTAAATGTGGGCAGAACTGTCCCATGTGCTGGGGACCAAGGTACAATGAAAGGAGAAAAGGAAGAAGCTCTCAGGGTACCTGCATTCACCTTCTCTGCTTTCTACTCAGCTATGAAGGGAACAGCCTTCCTCTGTTGTGCCCAAGCCCACAGGATAAAGGGACCATGGACTAAATCTTCTGAAACAATGAGGCAAAATAGACAGTGCCTCCATTTTGCTGTTTCTTTTAGATATTTCGTCACAGAAATACAAAAAGTAATTAAGAGACCTTGAGGCTCAGATAGTAAGGTGCTTACCCTTCAAGCATAAGGACCTGAGTTAGAACCCTAAGATCCAAGAAAAAATCAGGTAGGTCATATAAAGCTCTAAGGAAGCACAGATACGAAGACGTCCAAGGTTCAATGATCAGGAAGCCTAGCAAGAAGAGTGAGTTCCAGGACAGTGAAAGACCTTGTCTCAAAAAGTAGAGAAGATGGCATCTGAGAAACAAAACCCAAAAATGAACTATGGCCACACACACACATGTATATGCACGTTCACATGCATACTTACATGCACGCTCACATCCATATAATGAGTAGCATGAATACAACTTCTACCATAGAGTTATAGTTGATGTCCAAAAACCAGAGAATGCCTAGTATTAAAATAACTAAGAATGATAATGAGAGAGGGTTGAATATTTATTATCTTTTTCAAATATACTGTGTATAATTGAAGTTTACATCATTTAATTTAGATTTATCTGTGTTTTAATCATAATATGTGTGTTTTCATTCATATATATGATACACACACAAACACACACACATACACACACACACACACACACACACACACACACACACACACACACAAACACTCTTATTTCAAGGCCTAGGACATAGCAGAAAGACACCTTAACTGTTTTCAGACAGGTAGTCTCATTGCTGTGACAAGATACCTGACAACAGAAGTTTAGGGAATGGAGGGTTTATTCTGGCTTACAGTTTGAAGATCTGTCCAACCATGATTTAGGTCATGGTAGTAGGAATGAGAGGCAGCTAGTCACACTCCATCCACAGTCAGGAAGCAGAATCAGTAATTATTAAATTCAGGTTCAGTGTCAGTTTACATGCCTCTACTACTCCTAGCTAGAAACGCCTTCCTAGTGTGCCAAAGTATTTGCTTTCAAGGTGATTCTAGATTCCCATAAATTAATGATTATATTAACCATCACACAGGTTCTCACTGTGGAGCCATTGCAGAATGGCTAAGTCATTAAATGGCTTTGCCATTTAGTATTTAATAACGGCCAAGCAAATCCACAGGCTTACAAATTCTGGCTGGCCTCAAACTCTTTATGTAGACAAGATTGCTTAGAACTCAGGGATATCAGTCTGTCTCTGTTTCGTAAGTGCTGCGATTAAAAGCATACACTTCCATATCCAGTGCTGAAATTTTTCTAGTTAGCTGTTAATTGAGTACTTGAGGACACTGTAGACACAAATTAATGAAGCTCACCTGAACCAGCATCACATTCTGGTACACATATCATCATCCTGACCTCTAATCTGAGACCACCTGAAGAACAGCAATAGTAAAGGCCATGCTCACTCTCAGTCATTCTCTTAGAGGCATTGCGTGGGATTCTCAGGTAAGTTATTTATAGCACAGATGTCCACATGATTTTTGTGAGAGCTGCTGACTAAGTGACATGGGTTTAGAGAAAGAGCCTAAAACTTAAGAGCATGTACTAATATTGTTGAGGACCTGAGTTCTACTTCTAACACCTATGTCAGATGGTTCACAACTGCCCATAATTCCTATTCCAGAGGACTCTGACACTTCTGGCCTCCACAAGCACCTAACACAAATGTACATAGATACTTATAAACATACATACATATATATATATATATATATATATATATATATATATATATATATATATATACATATACATATAGTTTTTAAAATGCCTTTTTTTTTAAGATAAAAGTTAACTTAAATAGATCAATCAAAATCTAGACACTTAGAGCTGAAAAATGGTTCAAATATAAAAGGCTTGCATGCCACAAATGCATAAGGCAAACATATGTACCTGATCTCAAACCCCAAAATCTGCAAGAAAATGAAAGGTATGGTGGTACATGCTTAATCTCAGCACAGGAGAAACATAAGCATCCCTGGGGCTTGCTGATCAGCAAACATAGCTAAAGCAATTGACTTCCAAGTAAAAATGAGACCCTGTCTCAAAAACCAAGGTAGACACAAGAGGAATGACTTCTGAGTCTGTTCTCTTTCTTGCACATACATGAACATGTACCCACATCCATGTGCTCAGTTATGCATGCACATACATTCAAAGGGCTAGAAATTTTGAAACTAGAGCACCATGTAAACAAACAACTAACACATTTCACAGTATCACTAGTGACCCATCCCTCACACACTTATGCTCTGAACTTCCAATTTCAAGAAGTAGGTCTTGAAGGCTTCAGATGTAGAACAGTAGGACAGCACTTACAAGGAATGTAGAAATAGGGGAAATGAAAACTAAGGAGGAGAAAGGCAAGAAGGAAAAGGAGATTGGGGAGGAGGAAATGGTTCTGAGCTAAGAATGAAGCTCATAGTGAAGCACTTGCCTTTCATAGACTGTGCCTGAAGTTCTGAGTTTCATCCCACACATTATAGTATAGGCCTTTGAGAACATGTCTGTCTTATTTCAGTGAAGAGACACCATGACCATGGAATCTCTTATAAAGGGAAACATTTAATTGTGGCTGGTTTACAGTTTCAGAGATTAGTCCATTACCATTATGGCAGGTAATATGGCAGTGCCGGGAGACATAGTACTGGAGAAGGTACTGAGAGCTATATTTCTTGATCCTCAGGCAACAGAAGGAGACTGTGTGCCATTCTGAGCATAGGAATCCTTCTAGCCTGTCCTCACATGACACCCTTTCTCCAACAAAGCCACACCACTCCAACAAGGCCATACCTCCTAATAATGCCATTCAGTATGAACCAAGTATTCAAATTCAAACACAAGAGTTTGTGAGGGCTATAGCTATTCAAACATCTCTGGATGAGTATTTACTTACAATACAGATCCTACACTGTATTGGAAACTAATCTAGGCCACCACCTGCTTTGTCCAACTTTTTTGTCCTCTGATGGAAGCTGCCTTCCTCATTTCCTACAGTTCATAAATTCAGGGGTGTAGTTGATATGTGGAAAGTATATCCCTGAAACTATCAAACATTCTCAATACTAGGATAAAACACCCAAGAAGAGCAGCTACTTCCATCTTGAACTACAATATGACCCATCTCTGCAACTCTTGAGGATATCTGAAGAAACCTGTGTTAGCAGATACTTGCATAACTACAATTGTTTCTGGAATTTTCATAATAGCCATGTATAAAGCCAGTCTGGATAGTTCATCATCAATGAGCAAATCCTAAACCCTCAGACTGAAATATACTACTACTTTGCTTTTTATTGCTTGAAAAGTAACGACTAAAAATAGCTTCAGAAGTGAACGGCTTATTTTATCTCACAGCTTATAGTTCATCACTGAGGGAAGTTAGGGCAGAAAATCAAGGCAGGAACCTCAAGGCAGAAATGGAAGAAGAGACCATGGAGATATGTTGCTTACTAACTTGCTTCCACGTCCCTCTCAGCTTGATTTTTTTTTTTTTTTTTTTTTTGGTTTTTCAAGACAGGGTTTCTCTATGTAGCCCTGGCTGTCCTGGAACTCACTCTGTAGACCAGGCTGGCCTCGAACTCAGAAATTTACCTGCCTCTGCCTCCCAAGTGCTGGGATTAAAGGCGTGTGCCACCACTGCCCAGCTCAGCTTGATTTTTATATACTCCAAGATCATTTGCTTCACTCACAGTGAACTAGACTTTCTCACAAAAATAAAAAAATAAAATAAAAAATGAGCACTACATAGACTTTCCTACAGTCAATCTCATAGAAAAATCCTCTTGTTCTTGTTGTTATTATTGTTGTTGTTGCTGTTGTTGTTGTTTTTAGAACATGGTCTCATTATAAAGTTTTATCTGTCCTAGAACTTGCAATGTAGACCAGGCTGACCTAAACTTCACAGAGATCCTCATGTCTCTGCTTCCCAAGTTATAGATTAAAGGCTTGTGCTACCACAGCCTGCTAGAGGCCTCGTTTTAAAATTGAGTTTCCTTCTTCCCAGGTGACTCTTGTTTTTATTAAGCTGATAAAAAACTAAGAAACATGAGCTGCCTTTTTCCTCTTTAAGCTTTTCTTACATGGCAAAGTCTTTACTCTTCAACATGGTTTTGTAGAACACCAGTTTCCAAGGACAGCACCTGCCTTCTTCATCAGATCAGCTTTGCCTGCTTGCTAAAGACCATGAGAGCCTATCCATTATTGACATTTTCTTGAGTAGAGGGAGAAAATTGTTCCTCTTAGAGTCTATGCCATAAAACATAAATGGTGTGGAAGATTTTTAATGAGAGATCCATTTATTACTCTGGATAAGCCATTGTGAAGACATTACAATGCAGCCACATTCAGGTTTAACCACACCCACATGGGACATCCTTCACCCATGTTCTATAACTCAGTGATTTCACTGGTTCCTCAGTGTTGACGCTATTAGAAGCATACCTTGATTTAGGACTTTATAGGGAGGTCATTTACTCTCCACAGGGGGAAAAAAATTACAGTGGTGGAAAAGTATGTTCTTCCCCTTTAAACTTCTTCAAGACACAACCGTAAGAAAAAAACATCAGGAGAAGGAATGAGACCCACATCTTCTTGTCTTTGGAGGAATTAAAGTAGCAGGATAAACTTCATTTTACTTTTCAGACTTCATTTTAAATTATCTTGCCCTCAGAGAGGCATGACACCCACCCTTGAGTTCTGAGAAAAACATGAAATGTTCCAGGCAGCTGAAAAATAGATACAGCATTTGCAACTAGCTGATAATAACAGGGTGGGCTAAGAAAATATAAGTCATTCCCAAGTCAATATGTTCCTTTTAGATGTATGATCACTCCTTATGGCAGAGTTACAGTTGCCAGTGGGCTGTGTACTTTCTGTGCTGTCAGTCTAAGTTTCTGTGCTCCACTTGGCTTACTTTGTTATTCCTTGGTTACCTTTGAGGTATAGGAGTGTACTTTTATTTCTTTAGTTGTGTGCTACTTCTTAGCTACCTTGGCATTTTGTACTTAGGTTTTTGTTTGTTTATTTGTTTGATTGTTTCTGGCTTTCTTGTGTTTATATTAAATTTTTTTATTTATAGATTTATTTATTCCATTTTATGTGCATAGGTGTTTATGTATAGCATCTGTGTGCCTGCTGCCCAAGGCAGACAGAAGAAGATGTTGTGGCCTCTGAGACAATGTTTGTTATGGTTGTATGCCACCATGTGGATTTTGGGAACTGAATCTTGGTGCTTTATAAGAGCAGTGAGTGCATGTTATCAATGAGCTGTGTCATTAGCCACTTTTTGCATTTATTCTAAAGTTTCTATTTATTTACATACATTTGCAGGTACATGTGTGTGGAGGTCAGAGGACAACTCTATATAGTAATTTCTCTCATATAACCTTGTGGGACTGAGGCAAGAATTCAGGTTGTCAGGCATTCATTTCCTTAAAAGTGCTTCCTAGGATTTTGATTGTTTTGTTGACTCTACAAGTCTATTTGGAGAGGAAAATATGTTTGTAATATTATGTCTTTATATAATGTAGCCAGCTCTAGAGTGTCAGCTTTGGTCAAGTCATCTGGGACAACATTAGTTGAGGACCAAGTTGTGTGTTATTTCTTTTTAGTTTTGGGATTCCCAGACCAACATACATTATATAAACTTGAAACCCACATTAGTGTGAATGCATGTTTGTGGTTTTGAATTCTCAGGGAAATGTTTGTTTATCTATCAAGTATGTTGTTTATTTTCTATCTAAAGTGAATGCTACTTTTTTTTTAAAATTATTTACTTTGTTAGTGAGATATGTTTATTTCCAGGGACATACTATTCATATTAGATTTCACTCTGTAGAAAGGAAAATTTGGAAAGGAAAGAAGGATATCAAAAGGGGTAAGAGGAACATAAGCTAGTAATGGGGGTTAGACTTTTCTTCCTGTGAAAAGACACTATGACCAAGGAAACTCTCATAAAAGAAAGCATTTAATTGAGGCAGGCTTACAGTTTCAGAGGTTCTATCCATTATCATCATGGCAGGAAGCATAGCAGTGTAAAAGCAGACATGTTGCTTGAGAAGGAAGTAAGAATTCTATACTTTGATCAGAAGGAAACCAGGAAATACTGTTATCAACAGGATGCCAGGAATAGAGTTTTATCCCCTACATGGTGAAGCCTGAGCATAGAAAAACCTCACAGCCCACCTCAGAATGACATACTTTTTTCCACCAAGAACACACTTACTCCTCTAATATTGTCATTCACTGTAGGCCAAGCATTCAAACACATGGGTCTATAGAGGTCATGCCTATTCAAACCACCACATGGGGGAGAAAACAGAAAAGTACATTAAAGTAAAAGATCAATGGGGTGAATACCTATTTTTTTTCTCTTTTAATGATAAGCATAATTGAAAATCTTTACTCTAGGTAACTAAGGGGGTATGAGAGAGAGAGAGAGAGAGAGAGAGAGAGAGAGAGAGAGAGAGAGAGAGAGCGCACACATGCACAGGAATACAAATTCATGATTTCATTAAGAAGATTACTAAAAAATATTGAGCAGCAAGCTGGAAAGACCAGGAAAAGACAGACCAATTTCTAGACATGTGTGATCTACAAAATTGAACCAAGAAGAAAAAACAAAACACTAGAAAATACAAAAATAGTGAGAAATCCAACTGAATAAATTGTAAAGTCTCCCAACAAAGAAGAGACCAAATCCAGATGGCTTCACTGTGGTTGTCTACAAAGCATGTGAAGAAGAAACAGTGCCAATTCTTTAACTATTCCAAAAATTTAAAAAAGGAGGGGGACTTCTCAAAACGTATGACAAGGCTAGTATTACTGTGATTACAAAACTAAAGGTTGACATAACAAAATGGGAAATGTGGGCCTCGAGAACTGGTTCAGAAGTTACAAGGCAGTCACTGCTTTTGCAGAGGACCTGCATTTGGTTTCATCACTCAGGTTGACCATCTCATAATTACCCATGATTAATTCAAGATACAAAGTATCTAACATCCTCTTCTGACTTCTACATGCATCTATGTACTTGTACACACACACACACACACACACACACACACACACACACACACACACACGCACGCACACATACATCAAACATTAAACAAAATCTTTAAAAAGTAAAAATGATCAAAAATTCCCTGATAAACATAGATATAAAAATTCTCAACAAAAAGAAAAAAATACAACAAATTAAAAGCAGACATAGTGGCATAGTCCTTTAATTCCAGCATTCAGGAGACAAAGGCAGAGGGAGTTCTCTGTAAACTTAAGGCCAGCCTGGACTACATAGTTAATTCCAGGACAGGCAGATACACTACTTCCCTATCTTAGAAGAGAGTGAGAGAGAGAGAGAAAGAGAGAGAGAGAGAGAGAGAGAGAGAGAGAATTATATATATATATATATATATATATATATATATATATATATATATATATATAAAATGTGTGCTTGTGTGCCTGTTTATATGTGCATATATATTTATATATGTACAATATATGTACATATTACTATATATTAAATCTAACAACACAGTAGAAAATGTATATACCTAGGTAATGTGACTAATATTAACACACATAAAAGAACAAAAGGACTATATGAATTAGGGTGCACCAAATATTTAAAGACAAAACTAACATGGTTGTCTTGTAGAAAAACTCAACGTGTTTCCATAAAAACAAAAACTTTCAACAAATCAGGCATTGGAGGAATATACCCAAGCACAAGAAAGAGTACGTATTGCAGACATTGCCAACAAAATCTAAGAAAGTTAACTAAGCATCGCCACTAAGATGCTGAACTGTCATGAAGATGTTGACTTTTACCATTCCTACTCAAAAAATACTGAACAGCTTATACATGATATATAGGCAATAGAGAAAAAAGATATTCAAATTCACAAAGCAATTGAAGCCTCAGGGATGACGCATAGCACATAATGCTTGGCATGAGTGTCTGAACACCTGTAAGTATCACTTTTATTTCTTTGATTAAGTGTTGAGATGAAAACCATACACAAGCTGTCCATATACATGACTTGGGCAGAGACCAGAGTGTTTTCGTCTCTGTTCTACCTATCCATAGGCCTAGGCCTGAAAGCTTCTAGATTCCTTACAAGCTAATCTTCCAAACTGACTGAGTCAATTTTGTTTCTCTTGACTTCTGTCTGAGTTTTTCTGCCTGCCCTCATATTAATTTTGGCAATATGTTTTAATTTTCTGACTCCTTCTCATTCTCTGGTTCATTTTATCTCCACCTGTACTTAGATTGTTCACTCTATAACCTGTCTTTAGAAAACTGTACTGGTAAATATTCCCCCCTACCACACACACCACAGCTTTCTTCTCTCTTGCTGTTTTTAAATAGTCTCGCTTATACTACTGTTCTCTTGTGAGTTCCCCATATCCCATGTCAGAGCTTTCTCTGATTCATCACTTTGTCTGTTCCTCAAGTATACATCACATTCAAACAGGTCTGCTTTATTCTATAAACTAACCTTACCTTCATTGTTAACAATTAAAGGTGTGTATTAAGGGCATATTTATTAGAGCAAGATCATACTGTAATCCAAGGCATGTCAGCATTTCAGCCGAATCATACCTTTGAATGTGATCCCTTGCCAGATCTGTCATGTTGCTGGGTTAAAATTCCTCTACAAGTACCTCAGTTTAAATCTCCAGATTCCATTGAAAGCAGGATGTTGTATCAAGGCTCTGTGTCTTAATATGCTTCCTTTTTGCTGTCATAAGACACTGATAAAAGTCAATTGAGGGAGGAAAGTTGTCCTGGATAATTTATGTCATTCAACTTGACACAATCTGAAAAGAGGAAACCTCAATTGTGAAAATGCCTCTATAAGACATAGCTGTGAGCAAGCCTGTATGTTATTTTCTTAGTGATGGCTAGGCAAGGGCCATTCATTGTGGTTGGTGCCACTCTAGACTAGTAGTCTTGGGTTCTTTGAGAAAGCAGACTGAGCAAGCAATCAAGTAGCACTCTTCCATGGCCTCTTCATCATCTCTTCTCTCCTGGTTCCTGCTCTGCTTAAATATTTGTCCTGACTGTCTTCAATGTTGAACAGTCATGTGAAGATGTATGTAAAATGAACCATTTCTTCCACAAGTTAAGTTTGATTATATCATTACATCACAGCAATAGCAACCCTAATAGAGACAGGATTTATTTGACTAACAAGCTAGCATCCATCATCAATGAACTAAGGGCAGAAATTCAAAACAGCAACTAGGAGGCAGGAATTTAAGCAGAAACCACAGATTAGTGTTGCTTAGTGGCTTGTTCCCCCTGTCTTGTTAATCTTTTTTTTTTTTTTGATAGTCTAGTTTCACCTGTGTTGGAGACCAAAAGGCCTTGGCTTAATTGGGCCTAAGGCCTTGACTTATTTAGCAAGTTGAAGTGTCCTAGGCTTGACTTATTTAGCAAGTCAAAGTGTCCCGGGCTCAGGTTCAACAGCAGGCATTCCTTTGATTCCTTTCCATTCCCACTGCCTCCAGCAAGTGATAAGACATCCTGTTTGAAGTGGCCTGCAGCTTCAAGACAACAATGACTGTCATCCTGATTTATAGCTATGTGTGACATCTGGAATTCCCCTTCCTCTGCCACTTCCCGCCCTAAAGTGTTTATGTATACACGTAGCAATAAAGCCATTTTTGGGGCTTGATCAGAACACCGCCTTCCCCTCAATACATTCTTTGTCTCCAGCCTCTTTCCACCACCGGCAGTTTCTCTCCTCAGGTGCGGACCCATGATTGATAGCCTCCCGGGAGGGCCCTCCGGGAAGGATAGGGAAAGTTAGCTCTTCGCACACCTGCTCAGACATGGTACGGCTCCAGAAGTGTGACACTTCTACATCAATTAGCAAGGAAGAAAATGCCTCCCACAGACCTGACCACAGCTAATTTGTTAGAAGAAATTCTCACTCTTGCCAGGTATGTCTAGGTTTGTATTAATTGCACAAAAAATTATGACATCTGTGACACAAGCACTCTTATGACAATTCTACAGATGTTTTTGATTTCGATAGCCTGGGGTATACATTAGGGAACAATAAGAGACCCTGTCTCAAACACGGTGAGGAATGGCAACTAATGTTTTCATCTTATCTCACTGCACATCCCTTGGCATGTGTGCATCTGTACTCATACAATGTGTGTTGTAATCACACATGATGTGATGAACTCACAAACCATAAGTTTGCACAGACACAAACTCACACACTAAATGAATAACTATGCAAGGACTAAATAAGTAAAATTGGACTGACAATGCAGCAAATCTTCTGTGTACATCAAATTCATTGAGAGACACTGTCTCAGAAAAAAAAGAAAAGAATAAGAAAAAGAACAAAAAAAAAGAAAAACAAAACAAAAAACAAACTATAAACAACAACAACAACAACAAAAAAAAACAAAACCAAAAACATGGAGCACATCAGAGAAAGATAATAGAGGGAAACTCCTGTCCTTCGTTCATGTAGACATAGGCAAGTACACACACCAACATATATCAAATCACATACACACACACACACACACACACACACACACACACACACACACACACACACAATGAGTGCCAAAGATGCAGCTCAATTAAACAGTACTTTCCTAGCATTCTCACTGCCCCAGTTCCAATCACAACTATCGATAGAAAGAGAGAGACAGACACATACACACACACAAAACAAACAAACAAACAAACAAACAGGGAGACAGGGAGACAGAGAGAGAGAGGGGGGGGAGGGAGGGAGGGAGGGAGGGAGGGAGGGAGGGAGGGAGAGAGATCACTTCAACAGTTAATGTTTCTTTTGTCTTCCTAGCACCTCTGAAGAGATACCAAGCCAGTGATCTGGAACCATGCTGCTCTTTGATGGCACTTGGAGAGTTAATGGTAGTCAGCTGTTCCTCTTGAACAATAATTCCCCCACTGATGGTGAAAATGGAACAGCATATGACTCTATGACTCTCCCACACTTAGAGTTACTTAAGATTCATTGTACAAGACCCTGGGATCAAACTTTTGTTCCTTGAACTTTTTTCTTTTCTTTTCTCTTTTTTTTTTTTTTTTTTTTGATTAGAAGTTGATGAATCTTTCTAGTTATAACCTTTTCTTTTTTTTCTGAGACAGGGTTTCTCTGTGTAAACCTAGCTGTCCTGTAACTCATGCTGTAGGCCAGGCTGTCCTCGAACTCAGAAATTCACCTGCCTCTGCCTCCCAAGTGCTGGGATTAAAGGTGTGTGCCACCACTGCCCAGCGTTATAACCTTTTTTATGTGTTTTTTCTTTTGTTTTCTTTCTTTTTTTTTAAATATTCCTAAATCTTTTTTTTTTTAATGGTCCAGACTTTATCCCCTTTCCATTCCACCCTCTGACTGTTCCATATGCCATACCTCCTCCCCCATCTCCAAGAGTATATCCCCACCGCTCTCCCCCACCCTATCAGAACTTCTCACTCCCTGGGGCCTCAAAAGAATCTGTTTATTTGTTTGTTTGTTTGTTTATATATCATATACTAGTCCTCCTTATAGGTCCCACCCCCTCAGAGTCTCTATCCCTCCCCTTTTCCTCAGAGATGTTGCTCCTCTCAGGGTATCCCTAAACCCTGGCACATCAAGTCTCTGCAGAATTAGGCTCATCATCTCCCACTGAGGCTAGATAACATAGTTCTGTTGGGGAGTAGATGCAACATTCGGGCTACAGCTTTGGTGAAACCGTTGATTCCTGTTGTTGTGGCCCGACATGGAGACTGAATTATATATCTGCTATATATGTGTCCAGAACCATGGCCCAGCCTTGATATGCTTTTTGACTGATGGCTCAGTCTTTGAGAATTCCCAGGGGTCCAGGTTAGTTGACTTTGTTTGTCTTCCTGGCAAGTTCCTTTTTCTTTTAGGGCATTCAATCCTTCTACCAACTTTTCCAAAACAGTTCGTTACCTCCAGCCAAGGTCTGTCAGTGGGTATCTGAATGTGCTTCAGTCATCTGATAGTTAGAACTTCTCAGAGAACAAGTTATCATAGGATGCTATCTGCAAGCATAACAGTATGCCAAGAATTGGTACTTGCTCATGGAATTGGTCTCAAATTGGGCTTATTATTGTTTCATCATTCCTTTACTCTCTGGTCCTTCTTTGTCCCTATATTTCTTTTAGACAGGGCAAAATTTTGAGGTGGGTTGGTGTCCTTATCCCTCCATTGGGGATCCTGTCTGGCTATAGAAAGCAGTCCCTTCAGGTTGCATGGCCCCAATGTTAGGAATCTCAGCTAATGTCACTCACTTTACTCCTGGGAGTCTCCCAAACCTCAGATCTCAGGGACTTCAAGAAAGTTTCTCCAAATACTGACACCCAGCAGTTGCAAATTTACATTCATTCTCCTGGCCCTCTGCACTTCTTGTCTGTTGGCACACATACCTGTACATACCCCTCTTTTATTCTCCCCAGTCCCCTCTTCCACCCACTTTGCTCCCACTCTCTGCCTCCTATGAATATCTTATTCCCCCTTCTAAGTGTGATTCAATTATCCATGTTTGAGCCTTCCTTCTAGTTTAACTTATTTGGGTCTCTGGGGTGTATCATGGGTATCCTGTACTTTATAGCTGATATCCTCTTATCATATTATATGTACCATGTATGTCCTTTTAAGGACTTGGTTACCTCACTCAACGTGATATTTTTTAGTTCCATCCAATTGCCTACAAAATTTATAATATTCTTGTTTTTAATAGCCGTTTAGCATCACATTGTTTAAATGAACCACATTTTCTGTATTCATTCTTCAGTCAAGGAACATTTGATTTGTTTGCAGTTTCTGGCTTTTACAAAGAAAATTGCCATGAAGATAATGGAGCTTGTTTCCTAGTGGTGAAAATTTTGGGGCATATGACAAGGAGGAGGATATCTGTATCTTCAGGTAGAACTATTTTCAATTTAATGAGAAACTGGCAGACTGATTTCCAGAATGATTGTAAAAGTTTTCACTTCAACCATCAACTGGGGACTGTTCACCTTTCTCCACACCCAGGCCAGCATGGGCTATCCCTTCAATTTTTGATCTTAGCCATTCTGATGGGTGTAAGATGAAATATCAGAGTTGTTTTGATTTGCATTTCCCTGATGACTAAGGATGTTGAGCCTTTCTTTAAGGGTTTTTCTATCTTTCAAGATTCCACAGTTGAAAATTCTGCTTAGCTCTTTCCTCCATTATTTAATTGGGTTATTTTGTTTAATGGAGTCTAACTTCTTGTGTTCTTTACATATTATATATATTAGCCCTCTGTCAGATGTAAGGGTAATGAGATCTTTTCTCAATCTATAGGCTGTCATTTTGTCCTATTAATAGTATCCTTTGCTTCACATAAGCTTTTTAATTTCATGAGGTCCCATTTAACAACTTATGATCTTAGGACTGTTCTGTTCAAGAAAGTGTCTCCTAAACCATTGTGATCAAGGTTACTTACCACTTTCTCTCCTTTATTAGATCTAATGTATCCAGTATTGTCTTAGTCAGGGTTTCTACTCCTGCACAAATATCATGACCAAGATGCAAGTTGGGGAGGAAAGGATTTATTGAGCTTAAACTTCCATGCTGCTGTTCATCACCAAAGGAAGTCAGGACTGGAACTCAAGCAGGTCAGGAAGCAGGAGCTGATGCAGAGGTCATGGAGGGATGTAACTTACTGGCTTGTTTGCTTCTCTTGGCTTGCTCAGCTGGCTTTCTTATAGAGCCCAAGACTACCAGCACACAGATGGTACCACCCACAAGGGGCCCTCCCCCCTTTATCACTAATTGAGAAAATGCCTTACAGCTGAATCTCATGGAGGCATTTTCTCAACTGAAACTCCTTTCTCTGTGATAACTCCAGCTTGTGTCAAATTGACACAAAACCAGCCAGTGCAATTGACCCCTTGTCAACTTGACACACAAATATATCACTTATTTTCTTATTCATCCCCAAGATCTAAATAACAGTCTTTGCAAATTCTTACATATCAAAATTTCAATACCTTTAAAAATATTCAATCTCTTAGAATTCAAAGTCTTTTTACTATTAGAAGTCTCTTAACTGTGGGCTCCACTAAAATACTTTCTTCCTTCAGGAGGGAAAATATATCAGGACACAGTCACAACCAAAAGCAAAAGCAAACTCCATCTATTCAATGTCTGGGATCCACTCATTATCTTCTGGATTCATCCAAGGGCTTTAGTCACTTCTCCAGCTCTGCCATTTGTAGCCCATACCATGTCTTCTAGGCTCCAGATGTCTGTACTCCACTGCTGCTGCTGTTCTTGGTGGTCATCTCATGGTACTGGCATTTCCAAAACACTGCTGTCTTCAGCGGCAACTAGGCTTCACCAATAGCCTCTCATTGGCTCTCTTCATTGTGTCAAGCCTCAACTCCTTTGCATGACCCCTTCAGTCCTGGGATGTCAACTGCAGCTGAGGATGCACTTTCACTAATGGCTTTCCATGACCTCTCACAGTGTTCCAGCCTCAGCTGCTCTTCATGACTCCTTCATGCCTTGAAAACCAGTACCACCTGGTGACTCTTACACATTATCAAGTCTTGCCACAGCACAAGGTACAACCCTGGCTATCTCTGGAACTCAGCCTCTGTGCTCTCAGAAAACTCTTCCCAGATTTCACCTCAATGATGCTGGTCTTTTCCCAATCCCAGCCAATTTCCCTGCTCCAGCTAACCAGCATCAATAGTCTCAGCAGTGCAATGGTTTTGCTTTAGTAATTCTGGTATCTTTTTAATCACAGCTTATCCATTAGCCCCAGCTAACCAAAACTACAGAGTCTTCATAGTCAAAATAGCAATGGCCCTGATAAGAGTCTTTAATCTTTCCTCTGAAATTTCACAAGCCAGGCTCCATCTTCTGCACTGTTCTCAACATTATCTTCCAAGCTCCTACAGAACATTCCACAGAGCTCTTAACATCCCAATGACTCTTCTAGTTCAAGGTACCAAAGTCCTTCTACAGTCCTTCCCAAAACATAGTCAGGTTGTCACAGGAAAACCCCGACACTCTGGTACCAAATTTTCTTAATCAGGGTTTCTATTCCTGCACAAATATCATGACCAAATGCAAGTTGGGGAGGAAAGGGTTTATTGAGCTTACACGTCCATGCTTGCTGTACATCATCAAAGGAAGTCAGGATTGGAACTCAAGCAGGCCAGGAAGCAAGAGCTGGTGCAGAGGCCATGAAGGGATGTTCCTTATTGGCTTGTTTGCTTATCCTGGTTTGCTCAGTTGGCTTTCTTATAGAGCCCATGACTACCAACCCACAGATAGTGCCACTCACAAGGGGCCCTCCCCCTTTATCACTAATTTAAAAAATGCCTTACAACTGGATCTCATGGAGGCATTTTCTCAACTGAAACTCCTTTCTCTGTGATAACTCCAACTTGTGTCAAGTTGACACAAAACCAACCAGTAAAATTATTATGTTGAGGTATAACTGGACTTGAATTTTATGCAGGTTGATAAATCTGGGTATACTTGGATCATTTTACATGAAGACATCCAGTTACACCACCACCATTATTTGAAAATGATTTCTCTTTTTTATTGTATGGTTTTATCTTCTGTCTCGTCAAGTGTATGGGCTTACTTCTAGGTCATCAATTTTATTCCATTGATCAACCAGTTTGTTTCTGTACCATTTCCATGCAGGATTTTTTTTTTTTTTAATTATTATTACTTTTGCTCTGTAGTATAGCTTGAGTATGGTGATTCCTCCAGAAGTTCTACTATTGTTCAGGATTGTTTTGGTTATCCTGTTTTTTTGTTGTTGTTGTTGTGGTTGTTCTGTTTTGTTATTTTGGTTTTGTTTGCTTGTTTGTTTTGTTTTATTTTTCCAGAAAAAGTTACAACTGTTATTGTCTTTGAACTTTGATGCAGATTGCATTGAATCTGTAGGTTGCTTTTGATAAGATAACTATTTTCACTAAGCAAATTTTATTGGTCCATGACGATAGGAGACAATTCCATCTTCTGATATCTTAAAATTTTCTTCAGGGACTTGAACATCTTGTCATGCAGATAATTCTGTTGGTTGGTTAGAGTTATAGTAAGATATTTTATAATACTTATGGCTATTGTGAAGGATGTTATTCCGCTAATTTTTTCTCAGCCTGTTTATTATTTGTATAAAGAAGGACTACTGAGCTTTTTGAGTTAATTTTATATCTAGCAACTTTGCTGAAGTTATTTATCACATATAGGAGTTTTCTAGTAGAATTTTAGTGGTCACTTATGTATACTATCATATCATCTCTGAGTAGTGATATGTAGACTTCTTCCTTTCCAGTTTGTATCCATTTGTTCTCTTTTTGTTGTTTATTGCTCTAGCTAGAAACTTTGGCACTATATTAAATAAATAGGGAGATTATGGTCATCATTCTCCTGTCACTGATTTAGTAGGATTACTTCAAATTTCTTTCCATTTATTTTGATGTTGGTTGTTTGCTTGATGTATATTGCTTTTATTATGTTGAGTTATTTGCCCTGAATCCCTGATCTCTTCAGAATGTTTAACTTTAAAGGATGCTGTATTTGTAGAAATGTTTTTCAGCATCTAAAAAAATGTTTTTTTTTTTCTATCAGTTGTTTTATATAGTAGATTATGTTGATGGATTTACATATCTTGAACCATCCATAAATCTCTGGGATTAAGCCTACTTGCTTGTGGTGAATGATGTTTTTGATATGTTCTAAGATTTGGTTTGCAAGAAGTTTATTGAGTACTTTTGTGTCAATATTCATAAATGAAATTGGTCTGAAGTTCTCTTTCTTTAGTTTAGTCTTTGTGTGGCTCCGTTATCAAGGTAATTGTGGCCTCACAAAATGAGTTGCATAGTGCTACTCTCTGTTTCTGTTTTGTGAAATAGTTTGAGGATTATTAATCTTACCTCTTCTTTGAAAGTCTGGTAGAATTCTGCAGTAAAAGTATCTAGCCCAGGTTTTTGTTGGTTAGGAGACTTTTAATAACTACTTCTCTTCGCTTAGGGGTTATGGGACTGTTTAGATATCTGACTAGTTTGTAATTTAAATTTGGTAGGTGTTATTTGTCTAGAAAATCATCCACTTGGTTTAGATTTTGCAGTTCTGTTGAATACAGCCTTCTGAAGTAAGACTTAATGATTTTTTTTTTTTAAGTTTCTCAGTTACATTGTAATTTATGATTTTGTTAATTTTGGTACCATCTCTCTGGTTTTTAGTTGGTTTGGTTAAGGGTTTGTCTTTCTTGTTTATTTTCTCAAAGAAATAGTTCTTGGTTTTATTGATTCTTTGTGTTATTCTCTTTGTTTCTATTTGATTGATTTCAGTCTTGAATTTGATTATTTCCAGCCATCTTCTCCTCTTGCTCGTTTAACTTCATTTATTCTAGAGTTTCCAGGTGAGCTGTTAAGTTGCTAGTATAAGGTCTCTCCATTTTCTTTATTAAGGAATGTAATGCTATGAATTTTCCTCTATGCATGATTTCATTGTGTTCCATATATTGGGTATTTTGTGTCTTGATTTTCATTGAATTTTAGGTTGTGTTTAATTTCTTTCTTCATTTCCTCCCTGACCAAGTGATCATTGACTACAGAATTGTTCAATTTTCATGAGTATGTGAGCACTGTGTGGTTTCTTTTGTTCTTGATGTTCAATTATAATCTGTGGTGATTGATTGGATGCAAGGGGTTATTTCAACCTTCTTAAATCTGGTGAGGTTTGATTTGTGCCCGAGTATATGACCAATTTTGGAGAAGGCCCTCATGAGTTGGTGAGTTGCTGAGAAGATGGTGTATTATTTTGTTTTTCAGTGAACTATTCTGAAGATATCTCTTAGATCCATTTGGTTGATAACATCTATTAGTTTCATGTTTCTTTGTATAATTCTATTTTTAAGACCAGCCCGTTGGTGAGAGTGGGGTTTCCCCTAATATTGTGTGGAGTTCAATGTGTGATTTGAGTTTTAATGAAGTCTTTTTAAGAATGTGGATGCCCTTGCATTTGGGGCCTAGATGTTCAGAGGAGTATTCCTTTATGAGTGTAAAATGTCTTTCTCCATCTCTTTTGATTACTTTTGTTTGAAAGTCTATTTTGTTAAGTATTAGAATGGCTGCTCAGATTGTTTTTTGAGACCCTTTTTTGGGAAACTTTTTCCAGTCCTTTACACTGAGATAGTATTTATCATTGTTGCTGAGGTGTGTTTCTTGTATGCAGAAGAAAGATGGCTCTTGTTTATGTAGCCTGTCTGTTAGCCTGTTTCTTTTAATTGTTGAATTGAGTACATTGATATTGAGAGATATTAATGACTAATGACTATTAGTTACCATTATTTTGATATGGGAAGTGTTATCTGTGTATGATTCTTTTCTTTTGGTTTTGCGGTAAGATGATTATTTTCTTGGGTGTAGTTCTTCTTCTGTTAGAGTTTCCTTTTACTACCCTCAGTATGGCTCGATTAGCAGATAAATATTGTTTCAATTTGCTTTTCGTGTATGTTATCATGGTTTCTCCATCTAGGGTGATTGGCACTTTGCTGGGTATAGTAGTCTGTCCTGCCATCTGAGGTCTCTTTGGGTCTGCAAGACATATCAGTATCTTTTAGCTTTAATAGTCTTTGCTGAGAAGTCAGGTATAACTCTGATAGACCTGCCTATATATGTTACTTGGCCTTTTTCCCTTGCAACTTTCAATACCTTTTCTTCCTTCCGTACATTTAGTGTTCAAATGATTATGTGGTGGGAGAATTTTATTTTCTGATCCAATTTATTTGGTCTTCTGTAAGCTTCTTGAACATTTATCACCATCTCTTTCTTTAGGTTAGGAAGTTTTCTTCTATGGTTTTGTTGAAGTTATTTTCTAACGCTTTGAACTGGGAGACTTTATTCTCTCCTATTTATATTATTTTTAGGTTTGGCTCTTTCATAGTGTTGTGAATTTCCTGGATGCTTTGAGTTGGGAAGATTTTACATTTGGCATTTTCTTTTATGACTGTATCTATTTCTCCTATGGTATCTTCTATGCCTGAAATTCTCTCTTCTATTTCATGCATTCTCTTGGTGATGATTGATTGCATTTTTAGGTCTTGTTCTCTTTTCTGGGGTTTCTATCTACAGTGTTGCCTCTATTTGTGTTTTTTATTGGTTCTATTTCTCTTTTGTTTGGACTGTTTTAGTCACTTCCTTCACCTGTTTGAATATATTGTCCTGTATTTTCTTAAGGGATTTATTTATTTCCTGTTTAAGTGCTTCTACCTGCTCAATTGTGTTTTAATGTATTTTTTTTTTATTTTTGATACTTTATTTACATTTCCAATGTTTCCCCTTTTCTGGGTCTCCTCTTTGGAAACCCCCTATCCCCTCCCCCTCCCCGCCTCTGTGAGGGAATACCTCCTCCCACCTACCCGCCCACCCATTCCCATATTCCCACCTTGACATTCCCCTTTACTGGGGCCTCTAGCACCCTCAGGCCCAAAGTCCTCTCCTTTCACCCTGATGGCCATCGAGGTGATTCCTCTGCCTCATATGTAGTCCAAATCATGGGTCAAAAGATGTGTATTCTTTGGTTGGTGGTCTGAACTCCAGGACGAGGGTCAGGCCCATTGATGCTCTTGCTCCCTCCATGGGGCTACCAATTCCCTCCGCTCCTTCAGACCTTTCTCCAACCCCTCCATCTGGTACCTAACTCTCAGTCCAGAGGTAACTGTTAAGTGAAACTTGGACATTCTGAACTTTTTGGCTAATATCCGCTTATCAGTGAGTACATACCATGATCCTTCTTTTGTGACTGAGTTACCTCGCTCAGGATGATATTTTCAAGTTCCATCCATTTGCCTGCAAATTTCATTAAGTCATTGTTTTTTATAGCTGAGTAGTACTCCATTGTGTAAATGTACCACATTTTCTGTATCCATTCCTCTGATGAGGGACATCTGGGTTGTTTCCAGCTTCTGGCTATTATAAATATGGCTG
>CM052711.1:76521940-76552477 GCA_028551405.1 Uromys caudimaculatus | reverse complement strand
GTTCTTGCCCTTGCCTTTTGCCATGTTGTTGACTCTGTTGTTAGCTGATCTTACTCTGTCTGGTTGTGGCTTACCCCTCCTGCAGGTCTCTGTGTCAGTACTCCTTGAAGACCAGCTCTCTCTGAGAGGTGTTTGGGTTTGGAGAGCTGTGGCATCAGGTCTGATCCTGGTCCTGGAAGTTGCTGACCTTCAGTCTCTGTGGCCCTCGGAAAGCGGGCGGAGTCCTTGAGCTCTGGGGCTCGTTTTGCCCCTGCTAGAGGCTTTTCCTCATTCCTGGGAGAGAGAGGATTTTCTCCCGGAGCTGCTTGTCTATGGAATCCTATTGACCCAGGCAGAAGTTTCCTGCCACAGCCGCCCGCTTTTGGGATCCAGGGGGGTTTCTAGGCCCGTCTACCTCGGTCCCTGTGTCTCTCGGGTTCAGGGCAGTACCTGGTGAGCTGTGGGGCGTGTCTTTGGCCCTCTGCTGAGTCTTGCGATCTCCTGAAAGGGATCTTTGTCCCGGCGCTGATTAGCTGTGGGGCCCTGTGGCCCAAGCTCCAATTTTTTTATTGGATTTTTTTTATTTGCATTTCAAATGTTATCCCCTTTCCCAGTTTCCCCATGGGAAACCACCTATGCCATTTCCCCTCCTCCTGCTTCTATGAGGTACCATCTACCTATTGTTGCCACCCTGCCATGGCCAAGATACAATTCGCAGACCACATGAAGCTCAAGAAGAAGGAATACCGAAGAAAGTGTGGATGCTTCAATCCTTCTTAGAAGGAGGGAACAAAATTCTCATGGGAGGAAATAAGGAGACAAAGCTTCAAGCAGAGGCTAAAAGAAAGGCCATCCCGAGACTGACCCACCTGGGGATCCATCCCATATAAACTCACCAAACTATTGTAGATGTCAAGAAGTGCTTACTGACAGGGACCTGACAAATACAGAGGTGGATGCTCACATCCATCCATTGGACTGAGCATGGGGTCCTCAATGGAGGAGTTAGAGATGAAGGGGTTTGCAACCTCATAGGAAGAACAACAATATCAACCAACCAGACTCCCCAACGCTCCCAGGGACTAAACCACCAACCAAAGAGTACACATGGAGCAACCGATGGCTCCAGCAGCATATGTAGCAGAGGATGGCCTTGTCAGGTATCAATGGAAGGAGAGTTCCTTTGTCTTGTGAAGGCTCAATGCCTCACTGTAGGGGAATGCCATGACAGGGAGGCAGGAATGGGTAGGTGGTACCTCATAGAAGCAGGGGGAGGAGGAATAGGATATGTGGTTTCTGGTGGGGAAACCAGGAAAGAGGATAACATTTGAAATGTAAATAAAGAAAATATTCAATAAAAAAAAGAGAAACAAACTGAAAAAAAGAAGAAAGAAAGAAAGAAAGAAAGAAAGAAAGAAAGAAAAGAAGAGAAAAGAAAAGAAAAGAAAAGAAAAGAAAAGAAAAGAAAAGAAAAGAAAAGAAAAGAAAAAGAAAATATGAAAATAAAAGGATGGAGCTTATATGCAATTAAATCTGTTAACTTAGACTTTTAGAGAATCTTAGAATGAAATCTCCATTGATTTGTGTTAGACATCATATATGAGTTTGCCAGATTAGATATTATTTTTATAAAACCAGTGAAATTATGGAATTAAATGTTTCTGCAGGTGAGCTTAGCACAACCTCACTAATACAGGACTGATAGTTCATGGAGATGAAATAGAAACAGTCAATCTTTCAATATTTTTTTTTTTTGTCTTCAATTTAGCATTAACTCAAGCAGAGTCCCTGACACATTTGGCCCAAAATAATAATACTGGTGTTATAATCAGGATCATTTTTTAAAATTTATTTCTTAACAGAGTTAGAAGATGAGGCTTGCTGGACTGAGGGTGAAGGGCAATGTAATCATGTGGGAAGAAGTTAATTTTCTGAGGATCACTCAGATCTGGGGTCATATCCAACTCAACACTAATACCTCCAATGAATTTGTACAAAAAATGTAATCACTGAATATGTTTCTAGAAATGCAAAATGTGTATAATTTATTTTACTTTCTGAGAGGATTAAGAGGTTGTAGTGTATCTAGAAAGTAGCTGTGGCCAGAGTTATTGTTTGGGTTCCCTGCATACTTGAACAATAGACTAGTTCAGCACAAGTAGGTACCTTACCTGCTCAGCTGTCTTGTCATCTTGTTTTTTGAGACGTGTCTCTCACTATCCTGGACCCCAAGTAGGCTAGGCTTGCTGACCAGTGCTAGTCCCAGAAACCTGCCTCTGTCTTCTCAACATGAGGATTACAAGTGTCATGCATCCTGTTATTTATTTATTTTAACGTGGGTTATGGAAATGGAACTTAGGTCTTCATGCTTGTAAGACAAGAACTTTGTCATTGAGACTTTTCCCCAAATCCACTTGCAATTATTATGGCATTGGTCAAAGATTTTCAGGTTTGATTGTACTGATGAAAATTGATAAAATACCATGAATTGCTCTGATTTAAGACTTTGAGGAATTTGAGTGAGTGCAGAAGGAAGCCAGACTATATGAGCTTTGCCAATTTAGCTCAAGGTGACTGATAGTGATATGGAGATAGCAGATATATCCCATGGAGACAAGCTAGACTAGAAAAAAGAAGGTGAGTAATTTGAAAGGAGGGGAGAGAAAAAGGATGGTAGTGCATACAAACTACGCATCATTCCTGACTGAAGATGTGTGTATGAAACTTGTCACTTTGAAGATGGAGAGAAAGTTCAGCAATTAACAGTGCATACTGCTTTTACACAGAAGAACCCTCGGACCAGACCTTGTGTGTTCTTTGGTTGGTGGCCTGGTCTCTGAGATCCCAGGTACCCAGGTTAGTTGAGACTGTTGGTCTTCCTACAGCACTGCAATTCCCTTCAGTTCCTTCTGTTCTTACCCTAACTCTTCCATAGTGGTCCCCGCCTCATTCTCATGGTTGGCTATATGCATCTGCTTCTGTCTCAGTCAGCTGCTAGAAGAGCCTCTCAGAGTACAGTCATGCTTGGATCCTGTCTGCAAGCATATCAAAGTACCAGTAATATTGTAAGGCTTTAGTGTCCACCCATGAGATGAATCCCAAGTTGGGCTGTTTACTTGACAGTCTTTCCTTTAGTCTTTGATCCATTTATGTCTCTGCATTTCTTTGAGATGAGAACAATTGTGATTCAGAAATTTTGAAAGTGGGTTTGTAATCCTGTCCCTCCACTGGAGGCCTTGTATATATACTGGAGTTGGTCTCTTCAGGTTTCCATTCCCTCCTTTTGAGAATTTCTGGTAAAGTCATCCCCAATGAGTCTTGAGAGTCTCTCACATCCCAGGTTTCTAGGACTTTCCAGAGGGCACGCCCAACTCCCACCACCAGAAACTACGTATTTCCATTCATTCTTCTGACACTCTGGGCTTCTCTCCTGTTCTGTCCCCCAAGCCTGACTCTGCCCCCTTTCCCCTCTATCTTCCATCATGCTTCCCACTCAGGTCCCTCCCTCCCTCCCTCCCTCTTTCTTCCATGATTATTTTGTTCCCCGTTCTAGGTAGGATTGACTCATCCTCACTTGGGCCTTCTTATGGTCTGTTGGTTATATCATAAGAATTCTGTGCTTTATGGCTATTATCCACTTATCACTGAGTACATTCCATGTATGTCCTTTTGGATCTAGGTTAACTCACTCAGGATGATATTTTCTAGTTCCATCCATTTGTCTGTGAATTTCATGATATCCCCATTTGTAATAACTGAATAGTTATCTATTCACATTTTCTGTGTCCATTCTTCAGGTGAGGGACATCTGGGTTGCTTCCAGCTTCTGACTATCACAAATAAGGCAGATAAAAACATACTGAAGCATATGTCCTTGTGGTATGGTGGAGGACATTTTTTGTTATATGTTCAGGAGCAAGATAGTTGGGTCTTAAGGTAGAACTATTCTCGAATTTCTAAGAAAGCGCAGATTGATTTCCAAAGTGGTTGTAGCAGTTTCCAGTCCCTCCAGAAATGAGGGAGTGTTCCTCTTTCTCCACATTCTTGCCAGCATGTGCTGACATTTGAGTTTTTGTTCTTTGCCATTCTGATTGGTGCAAGGTGGAAACTCAGTGTTGTTTTGATTTGCATTTCCCTGATGACTAAGTATATTGAAGATTACTTTAAGTGCTTCTTGGTCATTTGAGGTTCCTCTGTTTAATTCTGTTCCTAGTTTTTTACTTCTGCTATTTGGTTTTGGAGGGGGGTGTTAACTTCTTGAGTTCATTATGTATTTTGGATATTAGCACTCTATTAGATGTAGAGTTAGTAAAGATCTTTTTTCCAATCAGCGGGTTGTTGTTTTGTCCTATTGTTAGTGTCCTTTGCTTTACATAATTTTTTTTCTGTTTCACAAAGTCCCATTTACCAATTCTTGATCTCAGAGACTGAGTCATTGATCTTCTTTTCAGGAAATTTTCCCGTGTCGATGTATTCAATGATCTTTCCCACTTTCTTTTCTATTAGATTCAATGTATCTGGTTTTTGATCCATTTGGACTGGAGCTTTGTGCCAGTGTGATAAATAGGGATCTGTTTTTCTTCTCCTACACAAAGTCTACCACTTAGACCAGCACCCTTTATTGAAGATGCATTATATCTTCCAATGTATGATGTTGATTTCTTGGTCAAAGATCAAGTGTTCATAGGTGGGTGGGTTTATTACTGGACCTTTGATTCTATTCTATTGATAAACTTGTGTGTCTCTGTACAAGTACAATGCAGATTTATCACTATTGCTCTTTAATACAGCTTGAGGTCCAGGATGTGATCCCCCTGTTCTTTTTCTGTTGGGAAATGTTTTGGCTATCTGGATTTTTGCTGTTGTTGTTGCATATGAAAGTGAGAATTTCTCTTTCCATGTCTGTGAAGAATCATGTTGGGGTTTTGATTGGGATTGCATTGAATCTGTAGGTTGCTTTTGGTAAGATTGCCACTTTCACTATATTAATCATACTGATGCATTAACATCAGAGGTTTTATTCCATCTTTTGAGATCTTCTTTGTTTTTGTTTTTGGTTTTTTTCTTCAGAAACTTGAAGTTCTTGTCATAAAGATCTTTCTCTTGCTTGGTAAGATTTACACCAAGATATTTTAAATTATTTTTGGCTATTGTTGAGGGTGTTGTTTCCCTAATTTCTTTATCAGCCCATTTATCATTTGTATAAATGTAGGTTACAGATTTATATGAATCAATTTTATATCCAGCTACTTTGCTGGAGTTGTTTTTCAGTTGTAGAAGTTCTCTGGTAGAATTTCTTGGTCACTTTTGTATACTATCCTGTCATCTGAATAGAGTGATACTTTGACTTCTTCCTTTCCAATTTGTATTCCCTTGATCTCCTTTTTTTTTCTAATTCCTTGAGCTAAAACTTCAAGTACTACATTGAATAGATATGGATACATTGTGCAGCCTTATTGTCTCTGATTTTAATGGGATTGCTACTAGTTTCTCTCCATTGAATTAGAGTGTTTTTGTTTTTATAATATTTATTTATTTATGTATTTATTTTTCACATTTACTCGGTTTCTGTTATGCCTCTCTTTTCTTTCTTTCTTTCTTTCTTTCTTTCTTTCTTTCTTTCTTTCTTTCTTTCTTTCTTTCATTTTATTTTTCATTTTTATTTTTTGATACTTTATTTACATTTCCAATGTTTCCCCCTTTCTAGGTCTCCTCTTTGGAAACCACCTGTCCCCTCCCCATCCCCCACCTCTATGAGAGTATTTTACCTCCCACCCTCCCGCCCACCCACTCCCATATTCCCACCTTGACATTCCCCTTTATAGGGGCCTCTCCTCCCCCAGATGGCCAACAAGGTCCTCCTCTGTCACATGTGTGGTCCGAACCATGGATCCCTCAATGTGTGTTCTTTGGTTGGTGGTCCAGCCTCCAGGAGGACCAGAGGAGTCAGGTCAGTTGACACTGTTGCTCCCTGGATGGGGCTGCAAACTCCCTCAGCTCCTTGAGTCGCTTCTCCAACTCCTCCATCTGGAACCTCACTTTCAGTCCAGAGGTAAAGTGAAACTTGGGTATTCTGAACTTTTGGCTAATATCTACTTATCAGTGAGTACATACCATGTTCGTTCTTTTGTTACTGAGTTACCTCGCTCAGGACGATATTTTCAAGTTCCACCCATTTGTCTACGAATGTCATGAAGTCATTGTTTTTAATACCTTTTCATTTCTGATTTTGTTAGTTTGGATACTGTCTCTGTGCCCTTAAATTAATTTAGCTAAGGGTTTATCTATCTTGCTGGTTTTCTCAATGAACTACCTCTTGATTGTTGATTCTTTGAAATGTTCACTTTGTTTCTAATTGGTTGATTTCATCACTGAGTTTGGCTCTTTCTTGCCATCTATTCTTCTTAGGTGTGTTTCATGGTTTTTGTTCTAGATGTTTCAGATGTATTTTTAAGTTGTTAGTATGGGATCTCTCCAATTTCTTTATGAAAGCACTTAGTGATATAAATTCTTCTCTTAACATTGTTTCATTGTGTACCATAATTTGAATATGCTTTGTCTACATTTTCATTGAACTAGAAAGCCTTTTCCTTTTTTATTTCTGTTCTGACTAAGTTATTTTTGAGTAGAGAGTTATTTGGTTTCTATGACTATGTGGGCTTTCTATTTTTTGTGAAGTCCAGACTTATTCCTTGGTGAGCTGATAAAATACATGGGGTTATTTCAATCTTCTTATATCTTTTGAGGCTTGTTTTATGCTAGATCATATGGTCACTTTTGGAGAAAGTTTCCTCAGGTTATGAGAAGAAGTTATATTCTCTTGTTTTGGAGTGAAATATTCTGTAGATTTCTGTAAATATATTTGGTTTTTAATGTCTGTTAGTTTCACTGTGTGTCTGTTTAGTTTTTATTTCTGTTAGTTTCACTGTGTGTCTCTTTAGTTTTTATTTCAATGACTTGTTCACTGTTTAGAGTGGGGTGTTAAAGTCCCTCACTAATATTGTGTTTTAGTAAGGTTTCATTTATGAGTGAGGATGCCCTTGCATTGGGGCATAGATGTCCAGAATTGAGACTTCATTTGGGTAGATATTTCCTTTGATAAATATGAAGTGACCTACCCTAATTCTTTTGAGAACTTTTGGTTCAATGTCTATTTTATTGGATATTAAATGGATACTCTAGCTTGTTTCTTTGGACTTTTTGCTTAGAAAACTTTTTTCTAGACTTTTACTCTAATGTAGTATCTGTCTGTGTCATTGAGGTTGTTTCGTGTATGCACCAAAATGCTGGATCCTGTTTATGTATCCAGTCTGTTACCCTTTGTCTTTTTGTTGGAAAATTGAGTTCATTGATGTTGAGATGTTAAAGATCAGTGATTGTTAATTCCTGTTACTTTTGTTGTTGGAAGTGGTAGTATGTGCATATGATACTCTTATTTTGGGTATATTGTGAGATGATTAGTGTTGTGTATTTTCTTGGGTGTAGTTATACTCCTTGTGTAGGAGTTTTGCTTTTAGTATTCTTTATAGGATTGGATTAGTAGAAAGATATTGTTTAAATTTGTTCTTTTTATGGAATATCTTGTTTTCTCCATCTATGTTTATTGAGACTATTGCTGGATAGAGTAGCCTTGGCTGGTAATTGTGTTCTTTTAGTGTCTGTATGACATCTGTCTATGATATGCTGGCTTTTACTGTCTCAGTTGAGAAGTCTGGTATAATTCTAATATGCCAGCCTTTATATACTTGGTCCTTTTCCTTTACAGCTTTAATATTCTTTCTTTGTTATATGCATTAAGTGTTTTGATTGCTATTGATGATTTTCTTTCCTTTCTGGTCCAAACAATTAGGCTTCTTTTACATTTTTGGTCATACCTTTCTTTAGGTTAGGGGAATTTTCTTCTATGATTTTGTTGAAAATGTTTTGTGGTCCTTTGTACTGAGAATCTTCATCCTCTTCTCTTCCTTTTATTTTTAGCTTTGGTCTTTTCATTGTATCTTGAAATTCTTGGAAGTTTTGGGTTAGGAGCTTTTTATACTTTGTATTTTATTTGATCTATATGCCAGTGTCTTCTATGGTATCTTCTATGTCTGAGATAGTGTCTTTTATTTCTTGTATGATGTTGGTGACAGTTGTACCTATAACTCCTAATGTCTTCCTTATATTTTCCATCCCCAGGTTTTCCTCCATTTGTCATTTCTTTATTATGTGTAATTCCATTTTTAGGTCTTGGCATGTTTTGTTCAATTTGTTCATCTGCTTGATTGTGTTTTGTTGTCTTTCTTTAAGGGTTTTATTTGTTTCCTCTTCAATCTTCCACCTGTTTGCATGTGTTTTCCTGTATTTAGTTAAGGGAGTTATTTATATCCTTCTTAAATGGCTCTTTCATCTTCATGAGATGGAATTTTAGGTCAGAATCATGCTTTTCAACTCTGTTCAGGTATCCAGCACTTGCTGTGGTGGAAGAACAGAGTGCTGATTTTGCCAAATTACATTGGCTTCTGTTGCTTATGTTTTTTAGCTTGCATTTCACCATCTGTTTATTTCTGGTGTTAACTTGCTTTGACTGGAACCAATCACCTTAGAGGCAGGTAAAGCTCTGTGAAATGGGTTAGAGCAGGCCTCTTATGAGGAAGTCAGTGCTGTCTCTGGTTGGGGGTGGGGGTAGGCTTCAGTATCCCTGGTCCTCCTGTGTCCTTGGTTAGGGTGGACCTCCCAGGTCCCAGGTTATCAGGAATCTCCCAAGAGACAGGCAGACTTCGATGTCTGGAGTCAGGATCTGTCCCAGTGCAGATGGAGGTATAGACTGGAATGACTATGCAGATCAGGCACAGCAGATTAGATCCCATGTCTGCTGGGATTTGTGGCAGTCCCAGCTGATATGGGTATTGGGCCAGGAATCTCACAAGTTTCCCTGGTTACAGCAGACCTCCTGGGAGACAGGCAGTATATGTGGTGTGGGAGCAACACCTTTCTTGGTTAAGTTCCTTTTGGTCAGGATATTGTCATCACAGTAACAGAAATTATTTCAAGACAATACACTAATAATAAAATAAAGTAACAGTAGGCAAACTCATTCCAGATCAGTCTTCCTCAAAGTACTTCATTTATCTTGTTCAAATGTCCCTTCCCTTTGTGCTTTCACCTGTCCTGGGTTGATTTTACATCCCTCCGAGCCTTACCACTCACTTCACTCATTTGCAATTAATCATGGATTATAATATGACATCTTTTGTGCAATTTATATGAACTTCTCTTTCTCCAGGAATCCCCATGAGAATTTTCTGGTGTCTGTCTTTTGTTACATTTTATGCTTCAGGTATCTGGATGGCAGGATGACCTGGATTTCTACAAGTACCAGAATGCCTGTATGATCCTGGGACAAACCTTGGGGATTACATGGACCATTATTTCTTTACTTCATGCTGTTGTGCTATATCTCTGTGTACCTTGCCTCTCACAATTTACTTATTTCCATTAAAGCAAGATCCTGTTATTTGAAATTTATTATGTTCTAAGAACATTGCTATGTTCCTTATTGATAAACGGCTGTTAGGTATGCCTGTGCGCCCTCTCTCTCTCTCTCTCTCTCTCTCTCTCCTTTTTCTTGACAGAATGTATGAGGTTTTAACATTCTATTTTTCACTTTTTTTTGGATTATCTTATTTTTTGACTATTAGTGTGTTGCCTGCATGTATGTATGTGCACAATATGTGTATCTGGTGCCACAAAATGCATAAGAAGACATAAAATCTCCTGGAACTGGGGTTACTTGTACTTGTAAGCCACAGTGTGAAGGCTGGCAACTGAATTCAGGTCCTTTGCAATGTCAGTGAGTGGTCTTAACCACAGAGCCATCCCTGCTGCTACTAGTTTCTTTTATTTATTTATTTATTTATTTATTTATTTATTTATTTATTTATTTATTTATTTAGGTTTTTCGAGACAGGGTTTCTCTGTGTAGCCCTGGCTGTCCTGGAACTCACTCTGTAGACCAGGCTGGCCTTGAACTCAGAAATCTACCTGCCTCTGCCTCCCAAGTGCTGAGATTAAAGGCATGTGCCACCACTGCCCGGCTTCATTTATTTTTAATTTTGATTGTGTGTGTGTGTGTGTGTGTGTGTGTGTGTGTGTGTGTGTGTGTGAGAGAGAGAGAGAGAGAGAGAGAGAGAGAGAGAGAGAGAGAGAGAGAGAGAGAGAGAGAGGGAGTTAGTTTCAGGTGTGTTTGTGTATGTGTGTGTGTGTGTGTGTGTGTGTGTGTGTGTGTGTGTGTGTGTGAATGTGCCAGGCTTTGTGAGTGACCAACAGAGGGCAATTTGTGGGCATCAGTCATCTTCCTTCTTCCTTACAGGCCCTTGGCATCAAACTCAGGTCATCTGTCTTGGCAACAGTCCTCTTCCATGCTCAGCCATCTCACCAACCCAGTAAAGGTCTTTTAATGAGTGACTTCTTGCTGTTGCTTTTATGAAGGGTCAAGGAAAGAGATCTTCTCAGTGCCCCTCTTCCCTCTGTGAGTGATGTACAAGCCTTTTACAACCCCCTTCTTTCTCTTCTCTTTATGGACATTTTAAATGTGTGTATTTTGGAGTCTGTGAGATTGGTCAGCACTTAAAAGGGCTGGCAGCCAAGCTTCATGCCTAGCACTGAAAGACCTCTGAGCTGGGGAGACCCTCGCTCAAGTCTTGGGATGACGGGACACCCAAGAACTCACGAAAGACCATCCTTGCTGCAATCACATGAGGTTTATTTGGGGGGGGACCAGTGCACTGTGGTGGAGCTCATAACCCACGCAGGGGCAGAGGAATCTGACCCCGAGCAGCTGAAGTCAGGGGTATTTAAAGGAAAAAAACCATAAAACAAGGGAAAAAACACAAAGCAAGGGGTGGGGAATGGAAAGAATTTGCATTATGGGGAAATACAGAATGTTCTAAGTTAGTCACAAGGCAGTTGCACATTTTTGTGGTTAGCTAGTTCCTGAAACATTGTGCTTCTGGCCCTGGGGCCAGGCCAAGGTCACCTGTTTCTTAGGGAAAAGAATGCAGTTGGGTGGGGTTTTGCCCAGGCATGTAGTTTCTAGTGTCAGCTCTAAGGTTGCTAGGGGTCTAAACTTCCTCATAAGGGGGTCAGGTCTTTCAGCACAAAAGAGAGAACCTTCTCTGACCTACACATTTGTAACATGGTATACCTTTAACACCCTCTCATCCCTCAATAAATAAATGTAAAATAATGTCTGTTGTCATAAGGACCACCCTTAGCATGGTGAGGGTCCTGATAAGGGGTATTTGGAAGTAGCTAAAGGATGACTTGAAGTCAATCATGACTACAATCTGACAGCCTTATTTTCTGCTCAAGATGGCTCCCTAGACATCTCTCTGTATGTAGCTCTTGAGTCAGTCATGTACTCAAGAGAGATTTCTACTAGAGACAGCTCTCTGATCAAGACAGTCAGCTGTCTGCTAGAGACAGATTTCTGCTAGAGACAGCTCTTTTATGATAGAAAAAATCTAAAAAGCTCTCTAGATAGTGTATTGGTTTTCCAGAGCCAGAAAAACTGCTAGAAAAAAATTCATGGATTTCCTAAAATTTTTTTCTAAAAGAACTGTGTTTGTTCTTCAAGCTGTACTCTCTGGATAATTCATTCTTACAGACCAAACCCAGTACTTTATTTACATACCAATTCAGTTATTTACTCCTGGTTCCCTTTTGATTATCTCACTGATCAGCATTTTATGACCTTAGCCCCTAGAGTCATAGAAAAGACAGCAAGTACATTTATTTGTTATCATGACATACAAATTCAGATATCTGCCTGCCTTTTTAAGGACAGAAAATAAGCTAGTTGGGTGGGATCACCACTGTGATTGGGCTCAAATTAGCTCTGTCCCTGGCTGACCTTGAACTCAGGAATCTGCCTGCCTTGGAAAGCACAGACAATAAGTTAGATGGGTAGAATTCTGTACTTTGATCAGTACTTCCCAAATCTCCTTATCTTTTCCTTAATATTTTTCTGATAACCTAGCATGAGCTGCCTCTTGTCTTTGAGGTCTTTGAAGTTCCTCATATAATTCATATTAAATCCTTGTATTTTGCTTAGTTGAGAAATCATCTATTTTTGAACTCATGTTTTCAGAATTCTTTCCTACAGCCTTAATGGCTCTCCTGAAGGTCATAGCATTTACCATTTTGCTAAGGACATAAGATACACCCTCACCTCCTGTCCTGGAATTGTCTACTTCTAGTTATCATAGAGTCACTACTCTTGGCAGGGAGGACATTTCCCAAAAGAAGACAAAAAGTAAATTATGTACTATTATACAAACAAACTTTCACCTAAAAAGTTCAACACTTGTGGAAACCCATACTCTGATCCAAGGACAAGAAATGTGCCATGCTCTCCCTTTCACAGAGGCCATGCAGTATCATAACTGTTGCTTAAAGTACAGTGCTGATTTCCAAAGGCTCTGCCTTGTGCTATGGCTATGGCCACTCCTTTTCCTTGGGTTGCAGTAGCTCTCCAAATCAATCCATCCTTTCATGGCAGATTCTGGACTCTAACCTTTTGCCCTGCAAACTTTCCTATTTTATTTGCTTGGGAAATATGGTGAACTTTTTCCAGCCATCTCCCTCTTCAGAAGTGGTTATCCAACATTCACCAGTTAAACCTCAGATGTCCTAGCAAACCATGATGTGTAACACCCATCCCTTCACATCCATGTTTTTATTGTACTTTTCATTTTCTCTTTACTGCCCTCAACAACTTTGCAGTTGGATTTTGAAGGAGTCATCTCTGTACCAGATACTTGCCTTGTTATTATGAAAAACTATGTGACACAGCAACTTAAGGGAGAAAAGGTTTATTTTGGCTAACAGTTAAAGGGCACATAGTCTCTCATTGTGGGCAAAACATGGTGGGCAGGACCAGGAGGCAGCTATCATATTGTATCTGCAGTCAGGAAGCAAAGAGAGAAGAATGCTTGTGCTCAGCTCACTTTCTTCTTCAATTATTTTATTGTTTATGACTTCATACATGTACATGTACACAACATACTTTGTTCATGTCTACTTCCTACTCCCCACTACCCTCTCCTTCTAAGCTTTTTCTGAATTTTAGTCTGTTTGAGACCCCAACCCATAAGATAGTGCTGCCTACATTCAGGGTGGGTCTTCCCTTTTCATTAAGTAATCTACATAACCTCTCTAGACATATAGCCAGGGATCCGTTTTCATGACACTTCTAAATCTCATCCACTTGATAGTCCAGATTAACCATCCCATTTTCACCTAAAATCATCTTGAGTAAGAACTTCTACATATGTAAGAAAGAAAGCATTCACTTTCAGCAGAGTGGATGCTGGCAGTCTGCTCTGCCCACAAACAGCAATTAATCCTGCAGACATCCTTGGAAATGACCTATTGTAGGCTTTGCCCCAGAAATGTGACAAATTGCTCTCATGTCATGGGCTTGCTGATAACAGACTGTAAGGGTGAAGATCAAGGAGTAGTATACTGTTTTAGCTAACATGCTCTAAAACTGTCCAAACATAACATCCTATGCCCCTGAGATTGTTGTGACTTAGTGCTCACAATTATGTGAGGAACATATAACTTCACTCTAATTTGGCTGTAGGAGCCAAAGGCTTGGGAGTAATCCAAGGCTTTGGTGAACCAAATACTTGGGGGGATCAGGTCAATATTCAAAGCTTAAATCAGAACTAAGAGACCTTAATTTTCAAATGAAATTTCTGTTATGTTCACAGAGAGTTATGATGGGTTATTTCATGGTCCCTGGCCAGTTTAGGGACTCAAGATCTGGGCATGTGAATGGATGGTGAGGATAGGGCAGAAATGTAGGATAAACTCAATGCAGGGCAATCTAACAGTGACACTTTGAGAGGTGGAACTTAAAATCATTCAATCAAGGATAGCCAGACAGAGAGTTCTCATGGTCAGATTCAAAGCGTGCATTCATTCTGTTCAACTCAGCCCCAGGCAGCAGATGGTAATGGAAATTCTTGTCTCTCCTGTTGGTTTGTGTACAAGGTTCTAATCAGTGCATGGTGGCTATTCATGTTTCTGTTGTAATAAAATATCCATAACAAAGCAACTGAAGGGAAGTATATTTTTTGATTTTTAGTTCATAGTTACTGGATCCTACATCACTGCAGAGAAGTCACAGAAGTAGGAGTTTGAGAGAATTGTTCACATCACATTTATGATTAGGAAAGGAATTAACATGCATAAATGCCTGTGTTTACATCACTTTCTCACTGTTATTCAGTTTAGGATTTCCTGCCTAAGGAACTGTGAAAATGAGAGTGAAAGTTTCTTTCTATCTTAATCATGATAATTCCCTACAGATATGCTCACTGGTTAACCATATCTTGACAATCCCTCATAGATACTCTTCCCAGGTAATTCAACATTGTGTCAAGTACTAAAAATAATCATCATAGTGACCCAGTTTGTGAAAGACACTAAAATCTTCCTGGTTATGAAGAGTCACCACTGTGTCAGGGACAGCACAGGAAGTAATGATGAAGAGACACTTGCTGCTATCAGCAAGTAAGGGGTGTACTAAGTTGTGTGTACCTCAGCAAACAAAGCAGGGGAACTTTCAGAGGGAAAATCATTCATAGTCGTATATGACAGGTACGTTATTACATAAAGAGGCAAGAATGCATCGTACTTTCAGTCCAAAATCTTGGACTCTGAAGGTGCCAAAGGATTAGGCTTGACCACTTGACCTAATATAAAATTAAAAGTATGTAAGATAGAATGCAGAGAAAAGATAGTTAGGACAGCATGGTGGTAAATTCCTGGAACCTCAGCACCTGGGAAGAAGAAGCAAGAAGAGTATGGTGAGTTCACAGCCAACATCATCTACACAGAAAACATATCACCAACTAGGGTTGTACAGTTACCATGTTCCAAAGGGAAAACCTCAAGGAGAATTGATCATGGGTACACTGGGAAGAAAAGCACATAAAGGGGCCCAGGCAAGCTATGTTTTTCTTTGGGGTACTCACATTAGCTTTAGGCAGATATAGAAGTACAACTATGGCAGAGGATCAGGCAGCATAATCAAGTAGTCTTATTCAAGCTGTGGTCTGGTTGATGAAGCTTTGGTTCTGCTTCTGCATAGGAATCAGAAGGAATTTGTGATTCAGTCATAGCTTAGGGCAATGACTGAGCTCTCATCTTTAGGCCCTCAGTCTTGAAGGGTAATGATATGGTTCGTGTAGAAAGGCATACACTACTGATTGCCATGCTTTGCAGAGTGAAACTGGATCAAGTGCCTACCTCTATAAAAAGGACACAGACACAAAATGCAGGCAGAGAAGCCAATCTTCCACATGCTGTTATCTTACTTGTCTGCCCACCTCAAGAAGCCAGTAGTTTCTAGCAAGTGCCGCTTCCAAACAGGTTAACCAGGCACATTCTTGACTATACACATCTTGATATAATGCTTCTCCATCCATTGCATGTTGAAAAACATGATGAACAACAGTTTTAAGAAGTCTACTTTAGGTAATCTGAAATGAGTGAGTTGAAATGATTCTGTAGTTTTAGGTAGCTTCTTTTACTTTCTTCAGTTTCTCTTATAGCCATTTTGGCAAAACTGATGGCAACCTAAATACAAATTGCTGAACCTCCCTTGAGGTATATGAACTTTCCCCAGGAATCTTATTTCAGAAGAAGGGAAAGAATAAACTCTTTGTTTCTGCTAGTGGAGGAACTTGCCTCCAGGTGGAGATTTCACTCAGTTCTGACAGGATGCAGACTACTAGGAAGAGACTATAGCCAAACAAAGTTAATGGGCAAACCTACGTATTAACCAAGACAATTGTACATGACTTATCCTCTGTTTAAACCTGAAACTCATGGATTTGAGGGTAATTGAGTCTTTTTTTTTTCTCATTCTAGTGTGGTCAAAGTGATTAGACTCCTTTTCATTAATACTTCTTCATTTGACTTTTTGAGCATGGGTAGCTGAACCTGGTTTGTTAGTACTCCCTGGGGACAGGCTCTGACTCACAGCTCTAATATTATCTGAAATAAACAGCAAAGTTAGAGACAAACTCATAGTCATTTAAAAAGAGCAGCATCTTTTTTGAAAAGCTGAGTTGGTTGTCTCTAAAAGCACCTGCCTAATGGCTAATAGACCCTCCCTTACCTCTGAAAAGGCTATCCTGAAGTTCAAGTTGTCATGGAAACAACTTGAGACAATATGAGTGTTCCTCTTCAAAACCCATACAGAAAATGCTTGTGGGTCCCTGACAAGAGGGGTCCATCTCAGTGTGGAAGTGGGCATAGTCCAGGCTCCCACTCACTCTGACTGTCAGATCTAAGTGCTTAGCTAGAGGGTAGGTTCTATACAGTTCTCAGAACTGAGACTGAATGTGTTCCCCAGTTTTGGAATAAATTAGCCTCAAAACAGCATTTCCCAGCTGTACTTCATATTTTTGCTTGTTTATATATTTATCTGTGTGGATGCATGTGCAAGTATATGTGTGTGCATATGGAAGCAGGAGGTCAATCTTGGTGTTTTTCTCCATTATTCTTCCTTATCTTGATCTATAATGATATGATCTCTTTCTGGTTTGGCACTCTCAAATTTGGCTAGACCGGTTAGACATAAAGCATCAGGGACCATCCTGTCTCCCTTTCCTCAAAACTGGAATTACAAGCATATAACCTTATGTTCAGTGGAATAAAAAAGAAGCTTTATGCTAGTTTAGTAATCACTTTACCAAATGAGTTATCTATTACACCTCTCTTCATACATTTTCTTTTCTTGTCCTATCCTGCCTGTAGTTACCTGTATGGTTAGTCTAACGCAACCATGCATGATACATGCCATCACCACTACTTCAGCAGAATTTGGGAGGTAGCCAGTTTACAGAGTAGAAAGTTTGGGCTCAGAAAAAAGGTCACTTTCTAGAGGTCACACAGATGTAATAGATGTTCACCTTTTACCATGCCTTTAACTTCACTGTCAAGGTTCAGAATCTCTTGAGATCAGACACTGACTTCAGTACTCTGAGGTGAAAAGGACACTTAAGTAGGAGATGACATTACTACCTGCCCATGATGGTGAAATGTCACATTTATGACCTTATGTTCAGTGACCCTATGAATAAATGGCATTAATTTTTCCATTGTATGTTACTAGGGCAATCCCTTTCTGAAAGAAAACTTTGTCCATGGAATAGGAAGTGTTCTTAGATCAGAAATTGTGAAATTCTCTTCTGGAAAGGAAGAAAATAATGACAACTCAAGGCTCAGTAAGACTCCTATTTATTCAGAACACTGGTTAAAGTTGGCCCTTCATTCATTCACCTCCAGATACAGAAATAACAGATAACACCATTTGAAAGAGAGCCCTTGTATGGGTCAGGCTCTCTAGAGGAGCAGAAGTGATAGAATGAATGTACATTGAAAGGGGTGTTATTAGGTTGGCTCACACTAGACAACTTAGGCAGTCTAACATGATTGAGGATGAGAATCCAGTAGTTTCTCAACCCGTGAATTTGTCTCCTTCTGATGCTTAAGGTATGGAGGAACCCTATGAAGTCACAGTAAGAACAGGTTGGAAGGGTGAAAAGTCCCTCCACTTATGAAGCTTTGTTCTACAACCCTGAAACTTTATGAAACTGTTACTACTTTGGAACAAGGTGTTCAGAATAACCTAAATCTGTGTTCCCAGGCCATAGCCACTCATTTTGACTCCAGAATAAACTATCTCTTAACCTCTTTTAGGTGATAGTGGAATTTGTGTGTCCATATACGAATGAGTTCAATTGAAAAAAACAAACAAACAAACAAACAAACAGACAAACAAACAAACAAAACAACTCTAAAATCTTTCCCCAGCTGGGCATGGTGATGTGCCTTTAAGCCAAAGATACAGTTGGCAAAGGCAAGTGCTCTTTGATTTCCAGGCCACCTTCTTCTGCACTATATTCCAGGACTTTCAGAGCTATGTAGAGAAAAAAGACAAAACAAATCAACAAACAAACAAACAAATAAGCAAAAATCAACAAAACACAAACAAAACCAAACTACACACAAATACACTCCATACACATACACACACACACACACACACACACACACACACACACACAGAGAGAGAGAGGGACAAGAGAGAGAGAGAGAGCAAGAGAGAGAGAGACAGAGAGAGAGACAGACAGAAGAAATAACAAAAGGACAAAATCTTTACACAACACTCTTATTCTTTCTGCCTTCAAGCTAATGTGAACTGGCTACCAGGGATCCCAATAACATCTCAAATATTTGCTCTTAATTGATCAGAAAATCCAGTGTCTCCAAGGAAAATGGGCTCATTTATGATATCTCCTGGAACACTGGTCCAGAACAGGGCACTGAGCAGAGAAAGACAGAAGAGAGCTAGCCTCACACACTGTGGTAGCAGCCACTCTCTGTTTTACTTCCTAGCAATTAATTTCCTTTGTCCTTGTCAATCAACAGCAGAGGCAGGATATCTGTGAAGTGGAGTAAGAAGGAGACTGTGACTGCCGTAAGGATATGATGCAGGTTTGAAAAGGAGCCATTAAACATCCCAAAGGCGCCTAGAATGTGAGACATCAATTCTCTCCAGTGGCTCCATGTATTCTAAGCCCTGTGGGGAGCACGAGGCATGGAGCACTTCAGGATAGGGAGGGGGATCCTAATTGATGGCTATCCTTCATTGTCAGCCTAGTTGGATAGGAAATCCACTAAGAGGTATACAAGTTGGCACACACTTCCAAGAAAGAATTAGGTATAGTAGTTGCATGCTTTCAGTGTGGTGGGCATCATCTGGAGGCCCAGTGAGAAGGAGGTCCAGGGAGAAAGCAGTTGTTGTGAGGTCATATATCTATCATTTCTGTTCTGGCCACTATTTTTATATTTATACCTACCCTCTTGTGGTTATATTGATTGTACTTTTATCAACACTAGAACCCAGCTTCTTCAATGTTTCAATGAGAACTGATGACCACCAGTTCATCAAACTAGGACTTCTGAGTCATCCAATTTCAAGTACAGAACAATTACTGAGGTCTCTGTCTGCAGCCTGTGGGAGTTGAGCATTGGACTACCTAGCCCATATCATATAAGCTAGACTAATAGATCCCCTTTTATAATATATATTCATCCTATTGGTTTAATTCATCTAGAGAATTTTGAATACTACAATTATTTCTCTCTGTTTACCATTTACTTCTGCTTTCTTTGCACTGTTCTCCATAGTTCTGAGCGGGAAAAAAAAATTATAGACATTAACTTCTTTGTTCTCTGAGTTTTCTTTTAAATATTTTATTCTCTGAAAATTTTATACTTATAGTCTTAGTTAGAGTTTCTATTGCTGTGAAGAGACACCATGACCAAGGCAACTCTTAAAAAGGAGTTATAAAGTAGTAACTCTTATTAGCGATAGTGTATATGTTCAGCAGTTCGGTCCATTATCATTAAGGCAGAAACATGGCAGCGTCCAGACAGGCATGATGCTAGAGGAGCTAAGGTCTACATCTTCATCAAAGGGAAGTCTGGATCAGACTGTTTTCAGGCAGCTAAAAGGAGGGTCTTAAAGCCCACCCCCACAGAGACACACTTCCTCCAACAAGGCCATACCTACTCTAACAAGGCCACACCTCCTAATAGTGCCAATCTCTGGGCCAAGCATATTCAGACCTTCACACTTATATACAATCTATCTGGATCCTTAATTTAGTCCATATATCTTCTTGTTCCTGAACCCTCTCTATCTGTGATGACTTCTTTCTGGCCAAGGATAGTTAACTTTAATTGTGAACTTTATAGAACCTAGCATCACCTAGAAAGAGAGTTTCAGAGAGGGATTACCAATATTAGGTTGGCCTATAGGCATGTTTGTGGGGAAATGTCCTAATTAAGTTAGTTGATGTAATCCATTCCTAGACTGGAAGGCTTCCATTGGTGAGGAGAGATGTCCAGTTGGTGTCCTGTCTTCCTTGTTATATGATGATTGCACTTCACCTTCAGATATTTTAGGAAGCTTCTACTGCAGCAGGTTTCCACATGATCCCTCAAGTGGCCCTTAGTCTTACCTGTACCTCCCTGTAATTTTTCCCTGCTTTCCTCTTCCCTCCTGTTTGATATATGTCTTACAATCCTCCACCCCCTCAAATCCATCATCTATTTTACTTCCCCTTCCTAGGAAGGCCCATATCACCTACTCCCCTCCAGCTGCTTATTCTGTACCTAACCTCTGGTGATTATACAGATTATACCTTTATAAAGATTTAACATCTAACAACCATATATAAGTAAATATATACCATATTTATCTTTTGGCATCTAAGTTACTTCATCCATATATATATATATATATTCTAACACCATCCATTTACCCCAGAATTTCATGATTTTATTTATTTTTTAAATAACCTAGTAATGCTCCATTGTTTAAATGTACCACAGTTTCTTTATACACCCACTGATGGGCAAATAGTTTGTTTCCAATTTCTGGCTACTATGAATAGAGCAGTTATACAAATGATTGAGCATGAGTGTTTGGAGGAGGATAAAAGATCCTCTGTGCCAGGAATCAATGGATATGCAGCTTTCTTATTAGCCTGAAGAAGCCACTCTGTATTAAAGTTAGGCTTGAAAGTAAATGTAGCCCTGAGTTTCAGTTTCCTGAGAACTAAGTTTTGTTTAGGTTCTGTCTCCTAGGAGATAGATCCTTTCCCAGGTCAGGGTGACCCCTATGGTCAGCAGAGCTTAGATAGTTGCCTTGGGAACATGTTCTGGTGGCTGGGAACCTGTACTCCTTGGATTTTCCCACCCCTATAGCATTGCTTAAGCCCTAGTTACATTGTTTAAGAGTCCTTCTATATTGCTTAAGATTCCTTGTACTTCCTTCTCCTTATACCTTATAAAAGCATAGAAATAAAGTTAATCTTTGGAGCTTGAATGGAGGGACTCTGTCTTGCTCCCAGGTATCTCTGTGTCCTGTCTCCTTCTTTCAGTCCCTTCCTTAGGTCAATGTTGACTGACCCCACAGGCCAGGGCACTCTGTATATGCAGAAGAGAGATATAGCTAAATCTTGAGATAAATTCCCAGCTTCCAGAGAACCACCACACCGATTTGCATAGTGACTGTAGAAGTTGCAGGCTCAACAGCAATGAAAGAGCATTCCTCTTAGTCCACATCCTCTGCAGCAAGAATTATTATTTCTTTTATTGTTCTTGGCATTCTGACTGAAATACGATGAAATCTCTGAGTAGTTTTGATTTGCATTTCCCTGATGACTACAGAGTTTGAACATTTCTGTGTTTCTTAGCCATTTGTGTTTAATCTTTTGATAGCTCTCTGTTTAGATCTGTATCCTATTTTTAATTAGGTTGTTTGATTTCTTAATGTTCGGGTTTCTTTTCTTTAGTTCTTTAGATATTTGAGATATTAGACCTATATCAGATATGTAGTTGTTAAAAAAAAAAAATTCCCATTCTCTAGGCTGCCATTTTGTTCCTATAGACAGTATTTTTGCTGTTCAGAAGCTTTTCAGTTCTGTAAGGTTCCATTTATCACTGATATTAGTTCCTATGCTAACGATGACTTTGTCCTGTGCCAACACACTTAACCTTATTATCCACTTTCTATTGTATTAGAACCAGTTCTTGTAAAAGTGACTGGCTATAAAATTATTAGGTAATGGAACACTGAAATGTCTCAGAGAGTAAAGGTGACAGACAACCTGATTTTATGACTCACCTGAAACTTCCACGTAAAGAGGAGAAAGCAACACTCACAATTTTTCTCCTGACCTCCACACAGATGCTTAACACAAAAAGTAGTCATTGGAAAAAATAAAAGTAGTTATTTATGTAGCTCCTTCCTCTAAGTCATTTTTTCTCCTCTTCATCATCAACTTCCCCTTGTTCACTTCTTTCTGCCCCTCCTTTACTCCTCCCCACCCTTTTCCTCTTCCTTCCCTCTTTGCTATTTATTCTCTTTCTGCTACTCTTCTTGTGGATTTAACTTTTTAGACAGGGTCTCATTCTGAACCACAGGCTGGTGAACTTAGTCTGTAGTCAAAACTGAGTTTCAACTAGAGGCAGTTTTCTTGCCTTATTCTCCCAAGTGCTAGGGTTTCACGTATGTGCTACCAGTCCCTACTTGAAGCTTCTCTTAATATCTCCTTGGTTTAGGGAGAAGAGAATAGACAGTGGAGACAATGGAAATATACCATCTGCCAGAAGACAAAGATCACCAAGTTATACATATCATACCATACCTGTAACTGTTACAAGAAGTTCTCATGTGCAAGCATTGGGACAAGGCCACTCTAGATTCTTAGCATTGGTAGGGTGTTATAAAATAGTTGTGGTAAACTGCTAAGAACTAGTTTTATAGGAGTCTTCTGAGAGTTTAGGGTAAATTTGTTATTCAATGAATTAGCATTCATTAATTTGTATTTTGTAGAATTCTTCTTGAGATTGATGTGTAGCTAATTTACTACCGCCCATAGCTTTTATCCAGAGTGGCTTATTAAGGAACTTCTTGTAAACAAATGTAGTATTATCCCTGCAAAGAATTCTTGCTGATATAGTTTATACCTTCTCCTTTAAAGAGCCAGCTCCACTACTTTATTTTTTCATTCTTTTAGTTTTGTTCTGTTTCAGCTTAGCCTCAGCTTTAGTTTTCCTGGTGGTAGAATCCACCCCGGACCTCTAGCACACAAACTCTGGTAAACATTATTCTTGCCTCTTTCAGGTAAGACTCAGAATTTGTGTGAGTCAGTGTGTGTTTGTGTGTGTATGTGTGTTTGTTTATGTGTGTGTGAGTGTGTCTGTATAGGTGTGTGTGCATCGATGTGTGTGTGCATGTGGATGTGTGCATGTATGTGTATATATGTAAGTGGGAAAGAGTGTGCGTGCACATATTTGCGTGTGTATGTATGTGGGCCAGAGTTTACGATGAGTGTCTTTTCTAGCACTCTACATCTTATTTTCTGAGACCGGTCTCTCACTCAATATGGAACTCACTGATTTGGATATCCAGTTAGCCCTAGGGATACTCCTGTGTCTACCTCTCCAGAACTGTGGATGAAGATGCTTGCCACCATGCCCCTCTTTTTATAAGGGTTTTTAATGTAATTTTAAATGATTGCAAGTCAAGCATTCTATGGTCTATGCTCTCTCATCAGCTCCCATATTTAGAGTGTTATATTTAGAGTTTCACTCCCTTGTGCTTGCCCCTTTACCTTCAGCTATGTGATAGCGCTCATCTTTGTATTATTCTCTGAGTCTTTGTGGATTCTGGCTTTGATTGACATCTAGATTCTCGCTTGTGGTCACTCTCAATCTAGGTTTTACTTTCTTCCCAAGGTTTTCCATCACTTGTTCTCCATAACCTACTTCATCTTCTGGTGATTTCTGAGTTTCTTTCCTTGCACCTGTGATAAAATATCCTGACAAAAGCAACTTAAAGCAGGTTGGGTTTATTTTTGCTCACACCTCAAGGTATAGCTTATCATGGTGGAGGAAGTCAAAGAAGTAGCACCTGTTTGCAGCCAGCCACATAGTATCCAGGACCAGGAATAAAGCTGGTACTGCTGCACAGGCCTTTCTCCACTCACCTGCCCAGTGGCTCAATCAAGGACTGCTGCCACAGGAATGCAACCAAGATACTGCCCAGATCCAAGGCATGGTTTGAGTAGGCAAATCTCCCAAACAAGTCTAGATTCTGCCAAAAGAACAACACAAAGCACCACAGCCTGTTTTGCCCAGCAGGGATCCCTTTGCCCTTATCATTGTGGCTTTGTAGTCAGCCACAGATCAATCTGTTGCTTCTACTTCTGTGGGTCCCTCCCCTCCTTGTTGGTATGAGGTAGGTTTAAGGATTGTAGGCGGAAAGCCTTTGTAGGTCCCGGGAGGACCTGTGCAGAGGCAGCTGTTCTCCACTGCTTCTCCATATGGTGAGTGCATCTGGAACACAGAGGCTTTCTCTCTGTAAGACCTGCTACTCTACTATGCCAGAGATCCTTTGTGGCTCATTATGGTGAAGTGCACACTGAGTTCACAAATGAGTAGAATGGCTTTCAAAAGGCTCTTCTATGGATTTGCTCTGCTTCATTCAACATGTATTGACTGAAGACCAGCAATGTGTTCCATGCTGTGAAAGACAGAAAAGAGAGCTAGCTGACACATCCCGAGGAAGCTTAGCAGCTCAGCAGGGGCATGAGATTAGTGCACCAGCACTCAGACATGCAGAACAGGACTTGATTCAGAGGCACAAACAAATGAATAAGATCATTTAGAGTTGTGAGAAAATTCAGCAGGGAGGTGTAGAGGGACCGCAGAGATCTGGATGGAAGAAATGTATTAGGTTCATACCAGGTCTTGAGATTGATGGAACGATTTGGGTTTAATAAAAAGGAAGAAGGACAGTGATGGATAGGAATGAGCCCGTGGATTGAGAACAATTTGGCGCCATGTAAGTTGGTCTTCAGAACGGTTTGGCAGTAAAGATGATTTCCTTTGAGAATGCAGTAACATTGTCATCATTATTTGCATGTTTTGGTAGCATTCAAAAACAATTAGGATAAATTGTAACAGTTTTTCTGTCCAGATATTTTTTCAAATTTTCTTTTTTTTGCTTTTGTTCCTATATATTCAAAGTAAAGTTTGTGTGAATTTGTGTGTATGTTACTGTGTGTGTGTGTGTGTGTGTGTGTGTGTGTGTGTGTGTGTGTGTGAATAGGTATGTGGGTCAGAGGTCAAACTCAGGTGTTGTTCTTGAGACACCATCCACATTGTATTTGGAACAGTAGCTCTCACTTGACTGAACCTTGTCAAGCTAGCTGTAAGTTAAGCTTGCTGGCAAATGAGACCTAGGAATCCACATGGCTACCTCAGCAGCACTGTGATTAGACACATGCATAACTGTTTTATGTGATTTCTTTGTGATTACTAGTGTTTGGACTCAGGTCCCTCTGCTTGTGTTGCAAACAACTGAGTACTCTTCAGGCCTGCAGGGGAATTTTTACTATTTATTCCTCCATCTGTGCTCCTCAGGACCGGATAACCTGGGCCACTGTAAATGCCCAAGAGGGTTCCTTAGAAGTATAAATTAGACACAAGTAGCTTGGAATTTCTGAATAAGAAAAAGTCTGAGCAAGTGGAATCTAAGGAGATTTAATGATTGTCTCAGAATAGGTGGCATTGTCTCTATCTTCACATTTAGTGAAGTGAGTGCATTTAGAAAAAAAAAAAAATACAGTGACAACCAGAACACAAAGATCAAAAATGAAAAAGAAAATGTTTGGAAGTTTTCAGAATTTGGATTTTCTTTTCTTAAAGTTTTGAATTCATTGGAATGTGATTATGTATGCTTTGCTGCTCTGGCCATACTGGCAGTTTTGTCGATCATTTTTGAAGGATTTAAAACTTGCCTTCTGGCCAGCTTGCTGCCAGCCAAGACTCTGGGACTGATGGACAGCTGGAGTGAGCAGCCAGGCCTGGGCAAAACAAGTCAGCTCTTTCTATGATGTTATCTGAAAGGTGTAGAGCTTTTTCTGTTCAGTTGGAGTGGGACTCAAACACTGCTTGCATCAGAATCACCAAGGAGTTTTCCAAATTGATGAGAATCAGATCCATTAGTATTCTAGACATAGCTTTCTTTGAAGCTACCTAGAGCTCTTTTAAGGGACCTAGATTATGCCAAGCTCACTGAAAGACTTAAAAAGCAAGGCAGAGGGAGACAGGCAAACCTGATCTTTACCTTTGTTTTCCACAAGCATTCTCCTAACAGATTTAAACTAATAGATATTTATGTTCATAACACACACACACACACACACACACACACACACACACACACACAAAGAGAGAGAGACAGAGAGACAGAGAGACAGACAGATCAGAGAAAGACAGAGGGAGACAGAGAGAGAGAGGGAGAGAGAGAGAGAGAGAGAGAGAGAGAGAGAGAGAGAGACTGACTTACAGTAATCTGTTATGCAGTCAGGAATGAAAACCACTGAGACATGATCTTCTTTCCTGGTCCTCATTTTACCTTCTCCACTAGCACAAGACAAGCTGCATTTGGGAGGGCATGCATTTCACAGCTCTTTAAATAGAATTTTCTGAGGCTGTCCCAACATAAAGGTCCTGGGGGCTTACTCCACTAACATATTCATAGCATATGGATACCAGACCCAATAAACAAATCCAAACAACACTGTTTATCAGCTCCTTAGTAATTCTCTGACATTGTCTTTGACAATCCTAAAGCCAAGCATTGTCTTTTTAAAGTGTTTTTATTTGCATGTATATGTGTGTATAGGCAAGAGAAAAAAGAAAAGAACAGATAGTGTCTTTCATTACACAGTCACTCACCAATTAGGCTAAACTGGCCAGCAAGCCCCAGGGATCTTCTTATCTTCTCTTTCTCGGTTCTGAGATTAGAAGGCAATGCAGCCATACCAGACATTGCCACATATGTTCTGACAATTGAATTTCAAGTCTTCATACATTCATACTTTACCATCTCAGCCATATTCCAAGTTCTATAGTTCTGTCTTTTACCTGGCCTTTCTGATTTTGATTCTACCTGCATCTCTATTCAAGTTTTTCAGTTCTTTATGGGCTTAGAATGTCTTTACTTTAAAATAACTCTTTGTCTTTTACTTATTTCTGTGCATGTGCATCTGTGTGTGTGTGTGTGTGTGTGTGTGTGTGTGTATGTGTGTATGTGTGTGTGTGCGTGTAATGGATGTGGAGGCCAAAAGATGTCTTTGGATTCCCTGAAGGTGGAGTTACAGGTTGTTGTAAGCATTCCTGACTTGGTGTGGTTGGAACCAAACTTGTGTCCTCTGAAAGACCAGCAGGTTCTCTTTAAGTACAAAGCCATCTCTCTAGCTTGTGTGCTTAGCCTTTGTAAAGCCCACTTTGAATTCTGGCTTTAACTTTTCTTTTAGAAACTGACAATTTAACATAATACAAACTGTGTATATTGGTTTGGTGTTTTGAATAAGAATGGTCCCAGGAGGTCCATAGATCTGAACTTTTGGTCATTTGGGAGTGGCACTCCATGACAGGGATTAGGGAATATGGCCTTGTTACAGGAGATGTGGCCTTGCTAGAGTATGTCACTGAGGATGGGCTTTCGGGTTTCACATGTCTAAGCTAGGCACAGTGGTGCTTCCTTCCTTCCTCCTGCCTGTGAATCTGGAAGTAGAACTCTCAATTCCTTCTCCCACACCATGTCTGCCTATATACCACCGTGATTGCTATCATTATAATAATGGATTAATTTCCTGAAACTATAAGCCAGCCCCAATTAAATGCTTTCCTTTGTAAGCATTGCTGTGGGCATGGTGTCTCTTCACATCAATAGAACATTGACTAAGACAATTGGCAATTAGGTAGAAACACACACACACGATGATAATGTATTTGCCTATCATGAACAAAGCCTTGGGTCCAATGACCAGCACTTTGGAAAAAAAGGGGGAAAAACCTTTAAGCAAGGTATGGTAGAATATATCTGTGTTCCTAACTAACATCTGGGAAGAGGAGGACCAGGACTCAAGGTCATTCTCAGCTACTCACTGAGTTTAAGGACCAGATGTGAGACCCTGTCTCAAAAACAAATGAAATGACCAAGAAATAAACAAGCCATGTTTATTTATAAACTTTTTAAAATACAGAAAAGCAAAAACTGGAGCAATAAACACAATTTATCTTCCCACAATGCAAAGGTAATTGCTGATAACTGAATAGTTTTCCCTGCAGAGAGCCATGCAGGGGAGAAGATAAATGGCTTTAGAACTCATGAAATGTATCCCACTGGTTACTACAGCCACGTGTCTGCGCCTTGGTATCTTATGGCTCGAAATGATGGGTCCTGAGAACTTCTTGCTGTTATGGAGTTCTGCTGTGCTTGCTGCCCTCACATCCTTCTTATTCTCAGCATTCTATGAAAACTCTAAGGGGGCTTCCAGTCCTTCACTGGGTGCTCACAGTAATAATGTTTGATCTCTTTCAGGCATTGTTGCTGGAACATATTAATGAGTTAATCAATACCCTAGAGAAGAACTTAGAGACATAGAATGTCAGCAATGACCAGGACCCTTAGAAAATATTTGAGATTAAAAAATAAAAATAAAAAAGTTGTTAGTGAAGCTAGATTGAGATGTTTTTAACTACTGGATCTGATGTAACAAACTTAAGGAACATTTTACAATTCAGAGAGGCACACGTTTATTAGCTAAGTTGGTTAACGTTTACAGTCAGCGAACAAGAATAATGGCAAAAGTGGCTGAAAAGTTTGTCATCGAGGTTGGACTGGTGAGAACTGATTTCTTATACCCATTTTTGCACTCAACTTCTTGATATGATTTATTAAGAATTGCTGGGGAGTAGATATGCACTTTGAGAATTAAAGGTAGATACGGCTGATCTTTCTATACAAGTTTAGATTCATGATTCTAAGATTCTTACAAGATTATTTTTAATGATACATAATAAAATAATTTGTTCTTTCTTTGTAAATGCAAATTGCTGCCTGCCAGTAAGAGTAACTGACTGAGAAAACTACCTTATTTGCTTATACTATCTATAATATATGATATAAACTATCTATGATAATCTATAACAAGTTGTTTATTTACAAATATACATGTGTTTTGGGAATAATTTGTTTTCTTTACCTGTACTACAAAATGCTATTTCTTGTAAATGTATTAGAACACATACTGTTTTTCCATAATCACTCACTAGAAGAAATTAAAATGTAATCACATTGTATTTTATACTGCTTGAAAGATTTTGCTGTAATGTATTAACTATGGAAGAAAGAATACTGAGAATAAGAGCAATGATGACTCATCAAGGAGAAGCTCCCTGGGAGCCAGGTGGGAGTAAACTGATTGTTTATCCAGTCTCATATGCCTTCTGCTTAGTTCAGAGCCCTCATGGTTATCTTTCTCAGTGTTCCTAACTCTACTTTAAAAAACAAAAAACAAAAAAACTTTTAATTGATTTTGTGAGTGCATATGTTAGGGGGCTTATGCATGTGTGCATGTGTGTGCAGTGTGAGAATGTGTATGTATACATATATGTATGCATGTATGTATGTATGTTCATGGAAGCCAGAAGAATGCATTCTATCCCCTGGAGCTAGAGTTGAAGTGATTTGGAGCCAACCAACATTAAGGCTGGGAACCTAACTTAGGTCCGCTGTAAGAGAATAGGAAATCTTAACTTTTGAGTCATCTCTCCAGGCCCTACCCTCTCATTGTTTTAACTTTAAAATTAATTTTAAATGTCATATCAGCCATCACAGCTAATGGCAGTACAGGAGAACAGTAGTATAAAAGGAGGAATGGAGGTAGATAGCCAGCAAAAGGAGTGAGGAAGGAACAAGGAGATTTTCATAGGATGGAGGAAAGAGGGAAGATGGGCAACGGAACTTCCCAGAATAGCATTTGGGCACAGGTAGTTAAGAAAACCTAAGGAGACTAGTGCTTAGCCAAAGAAGCAAAACCTAGACTCTTCTCACTGGGCAGCTAAAGATGTGGAAAAGCCTCTGGGGCTTTGAAGCCCACAGGCTATGTTCCTTTCACCGAAGAAGAAACACTTGCATGGCTGTACAAGTTTCCTTCTCTCACCCAGTAATCTGGCATATTCATGCTTCCACAGATGCTTCATCAAGGTAAACAGAGGCATTATGGCCTATGGTTAAAGCATTAGCACCTTCATGTTATTTTTATGCTCATGAATAATTTAGTTTTCATAGTAATATTTCAATAACATAGCTGTGAATGTCATTTGTTTCCTTTTTATTTCAAGGAAAAATGATATCCAAATACTTGCATTATCTAAAGATTACAAGTTGGATTCCGATGGGGGGCCGAGTTGTTAAGGTTTTCACACAGAGATAACTTCTCAAAGTAAAGGTATGACTCGAAAGCATTGCCATGAGCTGCTTTTCCTTAACAGACTTAAGGCCTTTACTCAGACTGGTCATGCAGTTCTGATGGGTAACAAGGTGCCAAGTCACATGTCAACTTCTGGATCATCTTCCTCTTGACTGGATGGAAAGTCTCAGCTGAGGCTGCAGCATTAGAAACACACTATCCCCAGAGTCTAACTTCTTGAGTTCTTTGTAAATATTGGATAAGCAGAGAATTCTCAACTGAGGAAATTCGCAGGGCTGAGAAACACCTAAAGAAATGCTCAACTTCCCTGGTCATCAGGGAAATGCAAATCAAAACAAGTCTGAGATTCCACCTCACACCAGTCAGAATGGCCAAAATCAAAAACTCAGGTGACAGCAGATGCTGGCGAGGATGTGGAGAAAGAGGAATACTCCTCCATTGCTGGTGGGATTGCAAGTTGGTACAACCACTCTGGAAATCAGTGTGGCAGACCCTCAGAAAAATGGACATAATACTACCTGAGGACCCAGCTATACCTCTCCTGGGTATATACCCAGAAGATGCCCCAACATGTAACAAAGATACATGCTCCACTATGTTCATAGCAGCCATATTTATAATAGCCAGA
>CM052711.1:76502047-76521440 GCA_028551405.1 Uromys caudimaculatus | reverse complement strand
ATATCATCCTGAGCGAGGTAACTCAGTCACAAAAGAACGAACATGGTATGTACTCACTGATAAGCGGATATTAGCCCACAAGTTCAGAATGTCCAAGTTTCATTTAACAGTAACCGCTGGACTGAGAGTGAGGTACCAGATGGAGGGGTTGGAGAAAGGTCTGAAGGAGTGGAGGGAATTGGCAGCCCCATGGAGGGAGCAAGAGCGTCAATTGGCCTGACCCTCCCCCTGGTCGGCCTGGAGTTCAGACCACTAACCAAAGAATACACATCTATTGACCCATGGTTAGGACCACATATGAGGCAGAGGACGACCTCGATGGCCATCAGGGAGAAAGGAGAGGACTTTGGGCCTGAGGGTGCTAGAGGCCCCAGTAAAGGGGACTGTCAAGGTGGGAATATGGGAATGGGTGGGCGGGTAGGTGGGAGGAGGAATTCCCTCACAGAGGCGGGGAGGGGCAGAGGATACGGGTTTCCAAAGAGGAGACCCAGAAAAGGGGAAACATCGGAAATGTAAATAAAGTATCAAAAATAAAAATTAAAAAAATAAAATAAAATAAAAAAATAAAATAATAAAAAAAAACAACAAAAAAAACCACTATCTGCTCTTAGATGCGGTTCTTTTGTGTCAGTAACCTTCCCTGCACACTGCAGACAGGTGCTTGAACTCCTTCTGCCCACAGCTTTATGTGAACACATGAGTAGAGAGGTGGCTTGTCCAGGGGCCTTGGAGACCATGTTTAAAAATGTAGCTAAGGACTCCCCAAAGTGGTTTTCACAACAGGAAAAACGCCTAAAAGCAGCGAAGAAAGAATTCCTTGGGACTGCTGGATGTGGGGTCTGTTAAGCGTGTCATGTCATCAGGTGTTCCTAATGTTTTCACATTAAAATTCTAGCATTATAACTTTACAGTGCTATGTTGAGCTGTACTTAGAGCTATCTAGCCTGCACTCTTATGGCCTGCATGCTGTGGATTGCACAAGTCTGATAGTGTGGGAAAACAAGAAAACAGTGAGTGACTTTCAAGGGCCAGAGGACTAGAGGTACAAGACAAACTCAACTGAGGATATAATTAGAAAACCACAGAAAGGTGAAAATTCCCTCAAGTAAAACAAAGCTAATTGAAATGTCAACAGCATCAACTTGTATTCACAGAAAGCCAGTGTCCCATCTATGTCCTAAGAGCCTGGCTGGAAACCATTGCCCTGAAGTGCTTTTCCTTAATTGGCTAGGAAACCTATTCAGACTCCTTTTCCATCATGGATTCAATAAAAGCATAGTTACTTAACCTTGGTTGTTTGATGAAAAGAATGCCTCTAAGGGGGTAATTGGAAGAGGTAGGATTTGTCTTCACCTCACTGGCTTCATCTAATCAAAAATCAAACCCTGTCAAGGCCTTCATCTGAAGAATTGGAGGGGATCCAGGCTCCAAGCTTACAGAATCCTCAGAGTAAACTGCCTTCCAAGGTTTCCAGGAGCTGAGGGGAGAGAGGAAGTCCAGAGAGGAGAAGGTATGTACAAGGGAGGAGGATAGAGAAGAAGAGTAAGGAAGGAGAAGAATGAGAGAGAGGAGTGGGGAGAGGAAAGGAAAGGAAGTGGAGAGGAGAGAGAAGGATGGGAGAGACAGGAAATGAGGGAGGAGAATGGCTAAGAGCAGGGGGGAGAGGAGAATGGAGGAGGGGAGAGAGGGGACTACAAAGGGGAAAATAGAGGGAGAGGAGAATGGGAGAGGGAGGAGGAGACAGAAGAGATTAGGAGGAGGAGGAAGAAGAAGAGGAGGAGAAAGAGGAGGAGGAAAAGGAGGAGAAAGAGGAGGAGGAGGAAGAGGAGGAAGAGGAAGAGGAGGAGGAGGAAGAGGAGGAGGAGGAGGAAGAAGAGGAGAAGGAGGAAGAGGAGGAGAGAGAAGAGAAGATCCCACCCACTGCCCTCATCATATTCCACGGACCTCACCCCTTCAACCACCATTCTGGGGATGTCTCATCAGATGCATTTAGGATAATACAGACAAGCCCCATTTGTATCTTCTGGGGTTTTTGAACACCCATCTGCCCATAGCAACATGCAACCATAGAAAGAAACATGGATCTTCACTCCCTGAGTAATTTAACTAGTCTTCTCACAAGAAACAAGAGCATGCCCTATAAGGGAAGTGAACTACACTTTATTCATCAATCAGTAATCTTTTAAATATAACACCAAGTTTGGATAAGGAGGGACAGAGCCACCAGTAGGATCTTGCCCTAGAGGTTTATAGCTTGGTCCTATATCTTTTGTTATCTCCTGCTTCTAAATCTTCCCAGGATGAACTGGTCTTCTGTTTCTCTTCCGTCGCTTCCTTGCTGTCTTAGTTGCACTTGCTACTGTGATAAAATATCTAGACAAAAATCACCTTAGGGGAGAAAGGGCTCATTCATATTGCATTTCTCAGTTACACTTCATTATGGAAGGGAAGTCATGGCAGGAAGTCAAAACTCCTACATACATTTAGTTTGAGCTCCCACCTCTATTAACCCAATCTAGAAGCTTTTTCTATGACATTGCTAGAGGTTTTTCTACTAGGTGATTATATATACAGTTGTGTTGACAAATAAGATTCACCATCATTGACAGGTTTCATGATTGACTCAGGTCTAAGGGCACCTGACCTGAAGCAGTAAGGATACCCTCCTTACAGGGACCAGAAACAAAATGCAGAAATAGTGTCTGCCTCTGAGTTTGTGTCAGGATATAGTGAATTGTTTGCTGTCAAGGGCACTAAGAGCAAGAAACAGCCAGACTGGTGCTTATGGAACAAAACTTAATGGGGTGTGGATGCTCTGGGTACTGAGTCTGTAGCCCAGCCCAGCCAGCCACTCTGACCTGCAAAACCACAGACCCAATTCATGGTGTAGGTTTTGGGATAAATGGAGCTTTTATCAGGGGACTGAGGGTGGAAATGTCGCCATTGAATCTTCTGTAAAGGCTTTTTATTAACCAGCACTTTACAACATGAGAGCTATTGAATTAGACATCCATTAGCTTCCACTCCCTAGGGAAGAAGGATGCTTTCCTGAATCCTTGCAAACTGAGAGAGCCAAGAGGAATAACAGAACCCGTAGAGATGGAAGATACTCACTAAGGGGTGCTGACAGGCTGAGTCACTTCGCTTAGCAAAGAGGAACTTACCAGACACAAAGAAAAAGCCTGTTTTCTTATGAGTATAGATTCTTCTGAATGCCATCATGTTTAAAATGTTCCCCAGGATTAAGATCTTTTTGTGTACCATTGTCTCCCTATGTGTTTGAAGAGGAAAAACTTATCTTCACACTTTGGTTTTCTAGTTGTGGACTCGCTGTGTGTTGCACCAAGTGCTTACAGTATGGAACAAGGATTTTTGTTGCAGGACAAACCATCCATTTTAGGGTCAGCTTGGTCAGACTTTGTGTAATCCAGAGCAGCTGAAGCTGGTTAGCTCTTAGTTATTCTGTAATGTATATCTGCATCTCTCTCTCTCTCTCTCTCTCTCTCTCTTTCTCTCACAAGTAGGAAAGACCTTTGTCCTAGTGCTGGAGTGGCAGAGACAGGAGGATCCTTGGAGAACTCTGGTTAGCCTGCCTAGCCTATTTTGATGTGTTCAGGTTTCTGAGAGATTCTATCAGGAAGAAGGTGGCTGGCTCTTGAAGAGTGATACTTGAGCTTGACCTCTGACCTCAACATGCATGTAAACATATGTGCACATGCACCTAGACACCTAAGAATACACACACACACACACACACACACACACACACACACACACACACACACACACAAAGGAATTTAGAAAGAAAATCTAGGTTTCTGGATACAACAGCAAGTTCAATAGACAGAAAGCTGGGCAGGGTCTCTGAGGACACTTAAATCAGTGGTACTGTCCACGAGTGTCACATTTAAGAACACTATGAACTGCAGAAGGAACTCAGGCTTAAAACTTAATTATGACAATTACAAAAAATAGAAATTGTGTTTTCCATCACAACAAATTAGAAAATATTGAGTTTCCTAATAAATAGCATCCAAGTTTCTTAGGAAGGGGAATATTTTTGATTTGTGTAAGAGTTACACCCTGCATTGGTAAGGTGTGGCAAATTGATGAGGATAGTTTTGTGGTATTCAGGAGAGCTTTCTGGGCTCATGACTAGCATACTGTATTCTTGGCTCCTGGTGCAACCCCATAAGCCCTTGCCTCTTACATCCCTTTAACTAATGAACCCATGGCTTTTATCAGTACATGTGGTTCCTTCCTCATGAGGACCCACAGATAGTAGGGATAAGTCAAAGAGGGACATCCATGGTAGTTATATACACTACATTTATTTCTGTGAACAAATAACTTTGGCCAACTGTGATCATATACTGATATGTGTAGAGATTCCAGACAAAGCCATGAGATGTCCTCTTGACTTTCAAGGACATCTTGGATCTTAATCTCTTCATGTCTGGATGGATAACCATGATGCTGGGGTAGGAGGATATTGTCATACAAGCTGAAACAGTATAGAAGTTCTTAGAGGCAGCTGTATTCAGAGAGGATCCTGAGCAAGCAGGGATCTTCCTTAGAGCTAACCTTAAAATGAGCTGAGTTCCTTCTCCAGTTGTACATGCTCTCAAGAATCCCCTCAACCTCTCATGAAAACAGACCCACTTAAGTGAGTATGAAATTCCTCAGATCTCTATACCTAGCCATGGTGATAACTTCCATAGTCAAAACCCACATCCTACAGGATCAAGAGAAAAGGTCATTTTGGGAGTCATGTCACACAGTTTGAGTTTTTCAAAATTTGGTCCCAGTTTTGCTCAGGTCTCTTGTTTTCTGCCATAAGGAGGTTTTATATTTTGATCACAATTGTCTCCAAATGAATAAAGCAATTGACTACCTAAAACTGCTTATTTGTGTGTTTATCAGAGGCTGAAATACTAGAATACAAGGTCAGGTAGTGGGAGAAAATGAAAGGAAGTATCTATGGGAGGGTTATGTCCCCAAATAGTACTGTTCTTTGAAAAGTCAAGAATTTATTTTATTTAATTTAAAATAAATATTGAATCTTCCCCATTATCCACCACCCTACAAAACTTTTGAATGTGGAGTGCTCAACAGCCTAAACACTTTTAGTAGGCTAAAAACCAGCAAAAATACCAGTTGTCTAATGATGAATATCTGAGAATAGTTGTTTTGAGTAGCTGATTACCAGCTTGGGAAAAAAAAAAGTTTGAAAAGGTCTAAAAGTAAAATTTAATTTCTGTACAGAAAATAACATTAACTGAGTAAGTAGCTTTACCAAGTAGAATTAATTATCCAAGACATGAAATGGAATGGGACAAGCAGCATTCAGTTCATAGGCACATAGATCTAGTGCTCAAACTACTAGCACAAATTTTAACACAACATATGGCTAAGTCACTGCTAAACGTTCCATCTCCATCAAACTCTATACTCTCTCTATGGACCTAAGGCAAAGAATCGACACTTTGAGTTTAAGTGTCTCCTCGTGAAATGGATAAAATTCAATTAAGGTTAAATTAGACAAAAGATAAATGAAAATACTTCAGAAACATCTACTAGACATAGCCACAAAATCTGTGACACTAACAATGAATGAGATGAATCACATAGTCTTTAAATGATCAATTACTTAAGAGTAACTTTGTAAAATTCAAGAATATTTGCAGTATTTTCCACTGGGTTTAATAATTTATTAATGTCTACTATTTTACAATAGTAAAACAGAACATCAGATGAAAAGTTCATAGCTGCTACTATAAGCAAAATGGAATATGAATCACTGGGAATTGCTGGGTACCAGAGGCTACCCTACCTATCCAAGATCAGAATGCAAAGCGGAACTCCTCTGGCTGTCAGTTCCACTAAGGCTCCTTGATCTCATGCCTGGGGATGGTATGAGTTTGGTTGAACAGCACTATTTGCTGATAGAGGGATCAACATTTTTCTGCCCCCTAGACTTTCTTAAATATGTTCGCCTGACACATTTATCACTAGAACATCTAGAACACCTTGTATTCTCTATAAGAGAATTTGTGACTCTGAGATAACAAATGCAAATTTGATTTAAGGTTCATCTCCTCTTGTCCTGCTTTCTCCCATTAGAGGAAGTGCAGGGCGGGTGGAGTCTCCAGGTCCAGGGACCGCCCTAGGCTTCAAGGATTACCGCCGCAGCCCTCTTATTTGCATACACCACGGGGCCTGACATTGCGGGAGTGAGACCCCGGGGTCGAGCACCCCTGGCGCTGATGGAGTCCGCAGCCATGGAGCGCTGCCAGCCTCTTGGCTGCGGTGTAGGGAGGGAGCAGACGGAGATCAGCCGCAGGCACCCGCTGGCTCCGTTGTGCTCAGAGCATTTGCCGCGCTGCCGCCCTGTGCCCCTGCCTTTTAGGGCGTTCCGTTCTTCTCCAGAACCCAAGAGTCACAGCTCCCTTAGACAAAAGTTCTCTGATGCCAAAATAGTTTTTATCTTTATTCGTTCTGGATGGCGGGCAACGCTCCCAGGGCAGGCGGGTGAAGAAGGAGGGGAGAGAGAAAGCTACTTGGGTCAATGTGTTCTATTTATAGTTCTGAGAGGAGGGGACCGGGCTTGGTAGTTGATACTTTCCATTGGCCAGCTTGGGAGCCCTAATTGTTGCCTCATTTGCTTCTACACAAGTTTCACACGCCAGGCCTCTCTCCATATAGGGGTCATGATAGATATGAAGAATTTCCCAGGAGCGTTGGCCAGAAGCATAAATTCTGGTCACTGGTGTAATCTTCACTGGGTCTCCCAGGGCTTCTAGCTTATGCTCAACCAGGCGTTACAGATCACTGCCCCACATCCTCTGTCCATGTCTCTGTCTCTTTCTCTGCATACACATTGTGTGTGCAGGCTCATGTGTGCTTGTGCATGCAGAAGCCAGCATCCGACACTGCATCTCTTTTCTCAGGTATCACCCACCTTATCTACAACTTTTGGGGACAATCAGTGACTTTCACTGGCCTGGAACCAGGTATGTAAGTTAATTTGACTGGTCAGTGAATCTTGTGTTCTGTTTGTCTCTAACTCCAACAATTGGATTACAAATATGCACTAGTATGCCCAACTTTTGTTTTTGTGGGGTTCTGAGGGAATTATCTGTGGTCCTCATGCTTGCAAGGCAAAAACTTTACCAAATAAACTTTTTCCCTTGCTTCGTTCTACATATATTGTATATACATTTCATGACTATCTCACAATAATCAATGAGAGAGAGATACTTTTTAAATTTTATTTATTTATTACTGTCATCATAAGTGTGTATCTGTGTGTTTGTATGCACATGTGTGCATGTGTATGGTCTGTGTGTGTGTGTGTGTGTGTGTGTGTGTGTGTGTGTGTGTGTAGGTGAACATGCCATGGTACATATGCGGAGATCAGAGGACAGCTGGATGGCGTCAGTTCTCATTCCAACTTTATGGGGTTTAGAGGTACAACTCAGGTCCCAGACTTGCTCACCAAGCACCTTACCAGTAAGAATCTTTCTAGATATTTTTATCTCTAGGTTACACATGGGAAACTCATAGAGATCAGATGTAACCTACTGAGGCTCATATAGGAAGTGAGATGCCTTTGAGTTGGAGCAGTCCTGCTCTATATTGACAACCAGACTGTGACCAACACACTGTTTCCCTCTAAACTTGTGAACAGTTTATTTCAAACCACCATTGTTTGGTGAGCCAGCCAATGCAATACAAGTAAGATTATTTCTGCAAGTACATGGCTTACAGTTGTGCAATTCAATATAACACATGTATTTGAATGCCAATCAGCATAATACAGATAGTCAACTTGATAGAATCTTAAGTCACTCCAGAGACAAATCTGAAGGCATGTATATGAGGGATTTTCCAGATTAGGTTAGTTTAAGATAGGAAGAATAACGCAAAATGTGAGTGTTACTATGGATTAGAGTGCCAGACACAGGAAAAAGAGAAAGTAATCTGAGTGTCACATTCATTTCTCTATGGTTCCTTGCTCTAAAAACCATCTGGGCAATGGTCTCATTCTTCTGCTATCATGCCTGGCATTCAGTGAGAGATAACTCTGAAACCAAACTCTAATGAAAGAGAATTCTGCTTGGGCTAATGTACATGCAGACACCTGCTCCCCACCTTTTATAGAAAACAGCAGTGAGAGAATCCAGATTATATAGAAGTTACTTGGAAGATTGACCAAGAGGACAGATCATTTTGAAATAAATGTCATTTAATCATTCAACAGACACCATTACAAAGTCCTGAGTAAGTGGACAATACTACACACCATGGAACAGTAGACCAAGCATGAGACTCTTATCTCAATGATCCTCTCACATCACTTTCCTATTGGTCTTAGTTACTTGTCTTGTTGCTGTAACAAAATATCTGACATGAACAATTTAAAGAAGGAATGGTTTGTTTTGTCTGCTACAGTTAGTACCAGGAGATACAGTCTATCAAGGCTCAGTATGCATGTCTCCAGGAGTATGAGAAAGTTGCTGCCAGTGTGCTCTTGGTGAGCTAGCAGAGAATGATGATTCCATGCTCATCTCAGTTGCTCTTTATTCACTCGAGGGCTCCAGCCTATGGAATGTTGTTACCCACATTTATAATAAATCTTCCCATTTCCATTAATCTAATCTTAAAACTCCTCCACAGATACACTCAGTGATTTGTCTTCAAGGGAATTCTAGTTCATCTCAAGTAGACAACACATAATAACTATCACACTTTCTGATTCAAGTCAATGTTGGAGAGTTTATAAAGACCTAAATGGGTATATTTATATGAATGTGGCTTTAGGAAAACTTTTTGGTAGAATTATATGCCCACGTATGTCATACAACCATCTCCAGATCAACCCTCCTATTCCATGCTGTTTGAGGACATTTTTTCCAAGATTCTCAAGCTTTCACTATGTGGCTTTGCCATTTTGCTATACCGAGCAGGTTGTGACAGAATGTGGTGGGACATGCACCTAGTAACTGGAAAAATGCAGAAGTCTACCAATATGCAAGGAAGGCTGGGAAAGGTAGTCTTTGGCTGGCTGTCATCTACAACTTGTCATTGTAGGTGGAAGTATGTAACCTAATAATCTGTCCAATCTACTTAATAACATATATCTTCAACATCAAACTTTAATTTATGCCAAAGACTGGCTTATGCTTGTAGAGGAGCTCCTTAGAGGAGGGGTATTTAAGAGAGGTGAAAAGATAAGACTCAAAGGCAAATCTTAGGTTACAAGCTGATGGCCTATGTTTGCTCTCAAGAGATTTCCAGACTGCTCCCTCTAGAGACAACTCTCTCTTGCAATTTCATAAAACTGTATGGATAACTGATATCTTGCAAATCAAAAACCTAGTCTTCTGTTTACATATCAGGTCATCAATACCCTCTATTCCCTTTTGATCATCCCATTAATCAGTATCCTGACACCAACAGCTTTATTCTTAAAAATATTTTTTTAAACAGTGCAAATAAGTCTGTAGATATGCCTGCTTTTGTAAGCACAGACAGTGAGCGAGTTGGGTGGGATTCCATCCTGATATTACCATTTTCTACTATGTCTTGGCCTAACCTTGCTCTTTTCCAAACTGACCATGAACTCAAGAGTCTGCCTGCCTTTGTATTTATCTAACAAGCTGGCTCATAGTGCAGCTTCCTCTGATTTTTTTTCAGTCTACAAAGCTTCTTTTACAATTCATTTTGAATGCTTATGTCTTACAAAGATGATCAATTATACATTCTTGAGTTCATGTTTTCAGGGATCTTTCCCACAGCTTTAAGGGATACCTGAAGGTTCCAGAATGTCCAATTTTGCTAAGGCATTAGGCACACCATTGCTTCCCAAACTCATGAGGTCTTTAATTACCATGGAGTTATTGACCTTGACAGAGGCTGAAGTAGAAGCATAAAAATATGTACATTGTTAGATAAGCAAGCTTTATACCTACAGTAACAATCATCACTCATGGAGGCCCCCACCATGCTGGCTCTGTTCCAGGGGTGGGAACCAAGTCACACAATCTTTTACATGGTTAAGCTAGAAAATTACTTGGGAAATTTAAAATTTTTATTTCTCTGTATTTATGATATGAGTGTGTTTGTGCATGTGTGTGTATGGCATTTATATGTGTGAGTGTGGGTATGTACATGACAAGTTGGTTTGAGGAAGTCAGAGGAAAAATTCAGATGTCAATTATTTTTACATTTTTTTTTTTTGAGACAGACTATTTGCTGTTTGCTGCTCTGTAGAGAAATCTAACTATTGTAAAAGCCTCTGTATTCTCTTGTCTTTTCTTTTCATTTCATGGTAGGAACACTGGAATTAGAGATATGTGCTATCAAATATGATTTTTCATAGGTTCTGTGGGTTTAAACATAGGGTCTTACAGTGACAAAGCAAATGTTTGAAACAATCCACTTTCTCTGCCCACTCTCCAGACATACTTTACATTTACCCTAAGACTGTGAGATTAGAGAAGCTATTTCACTTGTCAATCCTGTTTAATATTATTTATTTTTATTATCATTTTCACCATATTTGAATTTTGAAAAGAAGAATCAGAAAGTAAACTGCCTGAAGAGAACTCAGACAACTATTCTTGATGGCAGAGGAAGTAACTCAGAGGAGTGAGATTACTGCTCGTTTAGATAGTCTGCCCACAAACTACCATTTACCTACTCTGTGTTAGGCACACTTGCCCTGCTGACAATATCTAACGAGATGGGATATCAAAAGTGTGTGTTTTCTACAGATTTTCAGTCAAATGCCAGCCCAGCTGTGGCCTTATTGGTTCTGTAGTTTCCGGAGGAGATCTGGCTTTTGCTTGTAAACATTTAGACAGGGAGGTTGCCCAGCTTCACATTCCAAGGAAAGAGGCTAATCTGTAACTCATACATTTTTCAATGCTGATAGATTTCCCAACACACTCCCTTGGGCCAGACATGCCTCTCCTGAGAGGGAGTAAAAATGACAATATGCTTTCTCTTCTTACTCTTTGTCTTTCTGTGCTGGAGACAGACTTCCATTAAATCTTTAAACAATTATTTTCTTTTTCTTCCCATTTTTCTTCCTTTTTTGATTATATCAAATTTAGAGCCACTTGACAGAGATAGGATTTAGCCCTATTCACTGTGCCCTCTATAGAGTACCCTGAACATGGATTTTCAGCAGCTCCTGTGTCAGTTTTCAGTCAAAACCATGGGCTATACTCAGCTATACATAGGACAAAGCAAAACCTGTTCGTTGTATGTAGAATGCAGACATCCTAAGGAACAGTGAGAAGCAGTGGCAATGAAATGTACCTTGCAGCTGTCCTTGATGTGAAGGGAGATGATGTCAACCTCATTGTGAGCCATGTTAGTGAAAACACAAACAGCAGTTAGAAGAAGTTGAAATTAAGTTTAAACAGAAGACCCCTAAACTTAAAGTTCTATCATTTTTTATGGATTTCTCTATGAACGTCTCTATTAGCCAAAACAATTATTTATACACTGGCACTGAAGATTAATTTTAGTTAGCATTTGTTTTCATTTTCAGAGGGTTTCATGAAGCCCAGGCTCAACTCCAGGCAGCTCAGGTTGCCAAGGATGACCTTGAACTTCTCATATTCTGCCTTCATCCCAAATGTAAGGGTGCCATGTGCCAATACACTTGGGTTTATGTAATATTAGGCATCAAATATTTTTTGTTTTATGGCTTTTAGGCAAACACTTCACCAGCTGAACTGCATCTATCACGATGCTAACATTTGTCTCTTGCTTACTAAATAATAGCCATTGTGTTAACTGAGTCACATATTATGTCATCTAGTATATCTAGCAAGTTCTTAAGCAAAGTGTTTTGATTGTCTACATTTACCAGCTGAGGAAAGGAACTCGAGAAAATATAAATGGCTTTCACAAGGTAGCTCATTTGAATTAGAATCCCTAATCTGGCCCTTCTTAATCATTGTCCTAGGCTGAATGATATCAATGGATCTCTAAGTGTTATTGCTCCCAGAAGAGTTACATTTCAGGAGGGTCACAGCAACCTTTCAGTGCTGGTTGCTTCCTCCTGTACAGTTCACCTGAGGTCAATGTTACTCTACTTCACCCTGCTGTTGAGGAGATGAAGGACCATGCTCAATTCTTCAAACCAAACTTCCACCCAACTTTTGGTTCCATCACTTTAGAAAATACAAAATCTTTGGACAAAACCTAGACAAATCTACTAAAAAAGGTGGTCTTTTTTCAACTGCTATACCCCTAGTCTTATTTTTTCCCTACTGTGTGACTCACTTAAAGGCTAGAATCTTCCAGTGCAGAGGCCATACAATGTTATAGAAGAACAGTGTGCTAGTAGGAGACACTGAATGGCCCAGAGAGGCAGTTTTGTCACAGCGGAAGGTATTTTACAAAGATGCCTCTCAAATCACATGAAGCATTTTGTGTGCTTGTTGAATGATAGAATGGTTAAATTGTGACCACATGGAAAGGGGAGTGTATCCCCCTCATCCTTAGTCCACACATGTGGTGTTTGGAGAGAAGAACTCAGCAAATGCTGTTCATGGACAGCACCAGGAGAAATCATAGTGGTCCTGGGAGATGGATTTGGTGGTTGCTGCTTGTTGACAGCACAAGGAGAGTCCATGAGGATTCTTTCCATGTGACAGATTTGCTGACTTTTTTCTCTCTCCTATAAAAACTCAATATTTTGGGACTAGGGGGATAGGAAAATATTTGCTGAATAAAAGGAGGCCTGGAACTAAATCCCCAGTACCTATATAAAGCTGGACATGGTGGTGTGTACCTGTAACCCCAAAGCAGGACACAGAGAGATGAGTCTCCCAGAGAATTTGTGTCAGAATATAAAAAGAAGACACACAACATGACCTTCTGTCCTCCACAGGCATACAAACAAATCTGCACACCTCTCTCTCTCTCTCTCTCTCTCTCTCTCTCTCTCTCTCTCTCACACACACACACACACACACACACACTCACACACACACACACACACACACGCACACATACAAACACACATCCATACACAAACACACAATACATTATTGAAACAACACAAACTCCACAAGAAATATGCACAATTACATTATATTAATAAAAAATTGTAAAGGAGACTAGAATATTAACTACTAGTAGTCCCTCCAACCAGGCTTTAGATGTCAATTCTAGCATCACAAAAGGGCAGTGTGCAGACACAGGCAGAGTACCTTTTTTACGTGTGTTCCAGGAGTCTTCAGGGGACTGGGCTCAATATTTGACTCTGCTGGAGATCTTTGGAACAAAGTAATAAAAAGGAGTTTTTGGTTGGCTTTGGGGGAACTGTAGGAGGAATGAAGTTTTTTGTTAAAGAGTCTTAGTTTTATGCTTTTAATTGATTATTTGGTTAGCACAAGAAATGATAGTTTTCATTATGGCACCTTTACATTTACATATGATCATACCTTGTTCTCATTGGGTTTTCTCCTTATGGCCCGTCTTCTAACTTCCTCCTTCATTTACCCCATTCCTTTTCTTCCAGTTACTTACAACTTCAACATATTCTTACTCTATGAGCTGCAGGTAAGATTTCAGAAGGGAAATGATCATTAATTTCAGTTACCTCATAGTCTAATTTTATTTCTTAAATACCATTATTTATTCATTAACCTTTGGACTAATCATGCTTCACATTTATTGGATCCAATTATGCTTTTTCTCCCACACCTGTGAAACATGCCACTTTCCTTATTTAAAACTTTGTGAGACACAATCTGTGATGCTATATTATTCTAGGCATGGAGCCTTACAGCCCAAAACCACAGGAAAAGCTTAACAGATTAATAAGCTTTTACCTTTGCCAGCCAGTTTAACTCTTATTATTCTGTTCACAAACTTCCTGGGGGTAACAATTGTATTAACAATTGGAGGTAGCTGGGCATAGTAGCACACACCTTTAATTTGCAAGTTAAGCCATCCAGAGACCACTACAAAGGCACTCTTGAAGGTAAAAAGAAAGACTCTATAACCAGAGCCACTCTGTGTTTGTGGAAGGGAGATGGACCTGAGGTGTAGGAGGATAACTTTTCCTGCACAATCTTGGCTAGGGTAACTATTACCCTTTTTCAAAGCATGGCCAGTGCTACTCTGGGACATAGAGAGGAGGAAAGATAACTTCTTCCAGTGGTGCTGAGAGAATAGGCTGAGCTCTGCATTGCTCTATTCCTCACTGAATCAAGAGGATTCAAGTTCCCAACATGAGGGTATAGGTCTTAAGTCAGGGAGGTTGTTTTGCACCAGAGAAAGCCACTGGTCAATATAGGAAAATTGGCTGGGCTGTCTGGGGTCTCCATTCACCATAATCTAGATAGCCTGAACCATCTGGTAATCTAGAATTTTTTCATTGGCTACCTGACACCAATGGAGGGCCAATCTATCTCACAAAAGACCTGATGTTTTCTGGATGAGAAATATACACCATATCTATCCCTATCTGCAAAACCCTCCTTGAGTTGTGCTTTGTTCAACCAGCCTTCACCATGCAGTATCTCCTCCCCACCAGAGGAAGGCTAATGAGGAAGTAGTAAACTATCTTGTGGGCAGAGGTGGTTCTAGTGACAGTGGTCTTTGGATTGCTCATTCCTTTTTAGATTTGTTTCTCTAATCAATGGAACTGACAAAAATAAACAGAGAGACAAAAACACAGACAAACAATAAAGACAGTCAGAGGTGGCCACCCCACAGATTTAAATCAGGCAGTCCATTGATATCTCACTTGGATCCTAAACACCAGAATCGGTGCCATGCCCATTCTTTACTAAGTACCCTGTTCAGAAGGCACCATAAACAGACATACCTTCTAAGGCAACAGGTTCAGTTGATTCACTGTAATTTTCTGTTTTAGGTTGGAGGTGTGGGGTGATGGAATGGACTAGAGGCCAGGGAAGTTTGCGGAAACTTGGAACATCTCCGGGTGTGCTTCCCCAAAGAACAGTCTGATTTCTACTTGTTTTAGAGACAGAGGAAATCTAAGACCCCCAGTACCTCAGTATCATCTCAGTCTCTGGGGATCTTACCATTGCCTCCAGAACATTGTAAAGGGATCCCAAAAGAGACAACTTAAGCATACTCTTAAAGCTGTAAAGTATTTATTGCTAGCCTGTAGCTCATGGGAGAACTTTCCCAAAACAGGCTTCCTAAAGCCTTTGAAGCTTTGGTCTTTTATGCATAAAAACCAGACTCTGTTTGTCACACTTTAGGTAACAAGAAGCAGAAATACAGAAGCTAAGATAAAAGAGTAGCATATTTGGAGACTTTCCTGGAATTTTGGCCATGTCTTTGATGAATCTTGTATTTGTTCTCATTCTGGCAATTGTTGGAGCTTATGTACTGGGTTTTAAAGTCATAATTGTGCCTCTAACATATCATCACTTGTGCTAAGGCATGGGGTTTGTAACACATGCTCTGTCTCTTCTTGTTACCATGCTAGCAAGTATTTTATAGTTGAGATAAGGTTTGCCATGATTACTATTGTCAAAGTATCACTTGGAAACAAGCCTCTGGCATGTCTGAAGAGTTATTATATTAGGTTAGCTGACATATAAAGACCTACCTCAGCTGTGGGAGGCACCATACTATTGTCTGGCATCCTGAAGTGAATGAGGAGAAAGTGAGCTGAGCACCAGCATTCATTTCAGTCTGCTTCATGACCCCCGATGCAATGTGAATGATTTCCTCATGCCCCTGTTGCCACGCCATCCACACCAGGATATGATGAACCCTCAAGCTATGAGTCAAAATAAAACCTTTGTCCCCTTTAAGTTTGTTTTTTGTCCAGAATTTTGTCACAACGAGACATGCAATCATCAAAGAAAAGTGAGAAGATTTGTAGGAAAATGCTTTGAAAAGGTATGACAGTGTCTATTTCTTCTGCCCTAAGTCCCTTGAGAATATAAGTTCCATTATGGCCCATTTTTTCTGGGAATAGCATGTTTTTACCACTACCATTTCAGAGTCCAGACTACTTTGGCACAGTAGCTATGGTAAGTAATGAGCAGAACAACACAGTGATGGTCAGGTCTATGATAATTGCAATGAAATTATAAACAATCCACACCAGATGATAGAGTGGGAAGTCCACCAGACTTTCACCTAGAAGTCTAGCCATAACTGTTTCTTGCCTTACCTCACCTTTATGTGATCTTGAGATATACTAGCATATGTAGAATATGCAAGCTTAATTGTAAGTGGGACTCCCTGAATTGGCTTCCATGATGTCCTTTATAATGAACTAAAACCTTTTGCTAATGTAGCTGTTTTAGGGTTCTATAAGTAACCTCTCAATCTTGTTCTATATTAGAAAGCCCACTAAAGTCACTGGTTTGACATATTAGGCTTTGATGGAATCATAGTTTCTTCTTTTATTTGGTACATTAACTGCATGAATAGACATTTGTTGTTGGTATCTCCCCTGGAAAAGTCAATGCAGAAATGTAGATCATTTTATTTTCTATTTCGTGTGGTGGGTGTGTCTGAATGTGTGTATGCTAGTTCATGTTTTGTGCATGTACAGGTCAAAGAAGGGCATCAATGACCACCACATTTTGGTGTAAGGTTTCATTCATCTTTAAGTTCTGTTTGGTTTGGCTACTATGGAAGCCATCAAGTCATTCCAGTCTTTCTGTGTTCCTTCCAAAGTGTATGCATTGCAGGAAATTAATCTACAATGATACTATAACTATATTACCCAATTAGAACTATACATTCAAGAGGCCGGATCACCAAACTGTCTTGAGGTTTATGGACACAATGTACTTTTAAAACCCACAGAGCATAGACCAAATGGCCTGGGCATAGGGAAGTTTTCCTCAGAATACTAAAAACAGGAAGTAGATACACAGTTGTAATTATAGAGAATGGGACTCCTTATTTACACTTTGCTTTGATCGTATCTCTAATGAATTCCCAATAATGGCACATGTGAATTGAAAAGGCCTTAACTACGTTCTATACCTTGCCATTCTTATGAGTCAATTATAAGGCATCTTTCGATGCTGAATGCTGCAAACTCCAGACTCTTTATGTGGAGCATGTGTCTTGCCAATAATAATAATCTTCTAATTTCCCACAGATAAGGAGGGGAAGTTTTAAAAGACAATGAAAAGACAACTCTGTGTGCTTCTAAATGCAGCAGCTGGTATGTGGTAATCTGTCATTTGCCTGTCATCTGAATGCTATACCTTTACCCATGCAAATGTTTCTCCTCTTCTTTTACTATTACTACATTTCAGAGACTGTGTAGGAAATGAAAATAGCAGTTAAATGCACTTGTGATGCAATCATAAGGACCAGAGTTCCGAAACCCATGTAATAAGTCAAATAAAGTAAAGAACACAAATAGTAAAGGCTTTTAGAAAGTGCTTGACACAAAATCAAAAAAAGATGTTAATAACTGGTTCCCACCCGTGTGGTTATTTGAATGAGATGTCCTCCATATTCTCAAGTATTTGAGAACTTAGTCTCTTGGTGGTGGTGTTGTTTGGGGAGACTTATGTGGTATAGTCTTAGCTGAAGAAGTATGTCACTAGGAGTGGACTTTAACATTTTCATTGCATACTCTCTGCTCTCTGTTTGCAGTTTGAGATATTGACTCTCAGCTGCTTCTTAAGCAGCCTTGTTCTGTCTGTTGCCCAACTGACTCTAATGGACACTTATTCCTCTAGAAGTATGACCCATAAATAAACCTTTCCTCCTAAAAATTGCTTTGGCCATAGTATTTTTATCACAGCAAAATAAAAGGAACTAAATCAATCTTGTTTTCTTTTCTCTTGTTGTGTTTGTGTGTGTGTGTGTGTATGCGCGCGCGCGTGTGTGTGTGTGTGTGTGTGTGTGTGTGTGTGTGTATGTGTATGTACACTATAGGTGAATATGCATATATGTCTGTATGTGGAAGTCAAAGTGAAAGACCTGACCCCCTTATGAGAAAAATTAGACCCCTAGCACACTTGGAGCCAGAAACAGAAATAAGACCTGGCTGCATTCTTTCCCCTAAGAAACGGGTGACCTTGGCCTGGCCCCAGGACCAGAGGCACAATACTTCATTAACTAGCTAACCACAAAAATGTTTGTGAAACTGCCTTGTGACTAACTTAGAACATTCTGTACTTCCCCATAACGCATATTTTTTTGGTTCTTGTGTTTTATTTTCCTTTAAATACCCTTGACTTCAGCTGCTCAGGGTCAAACTCCTCTGCCTCTGTGTGGGTTATGAGCTCGACCCCAGTGTACTGGTCCCCCGAATAAACCTCATGTGATTGCAGCAAGGACGGTCTTTCATGAGTTCTTGGGGGGTCGCGCCGTCCCGAGACTTGAGGGAGGGTCTCCCTAGCTCGGGGGTCTTTCAAAAGGTTAAACTTGGAAGTCTCCCTTCATCTATTGTCCACTATGAGTTCTTTGAAACAGGGACTTTCACTGCTGTGAATATTCCCAGGTATGCTATTCTGTTTGATCAGCAAGATCCAAGGATACACCAAATTTCATCTCCCCAGTGTTGGGAATCCTAGAATGTGCCCCCACATCTGGATTTTACTCTTTGTGTTTTAGGGATTGAACTCAAGTCCTAATACTTAGATGTATTAACACACACAAACACACACACACACACACACACACACACACACACACACACACACACACAGAGTTTATCAATGAAATATTCTCTTAGCCCACATAAAATTTTTTCCTTTGTTGCATTCTTCTTTGTTATTAGCTATTTTCCAACTATGAGCCTGTATTAATTACTTAGAAAAGTAGGTAAAAGAATATCATGTTTTATGTGGAGGTCCTTGATCCACTTGGACTTGAGCTTTGTGCAAGGAGATAGGAATGGATCAATTTGCATTCTTCTACATGTAGACCTCCAGTTGAACCAGCACCACTTGTTGAAAATGCTGTCTTTTTTCCACTGAGTGGTTTTAGCTTCTTTGTCGAAAATCAAGTGACCATATGTGTGTGGGTTCATTTCTAGGTCCTCAATTCTATTCCATTGATCTACCTGCCTGTCACTGTACCAATACCATGCAGTTTTTATCACTACTTCTCTGTAGTACAGCTTGAGATCAGGGATGCTGATTCCCCCAGAAGTTCTTTTGCTGTTAAGGACCTCCACATAAAACCAGTTACACTGAATCTAATAGAAGAGAAAGTGGGGAAAACTCTCAATCACCTGGGTACGGGGGAAAAGTTCCTGAACAGAACAACAGTGGCTTATGCTCTAAGGTCAAGAATAGACAAATGGGACCTCATGAAATTGCAAAGCTTCTGTAAGGCAAAGGACACTGTCAACAGGACAAAACGGCAAACAACAGATTGGGAAAAGTTCTTAACCAAT
>CM052711.1:76461427-76491874 GCA_028551405.1 Uromys caudimaculatus | reverse complement strand
GTCTACAGAGTGAGTTCTAGGACAGCCAGGGCTACACAGAGAAACCCTGTCTTGAAAAACTAAAACAAAGAGGAAATCCCTGGGACCACGTTGTAAAGGACCCCACTTTGTGATCTTGATCACCCTGATGGCTGTGAAGGTAGATGGGATTCAATTCTGGATGCATCACTCTAATCTAAAATTCTCTTCCTGGAAACATCAGTACTGAGACCAGTGATGGGTTATCAGAAAATATCCACAGGAACAATTAAAAATAAAGCTGGTGGGGTTGCCATTCCAGAGTCAAAATCTCTGACCCAGAATTGTTCTTGTCTAAAGGAACTACAGCCAGATGGATCATTCCAAAAGCCCCAGGGATCTCCCTTTCTCTGCCTTCTCAACAGAAAAATAAACTGCATGTGCTCCTGTGTCTGGCTTTTTATGTGGCTGCTAGAAATCTAAATAGTTTTCCCCCTGCCTAAGGACTGGACATAATGGTGGAGACCCAAACTTAAATCTAGATGTTGATCTCTTTTGATGAACAACTTTGGAACTGGCTTTAGATTTTCATTTTGAAATGGATAGAATCTAGTTCTCACTTTTAACCTACCTCCTAAGTGTTGTTAAGATGTTAGAATCACAGCAGACAGCTCATAGTCAAAAATGGACTTTCCGTCTAGGTGTGAATGTGTCATTTTCTTCTTCTCTAAGAGTTAAACAAGATATGTGCATGTCCAGACCTTTTCACTTTCTTCTTTTGCTCTATGTTGGTTTCCCTACTCTTTCTCTGAAGTCTTCCCCAAGCTTGGCTGCATGACGTCATGTGATCTATCTCGAAGTGTGTAGTACCAAATTAATTCTCTTCCTTTATTCAAACCTCTTATATATTTTTTGTAATTCTATTTTTTTCATCCACTGATCTGTACTTTGTTTTGTGTTTTTATTTCTGTAAAAAAATTACAAGAGATTAAGAATTAAAGACTAAATTTTAATAAATATCTAAACAATATAAAAATAAAAATGTTATAGCTTTGAAAAAATATATGACTGAGCACATATATTTACATACATATATTTACATATATAAAATTTATTTTCAGCACATGAAATTCAAAAGTGTCCGCTTGCTCACATTCCTGCTCCTGCCAAACACTACATCATTTGATGCCTCTATGACTTTGTCATTGCTAAAATGTAGATATATGGGAATAGGGGTGTAGACAGAAGCATGAAAGCTGGTGATAACAACTATAGTGGTTAACAATGCAGAGAGGCATTTTAAAAATACAGAGGTTTATGAAGTGCTGTGTATCTAAGTATGTGTACAAACACATGTATATTCATATATGTGTTGACCAGAGATCAATCCCAGATGTCATTTTCAAGAACTATGCATCTTGTTCTTTGAGACAAGTTTCTCCTTTGCCTGGAGCACACCAATCAGGCTAGACTGGCTGGCCTGTGAGTCTCAGGGGTCCATCTGTCTCTTCCTCTACTAGTGCTGTTTTTCCAAGCATGTGCTGTGATACCTGGCTATTTTCTCTGAGTGCTCAATATCAAAGCCAGTTCTTTATGCTTGCACTATAAACACTTAAGATTGGTAAAGATCTTTTCCCAGTCTATTGGTTGCCATTTTGTCCTATTGACAGTGTCCTTTGCCTTACAGAAGCTTTGCAATTTCATGAGGTCCTATTTGTTGATTCTTGATCTTAGAGCATAAGCCATTGGTATTCTGTTCAGGAGCTTTTCGCCTGTGCCCATGTGTTTGAGACTTTTCCCACTTTCTCGTCTATTAGATTCAGTGTATCTGGTTTTATGTGGTGATCTTTGATCCACTTGGACTTGAGCTTTGTACAGGGAGATAGGAATGGATGAATTTGCATTCTTCTACATGTAGACCGCCAGTTGAACCAGCACCATTTCCCAAAAGTTCTGAATATCCAAGATTCACTTCACAGCAACCATTGGACTGAGTGTAAGGTCCCAGATGGAGGAGTTGGAGATGGGACCGAAGGAACTGAGGGAGTTTGCAGTCCCATGGAGGGAGCAACAGTATCGACTGGCTTGAACACCTGATGCTCCTGGAGACTGGACCATCAACCAAAGAATACACACGGAAGGACCCATGGCTCAGGCCACATATGTGGCAGAGGAGGGCCTTGTTGGCCAAAATGGGGATGAGAGGCTCTTGGGCCTGGGGGTGTTAGATGCCCCAGTATAGGGGAATGCCATGGAGGGAAGACAGTAGTGAGTGAGTGAGTGGGGGAATATCATCATGGAGGCAGGGGGGATAAGGAAGTAGATAAGGAGTTCCCAAATGGGAAACCTGGAAAGGGGAAAACATTTGAAATGTAAATAAAGTATTTTAAAAAAGCAAGTAATGAGTAAAATAATTATATTAATAAAGTATAAAATCTTAGTCAGTTCTTAAGACATTTATCAAAATCATATAAATGTTCTAAGAAAGTCTCATTGTTTTAAATAGTGTACTTTATTGCACACATAATTGCCACCTCAAGAAGTTTGTGAACTTATAGTTATGAAAAGCCATCTTTCAGTCTCATTTTTTTTCCACAGATCTCTGACTTAACATAGTGCTTTTGTGAAATATGAAGTTTGTGGTTTTCACTTTGTCTTTCATTTTCCATATTGGAAAAATCAATTCACTTTTATCTCGTATAAATACTGTCATTTTATCACAAATATTCACATTGAGATTTAGTCTGTATTGCAATTCTAAATACTGGCCCCCAAGGTCTGGTTGCCCCCAGGAACTAGACAATTATCACACTCTCATATAATTAAGTAATGCTATGTGATCTTGCTTCTTAATTTAAAACTATTGGTTGAATAAAAATGTCAACAATCTATGGCTGATCAGAAGAGAGTTAGGTAGGGCTTTGGTTCCCAGTCCTGTGGTGTGAGGATGATCAAATGGGATAGGAGGAAGAAGGGGTTTTGGGGAGAGGAGAAATCAGAATGGAGCAGGATCCTGAAAATATGGCTTTGAGAGCTGGCCAGTTGAAGTCTAAGTGGTCTAGACAGAACAGTACACGTCATGTCATGGGGTTATTGGCTGGGAAGTAGAAATAATTAGCACAGAGTAAATATCTGCCTAGTCCTTAAGCTTTCTAAATCTTATTATTAACAAAAATATTCTGTATCTTTTATCTGAAAGATCAAAGGCAGGCTAGAAACCCCTAGCTGAGATGATTATTGCAGAAATTTCATACGTTAGTTAAAAGGCATTGTTTTCTTTTAAAATATTCTTAATAAAATACACATTTATACTTATATCCTCCTGTTGTTCCATCCCCTTTTGCTTACTAGGTTCACTTTTTCACGATTTAGTTTTATTTAGTTATGTCTCTGTGTAAGTATGTAAAGTGTTTGTGGTAACCTATGGAAGTCAGGGTAAGGTGTTGAGTCCTTTAAAACACAAGCTATAGGCAGTTGAAAGCTTTCTGACATGAGGGCTGTTAAAAAAACTCAGGTCATCTGGAGGAACAGTATGCATTCTTAACTGTTATTACCCCCTTAATATAATGAATTACTTGATATTAAATATATACTAATAAATAAACAACAAAACAACGTAAGAAATGTGTTAGTTTTCAAAAAGAGGATTGAATTCAAATTACAATTATGAAATAATGTAACAAACTAAGGTTATCTTTTTATACATCATTAAAATATGAGATTCTTGTTTATTGCTCATCTTAGGCAAGTTTTCTTGCAACTTGGATTGGTTCTTAATATATTCATTCATTTAGTTATTGTTTGGTATGAATATTGCCTTGGTCCAAGAGCTTGGTCTTGAGTAAATGGATGTATTGTGTTCGGTCAAAAATGGCTCAGGACAACCATGCATCTTAAGCTAGCATCCATATTTTGGAGTACATGTCCCTTTATCCTGGTTTCTATCACATCACATAAGGCATGTTGCCTTCAGGGATGGTGGTCCCTGACTCTCAGTGTTCACAATACTGTAAAACACTAATGAAACCTAGAAAAGTTCTCTGTCTATCTCTGTCTTGATCTCCCTTCTTTAATCTCTGATGGTGCTGGTAATGGTTGTGGTCGTGTGTGTGTGTGTGTGTGTGTGTGTGTGTGTGTTATATGGGTGAGGTCCAGAGATCAAAGTTTGGGGGAGTCATATCTCTTCTTCCATCTTGTTGTGAGTCACAATCTCATAACACCATCATGGTGGACTGGGTATCTCTGAAACTCGGACCCAAAAGAAACTATTTTTCTTGTACATTATTTCTGTCAGGCATTGTGTCATAGAGGTAGGAAAGGAACAAATGAATCCTTAGTTCCAAGATTAGAGTGCTCAGTAAAGCATATTAACTCAACGTGATGACTCATATTCTACTATTCTCTAGTTTGGACCATCGTTAAGGAACATGTGACTTTCTATGAGTTTTTCCTGCATTATACCTCCAGATTCAAGCATATTTTAAACCTCTTTGTGGGTTTGTAAATATACTAGAGTACTGAGGGCTTATGTCACTCTTGCAGCCTTGTTAGGAGCTGGCATCATGTTCTCAGGTCCTAGTAGGTATATGTTAATGAGTGTGTCCTTCATACTATGGTTTAGAAGGTTGTCCTTTCTCTTCATTCTTGTGTGTGTGTGTGTGTGTGTGTGTGCTTGTGTATTTGTGGTGTATTCTTGTGGGTCTGCAGGATGGATTTGAGGAACAAAGTGTCAATGATAGCTGTTTTCCTCTCAGATTCTCTATGACTTTTTAAAAAGTATTTTATTACTATTATTTTTTATTTGAATAAGTTTTTGTCTTGAATGTATGTCTGTGCACTATATCTGTGCTTGGTGTCAATGGAGACAAGAATATGACTTTTGATCCCTTTGAATTGATATGAAAGACAATTGTAACCCATCATATATGTGCTAGAAATCGAGCCCAGATCATCTGGAAGAGTAATCAGTGTTTTTAACTACTGAGTCATTTCTTCAGTCCCATTCTCTACATTTCTTGAGTTTCTTGTTTAAGCTGGAGTTCTTGATTATATAAGACTAGCTGGCCAGAGAACACAAGGAAGTTTCTCATCTGCACCTCATCAGTACTAAGATTAATTTTGTTTTGTTTTGAGTTAGGGAACTGAGTATTTGTCCTTATACTTGTATGGCAAGCACATGCCTTGCTGACAGAGGTGTCTTTCCACCTATGGGCTTCTTAATTCTAGCAGGTTATGACAAGTGCATCCTACCACAATGGCAGCCATAACTCTGTATTACCGGTACAGATATTCTTGCTTTTCTAGCTGGTTGTGTTGGCCCCAGAGCCTCCCTGATCCAGCCTTCTCAGCAATTAGGCTCACTTTTTTTTTCTACTGTAGGTACCCCTATCTCCATTTTTAATATTTTCCTGATCTATATTTACCACCTAGTTTTCCAAGGTTTGAATCAATGTCTGTTGTCCCCCTCCGCCAAACGCCTCTAGATGAAGGACCATATTCATTAGTCCATGAAAGCCAGTAGTTAAGAGACACAGCAAAACCTTCTCAAAAAGTAAAAATTTATTTTGTGTTCATGGACATGAAGAAGAATTCTCTTGACCTGAGAATGAGGTTCTAAAGTATTTACCATCAGGACATTGGTGATGTTTCCCAAAGACATTTTTGTGTTGAGAGTCTGAGGTATCAATATGTAGCTGAAAAGAAAGCTGGAGAGTCCTGACACCAATTAGTCCTGCTGTTCATTAAGGTCAAAAATAGTCACCATCAAATTTAAAACAAATTTTAAAAATCTTCTTTCTATACAGTTGGATATGGATGTATTTGCAAGCCTGTCTTTGAAAAGGAGAACCCCAATGCAAAAATCTGTGTAACTGCTCTGACCTGCCATCTCTCTTCTATTCTTTTGGCACTCAAGAAAGAATGAGTCTCAAAGTTGGACTTTGAGTAGACCTTTCCACCTAGGTTAAGGGAAATATCACTTTCATTATGACAGAGATGATGTTATTTTTTAATATAGCAAAAATAAATCCTTCACATCCATGCTCTTCTGCTGACACATATACTGTAATTATTAGCTCAGTGAAATATTCATGAGATGAGGAAACCCAAGGATGTGTTTATTAGAGCCAATTAGTATAGACCTCAGATTAATCTGCTTTCACCTTGCGTGTCCTAGCCCTTTTCAAAGATGTCAGTTCAATACAATGATGTATGGAAAAGTGAGCAGTGACTTAGTCACACTCCAGTCACATGGAGACAAGGCTCATTTTGTTCCAATATTTCCAACACTAAAGTGATTTATTCAAAATTCCTGGTTGTGCTGTGTGCTTGTCATAAGAACCACATGTTCCATTTCCAGATTCCAAGTAGCTTATAGAGAGGAAGAGAGGGGAGAGACATCACAGTCAGTCTCAAAAAGCCAAATATCTGCATATTCACCTTGAGCGTGAACTATTTTCTATCTAGCCTCCAGAATTCTACTGCTAGGTTCTTATTTTGCATTACCCCACCACTTTTTTTTTTGGTTTTAGGGTCCTAGATTCCCTCCTCTGAGCCCTATTCTTCTCTGTTATTATTCATGAACATCCTTGAACTGATGGTGCAAATGATATTCTGCATCATTAAACATGGAATTTTAGGTTCACACAACCATGGCCATGGTGTTTAATCTTTCCTTCAGAGATCCTACCCTTGTATGGGACAGAACTGGATGAAGCTCTGTTGTCTGATGGAGAGGAAGCATCCTCAGAATCTGGAATTTCCCTCCACAGATCAATGTGCAGCTATGATATATAAAACTATGTAGGCTTATTTCAGAGGACGCCTTTTGCTTGCTATGATTCAATTTACCATCTGGCTTCTGGTTTGAGATGCTTCAGCTAAGAAACATTTGATTGTCTCAAGGGTCACTAAAGTGCTGCATACTTCAGTGCCTTGGACCAAATTGGACAGGTCATTTACTGCTGCATTTACTGCTCTAGCATCTTTTTTTGGCCACACAATCTACTTTCAGAGCCTATAGACCTAAGTGACTCCTCAATCTGAGAGACCAAAACTTTTGGGTTCAGACTCCATCTTAGAGAACCTGACCTAAGTTTGAACTCAAAGCCAGTACCTAGCATTAGTTTCCAAGTTACCCCCCAACAAACTGGAGCCTAGCTCAAGTTCCTAGGCTAACCCCAACAAGACCTATGTTTCAAGGTTAATCTTCTCAACAAATATGTTTCTAGCACCAGTCTCCAGGTTATTTTCCCCATCAAATTTGCACCTCCAGGTTACAAGTCTACCCCCTACCTAACAACCACCAATTAGGAGGAAATCAGAAGTAAAGGTTAAGGTTTGGCTCCCATCATCAGCCAATTATGCTAAATGCCACAGCAGCATACCAATTAGATGCTTGCCAGGCTAGAAACACTCACCCTGTGCTTGGTGTTTTATAAAAAACCTTTTTTGCTGCTTTTAATAAATTCCTACCCTGATGAGTGTTCAGGGCTCTTCTCCATGAAATCCATCCTGCAGTTCATCAGTGGACCGAGCCTGAGCCAACTCCAATAAACACCCTGGATTGCATCATATAGGCTCCTGGCTGGTCTTTCAAGGTTCAAAAACACTTCCTTTGTACTACAAAACATGGTGGGTCTCTTTCAATCCTTCTCTGTTGTTCTTTCCTTGAGTAATCACAGTTTTCATTGTATAGTTGGTAAGCCCAAATGTTTTCAGAACCCCAGTTCCTGGTTCTTTCCAGATTATCACAGATCTGATTCTCTTTTCTCAGCCTTCAAACTGCTTTGCATTTGCACTTATTCATAAAAGGAGGACAGACCTTAGATGGGGTCAGGGGCCTTAATGTTTCTTTTGTTATTGTTATAGAGTCATTCCTTGTATTCATTATACTCATTATATTCATTACACTCATTATATGAGTGAGGCAGGATGGGATCCTTTCACAAATATATACTTTACGTAACAACTGAGAAACAGTATAATTAGCCAATATATGACCTTCATTATTTCCCATTTATATGTAGCAAAATAGCATCCATGCACATTGAATGGGAGACTAGAAGTGGGTGGCTATTTGAAACATATAAAAGTTATTTTTCATTTATGTGAGGATGACACTAGAAAAATGCAGAATGCTTGTCTTCCTAGGAGATCCAAAAAAATTGAGGTCTATATGGGTTAATCTTGATGATGAACTAGACAGGATCTAGAATCCCCATAAAAACAAATCTTGTGATTGCTTGTGAGGGAGTTTCTAGACTGAGGAGAGAAGACATTGTATGTGTTGGGGTCCTGAACATTATAAAAAGAAAGGGGTCATCACCAAATCTCATCTTTTTCTGGTACTTAAATACAAGTGCAGTAGGACCAGCTGGCTCACACTCCTGCCCCGTGCCTTCCTCGATGTGATGGGCTCTATCCTCAAAATGTGAGCCAATGTAAGCCCCTCCTTCATTAGGTTAACTTTTTCAGGAATTTCATCATAGTAACAAAAAAAAAAAATCCATGGTGTATTATTTTATAGGTCTCTCTTATACTAGATATCTTTGACACCTAGAAATGCTTAGAAATCAGATGTTAAGCCATGTGATGAGAGGAGATGAGGATGCATGCATCACCATGCAATAGGTTCACATAAATACTTATCAATAAATAAATAAATAAATAAATAAATAAATAAATAAATAAATAAATAAATCCTATATTTTGGGCTATATGGCAAATATCTTGTCACAGATCACCTAATATACATAACTTGGAATAGACACATATTCTAAAATGTTACCTGCACACATTAGGTATGCAGAGATTCTCCTTGGAATGGGACATTAACTACCATTTATGAACTGGTCTAAATTCCAAGAAGTAAGCACCCAAGAATGACGTTGCTTCAAATGTCATTAAATTATTCTTCATAACAGTTGGCTCCATTCTGAAGTCCCTGGTATGAAAAAGGAGTAATTATTATACAGTCAGTAGGCATGTCTTTTTGATATTCTGAAGCATTTATCTCCTTGGTTGTCTAATCACTTCTGAGTACTTTTTGAGTGAGTCCCTAATTTCTATGTAACTTCCCTGAAATATATGACTTCATTTTAATCAGGAATCACTCATGCTTATAAATCATCCTAGGAAGTTACTCTGAGACTGCTCAACCTATATAAAATTGTTTCTGAGATGGTGGAAGCTAGGGATTATACAGCTTCTGAATGGAAAGGTTGGTAAGTAATTCAGGGTTGAAAAGGCTTCTTCATGAGGCTTCCCATTTTGAGCATTCCGTTCTCCTCTATTTCCAGGCCTTCTCTCCTCCTCTTTTCCCCTCCCTTTCTCCACCAGTTCTTATAGTCTCCATCTGTCCCTCTCCTTTCTTCTCATCAAATGTGAATGTATTATAAATACACATATTCAAAGAGGTTAAAGGAAAGGTGAAGAAATTGTGGTCCAGGTCTTACAACACAGTGAATAAATGCTGGGAAGTGAAGCTGATACACAAAGTTGATACTGGATGTGATGATTAATTGTTTCAATTTGATAGGGTATAGACTCAGTTAGATAATCATATGAACATGTCTGTGAGAGGGTTTGTAGACTGCAGTAATCAAAATGGTAGGCAGCACTATTCTATGAGAAAGCAAGCAGTGTATCACTAGTATTCTTTGCTTTCTCATTCTTAACTGTGGATATAATATAACCAGATGCATCAAGATCTTTCTAACATGGCTTCATTGTTATGATGGCCTGGTCTCTCAAATTGCAACCTAAAATAAACCCTTCTTTGGCAAGTTTGTTTTCTCGGGCATTTTTTTTTTCATGATAATAAAAACATTAAGGGTAAAACTAGGGGCTTTGGCTGGTATCAGAGGTCATTGCAAATTTGGCCCCAAGCTTCCCTGAATCTGAAGCTGAGAAACACTAACCAAACACAAAAACAAAACAAAACAAAGTTAAAACCCAAGCAAACAAAAACAAAGAACAAACAAACAAACCAATGACAACAACCAACATCAAAACCAAAACCAAAACCAAAATATTTTGTGGAAAAATAAAATTCAGCAACTAAGCAGAAGTTCAGAGTTTCCTTTTGCTTTTGTAATGAATAGATATGGCTAAAATTACTTGAGCTTGGCTGTAGCATGTGTTGTGTTCTGCTGTGTAGCCTGTGTATGTTGTGTGCTTGGGTAATGCATGGTTGAGTGGTCTTTATGAACTAAGGATACAAGGGAAAGAGATGAGTTCCAATTCTTTGCTTCCTTATGTTTTCTTACCCCACTCCATTGTTATCCCCTAGCTGCCTCTGCTTTGTCTATTTTGCAACTGCCAGGGGCTTTTCAGGACTGCTCTCATACCTCTTGAAGGGCCATGCCTTTCTAAGGGCCATGCCTTTCTAAGGGCAAGTTAACTTAAAATGGAGTCTTAAGAACAAAATTGAGTTTATTCTGCTACCTCAGTCCCTTCGAGGTCTGTAGACTATCTCTGAGTCTATGCCACTATGGATTCTGAGCAAACTCAGAATAGGACTCCTTGTCCACCAGACAGGAGCTGTATTCACAGTTGCTGGGATTGAGGTGAGACATTCTTTTATCCCCATGGGTCCTCCTGCACTTCTTTGTCCTTTATATAACCATCCTGGAAGTACTAAAGATATTTAAAGGTACACTTGAACCCCTCCCTTTGATTATCAGACTATTGAAATAATGAATCCCAAGAAACTGAAATTTCTTCTTAAGTCTCATGCTGGGAGACAAAAAAACAAAGATGTAGAACCTAGTATACCTAAGTAAGTGTGTACGTATTGTGTGTGTGCACGTGTATACTCATCTTCCCGAACAAGATTTTGCATAATTCTGTGAACTTGAGGGATCATCTTGCAGGAAAAGATACAGCAAATATAATGATGGGTCAATGATTGACTGGACCCTACCTGGATCAGAGATGTTTATGTACATCTCTCATCCTGTTTAAACCTGAACATCCTGTCAACACTCAGTATGGGCATGGGGAGACTCTTTCTTCTTCTTCCTTATGAAGTTGCATTGAATAACCCCTCTTTTCCTGCTTTCACTATGTCTCTATTTAGCCCATGGAAACTGCATAACTGAGCCTATCTTTCTAGGAATGTTCTGACACTAAGCTGTGCTTGTAACATGTATTGCCAGACCTGAAGCAGTTTAGAGGAGTGTAGTCTTGGATGCCTGTAATATGAATGTGGGTTATTGGAGCCCATATCTCCTAGCTGTCTTGCTTTTAAATGTTATTGGAAAGGAGCTTAGCAAATGGGAGACTCCTAGGTGGTATGACTGAAAACAAGGATTACCTGTTCTCAAAAAATTTTAAGTGTATCTGTAGAGTCTTACCTTGAGTATAAAAAGTGTAAGTCAGTGGTTATTTACAGCTTGGAATCTAGTTGTGACACTTTCAGCACTTGTGAAGTGAATAAACTTTGAAAGGCTATTCCCTTGAGAAACAGGCATCCACATGGCTTTAAACCCCAAAGGCTAATGTGCCTCGCCCACGCTTTCTTAATGAACTCACTTAGTTTCAGTTTTTCAATTGCTGTACTTATTTACCATGGAGTGTTTCCAGTTTCTAGAACTAGGATCTTGATATTGCAGCCCTGGTCCTACCAGTGAGTTTAAACACCCCTGTCTAGTTGGAGGCCAGAAACTTTTATAGCACACGAATCAAGGGCTGGCCATGACTAAGAATTTCCTGATGGCTGTGATCTTTTAGTTTTCAATTGTTGCTTCTGTGGCTATGGATGGATCACATCCTTTAAGAAACTTTCAGTTGAAAAAGAGTCCTCAGAGATAATTACTCTGCAGGTATGATTAGGAACATAGATAGAAAAGTGTTTGTGGAGCCATTGAGTGCTGGCTACAGCACATTACCTGGGGTTTGGGGTAGAGAACTCGATAGACTTCAGAACAGTCCTCCTTACTTCATATCCTTCCATGAGGGTAGGTCAGTTAAAGCATTTCTGGTTGCTGACGGCATAAAATGTGTCATCTGGATTCATCTATAATGAAATTTATTGGCTTATTTAGGTGCTCAAAGATAAGGAGTTATGATAATTGTGAACTTGATAGAATTTACAATTGTCATGGAAATCCATCTCTGAGTATCACTTGGAGGTGCGATTAAATTTATTCAGCTACAGGGTTATTATCACGGAGAAGTAAAAGAAGTCCAGGGAAGGAGTAGGATTTGTCTGCAGACTCCTGATGATCGCACAAAATAGGCCGGTAGGAACTGCACCTTTAATCTAGTTCAGATTCACATGTTAAGGAGAGGACACTCACTGGGGAACTGTTTCCTTTCTACCATTTCATGGTCATTTTATTTAGAGCCTAGCTTTCACATTCTGTTTTTCTCAGTGGCACCAAGACTTAGCACAATATAACACTGGGGAAGAAAATAGTTAAACATGTGTGAAATAAATCACATTGGTGCAAGTAGTGGGTTAAAATGGAAGCCTAGTTTAGTAAGGGTTACCTACTTTGTGATTAGATTTGAGGTTTGCTCACAGATGGTAGGTAGTTTATGCCTTGAGAAATTCCAATACTGTAGGGACAATTGTTTCAACGATCTCAACAGCCTGATAGCTAAAGAAAGGTACAGTGTCTCTTTAGAATATCTTAATCCTTTCTAGGTCATTATACAGAGATTGAACCATCAATATTTTTATCTGATATGAGTGCACTGTGGAAGCAGTGAAGTGTTTATACAGATATTAAATAGATGGTGTCAGATAACGTGTGCAATAGTGTGACTTGTTTGAAAGTGTTCCAGGCAGAAATGTTACTTGTCAAGCTTTTGTGTGGCCTGGTCTAGATATGATCTCTGCTGCCTTTCTGCTTGCTCAGGGTATATGTGATGGGTAATACTGGTTATCAACTTGGCTACAATTAGAATCAATGTAAATACTAGTGACTAGACCATAACTTTAGGTGACAGTCAACACAAAAGAACATGGATAAAGAAAACTTTGATTTTGCCTGCTGCCTCTCACTTTTGTTGTCAAATCCATGTATTATGCTGCTGAAACATGCTTTCTTTCGAGCTAGAACCTACCTCTTTACAATTCTATCATAGATTAGAAACCAGAGTATGGTGCTTTGAATGAGAATGGTCTCTATGGATTCATATTTGGTCCCCATTTGAAGGAACTATTTGAGAAGGACTAGTAGAGGTGGCCTTATTTGATGAGGTGTGTCAGCTAAGACAAGCTTTGATGTTTCAAAATAATTTCACCATTTCCAGTTAGTGTTCTCTGCTTCCCACTTGCAGAACAAGATATGAGCTCTTAACTGTTCCCTTTAACAGCTCTTTGCTCTGCTATTATGGACTCTGACTCTCTGAAACAATAAGTCCCACATTAAGGACTTTCTTCTTTTTGATGCATTGATCATGGTGATTTATCTCATTAATAGAAAGAAGTGGGACTGACTTCCTTACACCAGATTCATTGATCTTCAAACTATATGCAAGACTTCATCTCTGTTAAAGCCCTATTGACATATGTGCTTCCTTCTTTACATTTTCAAAGTTCTAGGGTGTGAGACCCAGTGGGGACACTGGGTTGGAGTGTTGTTTGTAAGAAGTTTGTTAGAGCCTCTAACTCCCTCAGGCCCAAGGGCCTCTCCTCCCCCTGATGGCCAACAAGGTCCTCCTCTGCTACATATGTGGTCCAAACCATGAGTCCCTCCATGTATATTCTTTGGTTGGTGGTCGAGCATCCAGAAGCATGGGGTGGGGGTGGGGATCAGGCCATTTGACACTGTTGCTCCCTCCATGGGCCTGCAAACTCCCTCAGCTCCTTCAGTCCCTTCTCCAACTCCTCCATCTAGGACCCCAAGGACAGTCCAACTGTTACTGTGAAGTGAAACTTGGGTATTCTGAAATTTTGGGCTAATATTCACTTATCAGTGAGTACATACCTACCATGTTCGTTCTTTTGTGAACTGACTTACCTCTCTCAGGATGATACTTTCAAGTTCTGTCCATTTGTCTGAGAATGTCATGAAGTCATTGTTTTTAATAGCTTAGTAGTATTCCATTATGTAAATGTACCACACTTTCTGTATCCATTCCTCTGCTGAAGACTGGAGTGGGTGAGCAGGTGGGTGGGTGAGGGAATACCCTCATAGGGGCAGGGGGAGGGGGAAATGGAAGAGGGGTTTCCAAAGTTTAGAACTGGAAAGGGAGAAACATTTGAAATGTAAATAAAATATAAAAAAAAAATGAAAGAAAAGAAAGAAAGATGAAGAAGAGGAGAAAAAAACCAAAACCAAAACCAAACCAAACCAAACAAACAAACAAAAAACAAAAAGTAGAAGTTTGTTAGAAGGATTTTTACCAGTATGGGCAGAGAGACTGACAGGCAAGTAGATGAAGTATCCTAATAGGGGCTCTGAGGAGACTTCTAGTCCTAGTGCCAGAAACAGACAGTATAAGATAGGGGCTCCAAAAAGGGTCTCAGCCTCATGGCCGAGTTGTGAATCTCTTCTCAGAGATCTCTGAGGAAGGTTTCAGAATGTGCTTCTGCTCATTCTCACCGATTCCTTAGAAGATAGTATGGAAAGTGTAGGAAGCAGGAATTGTGACCTCCAGCACCTCTTTGTTTTTCCTGAGCCAGTACACCTATAAATTCTCTTTCCCAGATGAAGAACTCAGCCGTCAGGAAGCCTGCTAGCTAGACATTCATGGACAGTGCCCCCAGTAATGTGCCTCTCATTATTTATGACAGGGAATGTAGGTATTTTAGACTGGACAACAGTTTGCTAAGTTGTCTACTATATTTCCATCACAGGAAACTACATCTAATCCCCTGGTTTTCAAGATGTGATGGGGTGGTGTAGGAATCTGGTTTGTTGGGGGTAGAGTGCCCTGCTCTTGAGAAAGCTTTGTATTGTCCCCGGACTGTGGGGAATTCAGCATGGTCCTGTGGAAAGGGGACTGACAGATGAAAGAACGAGACAAGAAACACGAGGAACCTGGGAGCAAGACAGAGTCCCTCCTCTCAAGCTCCAAAGTTTACTTCGGAACAGCAGCTTAAGAATACTGGCCGGCGGGAAGGTTACACAAGGCCCAAGGCTAACCCACTACCACAACCAGTTTTCAGGAAATACCAGACATTCATTCCTTTGGGACCCGAGACCACGGATGCCCTGTTCTTTCTTTCTTTTTTCTTTTTTTTTTTTTTATTTTATTTTTTGATACTTTATTTACATTTCCAATGTTTCCCCCTTTCTAGGTCTCCTCTTTAGAAACCACTTATCCCATCCTCCTCCCCGCCTCTATGAGGGAATTCCACCTCCCACCCACTCGCCCACCCATTCCCATATTCCCACCTTGACCTTCCCCTTTACTGGGGCCTCTCCTCCCCCTGATGGCCAACAAGGCCCTCCTCTGCCACATATGTGGTCCAAACCATGGGTCCTTCCATATGTATTCTTTGGTTGGTGGTCTAGCCTCTATTAGGACCGGGGTGGGGGGGTGAGGCCAGTTGACACTGTTGCTCCCTCCATGAGGCTGCAGACTCCCTCAGCTCCTTCAGTCCCTTCTCTAATTCCTCCATCTGGGACCTCACTCTCAGTCCAGCGGTTATTGTAAAGTGAAACTTGGGTTTTCCAAACGTTTCGGCTAATATCCACGTATCAATGAGTACATACCATGTTCGTTCTTTTGTGACTGAGTTACCTCACTCAGGATGCTATTTTCTAGTTCCATCCATTTGCCTGAAAATTTCATGAAGTCATTGTTTTTAATAGCTGAGTAGTACTCCATTGTGTAGATGTACCACATTTTCTGTATCCATTCCTCTGCTGAGGGACATCTGGGTTGTTTCCAGCTTCTGGCTATTATAAATATGGATGCTATGAACATAGTGGAGCATGTGTCTTTATTACATGTTGGAGCATCTTCTGGGTATATGCCCAGGAGTGGTATAGCTGGGTCCTCAGGTAATATTATGTCCATTTTTCTGAGGGCCCACCAAACTGATTTCCAGAGTGGTTGTACCAGCTTGCAACCCCACCAACAATGGAGGAGTTTTCCTCTTTCTCCACATCCTCACCAGCATCTGCTGTCACCTGAGTTTTTGATTATAGGCATTCTGACTGGTGTGAGGTGGAATCTCAGACTTGTTTTGATTTGCATTTCCCTGATGAATAAGGATGTTGAGCATTTCTTTAGGTGTTTCTCAGTCCTGCAAATTTCCTCAGTTGAGAATTCTGTGTTTAGCTCTGTTCCCCATTTTTTGGTGGGGTTATTTGGTTTTTTGGAGTTAACTTCTTGAGTTCTTTGTGTATGTTGGATATTAGCCCTCTATCGTACGTAGGACTGGTAAAGATCTTTTCCCTGTTGGTTGCCACCCTGTTCTTTCTAACCTTGCACCTGACTGAATAGGCTTCATAGAACAGTGGGTTACTTCAGGTTTGGCTTCCTACATTGTATATCAAAAGAAGTTGACCTAGGCCTCCCTGTGCCTGTGAATACTATTTTACCCTCCTCCTGGTTGGGATGATCCTAGGGACATATTGATGCTGGAGCAGATGGCTCCAGCTGACTTCTTTCTAGTGCACCTCATTGCCTCAACAGGGTCTTCATGGAGGTCTGCTCCTGAACTGCAGGATGCACAGAGGAAGGTGTGACTTCCTCCAAAGTCAATTGTCCTGATTCCACTTCAAGGGAGCGGTAGGTACTTGAGATTGCTCAGTAACCTCTAGATGTCAGTGAAAGCCCTGCTTTTTTCTCTTTCTTATAAATTCCAAATGATTTTTTCAGCTCACATTCTGTAACCCTCCTGGTAGGAGCAAAGACATTCTAAATGGATAGATTTGTGCTCCTTACTTTAGCTGACATAGTTTTGAGAAAGGGGAGCCACAAGAAATTGTTATTTCTCCAGGTATCTAGCTTCAGAAATTCAAAAGCTGAGGCAGTAATGCCTGTCAGAGGGGCAGCTTGTTTCCTAGGAGGAGATTTTGAGTAGTTCTGACAACTTGTCAGTCCCTGTTGAGAGAGAGAGACCAAGAGACTGAACCTTGGATAATGATGGATCAGTGATAGGCAGGACCACACCTGACCAGGACTGCTTAATTATTCATAATTCTCACTGTGGTGTGACTGGTGGGTCATTAGACCTCAAAATTGCTTTTCTTCCTGCATTGGCCACTTTAAGTCAACCATTTTTCTCTGCTTTTCTCTTTTCTTGTCTATTTAATAAACCCGTTTTTGCTTCCCAGACCTGTTATGGATGCTAGGGTCCAGCTTCCCAATTGACCAACTCTGAACACTATAGGCATAATCACATGGTTTGGATTAATACCACATGTCTACAAGATTGGTTTCTCTATTATACTTTTTTTCTAATTAATAGTAGCGCAGGTAGGCTAAAAAATTAATGGAAAGGTTATTTAGCTCACTGCTTTATTTATTTATTTTTTTTGTATAGAAGAGAGTTTATTTAGGGCATGGGGAGGGGAGTTAAGAGGGTAGTAGAGGCAGAGAAAGGCAGAGAGAGGGAGAGACTACAGAAGTAGAGAGGTGGAGGCTACGTGGAGAGAGGGGGATGGGAATGAGGAGGAGTAAGAGAAGTAAGAGAGGCAAGAGAAAAAGATAAGAGCTAGCTCACTGCTTTTTGAGATTCAAAAATAGTGTCAGTATTAGCTAGCTTTGATGAGGAGCTTATGGTGATAGGTAGAGTGGTGTGTGTGTGTGTGTGTGTGTGTGTGTGTGTGTGTGTGTGTTTGGAAGAGATTACAACATTAAACATGGGCAGAGAGCAAACAGAAGATGGACTTGTTACAAATAAGCCTTCAAAACATCTTGGCCTGCTGTGACAGCTACTTGTGAGAGCAGATCATGTAGCGTCATAAGTACATGAAGCAGCAACTGTAAAGGCTTTTCATTTTTCCAGCATTATCACATTGGAGATCAAATCTATCACAGGAACCCTTAGGTGACAAACGATGCATAAACATAGATGGCTTCTTCACAAATCTCCAGTAGATAGGTGAAGAAACAGAATCTCAGGTAGTTTACTAGAATTACTGTTGCATAGCTGTTATGCAGATAGAGGGAAGATTTAAATACTCTTTTGTTGCTGTTTCTCTTTTGTGGGCTCCTGATGACTAAACCCACATTTCTGAGATAAGGAGGTAAGTGGAAAGCCGGCTTGGCATTAATAAGTGGTTGATATGTTCAGGGATTCTCTTAGGTGGGTGCCACTATTTTACAGTTGCATTTGTTCAGAGGGGATTGTGTGTGTTTATATGTGTATATATTCATGTGAATGTATATTCATGGGGAAGCTAGAGACCAACTTGGGGGCTGTTCCTTGGGAAACATCAACCTTCTTTTCTGAGGCAAGGCTTTTGTTGTTCAGATTCTTTCTGAGTAAGTTAGGCTGGCTCTCCCAGCTGCCCATTGAATCCACCTAGCTCCACCTTGCAGATACTGAGAATACCAATATGCCACACCACATCAGTCACACCCATTTACCTGGCCAATGGGAATTGAACTCAAGTGGGTAAGCTAATGTGGTAAGGACTTTATGGGCTGAGGAATCAATAATGGGTCTTTTTATTGGTGATATTCTCATTTTAAGCAACACAACATACAATCTAATAAATAATACAATAAAATTATGTAAAGTGCACCTTTGAAAGGACACTGAAGGTCATCTACATTAATAAGATTTTACAAACATATCTGATCATTAGGCTAATACAGCTTTTATTTATTTGTCCAGGTAGAGTGAATATTTTCCTTTAGGACAAAGGAATTTATATTTGAGCAAGGCCATGCTGTTATAAGAATAAACTAAGTAAAAGAAATGCAAAGCAAAAACTCCATTTTGCAGTACAAATCATGTCCTTTTTTAGCATGAAAAGCTTTGTCAAGCATGTGTGTCATTCTGGAATAGTCTTTTTCAAAAGAGAGTGCCCAGAAATTTAATGAGAAGAAGATCATGGGAATTAGGTGGGGTACATCTGTCAGCTCTGCAGGGGCTGAATGGGAAGGGCCATATACCTCCTCTGCAAGTGCCGGGAACACTGTGTAAATTACAGCCTCCTGGAAGAGGAACCCCTAACAAAGTTGGACTTTTGTTATATTTGTTATCGTGTGAAAAAGTATTCATTGCACCTCAGACAGGGAAGCAACACAAAGATACTGTTGTGCAAGGAAATGTTTATGAACCCCAAAAGATTACCTAGGAAAAGAATCTGATGCAGTCACATTAGGGACTGTTTATTCAAGCTTCAGCTTGGGTTCCCCATCACCCCTTACACAGGAGGTAGGTAGAGCCTTGAGACTAGTTTTGGGCAAGCATTTATAGAGTCAAGACGAGGGTATCCAGCCTGATACACATCTGATGGGGTTGGGGCGTTATGTCCTTTAATATAATTGGCTGGTGATGGGAGTCAACAAGGTAAACTTAACTTCTGCATTCCTCTGGATTGATGGCTGTCAGGCAGGGGTAAGCTTGTAACCTGGAGGTGCAGATTTGTTGAGGCTATAATCTAGATACTGGTGCTAGATGCAGATTTTGTGGGAGGTAACCTAGAAACGGGTATTACAAACAGGTCTTGTTGCTGTGGGGGTAGTCTGGAAACTGGTGCTAGGTACCAACCTGTTAGTTAACTTGAGTTCAACCTTAGGTCATATTAGGTCAACCTGTGGAACTGATGACTTTATTGGGGCTATTTAACTGAGAACGATGAGGGGTTACTAACAAAAGAAAAAAAAATGACTCAAAAGCAACTGAATCACTGGGGACTCAGGCTAGCTTGGGTGATGGTTCATGAGACTGGAAACCTGGAGTTCTCTGTATGACTAAACAGGTCAGAGAGGCTTCTAGGCAGTTCCATTGGTCTGCCTCTTAGAGGCAGCTTGGTTGGTCCCTTTTCACTAAATGTTCTTCCTGCTCATATAACTTGGGAGTGGCCTGATGAATCTGGTGAGTTTCACAGACTTCTGAGATATTTGCTTCCTGAGTTATTTATTTTCTGAGTCTTAACAAGCCTTTTATAATAACTTCCTACATCTTACCAAGCATCAGAGGAAATCACTACAAGACATGTTTGCTCCATGGCCTGCTATAAGTGGGGATCCTCCAACACAAAGGTTAATATCTTCTCCATGAAGCTATCTTTTGTTCATACAACCACATTTTCTTTGATATAAAGTTGTGGTTCTGAGGTACAGGTCATGTCTCACTTAACCTAGTGATACGAATACATTCACAGCCACCATCTTCAATGATTCATGGTAAAAGCCACAAAGGTTAACATGGCTTAGTGCAGAGGGGAGAAGGGGATAGAAACACACTTCTAGGGAGATTTTAATTAGGAACAGCTACACCATTGCTCCATCAGTATACAAAATTTGAAAGGCAAAGATACAGGGAGGCAAGATCTTTGCTGTGTCTGTTCTGTCAGCTGTTGATGCACCAGATAATGGACAGCCACAGAGCTGGAGGAAGGGAATATATCTGTCATGGTTCAATTAAAGTTGCATTTGGGGTTTTATTATTTATAAATACACACATTGTATCATTATATCCTTCTGGAAGTGCAAACTCATCATGGGACTTGCCTGGTTTGCCAAGCTAACCTTGGGTGGAAACACAGATCAAAGCTATTTATTATACCAGGTAATTGGGTGGTTTGCTTCCATATTAGAGGGCTTTTGCTTTATGAAATTCCCATTCTCTCTCTCTCTCTCTCTCTCTCTCTCTCTCTCTCTCTCTCTCTCTCTCTTTCTCTCTCTCTCTCTCTGTGTGGAATGGACTTTGTTGATGTGGCTAGGGTAGCTGGCCAGTGAGCTGCAGAGAAATGCTTCTCTCTGCTTCCCCAGTGCTTAAGTTATAACTGTGTGCCACAATGTACAGCTTAATAATTATTTGCTTATTTCTGTGTGTGTCTGTATGTATATGTGTGTGCATGTAAGCTCATGTGAATTTATGTATACTACATGTGTGCCTGAACCTACAGGAACCTGAAATGGATTTCAGAGTCACTATAGCTGGATTAACAGGCAGTTGTAATCTGCTGGGTATGTGTTGGAAATCGGATACTAGTCTTTTGCAAGGTCAGTTAGTGCTCATAACATCTGAACTTTCTCAGCAGCAATATTGCCCAGTGTCTTTCAACTTTATTCTCAGGATTAAACTCAGATCCTATTTCTTGTATAACAAGGAATTTACTAACCTGGTTTCCCAGAACCAGGTACAGCTGTTTAAACAGATAATGGGAAAATGTGGACCTGATTTCCAGGTTCCAAATAAGAATTGGTAAGCCTCATGAGAATTGAGAGGTAAAATTAATTAGAAATAGTAGGACACGCTAACACTGCTAATAACTGTGGTTACCATGAATACCCACTTACCGTTTATATTTCAAGAAACTTATTATGTAGTGAAAGAATTTATGCCACTTCATGTAAATAATCACATGTTGTGGGTCTCTCTGCACTTCTGGATTGTTGGCCAATACAGTCCAAGAGAGCAGTGGAAGCAGAGATGACAAAAAATGGTTTGTGAATGGAAACAGTTAATGACCACACTAGCATCATCTATCAGGAGGAAGCTATCAACTTTACTTGGGGGTGATTGAAGGCTTATAAAGATTTAATGGACTAATATTAGGAAGACCCAGGATGAGCAAAGGTCATTGCCTAAGGGTTTATGTACCAAAATGTCTGATTATCATAGAGACACATTTCAGGAATCTCAGGTGCTATCTAAACAGGTTTTATCAGAAGAAAGGAAATTCCTCCTCTAATCTAATTGAGGCTATGAGGCATTCCTCATGTAGAAGAGTATGTAGAGACTTAGAAATCCCCAGACAAGTGTTGGATTAAATGGGGTCCCACATCTGCCCCAGGGTTCAGGCCACTGGGAGAGGCTTGATGCTGGAAATCTGACCTCGCTCACCCCACACTGCCCCTGAGCAGGTGTAAGGCTGTGGGAAGCCTGGGGACACAACCAAGGGTGGGAGAGTACAGCCTGAGGTCCTGGAGACTACACAGAGCCTGCTCAATAGTCACAGGGCCTGTGACAATGCCCAGGCCATTTGGTTCTCAGGCTCTTAGACATCCTAGGTGCTGCTGGATGCCACAGAAGAGCTGAGAATGGAGTGGGAACCTGAGGGCTGGATCTGGCCCTGGGCCAAGGGGGAAATGTGGGGAGGAGCCCAGCTAAGTACTGTGGGGAATGAGTCCTTGGCTTGTTGGCAGGCAGCTTGGCTTGGTGGAGGCAATGACTGGGAGTGCTGAGAGGCTTCTGCAAAAGACTAGATGTGGCTATTTAGATGAAGGCCTGTTCCATTGTTGCCCATAGCAGATCCCAATGAAGAGAGACAGTGCATGGTTTTAAGGTGCTTATTGTCATGGCAGAGAATGACAATGAGTAAAACTGTACCCCACTTTCTCAGGGAATGCCCGAGGTTAAAAACTTTTTGCAAAGAGGAGTGTCTGAGAAGGGGAGTTTATTGGCTAAACTTCCAGGCTCTTAAGTATCTCATTAAAATAGAGATCTGGCTTGCAGGCATGTGACCACAAGTCCTCTCCATGTGAAGGAGCTTGGGGTGCTCTCTTACATGGCTGATGGCCACAGACCTATGGAGATCTGTAGCCTTGTGTCAGGAGCCTGGATCTCAGGAGCATGGTAAAATGCCTACTGTCCCTTACACAGTTACGCACTGTTGGGTCACCTGGTTTTCAAACCTTAGCTCAACCAAAAACCAGGCTGCCTTTCACAGTCCTACAGACAAGGACAGAAAAGGAGAAGCCTTGTTAATGAGGATGTCTTGCATATTTCATCTAACCCAAAAGTTATCCAGTCATGGTAGACATCGACCTTATTTACTAGAGTTTTCCCACTACATGACCCATGTAAGTGGCTAAAGAAACTTCTTAGTGATAGAACATGTGCTTAACATGTGAAAGTTACTGGGATCAATACTATGCTCCTGCCGTATGCTCTAAAGACAGAATACTTCTATGATCTTAGAAGTTGGGAAGGATGGATGATACCTCTTGTCTATTCCCGGTTCCCTAAAGACAAGAAAGGGCTATAGCAATCTAGATGAGTCCGTAGAGTACTTGCCTAGTGTATTCCAGATTAGGGTTGATCATGTGGTGCCACACATCCACAGAAGGATTCCATATTCAAGATCATCTTTTTGTACAGAGTGAAGACCAGCCTGGCATAAATTAGACCTAAAATTAAAACAAACAAAAATATTTCAAGTGTAAAACAAAGGATGAGTCATCATCATTGGACTCTACTTCAAAGGCAGGTGTTGGTTTGTCAGACAGGCACAGTCCCATTTCTCATTTTTCCCAGCATCATAAGCATTCTCTAGAGAGTTAGGGATAGACGTGTTCAAGACTTGTACTGATTTGCTATGTAACCTTTGGGTTTCACCTTTCAGAATTGACTTCTTCCTCTGGACTACACAATACAATGCCTGTTTTGAGAGCTGTTAGAGAAGAAATAATATTTATTAAAATAGGATATTCAAGGTTAACCTCCAATTTCCTTATGGGCATGCACCCCCCCACACACACACACAGAGGGAGAGAGAGAGAGAGAGAGAGAGAGAGAGAGAGAGAGAGAGAGAGTTATAAAGGGAGCTATATCACATGGGAAGCAAACCATGAGATATCATATTCCAAATAACAGATGTTTGCCCCATTAATTTCACTATGAAGCCTCTTCACTTACTTCCCAGGCATATGCTGACATATGCATTGGTATTTGGCCATTAGCTTTGTGTGTGGTAGCGGGCTCAGCTAGTATGCAGCCTCTCACCCACCCACACTTCTGCAGTGAACTTTTATGTAGTCCTCATTATATGAGTTTAAATAGCTAAGCAGGAGCCAGTGGGCTGGAGCAGATGGAAATGGCATTAGAATAAAACTATCAGTTACCTTAAGAGCTTTTTGGAAATGTCAAGAAATAGCCAACTAAGAAAATAAAACCCAAAGATAAAGTTTCCCTATGTTTCAAAAAGAAAGGGATAATACGTGAACAAGTACAAGAATTAAAATGCAAACAAAGGAAAAGAAACCCATCAGGGTTTGAAATGGGTCCTTTCTCACCAGTACCTCTCTAGGTGTTGGTGAAGTATGTTCCCTGAGAAGCCACCAGTCCTTAAAATACAGAGCATTTAGGAAGTCTTAATCACTGTGAAATTTTTTTTTTCTTTTGTTTTTTCGAGACAGGGTTTCTCCGTGTAGCCCTGGATGTCCTGGAACTCACTCTGTAGATCAGGCTGGCCTCGAACTCAGAAATCCACCTGCCTCTGCCTCCCAACTGCTGGGATTAAAGGCGTGCACAACCACTGCCCAGCGAGATTTCTTTTTAATAGGAAGTCAACAAGTGTTCAGAACAAGAGAAGATAATGTATGTTGGACAGGAATATGAAGATTGATCTGGCCTGTCTCCAATGTGTGTAGTTGAATCTTCACTATGGGATAAATAGTGACATAGATTGGGTGATGGATATATTTGAAGAAGCAGGACTTTAGAGGAGTCATGGACATGCCTTGGTCAAATGTAGTGTATCAGTTTCTTTCCTGCTACTGTGACAAAACACAACATAACAGCAAGTTAGGAAAGGAAAGCTTATTTTGGCTCACAATTTGAGGACAAAGCCTATATGGTGGACATGGTGTGATGTCAGGAGTGGGAGGCAGATGGTTGCCTTGCATCTATCATCAAGAGACATGGATGGGGAGACAGATAGATGTTGGTGTTATGCTAACCTCCTTTTTTGTTGTTGTTGCTGTTTTGTTGTTGTTGTTGTTTATGACCCAACTCATAGAGCTGTCCGCTGTCAGGGAAGGCCTTCGGACTCCAATTTACCTAATCTAAACCAATTCCCTCTTTCATGTACACCCACAGCAGTGTTTACATGGTGATTCTCAATTATGACTAGGTAGTATAGTAGGAGGATCATGAAGCAGCTAGTCATGTTCCATTCACTGACAGGAAGCAGAGAGTTACTAATGCTGTCACTCTCCTTTTAATTTAGCCACAAACCATAGACTACGATATAGTGCTGCCTACTTCTAGGCTGTGTCTTCTCATCTCAATTAACTCAATATAGGCACTCATTCATAGATATATGCAGAGGCTGGCATGTACATTCTATATTCTAGATCAATTCAATCTGATAATAAGACTAACTATTGCATGGAAATCATATATAGTGTGTCTTAGTTCTGAGATTTCAAGAAGACCAAAAGCAAATTATCTCGCATACTCCAAAGCAATGGGAACATATGACTTGGAGTCTCAGATTTACACAGAAGGAGTAGAGCAAACACGATAGAGATGGGTAAAATCTTTCCATGACTTTGCTGGGAGTGTGCGAGTCTACAGTCAAGGGAACCTAGTATCAGAATAACTAATCAAATTAGAGGGATGACCTTCTCAAAGGCACCTTTTCTTTGGTGACATTTCCAGTTTGTTGCATTGCCAGTCATCTGTGGGTCCAGTTCATATTCATAAGTGTAATCGACTTTCTCTCTGTCTCTTTCCTCTGATTGCTTTGAAGAATGTAAGCATAGGGAATAGCTCAGCAACTTTGGACTTCACTTGGCACAGATTATACATACATGCCATTTCTAACAATGCACCTAGGTATAATTTGGCAACCTCGGGCTTTCACTTGTATCAGGTTGCACCTGTTTTAAACAATGGAAATATGTTACTATCCTTAGCAACCCTTGAGATGGACCTGGTATTATTCAAAGAACCTAGGAACACATGTTGAAAGGAAGAAGGATGGGCCAAACTGTCCTGGATGGATTTTGTGTGCGTGCTCAATAGAGCAAATTATGTAAGCATTAGGGAGAATCTGCCATTTCCCATATTATATCTATGCACAATTGTGTGAGCATATGATAAAAATTAAGCCCATTATTGGAAAGGACAAATTTCATTAAGAAATATTTATATAGCTTGAAAATGTTAGTCAAAATGAAGAACCATGCAAACTGTGCTCCTTGTAAAGAATTTTTTTCTCTTGAATCCCATAAAATGAAGATCAAACAATAATTGAGATCTTGGGTACCATCACTTACAAGACCTTCAAATATGAAAATGTTTTCCCAGTACTGTGCTGATTTGTTTGAATGGAATGATCTTGCTACTTTGAGAAATCTGAGTGCATCTTTATTTCCTTCTTAGATAAGATACCAAGATCCTTCAAAAATATGGCCTAGACCCTGACTACCAATCATACTTGCTAGTTGCCATCCTTCATACCTCTGAATTGTTTGTCCCCATGTGAACCAGCTCTCTCTCCCTGGATAGTTCTGGCTTTCATTCCAGAAATGAAGACTAGCATCTCTTTCTCAGCAAGTTTCTTTGGCACTCCTATTCAAATGGATCAGTCTGAATTGGGGGCTCCCTTATCTGGGCTCGTGGTGGCCATGATGAGCACAACCTCATCAGAAGGGCTCATATGGTTGTTTGTGAAGTAATGTATTTCACTTTTTTCATGTCAATAGCACTTTTTCTATCCTCTTGTTCCTGACAGGTGGTCAACAATGGAAGGAGTTGGTGTGGGCCAGGCTTTCCAGAAAGTAGTTCCTCGAGTGGAGGTTTTCAGTTTCTTAGTTTGGTGGGGAACCTTTGGAATCTTTATCTGTGCATGGGAGGATGTTGCAAAGGTATTTTTCTCTGAACTAAAACATTCCTTCATAACTCAATGTGACTTAAGATTCCAGAAAGAAATGTTGATTTCTTAGGAAGCAAACAAACAAAAACCAAACCTCATCTCAGATACTTCTAAAAATGTATAAGATATATGATATTATATAAGCAATAATGATTTCTGGGGAGAGAGGTATCTCTCACCACTGAGCTTCTTATAAGTGATGCACAGCACTTCAGGGATACAGCTTTCAAGAATTGCCACCCATGATGGCTGTAGTGGGCATTTCAGTAATTCAGCTGCCTTTCAGTTACCATACTCCTGTAGCTAACCCCAGTTAATTCACAGGTTCACTTAACTAAAACCATTTTTTGGTGGTGTTTCTGACATTAGTGTTCTATCAGGGTGAATATACATTTGTTTTTAGCCTTCCCAGGGGAAAGGTTGCAGAATAGAGATAAAGACATTGGGGGATCAGGGCTGAGATGAGCTTCTAGAATTCAGGCCTACAAGATAGCACAGCTCTGCAAGGGATGTGCTGGGTTGCAATCGACCCATTGGTGTGTCTTGTTTATGTGGACACATTCAGATTTCTAGGTTCAGAGAAGTTGCTGGATGTGGACCAGTCTGAAAAGGCTGGGCCTTAGATGAAGGGTATGGATGGTTGAAGAAGCCCTTCATTGCTGAGGGCTGGTTGCTCTGGGTACATTGGCCTACCATCTGGACTCATAAATACTCTCTGCAGAGAGTGTCTGAGAAGAAATCCTCCATCCACTGAAAGCCTACTATAGATTTAATGTAGTTTCTCCCCTCCCAAATTTATCTTAAGGTTTAATCTACATAATGAGATATTAAGGACTTTAAGAGATAATTAGGTATTTTCCCTTATGAATGGACTAAATTGTTAATTCAATTAATAGATTAACAAGTTTACTTGAAAATAGGTCTGCTATAAAAACAACCCTATGGGCCAGGAAGGTGTTTCAGAGGATAATCACAGTTGTTGCCAAACCTGACAACCTGTTTGCTTCCTGACAATCATATAGTAGGACAAAAACCAACTTTGGACACTCTTGCATTTTCTTTTGTGTAATTTATAAAAAGCCAGTTTGGAAGTTAAGAATATACTTCAGCTTGTGAAATGCTTGCCTTTAAGGAGGAAGAACTCATATTATAGAAGAAAAACTGCATATGGTGGTACAGGTTTGTATTCCAGGACTGAGAAGACAGAGACAGAAGAGTTCAAAGAATGTGAGAGACATTGTCTCATATAAAAGGTGGCTCCTGACTGTTGTTATAGTTGAGGTTTTGCTGGAGCATACACATTTACACATACACACCCACACCCACACTCACACAGATACAGAGAGAGAGAGAGAGAGAGAGAGAGAGAGAGAGAGAGAGAGAGAGAAGAGGGGGACGGAAGGAGGGAGGGAGGGAGAGCAGGAGAGAGAAGAAGAGGGGGAGGGGAGAGAGGGGGAGGGAGACAGAGAGGGAGAGGAATTCTGATTCTAAAAGCAATGGGAAGATGTAAGAGTGGCAAAGCAAGGACTGCGGACAGATTTGACCTACAGTTGGACAGAACCCTCTTGTATCAGCTAAGACTAGAAGTTAATAAATGTGTAGGAAATAATAAGGATACTATGAAAGAGGTTTGCACAGTTGAATGAACAGGTGAAGAATAGTGAGGACTGAGGAACAATTTATGGGCCAGCTGGTATAACAGGGAGTTTCTGCTTCTTATATGAGATTTGGGAGGCCTGGCAGTTAGGCTGAGTCAGTGAACATTCTGTGGTCCTATTTCTGAAAATGCCAAGTATCTGTTCATGCCTTCCTTTGTTCACTACTGTGTATTTTGTATCTCCTGTACAAATGCCTTGCCACTTGAGTTTATTATGAAGAAGAAAGATTATTAATTCACATTAACATTATAGATTCATGACAGATGATTATCTATCCAAAAATGCATCTACAGAGGTGGGACATGAGGTCTAGTTTTTAGGAAGAATCTTTTTTCAATAAACAGAGAAGGAAATATGGAAAAAATGAACCTCCCCCTGAATTTTTTTCCATTGTTTATTTTTGTGGGGTCAAGTTGAAGATGGTTGTTATTGGGTTTTTCTTGTTTTTTCAAATAAGAATTTATCTTTTCTTCTAAATCTTTTATTCTGTTCAATATTGAAATTCACATCAGATAAGGACCAAATAAATATGAATCTAAAGTCAATTTCATGGAAATTCTGTAATGATTGAGCTGTGATATGTGAATGATGAGGGCTTCAGAATGTGTTTTTCAGCCCCAAAGCAACTGGAGTGATGGACCCTGATATTTCATGTGTGTGGTCACATATGTGCATATGTACACGTGTGTCTGGGGTGATAGAAATTGATACTATCTTTTTAAATTTCTTCTCAACAATATTGTCCTGTTTTTTTTTTTTTGTTGTTGTTGTTGTTGTTCATTTGTTTTATTCTATTTCTGCAGCAGGATCTGTCATTGAACTTGGAAATCCTAGACTGGCCATTGAGTTCCAGATAACAGACTGCCTCTGCCTTCTGAATGCTGAAATTTTAAGTGCGAACTGCCTCTTCTTTCTCTGCTAGCTCCCCTCCCTCTTCTTCACCTGAGGGATCTATGTTCAGGTCTTTATGCTTGTTTGGAAGGGAAGTTACTTACAGAACTTTCCAGAGGTCAGGTGGATATCCCTTAATAGAGAGATAAGAAACTGCACTGTGGTAACATGGGTTGGCTATCCTGTGGACCAGGGGCTTTCATTTTCTAGGGAAAATGACAAGCTTGCTCTACAATAAGCCCCCTGAGAGTGTGGGGATTGCACAATATGGGAGGTCTCTGGATGTACTGTTTAATGAGTTTCCAGGACTGTTCTGTGTGAGGCTGGACTAAGGGCCTTAATTATTGCAACAAGCAGGGGCCAAGGTAACAAATTCACTGATGCTGTGATGTCTCATGTGCAGAGATTAGGGTTGTAGGGAGTGCTGGAGGGAGGATGGGGCACTTGATAATTTTATTATGCAGGGAATAATTGTGGTATTACTAGGGACTGAAGTGAGACCACAACTATGACAAGAGGTTATGAATCTTTCCAAATGAAAGGGTTCCTGCTGCAGGGAAATCAGAGTGAGTCTGCAGGATGTGGATCAGTTTGTAGAGTTCTTTCCCAGCAAGCACAAAACCCTGGATTTGATATGTAGCATGACATAAACCCGAAATTGTGGTATAACCCTGTAATCTTAGTACTCAATAACTAGAGACAAAGGATCCAGCTTTATTTTTAGCTATATTAAAAAGTCCAAGGCCAGCCTGTGACATTTGATGCCCTGCCTTAAAAAAAAAAAAAAAAAGGAGAAGTTGACGAGGTCAGGTTTGATATTCATTGTCCTTTCTTTAGGGCTTTAAGGGTGTTCTCTGCAGGATGCAAATGGCCTTTGATATGTGTTGTTTGGATTTAATAAGTTGTCCAAATGCTCACATGTTGAAGGCTTGTTCTCCAAAGATAATCAGAGGTAGGGCTTTGGTAACTGTCTTTATCATGAGATCACTGATGTCAATGTGCCATTCCACTACATCTTTACAATTTTAAACATGTTTGTCTGTGATCCACTTGGACTTGAGCTTTGTACAAGGAGATAGGAATGGATCAATTTGCATTCTTCTACATGTAGACTGCCAGTTGAACCAGCACCATTTGTTGAAAATGCTGTCTTTTTTCCACTGAGTGGTTTTAGCTCCTTTGTCGAAGATCAAGTGACCATATGTGTGTGGGTTCATTTCTGGGTCCTCAATTCTATTCCA
>CM052711.1:76429423-76460927 GCA_028551405.1 Uromys caudimaculatus | reverse complement strand
TCATCCCGGAGTTTGGACCACCAACCAAAGAATACACATCTATGGACCCATGTTTCGGACCACATATGTAGCAGAAGATGGCCTCATTGGCCATCAGGGAGAAAGGAGAGGCCCTTGGGCCTGAGGGTGTTAGAGGCCTCAGTAAAGGGGAATGTCAAGGTGGGAATATGGGAGTGGGTGGGCGGGTGGGTGGGAGGTGGAATTCCCTCATAGAGGCGGGGAAGGGGAGGTGATAGGGGGTTTCCAAAGAGGAGACCCAGAAAAGGGGAAACATTGGAAATGTAAATAAAGTATCAAATAAATAAATAAATAAATAAATCACTTTGTAAAAAACAAAAACAAAAACATGTTTGTCTGTGATGGAAACATCTAATATGTCTTATTTGGAGGACATAATCACTGTGTGTGCCCTGGTTGGATATCTATCTTTGACTGTTTCTGTCTCTGTCTCTCTTAGTCTCTGTCTCTGCTTCACTGTCTCTGCCTCATCTCTCTTTTCATATTTCTAGCTGCTGAGAGGTGAATAGCTTTCCTCTGTCACATTCCCCATTCAGATCTACCTTGCCTCGGGGTCACAGCAAAGGGCCAGGAGACAGTGGACTGAAGCTTTTGAAATTAGAGCCCAAACATACCTTCCCCCAGGTGGTTCCCTGTCTTTATTTTCTCTCACTCAGCTACTCCAGATGCTCTTGCACATCAGGTAGGAAGGATGAAGGAGAATCAGAAACTTGGCCTTGAACATTAATGTGCAAGTTACACAAACATGAAGACCTGAGTTCTGTCTATAGCACCCATGTAAAAAGATGGCATGATGGCTCATATCTGGAATCCCAGCATTGGGGAGGTAGAGATTGGAGTAACCCGGGATTGTCTAGCTAGTTGAGTTAATGAGCATCAGTTTCAGTAGGAGACTCTGTCTGTAATATAAGGGGGAGAATTATAGAAGAAGAAGACTTATCTCAGTCTCTGACCTTTAATACACTCCTCCACAAAACATATACATACTTGAAAGTATCTTTTGTGCTTTCTGAAAGAGCAGATGTCAGCCTTAGTGTTAACCTGTCTAGTGGTCTCAAGGTGTCGGCAGGAAGATTATGTGTTGCTGACAGTGTAAGATACTAAAGGATGCACATAGATGTCAACATTAATTGAGGACATCATGGCTCAAGCTAAGTTTAGCAAACTGTGCCAATATTTTCTCATGAAAGACATTTTAATTACAAGTACTGCAGTGGCATCGAGAGTTAAGGGTATGTTGGATTTTTTTTTTCTCTGTGAAGGATAAAGGGCTGAGCTTAGCCAGCTGCCAGGGTCAGTCATGTGCATAATCCTAGTTCTTGGCACACTGCAAACCCATACCACTCTGAGTTGATCATTTTGGCTCATGATTGCTTCTCACAGCCAACCAAACTGAGCAGCAACAACATGCAAGCCTTTCGTTAAAGATCAACTGACAGGAATCAAGAAGACTCACCTTATAAATTTATATTTAAGGAAAAATAAAGACTGGTGAGTTGCATGTTTTGAAGCCTAGAATCCTGCATGTATCTGTTAAAGTGGGCATAGCAGCCCATCTCCTACCAGCTTATCCTTTTCTAGTGTATCCATGGCTCCCTGCATTACACTAGGATATTCAGAGGTACTGTCTATGTAAAGTTTTTATCTAATCAAATAACCTGTGAGGACACTTGAGCCCATAGGTCATGGGACCTTGTCAAGATCCCAAATGTGACCTGAGGGTGTCACCTTCTGACTTGTGTCTGTGTGGAGTCTTATTATCTCTCTTATTACTGATTTTTTTGGGGGAGGATCACTTGCATCCTAGCCAGTCTTAAACTTGTGACGTATCTGAAGAAAGCCTTGAACTCCAAATCCTTCTGCCTCTCCCTCCCAAATACTGATATCATAGATTTATATCACTGAATCTTTTTTGTGTAGTCTGGGGCTCAATTCTGGGACTTCCTGCATTGTAGGCAAGCACTCTCTAAACTTAACCACACACCAGCCCCATCTGTCTCATTTGATCAAACTCAATTCAAGAGGGACTGAATTGGTTCTTTATAGAAATATTTAAACACAAAGAGGCTAGATGTCAGAGCAGCACTGATGAGGATTTCTCAAAGAAATGACACTAAAGTGAAACAACAGGTGACACTCAGAAACCTAAAGAAACAGCTTGCCTCAAAAAAGACCCAGGAGTCCTCACCAAGAAGACATGAATGAAAGATACAGCTATTTATTGAAGGTAAGCTCATACTCTTAACTCAACCCACAACTTTCTAAATGAGGCAAGAACAAGAAACGAGGACTGCATCTTTCCTGTTTCTTTTTTTTCTCAGTGTTCATCTGGATGTTATAAAGAGATGATGGTGTGGGGTGGGAGTTTTCTTTCAACTGAATCTCATGACCAGGCAACACTGTGTTTTAACAAGGAAGTTGGATGGGTCATTTGGGACATATGCCTATGTAGTAAAAATGGTGGCTGGTTGAATGTCATTCAAAGGATGAGTTCTGCTTGAATGGTCAGAGTGGGAAAATATGAGGCAGGAATGGAGAAGGGGATTCTTCCTTTGAACAACATAGAAGAGAAGAGTTTGAAATGGGAGGAAGAACTAAGGAAGCTGTGTTTCCTGGGGGAGGAGACAAGGAAACCTAAGAGGAATGACCAGCCAAGAGACACTTTGTATGTAGGGCACATGTACATTTGTGTGCACATGCATGTGAAGGCAGAGATCATCCATAGATGAGGTTCCTAAATTCTGGCTCACAAATATTTTGTTTGTTTGTTTGTTTGTTTTTTGTATATTTTTAAAGATAGGGCCTTTCTTAGCTTGGAAATAACCAGGAAGTTTAGATATCTTGTTTAGTGAGTCCTGAGATGTCTATTTCTGACTTCACAGTACTATGCTTAAAGGTATGTGCCTGAATTCATAAAGTGTGCATTCTGGGGAATAAACATTCTTTTTTTCTGGATCTAAATTATTTTGTTTTTTATTAATCATTCTTTTCATTTACATCTCAAAGATTTCCCCTGCTTACTCCTCCACAAACTCCCCATCCCACATCTGCTCATCTCTTTGCCTCTATGAGTATGCTCCCCCACCCACCCAACCTCTCCTACCCTACCACTCCAGCATCCCACTACACTCGTGCATCAAACCTCCATAGGACCAAGACCTCCTCTCCCACTGACGTTGGACAAGGCCATCCTCTGCTATATATGTATCTGGAGCCATGGATCCCTCCTTGTGAACTCCTTGGTTGATCAGTACTTTATTGAATGAACTGTCTCTTCTGCCCAAGAAGGACTTTGAGAAACAAGAACACATCTCTCCAAGCTTGGTTCAAAAGCACTGAGAAATACCATTTTTGAGCTTTCTGTATCCCCAGTTGACCTCCTACCCTAAACCAAGATGGGAGGATCAGCAAAGTCATTGAGCACATAGACTGTATTTTGCACGTTAGTAACCAAGCTAGGTTCCCTTCTTCCAGAGAGCCAGCACCAGATATCAGGGGAGTCTGATCAGACTTGCTAAGTTTCTCAGCCAATTCTTCCCTTGTGCTTCTTGAAGCATCCCTTAATCCAGGCTTTCCTGACATGTGCATGTACTCAAATCTCTTACACAGAAACTCTCACATGCTTTGTATTCATAGAAATTACAGAGCAAATGCTTTAATTGCAAGTCATCTTAAGAATTTTGTACTTAAGTTAATTAAAAAAAAACTTATGCTTAAAAAAAAATTCTTTGTGAACCTCAAACAAACCAGTTATCAAATCAATGGTTTGCCAGGCTTCTCGATGTATTAGGTGTCTGATTTTACTGGCTCAGCTTTCATTACCCTGGGGGATTTGGTTGCCTGCCAATAGTTCATTTGTGAAGAGGTAGAAGATTTTTACTTAATGTTTTTCTTAGAAGAAAAGTATGCTAAAATTGCTATACTGATGGCTGAAAAAACAGTGCTGTCAAAAATTTCAAGCTATTAAAATTTAAAGGTGATCAAATGACTCCATTTATTGTATAGATTTTTAAGACTTTTGAAATGCAAATACATATGTGTTATTAGTATTTATATTTTTACAATGGGGTCATCTTCTTTACTAAAAAAAAAAAAAGTAATTACTTGCATATTTACACCTCAAAGACTATTTGTTTTTACAAAAGACTTACTGTAATACAGTCATGCTTCTCCATGGAGATGTGCCCTGTGGCTGTATTTGCACTATACTGGGAAAGCTGAAAAATTACTGCCAGAGAGTATATGGCCTAAAAGGAGGAAATTCTTAGTATCTGTTCATTCTTTATTTTAAAGTGATATATTTTTATTTTATTATCTAGGCTAAACTTGACTTTCTTGACTCCAGCCATTTTCTTGCCCCAACCTCCCCAGTAGCTGCAAATACTGATATTTGTCTATATATTAGTATTTATCTAGCCATTTATAATAACTATTTCCTGACTCTTGTTTCAACCTAATTTTATCTATGATCTATCAGTGTGTTTGAATGTCACCATTTACTTCACCTTCAGCACAGCCTGAACAAGTTATGCTATTACTAATGTTTTAGTGGCCTCAATATTTTGCTGTTATACAAGGGGTTTGAATGGAGGATTCTAAACATGACCTTTGTGCACATATACAAGAATTTAGAAGGGAAGTTGCTTGGTAAAAAGAGCATCTGTTTAGATATAGAATTTATTTTCCAAAGATGGTGAATATATTTAGATATTTGACATCCAGGGATTTATATACCTATATCCTTAAATAAATAAATAAATAAATAAATAAATAAATAAATAAAGCAAAGAAAACTCAGAACTCTGAGTAATTGAGAGATGGTTCAGGGCTAAAGAACACTCTCTTTCAGAGGACATGGACATGAGTGGCTGCCTATAACTCTAATCTGATCTGAACAAATGATCTGATTTCTTTGAGGGCCTCCTGGGGCACCAAAACTCACATTCACATGTGCACTCATGCACATAATAATAATAATGGTGATAATGCTGACAATATTAATAATAACAATAAATTAATTTAAAAAAACAGAATTTTCACTAAACCATATTTTGGCTTCTTTTGCGAATATATCCCTCAATCCCAGATTCTCTGAGCAGGGAGACATAAAAGTAGCTGGGAACTTAAATTCAAAACATTTGGGTGCCAAAGAAGTATATGCATCACAGAACTTAGAGAAAGGACATGGATGTCATATCCTTTTTACTATTATACTACTGCCATCTCTCACCCTATCCATCCATTTATGTATTTATTTATTTAATTTTAAGACATGATCTTTCTATATACTCTGGCTGTCTTGGAACTCACTGTATAGACCAGACAGACCTGGATTGTATTCCACAGGTTAGAGAAAGGCTTCATAGAAAAGAAAACCTTCACTTGGACTTGAAGGACCAAGTCACTTAGCCAAAGGTTTTGCTTTGTCAGGTACCCCCAATTTCTCAGTGTTGACCTCCTAACTTCCTGTTGGCTCTAGTGATTTCATCATCATTGTCAATGACACCATCATCTCAATGTCATCATCATCACCAAAATCATGGCTGTTTCAGAACTGACCTCTACGTTGTTTTACTTTGCTCCTTAGTCTCCACATTGCAGTCAAGATGTTGAATGGAAATATAAATCTCCAAATCAAAAGCCATTTTGGGGATATAATTGACTTCAGATTGAAGACGGATTTTTTTTTTCTTTTTTTTTTTTTTTTTGCCTCAGCAGATGTCTCATTTAGCTTTTCACTACCTTACCTATGTTCCGAGAACAGGCCGAGAAACCATCCCTGACTCAGATACACTTAAATCCACAGATTTTATATGTATACACACACACACACACACACACACACACACACACACACACACACACGCATAAGGTTGCTTATTTTCAACTTGTCTTCTGACACAATTGGTGGGCACTACTATCTCCAGCCTGGAAAAATGTGCCCTTATCAATATTCTTATCTCCACACCTCTCCACTTGCCCTAAACTTTAGTTGCTCAGTTACACCTAGTCCCTGAAGAACATCCTTGACCACCCATGTCTCTATAGCCATAGGCCATTATTCCTCCCGAGATCTCACATGGCATTTTGACTTTTCTCTGAAGCATGGAAAAATCTGTCTTCTCCTTGTGTCTCTCTGCTGCTTGCCTCCAGGGACATGGATGTTCCATCTATTACTTCTGGCCAGCCATTGGTCCATGGCTTTTTTACTGACAGAATAAGAACCAATTGAGGAACAGAACCATTCCTACAAACAGATGCATTGTATCCTGGATCCTGATTCACACCATCACTTCACCTTTTTCTAGCCAATTCCTAGAATTGTTGTTGTTGTGTTGACCACAGTGGCTCTTTCAAGGTGTCATGCTGTTGTGTGATTTTCTTGGGATTCATGAACAAACATCTATTCATCTCATACCAAAGAAACAACTGCTCTTAGTCCTAGCTTAGTGAGCCAATGAATTTACTGAGAATAGTTGCAGGAGAATAGGTGATGGGTTACTAATAAGAGCATGGATGACTCACATGAAAGTAAATTCACAAAATGTCCCCAAATCACTAGTGATGACCCACACATCTTTATTCCTAGAGCCCTCTGCTCAACATGTAGGCAGTTCTACAATATTGATCTTCTTATTGCAGCAGAGTATTACTGAGTTCATAGCATTTGAGAAAGACTCAGTGAACCTCACAGTTCCAGGGTCTTGAGAGACTTTGTTTTGTTTACTTCTGGCCTTCTGGCTTTCATTTAATTCCTGTGACTTATTAGTTTCCTATTTTTCTTCCAGGTAGGATAGTTTCAATATGGAGGAATATCTGTGGAATTACATGCATGCTGCTGTCCTTTTTGACAGTTCAGGACTTGTTTGTCCATAATAGAAGGCACAAATCCTGTATTTTGTGTGTCCTGTGTTTTCCATACTCTCTGATTTTTATATAGTGTCCTCTGTCGTGAGTTCTTTCAAGGCAGTGGCCATTCCAGATCTCTTGTACTGTGTTTCCTCTCTGTTGAGGACTTCACAACCTTGGGCATTGACAAACAGTTATTCTGGTATCAGACTTGTGAAAGACTGGGTATGGGATGAATTTAGACAGAGAAAGGAAACAATCAGTGGTGTTGAAAGCCAAGCATAATTTTCAAATTGATCCAAAGGTGAGAGATTTAGAAATCTTCATTCCTCATATATAAAGATGATAAAATGGAGCCTGGCGATGGCTTAGTCAATACAACTTTGCAAACAAGAGGCCTGAGTTCAATCCCTAGAACCACATTAAAATTTTCCAGATATGGTAGTTGTAGAGTAAAAGGGCCAGGAAAGGGCATCCACACCATCACTTGACCAAAATCTTAACACTTAGGATAAAGGGGAAAAATACCCAATCCCTGGCTTGACTCTGAACTCTAAGACTTGTAAATTTCTGTGCTTGTGACTCAGCCTTAATGGCCAAACAATGTTTCCTATTAAATTTTATTTCCCCACTAATATCAATGTGCATGCACCAAAACCCCTAGAAATTACCTCCTCTCTAGTCAGGACTCTTTCGTCTATCTTCCTGTTCAGAGGCAGCCACCATTCTGATCTAATCTCTATTAAATCTCTTCTATGAGGTTTCTTGCATAGTGACTTTGTGGTACTCTTTGTATCCCTGTTGGCAAGATGCCTTGGTGCCAGGAATTTCCTTATAGTGGTGCATGTTTGTAACCACAGCACTGAGAAGGCAAATACAGGCATATTCCCGGGGTTTGTTGGCTCTTTGTGAGTTCTGAGTTAGGGAGAGTCTCTACCCAAACATGTAAAGCAAAGCCAATTTGATTGGATGATGCCTGAATACTGACACAAGAAGTTGTCCTTTGAATCTCACTTGCAAACACATACCTGTGAATTTGTATACACAAGTGTACCTAAAGGTGAATGAACACACACAGACATATATGTGCACATACAAAGAGAGTGATGTTCTCTCTCTCTCTCTCTCTCTCTCTCTCTCTCTCTCTCTCTCTCTCTCTCTCTCACACACACACACACACACACACACACACACACACACAGAGACAGAGAGACAGAGAGACAGAGATAGAGAGACAGAGACAAAGATAGAGACAGAGTCAGAGATAGATGCTCAAAAAGCAGCATGATCTTCTCTTTTGTTTGAATGAGTTATTTTGATGTAGATTTAGAACAAACCTTGATATTGAAGATGGCATTGGCCTTATCTTGCTCACCTCCACCTCTGTATGTAATTATAGGGGTGCTTTGTATGCAATAGACCTCTTTAATGGAGCTGCAGCTTATGCCACTATAAGCAATACAGGCAGATCTTTATACTGCCCTTCTAGCAGTATTCCATGGAGAACTCAAACTGAATTCATTAGTAGAAACTTCCCACAACATGTCCCATGTTGGATCCAAATGTGGAGGGACTGATGTTCTCCATGGATCCCTTCATGGAGATTCTAGCAGAATGTCCAGCGTGAAGATATCAGGAAGGTTCAAAAAGGCATTCTCTGCAGGGAGAGGTAACAGTGAGGTCATTATGTTTTGTGTTCTGGGTTGTTCATTTCAATCTTTTTTTAACTTTTTCACTTGAATGTTAACTTATTCTTCTAGTTTTGTTTTAGGTATGCAATGACACCTGAGAGAAGGCTGCAAATACTCTTGAGTCAGACTGGAAACAGACTTCTTTCTCCAACCCCCAAAACCAAAGGTAGTTGTAACTATAGATACATATCTGCACATGGGTTCAAATAGTTTCCTCATTATATGAGTCCATTTCTATGTAACTGTGTTAAATACCAGGAACAAAACAACTCAGGGGAGAAAAAGGGCTTATTACCTACAGGTCAACGTTTGTCATTGAGGGAAGCCAAGTCAAGGAAAGAACTTGAAGACAGAAACTGAAGCAGGGATCATGGAGGAACACTGCTTACTGGCTTCTTCACTTTAGTTGTCTTTCTTATATAGTCCAGTACAACCTGTCCAGGTGGTACTACCCAAAATGGGCTGGGCTATCTCACATAAATTATCAGTCAAGAAAAATGACCAACAACCTTCAGACGGATCTGGTGGAGGCAATTCCCCAATTGTAGGTCCCTCCTTCTATGTGGCTCTCATTTAAATCAAGTTCACAAAAAACTAAGCCAGCACAGCCTCTTTCAACAGAATACTTTGGATTTCTAGTTTTGCCTTACTCCAAAGAGCTATGGAAACATGTTCTAAGAGTAGAGATGCATCTCAAAATATTTTCTGGAATTCATCTGTACACCATTCAGTCTGTCTTTCTTTTCCTTTTTGATATAATACAATATCTGATGTGTACTTTATAAGAAAACATGTTCATTGAGTTTACAGTTTTGAAAACTGAAAGTCTAATATTAGACAACCTTCTGATAAGGCTGGTTTTGCTGTGTCACATCATTGCTATGTGTGAAGAGACAGGGATGGGTGGAGGAATGAGAGTGAGAACGTGTGGTAAGATAAGGAGATGATGGAGAGGATGGTAGAGTCACTAAGACGAGGGAGCAGATGTCTGGATCACTGTTTAAGTCTCCCTCTCTGTATGCAGTCGTAAATGCGGACATATGTACCCCTGTACCCAAGTACCTAGATAATAGGCACTTGGCATCCTCCTCTTTCACTCTCTTTCTTATTCCCATGACAAAGGATGTCTTACTGAACTTGGAGCTAGTTCCTACTGGCTAATCTGGCCAACCAGAAAGTCTCAGCAGTCCTACTGTATGTTGGCCACATCCTTCTCAATGCTGAGTTACAGAAACACAAACTGTACATGTAGCGTAAATGGTCTGATGCCAGTTCTGTGTTTGAAACCTACCCAAACCCATAAATATTTGAATCTCCAAACTGACCAGTCCCTGAGAGTGAAAACCCACCAATCCCTGAGCTCAAAATCCCATCAATTCCTGGACTTGATTTGAAATATCACCAATCGCCGCCATGTGAATCCCCACTTTGAAAAAAAAAATCCCTCCACAAGAAACCCTGTATAAGCTTGTCATTTCCCTACTGCTTCTTGCCCAAGCAGTGTTTTGTGACTTGGTGATATACCTTGGCTTTCAATTGATAGGATACCTTCTTTATAGCTGTAATACCTGCATAAGGGAAACCCTTTCCCCTCAGAGCTGTAACACCCAGAGTAAATGGGTGCTGGGGATGTTCATGCTCACGTTTTCAGATTTATGCAGCAAGTGCACTTAGCCATTCAACCATCTCCTCAGAAAAAGGCTCACTCAGTGTATTACTTACTTGTCTATTGCTGTGATAAAATACCCTGACCCAAAAAAAAAAAAAAAAAAAAAAAAAAAAAAAAAAAAAAAAAAAAAAAAAAAAAAAAAAAAAAAAAAAAAAAAAAAAAAAAAAAAAAAAAAAAAAAAAAAAAAAAAAAAAAAAAAAAAAAAAACCTTGAGGAAGAAAGTTTATTTTTGGCTTGTGGTTTCAGAGGGTGAGAGGCTAAATTGGCAGGGCAGTGTGGCAATAAAGAAGAATGATGGTAAGACTAGGAACCTGTTAGCTTATATCTTCACTCTCTCCAGGAAGTATAAAAAGCAAGTCAGAAGTGGGGAGAGTCTATAAATCCTGAACACCTATCCTCTGTGACAAATTTCCTCTGCAAAGATTTATTCAAATACTTGAGTTGATTGGGGACATTTGTTATTCAAACCACAAATTACTCTTTGTACAAAGTACATTTGGTGAAAACAGATTCACTTAAAAACCAGCATTGATTCCTATAAAATATGTTGCCATGATAATTTAATTTCCTTTCACTAGGCTTGTTGAATTAAATTTTCCTAAAGAGATTTAGCTAACATTCATTCACTCCCCATGGGTACTGATGACAGTCTGAAGTATTTTATTGAAATTAAACTTAGTGAGATCAGTGAGCTTATTAGGCCTTCTTTACAGAATGAGTAAGGGTTTACTTACAGTTCTCATGAAAGACTCCAGATAGCTGCATCACCACAAAATTTTATCTCATCATGAATGACAACTTCATGGAAGTTGCACTAGAGTCCATCCTTCAATTAGTATTCTACCATCTATATATCTAGCATTTTTCAAGATAACTTGCAGCTGAGAAAGGGAATAGAGAAACTACTAGACAATCAGATGAGGGTCTCCTGTCCCTGCACTGCTCTACATACTAGGACATGTCAGTAGCTACAGTATCATTATCATAGACTTGGCTAGTATAGTAGTAGTTTGATTTAGTTGGTGTGGATTCTGGAGAAAAGTCTGAGATAACATCATGTGAGGAGTATATATGCTGTCTCATAATGAAGTCTCCTTTTTAAAAGTTCCACCCCCACTCAAGACCACCTCACTCAGAGTCACAGTCCTCTGGCACAGAAACCACTTGGCTACTGACTGCAATGGAACCACAACAACTGATTATATACATCTATTCACTCCTTCTTTCTTAGGACATAGCATACCCCTTTGAGACATTGATCACTCCAGTGAGCCATATCCTAAAATCAGAACACCCTGACTTCTTGTATGATAGAGATTTCAGATGTGATTCTGTGCTGTGGCTTCACATTCTCTAATCTGTGGTTTGATGTAGTACCTGGAAACTCCATGATCCTTGGCCCATAGGTTACCCTAGACTAAACCATGATCTTTGGAATTTTTCTACAGTTGTTTTTGTTTCTTCAGGTGATTTTTCTGAAGGCTCTTCTAAAGTCCCCCATCATTCTGTCTTCAACATCTCTCTCTGAATCTGTCTCTCTGTCTCTGTCTCTCTCTGTCTCTCTGTCTCTCTCTGTATTTTGTGTCTGTTTCTGTCTCTGTCCTTCCCCTCCCTCCCCCTCCTGCCCTCGCTTTCTCTCTCTCTCTCTCTCTCTCTCTCTCTCTCTCTCTCTCTCTCTCTCTCTCTCTCTCTCTCCCCACAATAACACAATATCTCTTAATGAGATTCTTTTCTATTTCCAGGCTTTAAACAGGATACCCTCTCTTCCTTTAAGGCTTCATTTATGGTTTGTGTTATATAAAATGTTGTTGCTTTATAATATTCTTCCACCACAAAGCCCTATCATGGTGCACATTATCCTGAGTCACAGTCTTTTTACACATTTCATTTCTGAAAGGAAATTTTCCCAAATTTACCCACCTGACATGCTGTTCCTAAATTGTTGTTTTTTAACATCAGCATTATGAATACTTATAAGCCTGGCTTATTGCCAGTGTATAAACTCCTAAATGATGGTGAACCAATCCATACCTTTCTTTAAGTTATTTATTTTGTTTACACAATTGAGTGCTCTATTTGTATATATATGTGAATGACAGAAGAAGATATCAATTCCCACTATAGATGGTTGTAAACCAACATGTTGCTGAGCATTGAACTCAGGACCACAGGAAGAGCATCCAGTGCTCTTAACTGCTAAGCCACCTCTCCAGCCCCAACTTTCTACCTTTCCTAGCCTTATGGTCCAGGATAAATGATTAAGATATGAAAATTATTTCTGAGTTGCCTCAGAAAGCCCAGTTTTTTCAGAGCAACCCATTCTCCATCTTCTGCAGAGGCACATGTCAAAAGTTTGCTCTGTTTCTCTTGATAGCAAATTGGAACTTTCTATTGATAGAATGAGATTGCCTGTAGTGATTTCCTCAAGGCCACATTCAGAGGAACTGTTCTCACCACAAACTAGTTTATTATAGCTTTTGTTAATAGTTATATATTTTGACACTAGAGAGAAACATAATGGGTGAAAATAGAGGTAAAGCAGACATAACTTCAGGTAAATTCCAACACAGAGTATTAGAAGATGGTGTGGGAAAGTCTCTTCATCTACTATATAGCAGTGATAGGTTCCATGCAAGTTTGTTGCTCTTTGGCTAGAATATATTTACTGGGCCCTAAACATCCAATAAAGCATTTTAAAATCTCCTAAGTCCTTCCCCCCTCTTGGTCTTGCTCTCTCTCTTTGTGAGTGAGTGTATGTGTATGTGTGTATGTGTGTGTGTGTGTGTGTGTGTGTGTGTGTGTGTGTGTGTCTTTGAATGTGTGGGTGGGCATTTAAGTGTGTTATGAGGGATGGAATGTGTTAGTCAGAGACAACCTCTACTTTTAGTCTTCACATTCCAACTTTTTGGTACACTATCTCTTATTTGTCATCATATATACCAGACTACCTCCCGAGGGAGATTTTACATAGTCTTCTGTTCCTGCCACTCATTTTTCCACAGGAATTCTGGGATTACAAACATGCTACCATATCTAGCTTTATATGGATCTTATAAAACTTAAACTCAGAGTCTAACACTTGCACGCCAAGCAGTTTTCACACTGAACCATCTCTCCAGCCAGAAGAACAAGAGTTATTTTAGAAGAACAAATTAGTAGCATGCCTACATCTCTAAAATTCCCCATGTTTGACTGTCCACTAACATTATGGAGCTGTCTGGGTATTTTCACCTTCCCTGTGGTTCACACCAACAGACAAACCCACATAACTTCTAAAACACTGAGATCTCTTTTTAGATCTATTTAATTGTTTTTATAGCAGCATATAACAGGAGCTGTGTGTTTTGATCTCCAAACTGTCATATCCTCCCTCTGGTTAAAGTCAGGACTTAAACACTAGAAGAAGAACCTAAAGTAGACCATGGGGGTCTTGCAGCAGTGATCCATAGAGCATGCAACCTCTGACAATCATTTTTTCCCACAAGTGCCTGTTGGGATAACTTGGAGCTATTGAGTTAATTCGAAATCACTGCCATTGACAAAGTTTCTTACAGATCATTAACCACAAGATTATGTGGCACAGTTCATTAAAATTTCTTCTCATCCTTTGCATTAATAAAGAGGCTTGTGGGCATTTATCACTTCCTGACAATTGTAGAGATTTCCTCTGAAGTGTGCTAAGTTTCTTGTCCAGTTTTCCTGATAGAAAGAACATTAAATAATTTGCCCAAAGATGCATAATTATATAAATGCAAATGAAAATAAAATACTAACTAAGGATCACAGGTTTGGAGGTATTCCTTGTCCTTACCCTAACAAACATGCAAACACACACACTTCCTACTTGGAACTGTCTCTCAATGTAGCTGCTTTCATGAACATATTTTCTCAGAGCACTTGTTGCGTTAGCTCTGTATAAATTGTCATGCTTTGCTGCAGGCTTCTGCCTTATAATTTCTTGCATTTAAATACGGACAGAAGAAGAAAGATCACATCCACTTTAACAACTATATCTTTTCTTTTTGCTTAACTTTATTTTGTAAAGATTTATTTTAGTTATGTTATTTGTGTGTGCCAGAGTGGGTTTATGTGTACTATATATGTATAGATGGCTGTGGAGGCCAGAGAGCTTTGAACACCTCCAAACTGAAGTGACAGGCAGATGTAAGCTGCCTGATGTGGATTGTGGGAGCCAAAACTGGTTCCTCTATGAAATCAGTCACCACATGTACCTACTGAGCCATTTCTCTAGCTCCTCTTCCTTTTTGTTAATACATAAAAATAGAGGATGGTATTCTTTGCAAAACATGAATCTTAATGTGAATCTTTTCTTCCCTTTTCAGGCTCCCATGAAGGTCCTTTATTAGAAAACACCTTTTCTTGAAGAGCCACAAGACAAGTATTTATGCGATATGTGGCTACTAAACCTGCACACTTGCCATAGTGACCCCAAAGAAGAAGCAGGCAAAGTTTCAGTCAATGAACAAGATCTGTTTCAGAAAACCTTTATCTATGTGAATTTCATATTCTCCCTCTCCTCTCCTCTCTCTCTCTCTCTTTCTCTCTCTCTCTCTCTCTCTCTCTCTCTCTCTCTGTGTGTTTGTGTGCAGAAAAGAATACAACTCTAGCTATTCTCGGTTTTATTCCTCAGACTCTATCTGCCTTTTATTTTGAGATAAGAGCTTTCATTGCTCTAGAGTTCAGGAAGTAGGCTAGACTGACTGTCTAGCATGCTCTAAGAATTCTTTTGCCTAATCTTTCAGCTCATTATACAACTAGCCGCTTTCACAAATACATTTTGATCTGAGCTCTTTTATGTTAATTGTATATAATTTGTCAGAATTCTTAGCATGCATCTGTCCTATAAATGTTTTCATTTGTATATAACCAGTAAGGGAAAGATAATAAGCAATTAAAAAAGAAATCTTTCCTCTTTATTATCTGTGGGAGTACAAGCATTTGCCACTATGCCTGCTTTGTTGTTTAGATTCTGAGGATAAGCCCAGATATTCCTGTTTGCAGTGCATTTGTTTGGCTGATGGAACTACCTTTATAGACCACATACATTTTTAAGTGCCATAGAATGCTTATTCACCTCCCTGCCTCAACTCTTTAATACTTGTTCTTATTTCTAGGGATGCTTGAACATAGTCTCACAGGAAAATTACAGGTTGCTGACCACGATTCATCTAGGTATTTGTTCTACTATTTTGTTGGAAATTATATCACTGGGATAGGGCTTCTCCAGTGTGGTCCCTAGGCCAGTGGAAGTGTCCATTGGGGGCATTTTAAACCAGCTGTAGACCAGACATCTTGGCTCACATAAACCAGTGTTTTGATTATTGGACTCCCTGATTCCTTCATACATGATGTGGCATTGCTTATGCTTCTCTTCTTCTTTGAGTCCTAACCACTTTTCTTTTAGAATTTCAGAGACAACTGCTGTTGTTAAGTTCATATTAAATTTAGTAGATCAACAATACTAGGTGCACGCAATTCAGGGTGGCCATGGTTTGACTTTTTAAACATGAGATCTCAGGAGGTACTGACATCCTAAATTTCCTGAGTCTCCACATCCACATAGCATAGTGCTGCCTGAAAGGTTTGTCAGATCGTTCAAAGTCTTATTTGCCTATGTTGAAGAGTATGTGTAGTTTTCATGTATTGCTCAAAGATTTGTACTTTAAAATATTGTTCTTATGTAAGCCCTTGAGACAAAAGCCCATATTCATACACATTCTAAAGAGCAAGCTCTTTAAAAAAAAAAAAAAATTATCTGCTGAGCGTTTGGAGTAGCATACAGCTCAAGGGATAGTGATTATTTGGCAATTAATTTAGTTGATGAATGGTAAGAAGGTCCTCTGTGATGATGTGAAGGTTGTAAGCTACCCTAAGAAGCATTAGCTTACTTTCAGGGAGGCTTCCTGACTTACGATCAGTTCTAATTATACATTTAGATCTGCACTGGGAAGTTGGGGGACTCTGTCATTCTTGGGACTGGTGTGAGTCAGATATATGATATATAAGGAGTGAGAGCCATAAATGTCCTGTCTAGCTATCCCTTTCTTTCTGCTCTTCACACAATATATTTCTTTGGATTCATCACATGTGATATACATGGGTACATGCATATATACTCCCCATGCACACATATCCCTCTCTCTATCTTTGTCTGTTTCTCTGTGTCTGTCTCTGTCTTTTTGTCTCTGTCCCTTTGTCTCTCTGTCTGTTTCTGTTTCTGTCTCTGTCTCTCTCTCTTACTCTCACACACACACACACACACAGAAACACACACACACACACACACACACACACACACACACACACACACTAAAATGTACCTGCAACTTGAAAGAGCTGTAGAGAGTAATGAGCCAATATTTCTTAAATATTTCACACAAGAATATGTTGAAAAGGCAAAAGCCCAATTAAAATGGAAGGCAGACTGTTACAGGAAGAGTTTTTATCACGGCCTGTGGTTTCAGCCTTGCTTTTGGTATTAAGGTTTCCAGATGAAAGACACTCTCACAGCCTTTACATTTACAATAAGCCTTAAATTACATAAGAACTGGGCTGCTGCCTACCCTCCATGATGTTAGAATCTATTTTCCTATCAACAATACCTAGTTATTACTTACTATATTCCATCTGGGTTGTTCCTTACTCTAATTGCTCCGCCTTCAGGACTAAGCTTTCATAACTCTTAACCCAGGGCCTCTTCTCCTGAACCCTCTCTCCTTGTGGTCATCTTATCCCCCCAAGCCCTCGAAAACTAAATCCCACCTATGTCTCTTCTACCCAGATATTGACTGTTGACATGTTTGTTTACCAATCAGAATAAATGTGGCAGCAGGGTTACATGGGCTATATACAGATTCCAGGTCTTGGGGGCCAGCACTTAGCATTATCATAGACAGTAAAAGATAAAACATCAAAAGTAGACTGGTACTGGTGAGGTTTTGTTTTCTGTTTCTTTATTTTTTGTTTGTTTTTCTGTTTTTGTTTTGTTTTGCTTTTTTTGGGGGGGGATAAATAAAAAAGAAATTAGCCTTGTGTTTTCCAGATGACTAGTACAACTCTCCTAGAAAAATTACTACCCGACTAGTCATATATCAGTTATTAATGTATGTGCATGATAATAAATGTATGTACATGTTTGTGCACCTGTGTTTGCTCATGCATGTCTGTGTGGATGTTGTTTTTTTCTTTTTTTTTCTTTTTTTTATTAGATATTTTCTTTATTTACATTTAAAATGTTATTCCCTTTCAGGTTTTCTCTCTGTAAAAACCCTAACCCATCCTCCCTGTACCTGCTTCTATGAGGTTCTTCCTCCACCCACCAACTAACTCCTGATTCCCTATTCTGGCATTCCTCTACACTGGGGCATCAAGAATTCACATGACCAAGGGCCTCTCCTCCTACTGATGTCCTACAAGGCCATCTTCTGCTATATATGTGACTGCAGTCATGGGTCACTCTATGTATACTCTTTGGTTTGTGGTTTAGTCACTGGGAGCTCTGGGGGGTCTGGATGATTTATATTGTTGTTCCTCCTTTGGGGCTGAAAACTCCTTCAGCTCCTCCAGTCCTTTTATTAACTTCTCAGCTGAGGTCCTGTGCTCAGTCCAATGGTTGGTAGTGAGTATCCACCTCTGTATTTGTCAGGCTTTGGTAAAGCCTTTCAGGAGACAACTATTATCAGGCTTCTGTCAGCAAGCACATCTTAGCATCCACAATAAGGTCTGGTTTTGGTAACAGTATATGGGATGGAACCCCAGGTGGGACAGTATGTGGGTGGCATTTCCTTATGTCTCTGCTCCATACTTTGACTCTGTATCTCCTCTCATGAGAATTTTGTTTCCCCTTCTAAGGAGTAATGAGAAATCCATACTTTGGTATTCCTTCTTCTTGAGCTTCAAGTGGTCTGTGAATTGTATCTTGGGTATTCCAAGCTTTGGGGACAATATCCACTTATCAGTGAGTACATACCGTTTGTATTCTTTTGTGTTGGGTTAACTCACTCAGGATGATAATTTGTAGTTCCATGCATTTGACTAAGAAATTCAAGAAGTCATTTTTTTTAGATAGCTGAGTAGTACTCCACTGTGTAAACGTACCACATTTTCATCATTTATTCCTTTGATGAAGGACATCTGGGTTCTTTCCAGCTACTGGCTATTATAAATAACGTTGCTATGAACATAGTGGAGCATGTGTCCTTATTACATATTGGAGAATCTTCTGGGTATATGCTCAGGAGTGGTATAGCTGGGTCCACAGGTAGTGCTATGCCCAAATTTCTAAGAAAGCACCAGACTGATTTGCAGAGTGGTTGAAGCTACTTGCAATACCACCAACAATGGAGGAGTGTTCCTCTTTCTCCACATCCTCACCAGCATCTGCTGCCACTTGAGTTTTTGATCTTAGCCATTTTGACTGATATGAGGAGGAATCTCAGTGTTCTTTTGATTTCCATTTACCTGATGACTAAGGATGTTGAACATTTCCTTAGGTGTTTCTCAGACATTTGAGTTTCCTCAGTTGAGAATTCTTTGTATAACTCTGTACTCCACTTTTTAATAGGGTTATTTGGTTCTCTGGAGTCTAACTTCTTGAGTTCTTTGTATGTATTGGATATTAGATCTCTGTCAGATGTAGGGTTGGTAAAGATCTTTTCCCAATCTGTTGGTTGACATTTTATCCTATTGACAATGTCATTTGCCTTACAGAATCTCTGAAATTTTATGAGGTTCCATTTTTCAATTCTTGATCTCAGAGCATAAGCCATTGGTGTTCTGTTCAGGAAACTTTCCTCTGTACCCATGTATTGGAGGCTCTTGCCCAATTTCTCTTCAATTAGTTTCAGTGTATCTGGTTATGTGGAGATCCTTGATGCATTTGGACATGAGCTTTGTACAAGGAGATAAGAATGGATCTGTTTACATTCTTCTACATGCTGACCTCCAATTGAACCAGCACCATTTTTTGAAAATGCTCTCTTTTTTTTCACTGGATGGTTTTGGCTTCTTTGTCAAAGATCAAGTGACTATAGGTATATGAGTTCATTTCTGGGTCTTCAACTCTGTTGAACTGCTCTGCCTGCATGTCTCTGTACCAATACCATGCAGTTTTTATCGTTATTGCTCTGTAATACAGTTTGAGGTCAGGGATGGTAATTCTCCCAGAATTTCTTTTATTGTTGAGAATAGTATTCAACATCATGTTGTTTTTGTTTGTTTGTTTTTTTGTTTTTGTTTTTTTGGTTTTTTGTTTGTTTGTTTGTTTGTTTTGTTATTCCAGATGAATTTGCAAATTGCTCTTTCTAACTCTGTGAAGAATTGAATTGGAATTTTGACAGGGATTGCATTGAATCTGTAGTTTGCTTTTGGAGAGATGGCCATTTTTACTATATTAATCCTACCAATCCACGAGCATCAAAGATCTTTAAATCTTCTGAGATATTCTTTGATTACTTTCTTCAAAAACTTGAAATTCTTGTCATAGAGATCCTTCACTTGTGTGGTTAGAGTCACACGAAGTTATTTTATACTATTTGTGACTACTGTGAAAGGTATCATTTTCCTAATTTCTCTCCAAGTCTGTTTATCCTTTCAGTAGAGGAAGTCTACTGATTTGTTTGTGTTAATTTTATATCCAGCAACTTTGCTGAATTTGTTTGTCATGTCTAGAAGTTCTCTATTAGAATTTTTGGGCTCACTTAAAGATATATCATATCATCTGCAAATAGTGATATTTTGACTTCTTCATTTCAATTTGTATCCCTTTGTCTTCCTTTTGTTGTCTAATTGTTTTGACTACAACTTCCAGTTATATGCTGAATAGGTAGGGAGAGAATGGGCAGCCTTGTCTAGTCACTGATTTTGTTGGGATTGACTCAAGTTTCTTTCCATTTAGTTGATTTTAGCTAACATTTGCTGTATGTTGCTTTTACTATGTATGGATCTTGAATTCCTGATCTTTCTAAAACTTTTATTAAGAAGGAGTATTGGATTTTGTCAAAGGCTTTCTCAGTAGCTAATGAGATGATCATGTGGTGTATTGCTTTTAGTTTGTTTATAAGGTGGATTATGTTGATGGATTTCTGTATATTGAATCTTCTCTATATCTCTTGGATGAACCATACTTGATCATGTTGAATGATCATTTTGATGCGTTCTTGGATTAAGTTTGTGAGAATTTTATTGAAATGATATGTGGATTTTTTCTTTGAATTTGTGTATATTGTGGATAAGTTGATGTTTTTCCATATACTGAACCATACCTGCATCCTTGAGATAAAGAATATTTGATCATGATGGATTATCATTTACATGTGTTCTTGGCTTACATTTGCAAGAATTTTATTGAGTATTTTTGCATTGAAATTGGTCTGAAGTTCTTTTCCTTTGTTCTGTCATTGAATAGTTTAGTTATAAGCACACTTGTTGCTTCAAAGAATGAATTAGGAAATGTTCTTTCTGTTCCTATTTTGTGGAATACTTTGAAGAGTATTGGTATTAGGTCTTCTTTGAAGGTCTGATAGAGTTGTTATCCACTAAACCCATCTGGTCCTGGACTTTTTTTTTTTTTTTTTTTTTTGGTTGGGAGATTATTAATGACTCTTTCTGTTTCTTTAGGGTTTAAGGGACTATTTAGATGGTTTATCTGTTCCTGATTTAACTTTGGTATTTGGTATCTGTCTAGAAAATTGTCTAATTCATTCAGATTTTCCAGTTTTGTTGAGTACAAGCTTTTGTAGTAAAATCTGATGATATTTTTGGATTTTCTTCGTTTCTGTTGTTATGTCTTCCTTTTCAATTCTGATTTTGTTAATTTGGATACTGTCTCTGTGCCCTCTGGTTAGTCTGGCTAAGGGTCAATCTATCTTTTCTCAAGAAACACGCTCCTGGTTTTGTTGATTTTTTGTATAGTTCTTTTTGCTTGTACTTGGTTGATTTCAGTCCTGTGTTTGAGTATTTCCTTTCATTTACTTACTTCTGTTGGGTGTATTTGCTTCTTTTTGTTCCAGAGCTTTTAGATGTGCCGTCAACGCTGCTACTGAATGCTCTTGCCAGTTTCTTTTTTGAGACACTCAGAGATATGAGTTTGCCACTTAGCACTGCTTTCATTGTGTCCCAAAGGTTGGGTATGTTGTGCCTTCATTTTCATTGAATTCTAAAAAGTCTTTAGTTTCTTTCTTTTTTCCTTGACCAAGTTTTCATTGAGTAAAGTGTTGTTCAGTTTCCATGGGTATATGGATTTTCTGTTGTTTTTGTTGCTGTTAAAAACCAGTCTTAATCTGTGGTTATCTGATAGGATGCTAAGAATTATTTCAATCTTGTTTTATCTGTAGTGGCCTGTTTTGTGACTGATTATATGGTAAATTTTTTAGAAGATACCATGAGTTGATGAGAAGAATGTATATACTTTTCTTTTAAGATGAAATGTCATATAGGTATCTGTTAAATTCATTTGATTCATATCTTCTTTCAGTTTCACTGTATCTCTATTTAGTTTCTCTTTCCATGATCTGTCCATTAACAAGAGTGTGGTGTTGAAGTCTTTCACTACTATTGTGTGAGACTCAATGTGTTCTTTGAACTTTAGTAAAGTTTCTTTTATGAATGTGGGTACCTTTGCATTTGGAGCATAGATGTTAAGACTTGAGAGTTTATCTTGGTAGATTTTTCCCTTGATTAGTATGAAGATTCCGTCTTTATCTTTTCTGATAACTTTTGTTTGAAATTTTATTTTATTTGATATTAGAATGGCTACTTCAGCTTGTTTCTTGAAACCACTTGATTGTAAAATGTTTTTCCAGCCTTTTACTCTGAGGTAGTGTCTGTCTTTGTCACTGAGTTGTGTTTCCTGTATGTAGCAAAATGTTGGGACTTTGAGTCTATGTCTTCTTTGGGGGAATTGAATCCATTGATGCTAGGGAAAAGTGATTGTTGTTTCCTGTTAATTTGGTTGTTAGAGGTTGAATTATGTTTATGTGGCTATCTTCTTTTGTTTTTGTTTTTTTTTGTTTTTTTTTAAGATTATTTTCTTGCATTTTCTAGCATGTAAATTGCCTCCTTGTTCTGGAGTTTTCCATCTATTATCCTTTGTAGGGCTGGATTTGTGTAAAGATACTGTATAGATCAGTTTTTGTCATGGAATATCTTGTTTTCTCTATCTATGGTAATTGAGAGATTTGCTGATTATAATAACCTGGGCTGGCATTTGTTTCCTCTTATGGTCTATATGACATCTTCCCATGACCTTTTGTCTTTTATAGTCTCTGGTGGGAACTCTGCCATTATTCTAATAGGTCTGCCTTTATATATTACTTGACCTTTTTTCCATACTGCTTTTTAATATTCTTTGTTTTGGGCATTTGGTGTTTTGACTATAATGTGATGGAAGGAATTTCTTTTCTGGTCCAATCTATTTAGAGTTCTGAAGGCTTCTTGTGTGGTCATGGACATATCTTTCTTTAGGTTAGGGAAGTTTTCCTTTATAATTTTGTTGAAGATATTTATTGGCCCTTTATGTTGGATAGCTTTGCTTTCTTCTATACCTGTTATTATTAGGTTTGGTCTTCTCATTGTGTCCTGGATTTCCTGAATGTTTTGATTTAGGAGTTTTTGCATTTTGCATTTTCTTTGACTATTGTGTGAACATTTTCTATGGTATCTTCTGCACCTGAGATTCTCTCTTCTATCTCTTATATTTTGGTTGTGATACTTGAATCTATAACTGTTGATCTCCTTCCTAGGTATTCTATCTCTAAATTTTTCTCCCTTTGTGATTTCTTTATTGATTCTATTTCTACTTTTAGATCCTGGATGTTTTTGTTCAATTCCTTCACATGTTTTGTTGGGTTTTCCTGTAATTCTTTAAGGTATTTTTGTGTTTCCTCTTTAATGACTTCTTCCTGTTTACCTGTATTCTTCTGTATTTCTTTAAGAAATTTATTTATATCCTTCTTAAAATCCTCTATCATCATCATGATATATGATTTTAAATCTGAATCTTGCTTTTCTGGTATGTTTGAATATCCAGAACTTGCTGTGGTGGTAGAATAGGGTTCTGATGATGCCAAGTAGCCATGGTTTCTTGACAAGTTTCTTGAACTTGCCTGTCACCATCTGGTTATCAATGGTGTTAGTTGATCTTCTTGTCTCTGACTAGAGATTGTACCTCCTGTGGGCCTGTAATCCTGTGATCTGAGGTGTTTCAGCAATCCTGATGACACCATCTCTCTCCTGGGCAGATTTTAGGTTCATAGAACTGTGGGACAGCCTTAGCTCCAAGGTGCAGATGGAGACTGGAAGTCCTGTCATGAGCTTCTACACTGTTCCTGTGCCCTTTGTAGATGGTGCCTTAGCTCCCTGGTACAGATGGAGACCAGAGTGATCCTGTCCCCATGTGGAGGTTGTTAAAGAACAAAATGTTGCTGTGTTTGAAGAGAGGTTGTGTGCATTGCATGACATAAGTGATAGTTGGGGGGCTGGAATCTCAGTTTCTAAGTTATCCATAGAAACTGCCTGGTTCAATCAGATTGGATCAGGACAGACACCAAAGGCTACATTTGAATGTAAATACCTCTGTGAAGGTCCTGTTTTCCAGTCCTCTCACACTGTACAGTCCTGGGAATAAGAGCATCTACATTAATTATAAAGGGTACAGCATAAGCCGTAACAATGTGTCACCACTCATTCCCAAAAATTGGTGAATAAGAGTTAAGACCAACTAAGTGATATTCAACAAAAATTGTCAACTGGTGCTTGTTCTAATGTCAAGTGCCATGGTATCAGTTTCCAACATGATAGTCACTTGCTGTATATAGATACTCCTAACTTGCCCCTGGTTAGAATAATTGAGAAGATTGGTCCCTGTGGCTCCAACAGGTTAGCCTAACCACAAATTTTTCAAGGTGATTCCAAGGCTTAAATAAGACAGATCCAATCTTAATAATCATTTATATCATGTTTACATTCATCCCTTATGCTAAAGCTAATTATGTGTTCTTACCTAGTAAAGGAGGAGAGTACTAAAGTCACATATCATGGATGGATATGAAGAGGCAGGCCAGGGAATGAACATGGCCATTAATAGCTACTATACTTGGTTATTTAATGTATTAATTTGTGTGCTTGTGTGTTTAACTGTTTTCATTAGTGGTTTGAGTTTGTGTGTTTCTGTGTGTTTTTATGTGAATACTTGTTTTTTTCTGTATGTGTTTCCTTGCTGATATGGGTGCATATATGTCTATAATCAAATATTAATCCTAGGTGTGTTCCTAAGGCACTTTTTAATCTAGCTTTTTGAGACAAGGTCACTTACTGTACCTGTAGCTCACTGGGTCAGAGAGGATAACTGGCCACTGAACATCCACAGCTCTGGGATTATAACCATGAGCCACACAGCTGTCGTTTGTGACATGGGTCATGGGCATCAAATTAGGTTTTCATGATTGCATCTGCCACTTTGCTGCCTGAATTATTTCCCTATCATTTAGCTACCATTCTTATCAAGAATTCAAAACTTTTATGCTATTAGGAACTAAATGGAAGGAGGAAACTGTCCCTTAGATATCAACTCTGTACTACACATCCAGTCATACTGTCCCAGATAACTCTCCCAATGATCAAGTTATCAAGTAGGTATAGTTACCTCCTTTTACATCTAGTGTGTCCCCAATGGTTCATATATTACAGTTGTGATCTCCATCTGACTTATCAAAACACTAAGAGTTCACTTGATGCTCTTTTAGTTAGGGGTTCTAACTGTGATAGCTGTGACAAAATACCATGACTAAAAACAACTTGGGAGGAAAGGGTTGTTTTATTTTATAACTCTCAGGTTACTCCATTTCTGAGGGAAGTCAGAGCAAGGATTTAAGGCAAAAACTGAAACAGAAGTCATGGAAAACACTTATTTCTGGCTTGTTCCTTTTTGCTTACTCAGCCTGCTCTCCTATATTACCCAATATCACTGAAGAGGGATGGCCACTGCCCATAAGAGAGCTCTGAGGGGAAAAGCTTCCCTATGAATTATTGCATCTATGAAGGAAAAGATTCCCCAAAGGAAGTTTCACAGGTCAGAGGGAAAGATTTCCCTAATACAAGAGTTATAGCTATTAAGGTAAAGGTATCCTGAAAGCCCAGAGCCAAGGAGTCCAATAAGTAATACCACACACACAAAAACTAACAATAGAGATTTATTGGAAATGACACAAGAAGGGGGGTGCTTCTTCTTGGGCAAAATCTAGCAAAGAACTGAGTGTTTTGGGAGATTTGGGGGACATTTTTCCTGGTGGGAATTGGTGACATTTCAAGCATTGAACTTCAAGGTACTAGAGAGATTAATCTGAATCCAAGTCCATCTGACAGAAAAAAAACAAAAAACAAAAAACAAAAAACAAAAACCTTTTCTTTCATGGACTCATTTAAATCCTCTCCATTAAAATTACCCTCAAGATATAAGATAGTGAATGGATTCATAACTCTAGGCATTGGTGACTTTTCATTCTCAGTTATTAATGGAATTTATTTTTTCTTCTTTTAATCATAACTGGATAATTGGATTTGCACTTTTGCCCTACATTACATATAATGCCCTTACACATCAATCATCAGTTAGTAAAATGCACACAGGCTTGCTCACAGGACACTATGGTGAGGACATTTTCTCCTTTGTGGTTCCCTCTTCCAAAATGATTCTAGATTGTGTGAAGTTAACATAAGCAGAGTCACTAACCTCATCAATGCTTCATCTTCGGATGAGCTCATACTGAATGGATCACTAGGAAGCGGGGCCTGGTTTCAAGAAGTACATCACTAGTATCATTTCTTTGGAGAGTGTTCTCTCCTGTCTCTGCCAGCTTTCTGCTTCTATGAAGAGAGCCTTCTGCTTTGTCATATCCTCCCATTTCTAGGATGTTCTGCTTTACATCAGACTCAACATAGAGTCAGATGCCAATGGACTGAAACTGTGAGCTACATAAATCTGCTTTCTGTTTGTTTTCTCAGTGTCTGTTTCAGCTAATGACAAAATTTATGAGTTTGCACATCTCCCTTCTGCCAACTAGGAAACTGAGGCTCAGAAATAGAACTCATTCACACAGTTCTATTGAAGAGACTAGTCAGAATTCAGGTCAATCTGACTGGCAAGAACTTTTCTTTCATGGACACATTTAAATGTTTTCCATTAAAATTACCCTCAAGGTATAAGAGAGTGAAGGGATTTATTGCTCTAGGAGGTCCAGTGGCTTCTACCTGAATTGCCCATCATAGGATGGAAAGCCTTCAAAACTGTAGCTTGTATCTTAAAAAATTAATATGAACTTGGAATTCTATTTACCTCTTTTCAGTATGATATCCCTTGATAACTTAGAGCAAAACAGAGGCTTCTGGAATAGATGTATATTTATTAAATGATAGTACCAATGGTACCTAGCTGCCTGCCTTAGGATCTTACCTTTCTCCATCTGAGAAGCATGCCGTTGCACAGGCAGCCTTTGTAGAGTAATAACCCTAGGTTATTATATACTCACTTCCAAAGACAATGACACCTTTTGGCTATTACCTGCTACTTTTTTGACATTCACAGACAATTCAGTGGTTCTGAGCCTAACTTGCCAATGGAGCCTCTTGTAGGAATGTCAGAAAAAGCCTCCTGGTAGGACAGAGACAGCATTGATTCTAGGCTCTTGGGGATTGCTGCTTAAATATCCCCTTAAAGTTGATAAATTTTCTTTCAGAACTTTACTACATGTTTGCATCAAAGGCAGCTTCAAGGTGCTTTAGCTGCGAAAGTTTTGTGTCTCAACATGATGCTTGGACATGGCATTTTTTTTCAATGTCAAGGAGCTTTGGTTTCTGTTAAAACTAACATTTAAAATTCCTCCCTGTGGTCTGGCAACATAGCCAAGTTGTTCAAATCCATACCATCTAAGCATGATGACCTGATTTAAAACTGAAGAACCCAAGCTAAGAAAGTGGGTATGCATTTGATTGTAATCCCAGTACAGAGGCAGAAACAGAAGAAACCCTGGGACTTGGCTACTCAACATTCCTAGTCTACTTTTTCAGTTTCAGGCAAGTCACAGACATGTTTCAAAAAAGCAAGGTGGAAGGCAGATTAAAATATGGTTGCGGGGAGGTGGATCTTGGTATCTCAAAATAAGGATGCATGATAGAAACTTTGGAAGCCATTGTTTTAAAAATTCATTAAAATATATTTAATGAAAGAGTTTGAATGAAGGTATTCTGCATAGATAGACAATGCTTTTCCCAAAATCATAAGTTGATTAATGTTTATTAATATAAAAATTGAGGCATATTGTCTTGTTGTAGTATACTCTGACCACATACTTCAGTACTTACTGTAAACTTATTCTTTGGTAATTTCATCAATGTGCACAATGTATATTTAGATCATATCAACTCCTTATCTTCCAACTACTCCCACAATTGCATGCTAACTTATTTCTTTTTAAGAAAACCCACTGAAATGGCAAAAAAATGAAAGTCACCAGAATGTATTGAATTTAAATATATAATATTATGAATAGACACTTAAAACATAATAAAAACCCCACTGATTTGAGTTAGTGTTACTCATGTGTGCACACATATGGTGTAATTCACTAGAGAAAAAAAATCTTATCAGGGGCCACACAACTGAAACAAGTTGACTTTCGCTTTCCCAGAAGCCTTCAACTTTCAATAGCTCTCACGTTAAGGGTGAACTCTTGTGAGTTCATCCTCCACCCATGGAATAATATTAACTAGCTTGATGTTGTGCAGACAACCACAGCTCCGGTCATTTTCAAACCTATGTAATTTTTCTGTCCTCGCTCCCATAATGTATTCTGCTCCTTTTGGAGTAGGAGATGTACCTACACCATCTAACAGTAACTTATTACACATTTGCTAAAGAAATAAATTGGTAAATTAAAACTGGAAATTAAACCCACGAATGACCAAATTTTATCTCCTCTTTCTCTCAAGGTACTTGTATTGTTGTAAAGTTCATATAGTCATTTCCACATTGTCGAATGCAACAGTAACGTGGACCCTTTTCCTAGGCAAATGTGAACTAATATCTGTTCATTTCACTTAGGGAACTGGAGGCAGAAAAGAAATTATTCCACTCATGTCTAACTTGCTACACTAATGAGTTTATTGGGGATATCTAGAGAAGCAAGAGTGACACAAAGGCACCTAAATGAGTGATATATGAGTGCTAACTCCAAAAGCTGCATCCATGGAGCTCCCTGTAAGGAATTATAACCTCACACCAGATTCTCCTCTCTGGTAAACATTAAAAATATTTATGTTGAGATTTTGTCTTTTACTGTCTATTGTAATGTTAAGTGTGGGCCTAGAAGACCTGAAGTTTGTACTATGCCCCTGTTGTGCTGTCCCCAAGTTATTTCTGATTGATAAATATACCAAGATCCAATTGCTAGGCAGAAGATACAGAGGTGGTGTTCAGGATTTCTGGGCTTGGTTTTTGAGGAAAACCAAGAGGGGAAGCATGTGGATGAGTTAGCAGTCAAGAAACATGGCCTGAGGGGTGATCAATTGGAGTTAAGAGTATCCCAGATGAAATATAGTAAGTAATAATTTGGAGTTATCTATAGGAAAATAGATTTTAACCAAATAGTGAGTAGGCAGCTGTCCAGATTTTATACTGATTAAAGCTTGTTGTAAATATAAAGGTTGTGTGTGTCTTTCATTCAGGAACTCAAATAGCAATGGAGGTGTAGAAAACTCAGGCTGGAATTTAATGCTTATTACAAGACTTTTGTAATCTTGAGCACAGATTTTGAGAATCTTGTGAGTTTCAAGCACTTCCTAAGTCTTGATAATTTTGTGTACTCCCTTTACCTTTTATGTTTTGCTTACTTTCACAGTTCTATGAGGCTCCTTCACCCTACTAGGAGAGATTTTTTTGATTTGAATGAAATTGTTGCAGAACAGTCAAAATAATTTCTGCACTTATACTTCAGTTCATTTATCTTTTACAAGACTTAACTGGCTATTTTCTGCTCATGCAATTTCTTGTGTTGTCTCAAAGAACATGCATACATAGACTTAGGTCACACTGCATGGTTTTGACTATTGTTTCTTCCCCTAGAATGTTAATAAACTTATAAATGTCCCAGTATCCAGAATGCTGCCAATAGGTTTGTTTCTTCTTTGAACGGTAGGAGAGCATCTCTTCCAACCTCCTATTTTCTTTTGCATACTGGGAGCTTATGCCCTCAGAACATCAGTTAATTTGTGCTCTAAAATTTAATGATGCCACATCAAGGTGAATAAAATGAGCCCCAACAATGTCCATCTACAGGACGAGCTTTGCCTTGCTGGTGATGTCTCTGGTGTGTTATGATATTCACACCTTCCCTCTGAGGCATGTGGTACCACACTCACCTCTAGAGCTGGGCCTGGCATCCTGATCCCCATCAATGCCCATTCTGTGTGCTGTCTCATCCTCCACCATGATCACCAAGGTATTTAAAAGAGTGTTTCTGCTGTCTCTTCTCTGTGCAGACATTCCTCTGAGATAGGTTCCCTCCCTTTTCTTCTGTTGGTGTTTCCTCAGATGCCACCTGCTTCTGTTAGGGCCTAAATTAGCACGGATTTTCTGTCACAGACTCCCATTTAATGCACCTTCAAACTATTGCTTCTTTGCTTTTGGTTAAATCTTTCTGGTTAAAGTGGAGTATGCTCATATGTACTTTTGTTTATTACTTTCATTTTTTACACATATGCTCCAAAACCTGGGTTAACTATCCCAAAATAATATCTTTATTCTCTTTAAAGTTCTGACTTCAGATTCAACACACTTAGGCATATACTCCTTGACTGGGTATGTTCAGTGTATGGCCTTATATTTTCAGAGATGTTGATTCTGATTGTTCTTTCTAGTAAGAGATTTGTCAGAAATGTTGCCACAGATAGGCAATGGGCGTGGCTGGGGTGATGAGGAAGGTTCAGTCTCAGAAAACACTGTAGGCATCCCTATAAAATGTGCAAGTTTCATGTGTATTCAATGACTAGGCCATACAGTCATGTTGTCTCTTATTCTTTGGTTGAAAAAGAGAAGAAAAAAGTAATGTGCTTAATCTGCTTAGGGTGTTTAGTTAACTTGGTTTAGTGAATAGAGAATTCAGGATGAAGAAACAACATCTCTTAGTACGGTGTCTGTTATTTCCCAATGGAAGTAAGAATTAGTTATCTATGAGAATGGAGAGAGGGTACTGGACATGAATGTGGTTTGAGTATTCCCAAACTCAATCTCCTAAGGATTCTATTGGTATTTTACTTGTTGTAGCATTCTTTCTATTGTGGAACTGTCACCAGTTTTCTACACAAAAGGGAGTTTTCATTGCTGTGTTGCTACTACGTTCAGTATCTCCTGGGTACATCAACTACTGCCTGGTGGATGCCTAGTACACATTTTCAAATCCAAGAATTACAGGTTCCAGCAGAGACTCCTCAATGGTTAACTGGCTGGCAGCAACCAGGGTGTTCTAATGAACAGGGCTTACCTCTCCCACATGAAACATTCTTGAACAACAATTGCCTAATTAAGTCATCATTGTCTATAGGATTTAATGACCCTAATCTTTCCATGAAGGAAGAAAAGAAGCCAGTGATTTTCACTAGGTGCTGTTCTCAGGTTGAAGTAGACTTGTTAATGGAAATGAGCTCTGTTGCTTTGGGTAAGAAATGGTAGTCAATGTGAATCTTTAGTTACCAATTCTGCCAGTGCCTTAGGACTCTGCTTCTTTTCTTTCTTCTTTCATTCTTGCTTCCTTGCTTGCTTTCTTGCTTGTTTGCTTTCTTGCTTTCTTGTTTCTTCAGATGTTGTGAGAAGTTTTAAATGGTGTTTTATGCAGTGTTGCAACTACAGTACCTGGGCCAGATTATTATTTTTCCACTTGATTTCTGTGACAAGAACAAGGTAGTTAGTGCCACTGAGTGTCTGTTGCTTCATCTCTTTTATTTCTCTATTTTTACCTTCTCTGTTTGGAATACCTGATAGTTTCCTGGACATACTTTCAGCTGCTTAGACATGGTACACAAAGCATTTTTTTTAATCTTGTTTTTTACTCATTTGTTCTTTTTAAAAACTTGAAAATATCATCCTGAGCGAGGTAACTCAGTCTCAAAAGAACGAACATGGTATGTACTCACTGATAAGCGGATATTAGCCCACAAGTTCAGAATATCTAAGTTTCACTTAACAATAACCGCTGGACTGAGAGTGAGA
>CM052711.1:76419297-76429323 GCA_028551405.1 Uromys caudimaculatus | reverse complement strand
AGGGAGAAAGGAGAGGACTCTGGGCCTGAGGGTGCTAGTGGCCCCAGTAAAAGGGAATGTCAAGGTGGGAATATGGGAATGGGTGGGCGGGTGGGTGGGAGGAGGAATTCCCTCACAGAGGCGGGGAGGGGGAGGGGACACGGGGTTTCCAAAGAAAAGGGGAATCATCGGAAATGTAAATAAAAAAAAAAAAAAGATTTACTTATTTACTTACTATTTATTTAAAGAGGCATGTGAGTATTCATAGATGTCAAAGGAACCCTTCGGAAATCCTGAGGCTGAAGTTGTAAGAGGCTGGTAAGCTTTTTTTTTTTTTTTCTGTATTTGTGCTTTTGTTTGCTTTGTGGTTTCCCTTCACAGATCATGAGAACCAATCCATCCTGATTACATATGTAGATGTTGTGCCTTTCTGTCTGCTGAGTTTTGTTTCTTAGGGCAGTAGCTCCTACCTTACATTCTGACTTTCTTTTTTTGCTTTTTTGTTTTGGATTGGAATTTACTATATTCCACAGTTTTGATATGGTCGAACTTTCTTTTTCTCTTTTTAAATTTTTATTTCTGGATACTTACTTTATACACATTTCAAATGTTTTCCACTTTGGAAACCCTTTATACCATTCCCCCTCCCCCTCCCTCTATGAGGGCACTTCCCCAGCCTCCCACCCACCCAGTCTTCCCTCCTTAGCATTCCCCTACACTTGGCCATCTAGCATCCTCAGGAACAAGGGCCTCTCCTCCCACTGATGTCAAACAAGGCCCTCCTATGCCACATATATGGCCAATACCTTGGGTCCCTACATTTGTACTTTGTTTGGTGGTCAAGTCTCCAGGAGTTAAAGGGATCTGGCCAGTTGACACTGTTGCTCACTCCATGGGGCTGCAAACCCCCTCAGCTTCTTCAGTCCCTTCTCCAACTCCTCCATCCAGGACCCCATGCTCAGTTCAATGATTGGCTGTGAGCATACACCTGTGTATTTGTCAGGCTTTACCTGATCTTCTCTGGAGACAGCTTATCATGCTTCCATCAGCACACACTTCCCAGCATCCAGAAAAAAGTCAAGGTTTGGTGGCTCTATATGGGATGTATCCCCAGGTGGGGCAGTCTCTGGACAGTCTTTCCTTGAGATTCTGCTCCACACTTTGATTCAATATTTCACCCTGTGAGTATTTTGTTCACCCTTCTAAGAAGCACTGAATCATCTGCATTTTGGTCTTCCTTCTTCTTGGGCTTCACATGGTCTGTGAATTGAATCTTGTATATTCTGAAATATTGGGCTAATATCCTCTTATCAGTCAGTACATACCATGTTTGTTCTTTTGTGACTGAGTTACCTCACACGGGATGATATTTTCAAGTTCCATCCATTTGCCTGAGAATTTCATGAAGTCATTGTTTTAATAGCTGAGTAGTATTCCATTGTATAAACATACCACTTTTTCTGTATTCATTCCTCTGCTGAGGTACATCTGGGTTGTTTCCAGCTTCTGGCTATTATAAATATGGCTGCTATGAACATAGTGAAGCATGTGCCCTTATTACATGTTGGAGCATCTTCGGGATATGTTCCCAGGAGCAGTATCGCTGGGTCCTCAGGTAGTACTATGTCCAGCTTTCTGAGGATCTGCCAAACTGATTTACAGAGTTGTTGTACCAGATTGCAATCCCTCCAGCAATGGAGGAGTGCTCCTCTATCTCCATGTCCTTGCCAGCTGTCACCTGACTTTTTGATGTTAGCCATTCTGACTGGTGTGAGGTGGAATCTGATAGTTGTTTTGATTGGCATTTCTCTGATTCCTAAGGATGTTGAACATTGCTTTAGATGCTTCTCAGCCCTTCGAGTTTCCTCAGTTGAGAATTCTCTGTTAAGCTCTGTTCCCCATTTTTTAATAGGGTTTTTATTTCTTCTAGAGTCTAACTTCTTGAGTTCTTTGTATATATTGGATATTAGCCCTCTATGGGATATAGGATTGGTAAAGATCTTTTTCCAATCTGGTGGTTGTCATTTTGTCCTATTGACAGTGTTCTTTGCCTTACAGAAGCTTTACAATTTCATGAGGTCTGATTTGTCGATTTTTGATCTTAGAGCATAAGCCCTTGGTATTCATTTCAGGAAAATTTCCCCTGTGCCCATGTGTTCGAGACTTTTCCCCAGGTTCTTTTCTATTAAATTTAGTGTATCTGTTTTTATGTGGAGGTCCTTGATCCAGTAGGACTTGGGGTTTGTCCTGGGAGATTGGAATTTATCAATTTGCATTCTTCTACATGTTAATCACCAATTAAACCAGCACCATTTGTTAAAAATGCTGTCTTTTTTCCATTGGATGGCTTTAGCTCCTTTTTCAAAGATCAAGTGACTATAGGTGTAGTGGTTCATTTCTGGGTCTTCAATTCTATTCCATTGATCTACCTGCCCGTCACTGTATCAATACCAAGCAATTATTATCACTACTGCTCTGTAGTACAGCTTATGTGAGGGATGATGATTCCCCCAGAAGTTCTCTTATTGTTGAGAATAGTTAATCCTATCCTGGTTTTCTGTTTTTCCATATGAATTTGAGAATTACTCTTTCTAACTCTATGAAAAATTGTGTTGGAATTTTAATGGGGATTACACTGAATCTGTAAATTGCTTTCGGCAAGATGGCCATTTTTACTATATTAATCCTTCCACTCCATGACCATGGGAGGCCTTTCCATCTTTTGAGGTCTCCTTCAACTTCTTTCTTCAGAGACTTGAAGTTCTTGTCAAACAGATCTTTCACTTGTTTGGTTAGAGTCACACCGTGATACTTTATATTGTTTGTGACTATTGTGAAGTGTGTTATTTTCTTTCTCTTCCTGTTTATCCTTCAAGTATAGGAAGGCTACTGATTTGCCATATGAGCAGCCCCATCCCAAATTTCTTTCTTTAGTTACTTTTGTCAGACATTTTGCCCCACCTAAATGTAAAGTAGTTAATACAGAAGATAACAGGTAAGAATTCTATCCCATTATTTACATACTTCCAAAGCACATCTCAGTCATTTTGTTAACTCCTTGTGACTAGCATATATCTTAAGGCATTAGGCGCCTTCAGTATTTACTGTAGCCCTCAAGGTCCTAGCTATTGCTTAATCCCCTTATGTAAATTCTCATTATTTTGTTAGTGAAGGATACTTGGAAGATAGTTTTATTCCCTTTGCCTTTTGTACAGCTTTAAGAAAGCCCCTTTCACCAGTCTGGGTTTTGCTATGTAGCCTAAGCTGACTTGGAATTTAGAGGAGAATATAGGAAGTAGAAGGGAGGGACATTCAGTTTGAAGGTATTTTTGAGATGGCATTAAGAATGAGAGCTTCCTGTTGGGGACATAAGCTGAGGTGGGTACTTTCTCTGTCTTTCTGGGCTAGCAGGCTTTCACCCCAGCTCCTGTGACTTTATTGGTAAAACTGAAAGTTTGGGATTTTGATAAAAACAACAGCTAACAGTTTTATTCTGCTCCATTCTTACTGTATCAGAAATATTAAAGTTTTATTGGGAGGTGAAGGTGTTCCTGGGAGGATTTTTTATTTTTTTTCTGAAAAATGATTTGTGGACTAGTCAGACAGGGTACTAAGAGTTTCTATGTTTTATATTCTATCACAACTAAAATTGTATACAGTCTTGGTCAACAATGTAGTAATACCTACTCTGTATGTATCTGGTACCAAAAATTCCATTCCTGAGCCACTATTCCTCCACTCAGCACTTCCCCTCACATTTTGAATATGTATATTTTATTGAGTATAGACCTGAACCTAGAAATGTACATTGAATATGTGTTTTCAGACAGAAATATTTCCCATTAGAATTTCTTCCTCAAAATTCTCTAAAGTATAATTAAATGGTCTCCAATAGTTTCCACTTTTACTTTCCTTAATTTTTAATCTAAATCTATTCCTTTCATATAATTTTTCCCCAGAGATCTAATTTGCTGGCCAGTTTTATTATTATAAGAAGCCTTTGTGGTTTCAGCTACAGAGAGCTTTTTTCTATATTCAGTAATTACCAGGAGTTCAACTTCAGAGATCACAAATAATAGACACAAATTTTGACACATGTGACATTTGCTAATGTCCTTTTAATGATGAAAGGCTTATTTTCATTGGTACAGAGCTGGTAGAAGAATGTGTACTGTCATTTCTTCATTAATCTGTGAGAAGCAAATCCTTGTCACAATTCTGTATATGCTCTGCTGGGGTTCCTTGTTTGGGTAGTCCAGGTTTTCTAGCTATTCTTATCATTTCATGCTCTTTAGATCAACAAGAAGATAGCAGGAGAAAATAGTCATCTGTCAGTGACTTACTTAAGGTTATTATTCCTGTGATGGTATATTGTGCCCAAAGCAAATTGGGGAGGCAAAATATTATTTATCATTCCACATCACTGTTCATCATCTGAGGAAATAAACACAGGACTTCAAGCAGGGTAAGAGTTGATGCCAAGGCAATGGAAATATGCTGCTAACTGGTTTGCTCTACTTTCTTATAGAAGCCAGGACCAACATTGCAGGGTTGACACCACCAATAGTGGACTGGGTCCTTCCCCAGCATCCACTAATTATGAAAATATTCTAAAGGCTTGTCTGCAGCCACATCTTCTGAAGGCCTGTGCTTGGTTGAATCTCCCTTTTAACTGATGACTATATCTTATGTTAAGATGGCAGAAAACTAGACAGCAAAGTCATTACCTATTGCTTACCAGCTTGATCTTGATCTTGATCATATGACTTAATCCTGGTGATAATCTTGTGTATCTATCTCTCATACTGCTCAGCTGCTGTGGATGTTTGCAGACTCATAGTCCTGAAAACTCAATGATGATGCAGCTAGATGTACACATGAAAGTAGGTGCCAATAACTGTACTTTTGTTATTTGAGTTCTGTGGATCAAGCTCATGTCCTCATGCTTGCAAGACAGCAATCTGCAGACTGAGATGTCTCCACCATCTATCCTGGATGTTTGTAAGCCATAGAGATATACTTAGTTGTTAGATAATTATCCCATCCACATAAATATTATGAGGTATATCAATGTGTGTGCATATGTATAGATCTGTCATTTTTGTATAGCTACCTGCATAAAACAACTTGAATAAGTTTTTAGAAAAAAATGAAAAAGCAATTAAGTTAGCAATTAAGTAAGTCAGAACATATAGGAGGAAGTGAGCAAAATATTTAAGTTCAGTTTGCAGAAACATGAAAGAAAATGGAGACCTTTAAATGGCATGTGCATGATATGTTGGTGTTAAGCCTCATGTAGCTACAACTATGGGCATATGCTTTGTATAAAATAAAAGTATTTACCCCTGTATGCTATTGTGAGTTTCTCTGAAGTATGTAATGTGATGTCAGTTTAGCATACACTGAAAAGACAGAATTTAGTGAGTACTAGCATTATATTTGGGCCCAGGAAACTGGCAAGCAAATATAAGGAACATGGCATGGTGAGGGAATCCTAGAGAGTGAGAAGACAGAGGAATTATGGAGCCCACAAGCATTGGATTGTTTCTTGCTCCATAGATGAGGCATACAGCAAGTATCCAGTGTTCCATAAGGAGCTAAGACAGTATAATTCTCCAAACACAGATTATGGCAAGCAAAATTCTCTCCCGAACGCATTACATTATTTTCTCACTGCCCAGAGTACTTACTTACCTGTGGTTCAGAAGGTTCTAATGGTTCATTCACTCACCTCCCATCTTTCCCATCTGTCAATATACAGCATTTTTTTTTGTAGGTATTAGCTGTTCTAGAGTAACTACAATGTTTGATGTCTAAGATGGTATGATTTCTAAAAATATATCCTAAAGAATGAATAGTGCCTTCAGCATTCCAATTTCCCTGTGCTCCTTGTGTTACACATAGGCTTATTGGTCTGCTAACTGGTTGACGGAATTTTACATGGACCGTGTCCTGTCAGTTTATGGTAGCAGTACAATTAGGAAGGCCTCCAACTAGCTGACATTAATTAAAAACAGGGGTCACAGATGACTTTATGGGCTCACTCATGATTGCTAATGTTATTGGGTTCAACAGAAATGGCTTTTGCAACCCAGGCTACCACCCTCTATCACCAGCATCTACTTTGTCAACGTGCCCTGAATAGTAATTTTTAAGAAAGATGATTTTAATTGAAATACCAGATTTGTGGAACAGGCAGAAAAATCAAATGTTGAGTGGTGGTAGGGTTGTATCACAGAGGTCAATGCATAACTTCTTTCTTTCTTTCTTTCTTTCTTTCTTTCTTTCTTTCTTTCTTTCTTTCTTTCTATCTTTCCTTCTTTGTTTCTTTCTTTGTTTCTTTCTTTGTTTCTTTGTTTCTTTCTTTGTTTCTTTCTTCCTTCCTTCCTTCTTTCCTTTCTAATTTATTTTGAAAATTCTAAGAGAATTGACATTTCTTTTTTCTTTCTTCTACTATTAAAATGAAATAGGGCTTGCTTCTACAATATACTCTAGACTAGCCCATCAATTTTCTTTCAAACAGAAACCCATTTAGTGCACATGACTTTGTCCCAGTCTGTAGTGAGTTGGTTATGATACTCCTTGTATTCTCATTCTAAATACTGATTGTTTCTCAAGATGTGGTTGTCCTTGAAAAGCAAATCCTCAGGTACACAAAGTGATGATCTGTAAATTTTATTACCCATTGTAACTGGTTAATAAAATGCTAGAGCCTATTATTGGGTGGTAGAGGGAGAAAGTTGGGACATGTAGATTGAGTGAAGGACTTGCAGGAAGAAAGAGGAGAAGCAGAAGATGGAGATGAAGGAGACTGTAATTAGCGTAGATGGAAAATGAGCACATGACCAAGAGAAACTGCAAATAAGAGGGTCTTTATAGCTGGGGAAGAAGTTAGTATAGCTCCAAATATTCCCAATATGGGATTGTGTCTTGTCAATAAAATACCTGGATTGTGTGTCTTTTATATGAGCTAGCTAGGATTATAAATTAATTTACACAAGTCTCTGTTGTTATAAGCCACAAGACTAAACATGATCACTGTGTAATTCTTCCCTTCTTTCTCTTGTTCACTTTGCTGACACTGTAATGTTCTAGAATCAGTGAACTTGACTCTATGGTGTCTTCTTGTGTTGTTTATAACTGCTCCTGTCTCACACTGCTTTTGTGCCTGTTCCCAGGCTTGAGACTCATTGAAATTTCTGGTGTTACTCATCTTTCTGCCACTAAAACAAATGCATTAGATGTAAAATTATAATGAAAAAAGTTCATTTTCACTCTCTGCTTTTGAGCTTTTAGTCTATTGTCAGTTGGTTATGTAATTTTGTGTCTGTGTTGAGGCAGAGATGTATAGCAAAACTACACATGTCTTTACCAAGAAGCAAAAGACAGATAAGTTCTTTGTCAGGCAGGGTTTGGGCTTTAGATCAGTGTGTTTGATGCTTGCCTGGTATACATGAAGGGCTGAGTTTTAGGGCCATAATAATCAAGCACACTACATTCCTATAATCATAACCTTCAGGAAGTATAGGCAAGGGTTCTACAAGTTCAGGGTCACTCTCAGTTACACAGAGAATAAGATGCCAGCCTTGTTTATAAGGGATTTGTCTCAAAAATTTAAACAAGAAATCAAATCTGAAATATGGAGACATGGAGGGACCAGGATCCAACAACCCCTACCATGGGCCCTAAATGAGCTAAAGAACTTCAATGAGGCTCCATGTAGTAAAGATCCCACTACTATCCATTAGTACTAACTGGAGGACTGGTCCATAACATACTTTCAGGAGACATTTCAGTTATAAATCAAGCATTTGTTAAATCATAAATGTATTTGTTGGAACTGGAATTTGATGCTAGGCAAGGCTGCTGGACTCTGGCTGGATCCAATACAAATCTATAGATTTATGCTCTAGTGACTCTCGTGAGGGAAGAAATCTATGCAGGGGTCATCTTCTCAGGCTGCCTCATTCTCTAGAAGCTGCTATTTGTTTGCATGTTGTTCTCCATGACAAAACCTGCGAATTTCAGAAGGTTCCAGAAAAATTCTAGGATGATTCTATTTCATCCAAATAGGAATGCTAGCAACAGTTATAAAAACATCTGTCAAGAGCTTAGAAGCTCAGGTGAGGATGACAGGTGTCTCATGATGACACAAACCTTGAAGCTGAAGTAGACTACTGGCTTCCTTGAAATGGAGTTGATAAATTTTTAAAGCATAGGAAGGGTTTACTTTTCTAGAGAGGAAAGTACCAGTGGCCTTGCCATGGGACACATCATTACCAGGTGCAGGCAGGTGGGAGTGTGGTCTGGTGATGAATGAAGGAGAAAATTAAGAAGTCCATATGAGAAGGTAGATCAGAAGACTGAAGGATGGTATCCTATGCTGGCTAACCAGGTATGTTAGACCCAAAGAAGAGTTGAAAGTAGCCAGTATGTGTGCGAGTTGGTAGGTAGAAGTATAATAGAGAAGATCAGCGATTATTAGTAATGTCAAGTTGACAGGACTCAGAGCACCTAGGGAAAATGCTTAGGGCATGTCAGAGACTTCTAGATTGAGTTAATTAAGATGACAAGACCCATGCTAACTTGATTAAGACTGAACAAAAATGAGAAAATGAGCCAACCACAATTACCTCTTTCACACTACATCAAGGCTGGGGATGAAATGTTACCAGCTGCCTCACATCCGTACAATTATCTTTCCACATCTTGATGGAATGACTATCTTGAGCAGTGAAACAAAATAAGTCCTTCATTCTTTTACTTGATTTTTACCAGATTCTTGGTTATAGCAATGACTAAGACAGTCTGGATTCTACTGTGGTTCATATCTAGATCCTACTCTGGTTCCTAAGTGATTCTCTCCCCAACCCCACTCCCTAGACCCTACCACCACTACCTTCACTCCACCTTGCACTAAAGGCATTTTTATCTTTCTTGACATTCCAGGACATCCAACTTAACTCTCCTAAGTCATTGTAATCCAAAGAGTCAACTGTGTGTCTTGTTATAATAGATGTGTCTGCAGTAGTTTGTCCTCAAGAATAGATGGCCAAGTAAGCCTAAGTTATGCCTACTCACTCCTGTATTGATTCTGTTTCTTCACTAGAGATAAACATTCACCTCCACAGTCTGGCACCTGTCCCAGATACCACCAGAGGAGAGTACTGTATGATTGTAATCGACCATTTCCAACTATTTCCTCGAACTCTTCATGGTTGCAAAAAGTCAATCCATCATTTGAGTATCAAACTTAATTGTAAAAGATTATAAAAAGGGAGACATATTGAGAGATAACTTTTTTTGGAAAATTGTTTGCCTTGAAAGCATGGGAACCTGAGTTTGTAACTCCATGACGCATGGAAATCTAGGTCTGGTAGTATGGGCCTGTAATCCAAGAATTGAGGAAGGGTACAGGGATGAGATAGGCAGATACTGAGGGTCCCTTTGATAGACACCATCTTAAACAGAGCGCTTCATGATTGATGTAGAGACCCTGTCTGAAAATATAATGTGGAGAGGAATATAGGAAGGCATCTATCTCAATGTTAACTTCTGGCTTCTCATTGTATACATTTAAATATGCACATATACCCACACATGGGTACACACACACACAATACAGAGAGAGAGAGAGAGAGAGAGAGAGAGAGAGAGAGAGAGAGAGAGAGATCTCCAGTGGTTTCTATTTGTAATCCCAGAGGTCAGAAGGTACAAACAGGAAGATGAATGGGGAGTGCAAACCAACCAGCCTAGGTTCCTTGGTGAGTTCCAAGCCAGTAAAAATTCATCTTAAAAAAAAATGGCTCTTTGAACAATGTGAAGACCATTGGCTTTAGTTCTTCTTTGAAAATCTGGTAGAATTCTGTATAAAAACTATCTGGCCATAAGCTATTTTGGGGGAGAGGGGCTTTTGTTGACTGCTTCTATATCCATAAGGGTTATAGGGAAGTTTAAATGTTTACCTGATCTTAATTTAACTTTGGTAAATAATATCTGTTTAGAAAATCATCCATTTTTATTAAGATTTTTCAATTTTGTGGAGTA
>CM052711.1:76363186-76418797 GCA_028551405.1 Uromys caudimaculatus | reverse complement strand
TGTCCCAAGGTACGTTCTGCCGTCTCAAGAAGCCTCCCAACAAATTCTGAAAAATCCTCTTTAGTGTCTTGGGTAATCTTTGTGAGAGGTGTAAAAGCTGACCCTGAGGAAGAAAGATTGCGCCAAGCTCCCATAGCAGCCTGGCGTGTCTGACTCAGGAGAGCAGCTGGAAAGCAAGCCTGTTTCTCCTCTGAGACATATCGACCTTGACCACTCAGTTTATCAGCGGTCCAGGAGGCTGTACGGGGGTTTTTCTGATTAAGTTCAGCAAGTTGGTAGCAGCGGTCAGAAAAATCAGCTTTCCAATTAAGAAATTGTCCCCTTGAAAGGACTGCTTGGGTCACTTGAAGCCATTCTTTGGGTAACAGAAGGCCTCCTTGTGAAAGTGAATCAAGAGCACTTAAAGTAAAGGGTGCATTGGGGCCATAAGCTTTTACAGCAGAATGAAATTCCTTGAGAGCTTTAAAGCTAAATTTTTTATGCTCTCTATCATCAAAGGCTTCTTTAATATCATGGGAGGGTTCAGGGTCAGGACTATCTGAATCTTCTTCCACTGGAGGCCTATCTCCATCTGAATCCGGGAGATCACAAGAGTCAGGCTGTTGTTTGTTTTGTCCCATGGCCCGTGTAATAACTGGAAAGGGAAGGACATTTGAGGGCTTAGACTTCTCCAAACTTTAATCTTTAATGAAACAGTTTGAAATTCCTTTTGTAATTTTAAAATCTCTTTTGCCTCCGCAAATTGGCAAATCTCCGCCTCCGAGAAGATGGGGGCAGCAGGCCTTAAAGTGGATCTGCAAATTTGTGAGGAATCAACTGGCTCACAAGGAGGAGCAGGAAATTTGGAATTTAAATGCGGTGGCCAGTCAGGATTACGGTATTTGGCTGCCTCCTCCTTCAAAGAAGCCTCGTTTCCCAGATCAAGAGACTCCCTCCCTCTTTTGCTTTCGCTTTGTCTTAAAGGAACCGGGTAATTGAGGAGATCTTTGGACGAATTTGCTTCATCTCTCAGGGACCTTAAGGAAGGATAGAGTTTCTTAAGAGGCTTGAAGGAAGGAGGGGGTGGCGATGGCCAAGTGCAGGAGGCGGCTGTGGCAGCGGCCGGAGTTTTATCTATATCTGCAGCATTCGCAGCTTCATCGCCTATCTCAATTACAATAGAGGGGCTAGGGGGTAGAGAGGCAGCTGAAGCCGACCGGGACAAAGGTCGTAAACAGAGTTCTGCCACTGAGAGGAGCTGTTTTTTCGAACTATCCTTATCAGCTCCCTCAACAATATCCCTAGTGAGTCCCCAATAGGAGAACACACTGTCGGGAACTGCACCCCGACCTTCCACGTTTAATTTCTCATTGAGGTCTTGACCGACCTTTTGCCATTTCCCTGGGTGAATTTCAGGACCATTCACGATAAACCAGGGACAAGTTTCATCAATAAAACCAAAGAAATTAACAAGATCTTTTTTCTTAACCCCTATTCCTCTCTCTCTCAGGGAGTCCTTCAAATCCTTAATGAAGGCTAATTCTTTAGATAATTTTTTACCCATCTCTGAATAGACGGACCTACTCACCAGGGAACGACTCTCCTCGTGGGCTGCGGGGGAGCCGCCTATAAACTTCTCTTTATCAGGAAACTGGGGCTGCACAGCTGTCACTCTGGGGTCCGCTTTCTGGGACTATTCTGGGGTCCACTTTCTGGGACTCTTACTACTCTGGGGTCCTCTTCTGGGACTTGTTCTGGCGTCCGCTTCTGGGACTCTTACTACTCTGGGGTCCTCTTCTGGGACTCTTCGGGGTCCATCTATGACAGGAAGGGGTTAAATCCTTGGGTCCCTGTTTAGGCGCCACTCTGCCCCGACCAGCAGGACCAGTTATTGGCGGGAAACCCGAGGAGACCCCATGACCTGTGGGAGAGAATGGGCGAGGGAGAGAAGAAGGAGACCAAGCAAGCTCTTTGTCAAGGTCTCATTTAATTTTCAAAACTCATCTACTTTTATACAATACTCAAAAAGGGGGAAACTCAGAGGTGGGGAGGAACAGGGGGTGTGAGGTAATGGGGAGGGGGTGGGCTCAGTCAACAGTCACAGTGACTCAGATGTTCTTCTACGACAACAGGGTATCCTTGATCTTTGTGGTTTCATATTCAATCACAGTGACTCAGTTGTTCTTTTACGACAACAGGGTATCCTTGATCTTCGTGGTTTCATATTCAGTCACAGTGACTCAGTTGTTCTTTTACGACAACAGGGTATCCTTGATCTTTGTGGTTTCATATTCAGCTTTGGAATAGTCACAATATTTTCCAGTTTTTCTTGGCTTCATTTTCTCATGACCTATAGAGATCTCAGCATCTGGGGGGTGGCGGATCCCAACAAGCATTCAGTGATATTGTTAAATTGAAGGTATGAGAAATTTCTAATGTCTTTAATAGGCACTTTGTGCTATGAACTTTCTTCTCTTAACACTGCTTTCATTCTGTCCCATGAATTAGGGTATGCTTTGACTTTATTCTCATTGAAATCAAGAATGTCTTTAATTTCTTTATTTAACCCAGAAATCATTGAGTAGAGAGTTGTTCATTTTCCATGAGTATATAGGATTTCAAGAGTTCCTGTTGTTCAAATCCAGTTTTAATCCACGGTAGTCTGATAAGATATAAAGCACTATTTCAATTTTCTTTTATCTGTTGAGCTTTGCTTTCTAACTGACTATGTGGTCAGTTTTGGAGAAGGATCCAAGAAGTGCTAAGAAGAAGATAAGTTTTTTTGAATTTGGGTGAAATATACTACAGATGTCTATTTGGTCTATTTGATTCATAATGCTTGTTAGTTACACTATTTCTCTGTTTATTTTTGGTCTGGATGACCAGTCAATTGTTGAGAGTGGGATGTTGCAGTCTCCCTGTATTAATATGTGGGTTTGATGTATGGTTTAAGATTTAGCAATGTTTCATTTACAAAAGTGAGTGCCCGTGTGTTTGGGGCATAGATGTTCAGAATTGAGATATCATCTTGGTATATTTTCCTTTGATGAGTGTAAAATCCTGTCTCTTTTGATTAATTTTGATTGAATGTCTATTTTACTAGATATTAGCATGGCCACTCCAGCTTGCTTCTTGGGTCTATTTGCTTGGAAAAATTTTCTAGCTCTTTACACTGAGGTATTGTCTGTCTGTATTGCTGAGGTGTGTTTATTATATGCAGCAGAATGATGGATCCTGTTTTTGTGTCCATTCTGATAGCCTATGTCTTTCTATTGGAGAATTGAGGCCACTGATGTTGAGAGGTAATAATGACCAGTGATTGATTTTCCTGTTATTTTGATGGTAGTGGTATTAGTGAGTGTGTGTGTGTGTGTGTGTGTGTGTGTGTGTGTGTGTGTGTGTGTGTGCACATATGCATGCTTCCCTTGTTTTTGCTTGTATGGTATTACTTATTGCCTGTGTTTTCTTGGATGTAGTTATCCTCCTTGCCTTTGGGTTTTCCTTCTAGTATTTGCTGTAGGGCTGGAGTTTGTGGATAGATATTCTTTGAATTTTAAATTATCTTGAAATATCTTGTTTTCTCCCTCTATGATGATTTAGAGTTTTGTAGGGTATAGTAGTCTACATTGGCATCTGTGGTTTTTTTTTTTTTTTAAAGGTTGCAAGATATCTGTTCAGTCTGTTCTATCATTTAGAGTATCTGTTGAAAAGTTGGATGCAATTCTGATAGGTCTGCCTTTGTTTGTTATCTGGCCTTATTCCCTTGCTGTTTTAACTATTCTTTCTTTTTTCAGTTGTGTTTTGATTATTATGTGATGTAAGGATTTTTTTTCTAGACAGGTATAAATAGCTGTTCTATAAGTGTCTTACATTTTTATAATGATCACTGTTATTAGGTTGAAGAAGTTTTTAAAGTTATTTTTTTTTTGAATTTTTTTTTTTTTTTTTTTTTGGTCCGTGATGTTGGGACACTTTACCATCTCCTATTCCTAATATTCTTAGATCAGATCTTTTCATGGTATCCCAGATTTCCAGACTATTTTTTGTCAGTATTTTTTTTTAATTTAATATTTTCTTTGACTGATATATCAATTTCTATTTTAATATCTATGCCTAAGATTCTCTCTTTCATCTCTTGGATTTTGTCGATGATGTTTGCATCTGTTGTTGCTGTTCTCTTCCCTGGGTTTTCCATATCCAGGATTATCACAGTTTGTGTTTTCTTTATTGCTTCTATTTCATGTTCAGATATTGAACAAATTTTTCATTTCTTCATTTCTTTAATTATATTTTACATTAATTCCTTAAGGGATTTATTTATTTCTACTTTAAAAGCTATTATAATCTTTATAAGATTGGATTTTAGATCATTTTCCTGTGTTTCAGTTCTGGTCGGATATCCAGGGCTTGCTATATGAGGATAGCTGTGCTCTGGTCATATCATACTGCCCTGACCTTTGTTTTTTGTCAGATATGGAAGAAGGGCTCAGGAAGGAAAATTAATCTGTATGGTTACTGATCAGTAGGACTGGTGAAGGTGGGTGGAGAGTTGACAGGAGAATGGAGGCATTGAGGGGATCTTGCACATGGTTGAAAGCATTCATGTGTTTATGTTCTTGCATGCGCACATACACAAATATAAGTCTAAAAAGAAGTTAAAATATAATATAAACCCTCACTCCTGCCTCAGCAGCAACATGGTAGGCATTGCACAAACATGTTCAATCACTTTGAAAGCTGTGGATTGACATTATCCCAATTTGACAAAAGTCACTGATGTTCAGAGAAATTCAGTAAAAAATTCACAGTTCTTCTGGTGGAAAATGCCAGATGAGTTTCAATTCTACTTTACATGGGTTCCAATTCCATGATTTTACCATTATGTCAGCTCCTATCTTCAAGTACAGTCTCTCTCTGTCTTTCTTTCTCTCTCTCTGTCTCTCTGTCTATCTATCCGTGGGTGTAAAATGTGTGTATGTATATTTGTATGTATGTATGAATGCTTGTAACTAAAAATATATGCTACTGTGTGCATGCAGAAATCATAAGTTCACATTGGTTGAATGATTTTCTCAAACTTTCTTCATCTTATATAGTGAGTCTGGATGTCTCAATGAACCCAGATCTTACTGATTCAATCAGTCAGTTAGCCTGCTTTCCCCAGGATTCGAAATTGATGTGAGGGTGAAGATATGAATTCTGATCCTAATGTTTGATTGTTTGTTTGTTTGTTTTTGAGACAGGGTTTCTCTGTGCAGCCCTGGCCATCCTGGAACTCACTCTGTAGACCAGGCTGGCCTTGAACTCAGAAATTCTCCTGCCTTTGCCTCCCAAGTGCTGGGATTAAAGTTATGGCCATCACTGCCCATCTTGTCCTAATGCTTTTATGGCAAGTGCATTACCCTGCTCAGCCATCTGCAACTCCAAACTGCCACTTTCTACAAAACATACACACTGCTTCAGCAGAGAATCCCCAGTGCACTTTACTGTGGAGATGCCCAAGGAACATGGTTTCAATGTAATTAACTAATAAAATCCAGCAACATCTTCTAGAAAACACACCCATTACAATTATAAGCTTTTTTAAAATACACATTTTTATTTATTTTCAAAGGCTCCAGAGAAAAAATGTAATTTCATGCTCCATCTCCTTGGCTTTTCTTATTGTTATATTTAACTCTGTAACTGAACATATTTTAAAAAGAAATCACTTTAGGCAATCTAAACATTTTTGAATGGTTTGTGTGTAAATAAATGGTGACAGTCCAAAAGGCAGATAAAGGCACATTACTAAAATATATAATTAAAATATTGAGTCTAATATGTAAATGTGAGAAACATTAGTAACTAATGGGTGTAATCTAAGATTAGACTGGGAAGATGGGCAAGTGAAGCAATCAATTGAATAGTGAATTGTGTATTGTTTTCTAATTAAAAGCTTTATATTTGAGGGAGGATTGTGAAAAGTAAAGTTCATGTTTCTGCTCAATTTACAAGTGGAGAGTACAGTTTATTAATCATATTTATTATGTATTTTTTTGTGTGTAGGAGGGTGGCATTTATATGGAAAGAGGACAACTGTGGGATAAAAGTTCTCTCTCCACCATGTGTGTTTTAAATCATTAGGCTTGAGGCTAAGTGCCTTTCCCATTGATCCATACTGCTGGCTTCAAGATTACTCTGTTACCCTTGTGTAAGATTCTCTCTCTCTCTCTCTCTCTCTCTCTCTCTCTCTCTCTCTCTCTCCCTCCCTCCCTCCCTCCCTCCTTCCCTCTCTTCCTCTCTCTCTCTCCCTCCTTCTACTCTTTCTTTCTCCACTCTTCTCTCTCTTGCTTCATCTCTAATTCTCTATCTTCTTACTTCCCTTCTTTTCTTCTTTCTCTTCCTTCTTCCCTCCTTCCTTCCTTCCTTCCCTCCTTCTATGTCTTATTTTCACAATTCTCTGGAGCTTCCTAGAGGAATGAGGAAGCATATTGTTTTAGATGTTGGTATCCAGGCATGTTGAAAGGTCACTGGAATAAAGCACTGTGTGGGACCATGAAAGGTAGCCTGGTTTCTGATTTAGCTAAGGTTTAAAACCCTAGCAAACCCAGTAGGGTGTCCCCAGCAGGGGATAAGCCTACAAGGGAGGGTAGGCATTTTGCCATGCTTCTAGGTACTAGGATCCTGATACAAGGCAGCAGCTCTCCATAGATCTGTGACTATCTGTCAAATAACTTCAAGACATTCCTGTGTTAATGAGGCCACTCCCCCTTCCTGCCAAGAGATTTCAACCTCGAGCCTTCCTGAGGTTGCAGGGGTACAGATTCACTCATGCCCCTCTCTGCCCTGGTGAACAATGGAACAGAACTTTGTCTAAAGAGCCATGTCTGGTCTTCCGCAGAAGACCTCCCAGCATTCCCAACCAGGGCCTCTACCAAACCAATCCAAGTGAGCCAGCCTGCAAGAATATGTAAGTTCTTGCTGTATAGCAGAAGTCTGCAAAGGGACTTGAGGAAATAAATAGGTGGATATCAACATCCTGAATCCTGCTCATTTACCACACTGGTAGCAAGAATATATATAATCAGACCCTGTAATGAGCCACCATCATCTTCACAGTCCCCTTGTTACCTCCCACTGAATCCTGCTGTCAATGAACCTGTCAGGTAGACACAGCCTCTCAGCCAAGGTCTGGAAGCATCTGGAGAATATGAGTGCCTGATCCTTTTTGGCCCATGATTTACCCAGACTGTAAAGTCACCCATTCTTCTCTTGTATGTTATCACCCTGAGAAATGAAAGAAAAAAAGTTCACTGAAAGGTTCTGTAGTTGAAACATTCTTCTGGCTTTTCCTTTCATTGAGGCTGGGGAGAAGACTAATGCTATTAGGGATACCAGCTAAGCATTGACAGGAGGTTCATCTGGGTTCTGGATACTGGAACATTTCCTTTCATAGCAGTGGCCACATTTCTGCCTCTTTCTATTAAGTGTATACTTAATTGGCAAGGCTAAGTGGGTAGAACAGCTGTGCTATGGCAGGCATTTTGGTATCCCAGCAGGTGGACACCATGAACATGTGCCAGGAAGAAAGAAGTCTGAGGATTAGGTCCAGAAACCTGTCACAGAACATTACCATAGCCCCTAAAACTGAGTCTTATCCTTACATAAAAGGCTGGGCAAGGGAAGCTGCTGGCCATAACCTTCTTCACACTCCATTGTTTCATTCAGGCAGCTGTTACTGCTGGCATCTGGTAGCATTTTTTGGTTGTATTTGATATTTACCCATTTGCTTAATAATACAAGGTTGATTACAAGCCTCTCCCATTGTGGAAGCTACTAGGACCAAACACTGGTAAACCACTCATTGTTCTTTCTGAGAAATTCTGAATTACCAAGCAAGTTATGCATTCAATAAATGCTTTTTCTAAACACTACTATCTTTTTTTTTCACATGCCTATGCTGAAGAACATTCTAGCATGATCAGAGAAGATGATAAGATGAACTCCTCACGGCAAAGGCAGCTGGCCTTGATCTGTTTGGCTTATTTATGTGAGTGATTGAACTCTGTATCCTTTCAAATGTTATCTCTTGAAAGTGGTTGGTGAAATAGCTTAATCACTGTGTTATTACAAGTATATGAACCTGAGTTTGACCACTAGCACCCATGTAAAGCTAACAATTCTGACTGTGTTGGTATATATATATATTTAATCCCAGAGCTGGTGAAGTAGAGCCAGGAAGATCTTTTGGGCTCATTGGCCAACTAGCCTAGCCTACTTGTTGTGCTCCAGCCATTGAGAGACTTCAGCTCACGAAATTAAGACTGACAGTACCTGAAGAATGATGGCTGAAGTTGCCATCTGGCCTCCACTCATGTGCATATAACCACATACACATGCAAGTGCGTGCACACGTGCACACACACATACACATACACACACACACACACACACACACACACACACACACACACACACACTTCATCTGTTGATATTAAGTCCTTGAAGTGATGGGACACAGGATGAAATGGCCATCTCTGAATCAGACATGGGTTCTCACCAGAAAGAAAAGCTTCTGGTCCCTTATCTAGGGCATCTCAGGCTCCATACCATGAGAACTAGGTTTCTGTTGCTGTCCATAATCTAGTTTTCATATCTGAAGAAACTAAGATAATCTTCTCAGGATCCGACCATAGCATCTGTTTCAGTTGTTCTAGATCCATATGGATACCATCTTGTACATCTACTACATATATGCAGGGAGGCCTAAGTCCAGCTTGTGTATGTTTTTCAGTTGGTGGTTCAGTCTCTGAGAGTCCCAAGGATCCAGGTTAGTTGGCTCTATTGGTCTTGCTATGGAATTCCTGTCCCCTTAGGGGCCCACAGTCCTTTCTCTTATTCTTCCATAAGAGTTCCCAAGTTCCATTCACTGTTTGTCTGTGGGTGTATGTCTCTGTATAAGATGCTGACCACTGGCACAGCAAGGCACATTGACCTCCACTATGTGGACAAGCTGCTGCTAAGTGGGTTAAGCCTCATGGACCGAACTTCATTTGGACAGGTCCACCAGCTGCACAGTCCCACCCTTCCTGCTTCAGATCACCAGACTTTCTCATACAAGCATTGGCAGATTGGTAAGGTTTTCCCTCCATTTGGTGGGGAGTGCTCCTTCCCACAGAAAGGTCTGGCAACCTCTATAGTCTTAGGGATGGGCAATTCATGGTCCATATGACCAGCCTTCTAGATGACATACAAAAGAAGACTTTAACCCTTTGGTGACTCCCCTCTTAAAAGTGGTATTCATAGTGCACCTCTCAGGCACTTGCAGCCATACAGCAAATTCCAAGCTTAGGTGGGCCACTTTCCTTGGTGAGTCCTGGACTCATCAAGACCTCTACTATCCATGAGCCAACCTGGCCAACTAGCCTGGCTACATTTTGGTAAGTGGTTGTTGAACTTTTTATTGGACATGCTTCTTAGAAATAGAGTCAGCTCTGAACACTGTGGAAACATCCTCAGAATAATACAGGCAAGGAAAACTTCTGTGTTTTACCTGACCTGGAGGGCACAGAGGGAATGTGAGTCTGAAATTGAAGGAGAGAAGGTAGTTGAGACAGGCCCTCTGAGGATATCCATTGCTGCCTCTGATTTTACATCTGTTTACTCTTGTTTTTGTACAGGGCTTAGCACTTTTGCTTTCTATGCATTGGGGAACTCACTGACTTGCAATATTTCAATGGCTAAGAAAGACAGGAAACTCTTTAGGGGTTATGGACATCTTTCTGCTCAGAGACAAGAACTAGAGAAACTTGAAATGTTAAGTACACATGGTTGTTAATTCAACCTAAGGAATTCAAAACCTGTTTTCTGCCCAAAAGGCAGTTGTAGATGTGCTTTCTAGCCTAGAGACATTTTTGGAACTGTGTGGCAAAATACTTTCTGGTAATGACCCTTCTTCAGACCCATTGTCATAAATATGTTTTTCTCAATCAATCTATAGAATCCATGTTTATGGAAGGTGTTGTGTGTATTTTATAAAGAATTCAAAGGTATTCACATGCTGATCCATAGTTAGCTTACTTTGATCCTCAAACAGATTTAGGCAAGCTTTGTTGTACACATGGGATAGAGTTGGTCATCACAAGGATAGTTTTGTTTTTTTAACTGATTGTGCTATACATAATTATGTCCAAAATAAACTCCCCAAGACCAGACTCCTGATGTTTGAACTAATATTGACTATTGGAATGTGTTGCACAGAACAACTTGTTGCTTCTCACAGCTTTTTTCTCTGCTGCTGGTGAAAGTTTGAGAGATCCGTGCTGAACTGCATCAACACTGTTAAACTAACTTTATCCAGAGCAGGGTATATGTTCCCTCCACTGGAACATTTGAAAGGAAGCAGCAGGAAGCCAAACTAACATTTGCCTTCTGATATTTTCCCACAAGCCTTGTTTTCACTCTGTCTATTCTATGTGGAAAATGGAGCCTCCTAGTCTTATGTCATCCACAAGTTTGCCTTGACTACTATGACATCAAGGTCCAACATTTGGCAAATATGTTTTCTTTTATTTCTTCACATCTGGCCTGCCCTGACTCTCTAATGCTTGCTACATACTTTTGTGTCAGCTATCTCTGCAAGATTCAATTTCTGTCACTGGTGGACCCTGATGTGGATTGGATTTGTGCAACTAGTTGTCTTGGTAACATTTTTATTGCCATAAAAAAAAAAAAAAACCACCACAACCAAGGCAACTTATTACCTAAAACATTTAATTTGTTCTTCATAATTCCATAGTGTTCATGACTGTAATAGTGGGCATTATGACAGCAGGCCAGCAGGCATGGCAGTGGAACAGTAGCTGAGAGAATACATCTTGATCCACAAGCAAGAAACAGAGAGAAAAAACTGAGGATACATTGGGGATTTGAACAGTCCAAAACTTACTCCATTCACACACTTCCTTCAAAAAGGTCAAACATACTAATCCTTTGAAACAGTTCTACCAGCTGCTAGAAGAATATTCAATTTTATGAGCCTACAGGGGCCATCCTCATTAAAATTTCCATACTAGTTAATAGCAAACACTAACTCTGGGCAGAGGATCACTGAAAGTGTCCTGGATCTCAAGAGCTGCTGCTGCTCGGTGGGTTCCTTTCTGTTTTATAGTCTTTAGCATCCTTCTGCACATCCTCCCTTGTGTATTATTTTAGTGTGTGTGTGTGTGTGTGTGTGTGTGTGTGTGTGTGTGTGTGTGCACATGTGTACTGTGTGGTTAGGCCAAGAGTCAATGAAAGCTATCTTTTCAATTGCTTATCACCTTCTATTTTGAGAAAGTCAATCTTAGTGAACCTTGAACTCTCTGATTCAGCTACTAAGCACTTGGGATCCTCCTGTCTCTTCATTCCTGGCACTGGAGTTAACAAGTACATGCTACCACACCAGCCTTTTTTTACTATAGTTCTAGGGGATCAAGCTCAGTTCCTCATGCTCATGCTATAAGCATTTTATGGACTGAACTACTTCTCCAGTCTCTCATTTTCAATTTTTTTTTTTTTTTTTTTTAATGTTTGAAGTGTCACTTTAGAAGAAGTGCTAAGGAACCCCCTGGGGGCATCAAAATTTAAATTCCATGGCCAGTCTTATAGAACCTTTATTCTAGAGGGCCATAGATTCCGGTTGGGAGTGAGGATGCCTTTCTGTACAAACATATCATGTTCACTTGTACAGTTAAGCAAAAACCAGCTCAAGTTTCAAATCTAGTGCGATTTCACAGAGCTTCTCACAAAAATGGAGGGAGCCAGGACTAGAATCCTTGTAATGGGCCTGTGAGTATAGCATTTTATTTTTTAATTTTCAAAAATGGCTTTATTGCAACCAGCATAGATGGAGAGGAAGGAAGAAAAGAAAAATAACACTAAAGATGTTAGAAAAAGCCACAGGAATAAAATTATTTTTATGTTCCTAAGATTTCATATAATACATTTATGTGCATTTGTACACACATACATATACAGTTTAAATGAAACTATGTCATATGGGGTGACAATGATTCCCCAAGAGCCATAGACTAACAAAAAACCCAGTACCAGGCTTAAGTAATACCCTTTCCTGTTTTGTTCATGAGAGTTCAAGAGACTTCAATAAAATTCAGGTATTGCTATTGCTCTTGGTTACCTCACAGAGGTTAAAGATAAGTCCATGCTACTGAAGACATCATGCACTTGAGATACAATAGTGAGCTGGATCCAACTTGAAAATCTATTCTCCAAGAACTTACTTGATTTTAAAGCACCAGAAGGTACCATGAAAGCCAAGGGAGGGACACAACCAATAGTCTTTCCTATCTTTGAAAGTTTTGAACCATAGCAATGATAGACATGGCATAATATCCCTAATGATGCAATAAAGAAACTCATATCGTTTTGGTAACTAAAAGCTTTTTATTGGATTTAAAGACTTCTAAAAAGGAAGGAAATTATGGCTGATGTTGGAAATTTACCCAGTTAACTGAGGCAGGTGAGGCAATGGGTCATAAGCTTCTATCACCAGTTTTTGAAACCAGTAATTCCTAACAGCATTCTAAATACTTATCCTATACCCACTGTCAAGTGCAGCTCTCACCACTCATTAATGAAAGTTCATGACAAAAGATGGATACTATTATAGAAAACCATGACTGGTCAAATGAAGAGAACAATTGACCATAGAGTGCTCAACCCCAATCAGTATAACTACAATCACAATACACCAAGTAACATCACGTAAGGGGAGGTGAAATGTAAGATGCAGAAGACCAAGAAACTGCTGTGAGACTGTTTCTCCTAGCAATGACTGGGAAGCTTCACCCATAATATCATAATAATGGGGCTCTCTGAACAATACCTGAATAAAATATCAATATCTTTTTACTTGAATGTAAAAGGTCTCCTATAGTCTCAAGTATTTGAACACTTAGACTCCAGCTGGTAGTGATGTTTGGGAAGGATGTAGATCCTTTAGCACACGAATCTGGCTGGGAGAATTTTGTCATTGGAAGGTGAACCTTGATGATTTTATAGCTGGGACACACTTTGTGACCTCTTTTTGATTACTGAAAACTGGTGTAATGTGACCAGCCAGATTCCTGTTCCTGCCACTGGTCTTCCCTATTGTAATGGGATTTCAGCTGAAATCAACCAGTTCTTCTTTAAGCTGCTTCTTTGTCCAGTAACTTTTACACAGTAAAGTGTAAATTTATTAAGAGAGCTTTCTTTTAGATTTTACTTCCACCGTGCTTAAGGCTTCTTGCTATTGTGCTGGCTAAGAGGACACTAGGTTTCTTTTGTTGATTCAACCTCAATCTAGCCTATTTGGAGAAGCAAAAGAAAATGAACCACTGAATTTCACTTTATGAAACTTGCTCCCTCCAAGACTGGGAAAGCATTATTTCTATTATGACTAAATCTATTAGATGTTTCAGATTCTTGTTTTAACCAAAAAGGTAACTTTCATCCTGAGAGAATGATTGCTTTGGATAAACAAACTTCACATCAAGATAAGGGTTTACATGTGAGACTACTAATTAAACTCGTATTACTAGATATAAATTTGCATGTCTAGCTACCTTCTATCAATGTGAGCTAGTTTTTCTTTTTTTCTTTAAATGGCCCTGTGTAAGATTAGACATTGTTCTGCTGGGATGCTAATGTTTGACTAACAGGCATTTTTCAGAGGGCAGTGAACACAGGACAGAATGATGGCCTTGGTTTATGTACCTAGATCAAATGGTTACCAAGTGTTGTGGCTCAGCCAGGTCCTATCTGTCAGAACACCTCTTAGGGTAAGACACTGTACATTTGTGGGCAAGATCACTGTATCCATCCTTGTGGCTCGTGAATAAGTTCTTCTATTTGATACGTGTGGTTTCTTGGGCTGGGAACAGGTTGGCAGTGAAGCTTGGCAAAGATTTCCATGTTGAGTGGCATTTGAAGCAGCTCAGAAATGAAGGCTATACTGAATCTGGGAAAGACTATAATGCCAGAACCCCAATTTTATGCTCCCTCTGAGACTTTCTAACTGAATCTGCAGGGGACTTTTCATTGCTGTTTTGTTGTCCATCCTGGCACCATTGGTACTAGGCTATTGATGCCACCTGCCTGGCTATTAAGTAGCATCCTGGATATTTCCCAAACATTGTATGTTTCTGCTTTCAGGCACTTTTCACTGTCACAAACAAGAAGTCTGTCAGTTGGAATCTGCCTCTGTGTGACTGTCACTTGTCACATATTTATTTTGGGAACTCTCCACCCATCTATTTTAGCAAGCTTGTGACATCTTTGGGCATTCAGTTTGACATCTTGGCATACTTTTATGCCAATGCCGTATTATGTAAGCAGCATGCATTGTGTGGATTACACACCATTAAAGTGAGAGGCTTAATTCAGAACCAGATGTATATGCCATCACATGTGGCTTTATTGAATAATCAGAATCTACAGAGCAAAGGTTTCTACTCTTACTTAGCCCTGGAGGAAATTTAACTTCATATTCTGAGCTCTGAATGAGATCTTCCAGGCCATTATTGCTGAACTCTGGTTCTCTTGTCAGTGCATTCTCACAAGGTTGTTTCATTTCAGTGGGAATATTACTGACATTTTCTCAGGAGATATGAATAAATATCTATATAGCACAGATAGAGTACAAAGGACAAAACAAAGTTTTAATTCTATCAAAGCTCAGTTTGATTATGTGATGAGCTTATTGGTGTTACTTACAAGAGTATGGATGACTTACTTAAAGGTTGCTGCATCACTTAAAAGTAAACCCCATTCTGGGTGATGACTCACAAAGACAAATTCTTGGAGTTCTCTGTATTATTTGTATATAGTTCAAAAGGGTGAATTGATAATGATGAGATAGGCTGATTCCATGATAGGCTTCATATTGGCACTTAAGAAGACTAGGCCTAAATCTCTGTTTCCAAGAACTGGGAATGTCCAGGCAAGCACTGGAAAGTCAGTTACTAGAAACAAAACAAAACAAAACAAAACAAACAAACAAAACCAGGCTTCAGGCAGCTAGTCAAAAACTGCCCTGCTCTCAGAAGCTGCCCCAACATCTGGCCTGAGAAAAGAATAATTGGTCAGCAACAGCTTCCAGAATTCCTCAGATACTTCCTTAGCAACAATTTCCAGATCAAGCCTTCATGCCCTGGTAATGGAATATCCCAGGAGAAGGAGCAAGATATATGTTACCTTCCCTGAAATTGCCTAATGTGCTTTAAAATAAGGCTGGCAAGCTCACTTGGTTGTCTATCTATCTTGGTAATGGGAGACCCCAGCATTTTGGACTTTTGCAGAATAAAACACTCTTTGAATTTACATACTTTGTCTGGGTTGTCATCCTTTGGTGAATCAGGACTCCAGAAGTCTCTACTCTCCTGAATAATCATTACTGCTTTTATAATCTTGAGGACCGAGAATCTAATGAATCTTATAAATTTCAAAAAATTCCTGAGACTTTAAGATATCTACATCCTGTGTCTTTAGAAGCCTCTGTTTGGAGGTTTCAATTCAGAAAACACCACCACCACCACCACCACCACCACAACAACAACAACCAAAAAAGAAAAAACCCAAAACCAAAACTGCTGTACTATAGGGAGGAATTGTCTAGAATGCTGCTATAAACCATCTAGTCTTTCTTCCTTTTGGGTCACAGGAACAACACACTTCCTCATATATTGGAATTAGATTGTGATCAATTCAAGGCAAAAAAAATTGAGGTTGACAGAATGTTTATCAATTTGGTTTATAGTAGTGACACACCTACATGTTGTTCTCATAGTCCTCCTCACTACAAATAGTTTGGAAGATTCCAGTGCCTATTAAACATAACATGAAAGCATGCTGGAACATTCAAGTTCCAGAGACTTCAGAGAAACACAGAGGATCAAGCATGAAATGGATTTTTGTTTTTAAAACCTACTGAGGTTTATTAATTACTTGTTAATATACACATGCTTATGATGCCCTCTGATAAGAGGTACACACATGGGGACATGATGGTGGGGATCTGACAGATGAGTTCTCCAAAAATAGTTCAAGGCTAATCAAATATGAGGATACACAAATGGAAGGGGTTCTATTTTGAATGAATGGGACATGAACTCTAAACATAAATAGAGGAAGCTAGGAGATTAGCTGATAAAGTCATGAGCACATGACATGGCGACATGAACTGGTAATACTAGCCCTGGAGAAGTGGACACAGGTGAATTCTAGGAGATTACTGGATAGACAGCATTGTTTGCTTGGCTAGCTCCAGCCCAGTTACATTCAAGCACATTCTTGCACACATATGCACAAAGAGAGGGATGATAGCAAGTTTACATAGGGCAGCAGAAGCGTAAGTGTGTCTATTTATATTTGGGCTGAGGTGGATATTCAGCTTTTGAGAAATGGAACAATTCCATCTGTTTCAGAACCCCTCACATATGTTCTGAGTGATCACAGTCTAAGAGAATTCCAAGGACAGATGCTGTAATCGTTTGTGTATGCTCAGCCCAGGGAGTGGTAGAATTAGAAGGTGTGGTCCTGGTGGAGTAGGTTTGTCACTGTGGGCATGGGTTATAGGATTCTCATTTAAGCTGCCTGGAAGTCATTATTCTACTAGCACACTCCAGATGAAGATGTAGAACTCTTAGCTCCTCTTGTATCATGCCTGCCTGGATGCTGACATATTCCTGCCTTGACGATAATGTACTGTACCTCTGAACTTGTAAGCTAGACCCAATTAAATGTTGTCCTTATAAGAATTGACTAGATTGTGGTGTCTGTTCACAGCAGTAAAATCCTAACTAAGATGGATGCCTGTATCTATTGGGATCTTATTATAACTATGTACTCAGTGTTAATTTTGAACTATCAGAAACCCTGCTTGAAATCTCTCTTGTGTGACCAAAGACAATCCTGCCCATTGCAATTGCTAGTCTCTCCTCAGATTTTTGTCATCTTTAGAGAGTTGACAAAAATGGTTTTCATTTCCTACAGTGTATGCAATATGTACATTGCTTTGTAGGCTCCTCTAAATTATCAAGTGCCAGCTACACATAGAAGCACTTCATATGGTAGTAAGTCTTATAGACTGTCTTCCCTGGCTTGTAGATGCCTCCACCTAATTGATCAGGTACTCTGGATCTACACTTCACAATTCCCTTATGCTTTTCTCATGATATGCTTCTGAAGGAAGGTAAAGTATGGAAATTCTTTATTAGGGAGAATGTCCATGTCTGTGGATGTAAAGACAACTAATGAAATAAAATTGGTATACTCTTCCATTGAATGACAAATATATGGCTGTGGATGCTGTCTTTATTGGTTCCATCTCCTTTAGCTTGTAATATCACTCCAAAAAGAATTGCTTATGAGGCAGATTTTGTCCTGCGTGTATTATATGGATACCGAAGGTCAGTCTTAGAGGATATCTACTTTCTTTTTGTTAAGCATGGTCCCTCATTAGCTTAGAGCTCTACAATTAGTCTAGCCAGGTTGGCCACTGAGTCCCAGGGATCTAGCAGTCACTGCCTCACAGTGCTGGAAGTACAAATGCATACCACTATGATTAGATACTTATGTTAGTTCTAGGAATGCAACTCAGGTCCTCATGCTTGACTAAACCACTCACCTAGCTCTTATTCCAGGTTTTATATATTAAAAAAATATATATGTTCAAGAAAGTTAATGAATGACTTGGCCAAACCTTGTAAAGAGGAAGGACTTAGCTTGTAGCCTATGGAGATTTGGGGCCAGGAAGAGGGCAGTCAAAAGCAAGCAGGGGGGAATTATGCCTAAACTACAGATCTTTTCTCAGGTTGAGTATCAGCTGCTGAGTGTCCCTTCTCAGTGGTATCACTCTTTCCCATTCAGCTTCAGCTGCCACATTGGTGATAACAGAACAAAAGCATGCTTGTCATGTATCTCAAGTAGAACAAGTCAATGTATGAGGATCTGAGGATTTCCATGTTGTAACATGATGTCAATTGCATGTAGCATTTTATCTTTAACTTGACCCAGATCCTCTTCTGGAGGGCCCTGGATTTTTATTTGGAACATTGCATTTATATACTTCTGTTTTTAACCTGCATTAATAAAAAATCACAGGCTAGTTGTCTTAAAGAACAGAAACTTAGGTACTAACAGTTCTGATGATCACAAGTATAGAATCAGGAGCCTGTGTTTCTCCTGTGGCTTACTGATGGGTGTCTTCATTCCTGGTCTCCAGAAAAGATTACCTATATGTGTTTCTAAGACCTAATATCCCTCCCTGTAATAACATACATTATGGTGGATTGTGTAGGATATCTTTTACACTGAATTGTATAAGGCTTCTTTAATCTTTATGATTTACCTAATGACCCTCTGTTTTAATGCATCTATGCAGCCATACACTGGGGTGGATGGATGTCATGTTACAAAAAGAAAAGTTCCAAGTCTGTGCCACAGACCTCCATAACCAAATTGTGCCGGGAGAAAGCTAGCATCTCAGGAGTGTGGACAAGCCCATGAATGGATGGAAGATGAGCACCACTGCTCAATGGGACCCGTCAGGGCACAGGGACCAATGAACAGCCTGGGACAGGAGCCTTCCAGTTTTTGCCTGTCATCTGTGCCATGAGGCTCCATACTCAAATAGCACAGGGAAAGAACTACCCTCCCAGGAGTGTGGACAAGCCTGTGATCAGGGGTAAGGCAAGTATCTCTGCTCAGAGAGACCTGCTCAGAACCCTCAGGACACGAGGACTGAAAAATGCCCTGCCAGTTTCCTTCTGTGGCCAGGTTGCTGATCCTGTGATACAAGACTCCATATTCAGTGCCAGGAGAGAGCTGGTCTCCCAGGAGTGCCAACACACCTTTGAGCACAGGAAGACCACCACTTCTGTTCAAATTCCTAGATCAAGAGGGGCCCTCAGAGAGCCATCAGGACACAGGAATCAAGGAACAGCTGGGGACAGGGTCCTTCTGGATTCTGTCTGGACCCAAGAGCTGACACTGTACCACAGGTCTCCAAACCAAAATTCCTCTTAAAGAGAGCTGGTCTCCAAAGAGTACAGGCATACAGGCTTGCAGGAGGGACAAGCCACAGTCAGAGAGAGCAAGACCAGCTAACACCAGAGATAACCAGATGGAGAAAAGCAATGGCAATAACATAAGGTACAGAAACCAAGGCAACTTGGAATCATCAGAACCCAGTTCTCCCACCAAAGTGAGACCTGGATACCCCAAAACAGCAGAAAAGGAAAATGCAGATTTAAAATCACTTCTCATAATGATGATAGAAGACTTTAAGTAGGAAATAAATAACTCCCTCAAAGAACTACAAGAGAACCAGGTAAACAACTAGAAGCCCATAAAGAGGAAATACAAGAAAACACAATCAAACAGGTGAAGGAAATGAACAAAATCATCCAGGATATAAAAATGGAAATAGAAACAATAAAGAAATCGCAAAGGGAAACAACCCTGGAGATAGAAACCCTAGGAAAGAGATCAGGAGTCATAGATGCAAGCATTACCAACAGAATACAAGAAATAGAAGAGAGAATCTCAGGTGCAGAAGATACCATAGAAAAAGTGGCACAACAGTCAAAGAATATGCAAAAAACAAGAAGCAACTAACCCAAAACATCTAGGAAATTCAGGACACAATGATAAGGCCAAACCTAGGGATAATGGGTATAGCAGAGAGTGAAGATTGCCAACTTCAAGGACCAGTAAATATCTTCAAAAAACTTATAGAAGAAAACTTCCCTAACCTAAAGAACAAGATGAACATAATCATTCAAGAAGCCTACAGAACTGTAAATAGATTGTACCAGATAAGAAATTCCTCCTGTCACATAATAGTCAAAATACCAAATGCACAAACAAGGAAAAAATATTAAAAACAATAAGGTAAAAATGTCAAGGAACATATAAAGGAAGACCTATAAGAATCACACCAGACTTCTCACCAGAGAGTATGAAAGCTAGAAGATCCTGGTCAGATCTCACACAGACCTTAAGAGAACACAAGTGCCAGCCCATGATGCAATACCCAGCAAAACTCTCAATTACCGTAGATGGTGAAACCAATATATTCCATGACAAAACCAAATTTATGCTATAGTTTTCCACAAACTCAGCCCTACAAAGGATGAGAGATGGAAAACCCCTACACAACGAGTGAAACTACACCCAAGAAAAAGCAAGAAAGTAATCTTTGAACAAATCCAAAAGAAGATAGCCACACAAACATAAAAATAACATCAAAAATAACAGGAAGCAACAATCACTATTCCTTAATATATCTTTACATCAATAGACTCAATTCCCCCATAAAAAGATATAGGCTAGGAGACTGGATACATAAACAGGATCCAGCATTTTGCTGCATACAGGAAATGTACCTAAGTGTTAAAGACAAACACTACCTCAGAGTAAAGGGCTGGAAAACAATTTTCCAGGTAAATGGTCCCAAGAAATAGGCAGGAGTAGCCATTCTAATATCAGATATAATCAACTTTAAACCAAAAGTCATCAAAAAAGATAAGAAAGGACAGTTCCTCATCAAAGAAAAAATCTACCAAGAAGAACTCTCAATTCTGAACATGTACGCTCCAAATGCAAGGGCACCACATTCATAAAATAAACTTTACTAAAGTTTGAAGCACACATTGCACCTCAAACAATAACAGTAGGAGACTTCAACACCCAACTCTCATCAATGGACAGATCTTAGAAACACAAACTAAACAGAGATACACTGGAACTAACAGAAATTATGGACAAAATGGATTTAACAGATACCTATGGAACATTTCATCCTAAACCAAACAAATATACCTTCTTCTCAGCACCTCATGGTACTTTCTCCAAAACTGACCATGTAATTGGTCACAAAACAAATCTCAACAGATATAAGAAGATTGAAATAATCCCATGCCTCCTATCAGATCATTATGGATTAAGGATGGTCTTCAATGACAACAAAAGCAACAGAAAGCCCACATACACATGCAAGATAAACAACACTCTACTCAAAGATAGCTTGGTCAAGGAAGAAATAAAGACTAAAGAAACTAAATACTTCCTAGAATTTAATGAAAATGAAAGTACAACATGCCCAAATATATGGGGCACAATGAAAGCAGTGTTAATAGGAAAACTGTTAGCTCTAAGTGCCTCCAAAAATAAACTGAAGAGAGCATACACCAGCAGCTTAACAGCATACCTGAATGCTATAGAACAAAAAGAAGCTAATACACCCAAGAGGAGTAGAAGGCAAGAAATAACCAAACTCAGGGCTAAAATCAACCAAGTAGAAACAAAAAGAACTATACAGGAGCTGGTTCTTTGAGAAAATCAACAAGATAGATAAAGCCTTAACCAGCCTAACCAGAGGGCTCAGAAACAGTATCCAAATTAACCAAATGAGAAATGAAAAGGGAGATATAGCAACAGAATCTGAGGAAATTAAAAAAAAAAACCATCAGATCCTACTACAAAAACCTATTCTCAACAAAATTAGAAAATCTGGAAGAAATAGACAATTTTCTAGACAGATACCAAATACCAAAGTTACGTCAGGAATGGATAAACAATGTAAACACTCCCACAACCCCTAAAAAAAAAAAAAACCTGGGACCAGAGGGGCTTAGTGCAGAATTCTATAGGACCTTCAAAGAATATCTAATACAAATACTCTTCAAAGTATTCCACAATATTAGAAACAGAAGGAAAACTCTTGAATTCATTCTATGAATCCACAGTTACACTGATACCAAAACCACACAAAGACAAAACAAAGAAAAAAATTTCAGACCAATTTCCCTTATGAACATCGATGCAAAAATACTCAATAAAATTCTCACAAACTGAATCCAAGAACACATCCAAATTTTCATTCATCATGATGAAGTAGGATTCATCCCAGGGATTCAGGGATGGTTCAGTACCCAGAAATCCATCAATGTAATCCACTACATAAACAAACTCAAAGAAAAAAAAAGAAAACACATGGTCATTTCATTAGATGTTGGAAAAGCATTTGACAAAATTCAACATCTCTTCATGATAAAAGTCTTGGAAAGATAAGGAATTCAAGACCCATGCCTAAACATAGCAAAAGCAATATACAGCAAACCAGTAGCCAACATCAAACTAAATGGAGAGAAACATGAAGCATTCCCACTAAAATCTAGGACTAGACAAGGCTGTCCGCTCTCTTGCTATCTATTCAATATAGTACTTTAAGTTCTAGCTAGAGAAATTAGACAACAAAAGGAGGGCAAATGGATACAAATTGTAAAGAAAGAAATCAAAATATCACTATTGGCAGATGATAAGATTGTATACTTAAGAGACCGAAAAACTCCACCAGAGAACTGCTACAGCTGATAAACAGCTTCAGCAAAGTGGCCGGATATAAAATTAACTCAAACAAATCAGTAGCCTTCCTATACTCAAAGGATAAACAGACTGCGAAAGAAATTATGGAAATGACACTCTTCACAATAGTCACAAACAATATAAAGTGTCTTGGTGTGACTCTAACCAAACAAGTGAAAGATCTGTATGACAAGAACTTTAAATATCTGAAGAAAGAAATCGAAGAAGCCCTCAGAAGATGAAAAGATACCCCATGCTCATGGATTGGCAGGTTTAATGTAGCAGAAATGGCCATCTTGCCGAAAACAACCTACAGATTCAATGCAATCCCCATCAAAATTACAACTCAATTCTTCATAGACTTAGAAAGAGCAATTCTCAAATTCATTTGGAATAACAAAAAACAAAACAAAACAAAACAAAACAAAACAAAACAGGAGAGCAAAAGCTATTGTCAATAATAAAAGAACTTCTGGGGGAATCAGCATCCCTGAACTCAAGATGTGTTACAGAGCAGTAGTGATAAAACCTGTATGGTATTGGTACAGTGACAGGAAGGTAGATCAATGGAATAGAATTGAAGACCCAGAAATGAACCCACATACCTATGGTCACCTGATCTTTGACAAAGAAACTTAAACCATCCAGTGGAAAAAAGACAGCATTTTCAACAAATGGTGCTGTCTCAACTGGACGTCACCTTGTACAAGAATGCAAATGGATCCATTTCTATATCCCTGTACAAAAATCAAGTCCAAGTGGATCAAGAACCTTCGTATAAAACCAGATACACTGAATCTAATAGAAGAGAAAGTGGGGGAAAGGCTCGAATACATGGGCACAGGGGAAAAGTTCCTGCACAAAATACCAGTGGATTATGCTGTATGATCAAGAAACCACAAATTGGAACTCATAAATTACAAAGCTTCTGTAAGGCAAAGGACACTGTCAATAGGACAAAATGCCAACCAACATATTGGGAAAATATCTTTACCAATCCTACATGCCATAGAGGGCTAATATCCAATACATGCAAAGAACTCAAGATGTTAGACTCCATAGAACAAAATAACCCTATCAAAAAATGGGGAACAGGCCGGGCAGTGGTGGCACACGCTTTTAATCCCAGCACTTGGGAGGCAGAGGCAGGTGGATTTCTGAGTTCGAGGCCAGCCTGGTCTACAGAGTGAGTTCCAGGACAGCCAGGGCTACACAGAGAAACCCTGTCTCAAAAAACCAAAAAAAAAAAAAAAAAAAAAAAAAAAAATGGGGAACAGTGCTAAAAAGAGTCTTCTCTACTGAGGAACCTCGAAGGTCTGAGAAGCACCTAAAGAAATGTTTAACATCCTTAGTCATCAGGGAAATGCAAATCAAAACAACCCTGAGATTCCACCTCATACCAGTCAGAATGGCTAAGATCAAAAACTCAGGTGACAGCAGGTACTGGCCAGGATGTGGAGAAAGAGGAACCCTCTTCCATTGCTGGTGGGATTGCAAGCTGGTACAATTACTCCTCAAATCAGATTGGAGGACCCTCAGAAAATTGGACATAATACTACCTGAGGACCCAGCTATACCACTCCTGGGCATATACCCAGAAGATACTCTAACATGTAAGAAGGACATATGCTCCACTATGTTCATAGCAGCCATATTTACAATAGCCAGAAACTGGAAACAAACCAGATGTCCATCAACAGTGGAATACAGAAAATGTGGTACATTTACACGATGGAATACTACTCAGCTATTAAAAACAATGACTTCATGAAATTCGCAGGCAAATGGATGGAACTTGAAAATGTTGTCCTGAGTGAAGTAACTCAGTCACAAAAGAACAAACACAGTATTTACTCACTGATAGCGGATATTAGTCCAAAAGTTCAGAACACCTATGATTCAATTCACAACAACTGTTAGACTGAGCGTGGGGTCCCAGATGATGGAGTTGGAGAAGGGACTGAAGGAGCTGAGGGAGTTTGCAGCCCCATGGGGTGGGAGCAAGAGTGTCAACTGATCAGGCTCCCCTATGCTCCCAGAGACTGGACCACCAACCAAAGAGTGCATATGGAGGGACCCATGGTGCTGGCCACATATTTGGCAGATGAGGGCCTTGTTGACCATCACTGGGAGGAGAGGCCCTTGGGTCTGAGAGTGTTAGATGCCCCATTATAGGGGCATGCTTGGGAGGGAAGATGGGAGGGAGAGGGTGGGTGGTTGGGGGAATAACCTCATAGAGGCGGAGGGGGGAGATATGAGATAGCTGATTTCCAAAGGGAATACCTGTAGAGAGCAAAATATTTGAAATTTAAATAAAGTATCAGAAAAAAAAATAAAAGAAAGAAAGAAAAGGATAAGTTCCAGAGATTTCAGACCCAAACTATCACCTTATGTATAAATGAGGGGACCTAGAAAACACATTCCCTTTGGAAGTTGGGCATCATTTCTCTAGTAGCCACACAAAGTAGGAAGTTTGTGAGAGCAAAGCCTAAATGATGCTTTAAGTTTCACATGGAACATTGAGAACTTCTTGCTTGTTAATCTACGTCATCAGTAATGGCCATTCATCACTGACAGGCTCCAGAATCATCCAGAACATAATGTTCTGAGCATGCCTGAGAGGAATTTCTAGATTTGGTTAATTGAGGTGGGAAGAACCAAACTAATGTGGATGACACTATTCTATGTGCTGGGCTCATGGATTGAATAAGAATAGTCAGTGGTCTGACAGCAGAATTCATCTCTCTCTCTGCTTCCTGACTGTAGTTGCAATGTGACCTGCCACCTCATGCTCCCGGTACCATGTTTTTCCCTAAATAATGGACTAAATTTTTAAACTATGAGCCAAGTAAACTCTTTCTTAACTTTATCTTTTTGGGATTTTTTTTTTTGTTAAAACAATGAGAAAACTAACTCAGTCCCTTTGAATAGAAATGAAACACAGTTCCCTGAGGGTTGTGGTGGAGTGTGAGTGAAGCTTCTGTGACATCCTGTAGATGCTGAATCTTGAGTAAGGACAATAGTGTTCTTTGCCTTCTCTTCTGATAGAAATTCTTTAGGTATTCCTGGTTGCTGCCCTGCATGCTCTCTGAAGGCTTCTCAGTTGGCCTTAGCACCTTTCCACTAGTAAGCCAATGTCAGCCTAACTGATGCTCCTGAGTTGCCATAAAAAGTTAGAAACTGGAGAAACTGCTTGTGGGGATCTCTAGGCAAAGCCTGAGGCTGGCAGCTTAATGGGGCTAAAGTAAGAACTGGGCAGCAGTGTTGTATGACCTTAGCTCCAAGAGGCCTGTGAAACATTTGCTGATGGATAGAGTAGCAGCTCAAAATAGGACACTGGACTTGAGCAATCACAGTAGGAATTCATCCCCAGAGTTTTCAGAATTTTGAGCAAGGAGACAACATTAGATATTTTGGCAATGGAAGTCAAGCACATTGGAATTGGACCACTGGGGCTGAGAGTCCTCAAACAGGATAAAACAGGTAAGAGTGGGATAACTGTTTACTATTAGGTACAAGAGAGGCTGGGGTTATCAAAAGAAATAGCCTAGACAAAGACTCTGCAGAGTTGATGCTCCTTACCCAGGCTACAATTCCAGAGTACATAAAGCACTGTTCATAGTCAGGTTGTCTTCTAGGGGTGCTGCCCTAGGATTGGCAATCTTTTTAAATGGAGTTGATGCTTAGTAATCCAGAGCAAAGCTTCAAGATAATCCACACAAGTAAAGAGAGAGCACTATGTTGACTGCTCTTGGTACCTTAAGGAAGTCACAATCAAGTTGGTCTGTAAGTGTTCAAATGAGTTAAGACTGGGCTCATGTTTGTTAATGAAAATAATGCCATTTGTGGTACAGTGGAAGCTGGACACACAAAAGGATAGCTAAGGGCTGATGAGATGGATTAGTGAACAAAGTTGAACAAAATATAAAAGGAAAGGGTAGATAGCCTATCTGCTCTCCAACTCTGGGCAAGAGTTAACAGTACTTAGAGCTCATATGCTAGAAACAGGACCAATGGTGGACATGATAGTGAAGGCCATGTATTGGACAAACATAGCAAAAGATTTCAAGACATTAGGGGAGATAGATTAGTTTGCTGAACACCTGCCATGCAAGCATGAGAACCTGAATTCAGTCCTCAGTACCCACAAAAGAACTGGGCATGATGCTTTGTACTTGCAAACCCAGTGCTGAGGAGGCAAAGACAGAATGATCTCTGGGTCTAACTGGCCAAGCTGTTTAGCAAAATTGGCAACTTTCAATAGGACACTTTGTCTCAATAGACAAAACAAAACAGGGCATATTGCTCCTGAAGTAAAATATCTGAGATTAGGCTCAGTGTCTATATGATCTTGTTTGCAAAAACATACACACACACAAACACACCCACACACATGAATGAATATACACATACACAAATTCCTACAACATTGGGAGATTATAAGCAACAATGATTTATTTTTTACAGTTCTGGAGTTTTGGAAGTCTATGTCAAACATCTAGAAGATTCTGTTGCTAGTGAGCATTCATTTCTTGGTACCTCAATGGCATTATTGCTATTTTGGGACTCTGTAGCCTTTTCAGTAAGGGCACTCTCCTGTTCATTTAAACTCCACTAGTCAGAATGTAATGCTAGGTTCTAACTATTGCTCAGGCTCAATATTGCAGCAATTTATACAAACAGAGAGAGAGAGAGAGAGAGAGAGAGAGAGAGAGAGAGAGAGAGCTACTTTGGTCTGAGACACTGGCTGTGTCTTCCTATCTAACAGAATTCTTGGTGCCAGGAGATCTCAGGTTAGATGTGAGTTTATATCAAAGTGCGTACTGGTGGCCACAGTCCTGCTTTCTATTTCTTCTCTGCTTCTTGCCAGGTAATCAGAAAGTATGGTCGTAGGTTTATATAGGAAATCATCCACATCTGTAAAAGGGTATAAGAGGAGACCCTAACTTATGCTAAACAAGCCCTGATTCTTCATCTCACAATCCCTTCCATGTCACCTCTACTGGTTCTGGGACCTGAATTCTCCTCAACTCCTGCCATGCTGTTATCTGTCTTCCCACGGGATTAATAAATGTATAGTAAGCTCCATACTCCCCTACAATGTGTCTTAGTGTCCTTGAGCCTGTGTTAGTGACTTTTCATCACGACATAAACTAACCAACACTCATGTGTATTTATGTGTGAGTGTGTGTGTGCGTGTGTGTGTGTGTGTGTGTGTATGTGTGTGTGAACATGTGCATGAGTGACTAACTCTCTCACTGGCCTGGAATGTACCATTTCCAGTGGACTAGCTAACTACCCAGTTCCAGAGATCCCCTTGGATCTGCTTCCCAGTTATGGGATTACAAATTGAAGACACAGTGTCTGGCTCTTTTCTTTCCATTAATTAATTTATTTATTCACTTTACATCCAAATTGCAGGCTCCCGCCAATCCTGCTACTTTTCTTCTGAGAAGGAGGAGGTCCCTCCCAGAGAATCAATCCACCCTGGCATCTCAAGTCACTGTAGGACTAGTTATACATCCTCTCCCACTGAGAACATACAAGACTGGGAGCAAGAACCATAGGAAGGAAACAGAGACAAGAAAACCCCCATTCCAGTTGGTGGGGGATCCTCTTGAAGATTGATTGTTTTTTATTAGAAAGAACGGCTTAGTGTTTTAGCTAAGAGAGGTCCTAATAACCCCATTTGATCATTGCATGCAAACAGAATCTGAAAACAAAATCATTGTGCACTTAGCGAACATTTACAGTTTGTGTCAGTTAAGATTAAAGACTTATGAATATTAATTCATATTTATAGCACTTTTAACAATAACTATACTTAAGTATTTATAAGCATCTATATATAAATATATGTAGCACATATCTTAAGGAACATATTAAGTTAATAAAAATAAAAAGTATATGCTATTAAGAAGTAAATGAATAATTAATTATCAGCAACTAAAGCCCCAAATAATTAAGCACTATTAGCAAATTTGTATGTAGTTTTTCCAATGCTTTTTTGTCTAAACATGGAATCCTGCTAGATAGCATGATTGCACATTTGCCTTTTGTCACTTGCCAAAACATCATGAACATCCTTTAGAGCCAAGAAGTGCCCATAGCCTAATTTCAGATGATTGGCTAGCAGCCCATCATTTATACATGTCACAATTTATTCATCAAAATAGTTATTATTAGGTGTGAGTGTTGTCCTCTGTTTTTTATCATTAGGTACAAGACTTTGATAAATATCTTTGACTGTCATAGAATATGCTTCTGTGTCCATTCATTATTTTGTTAGAAAAATTTGCATTGGGGCAGATTCTAGGTCACTGTGATTGCAGAGTGGAGATATTTGATGTGAGCTTCCAAATTGCTTTCATAAAAGCAACACCAGGTTTTACTTCACAGAAGCAAGCAGGAGAGCACATTTCCACCCAGCCTGGGATTGCACCACTCAAATTGTGCTCCTCAGCTTGAGTAAGTTGATGTCTGGAGAATCCACAATCCTATAGGTATTTTAAAATTTACTATTATACATTGTAGGATGTTTCATGATGAAAAAGAAGGCATTTCATGCCAGTGGCTAAAATGCATTCATATTCTTAGTACTTTGTTAAACTGAGCAGAATGTTTTAAATCTATTTTAAAACTGTCACATTTTCCCTTTCTACGCAGAAGTAAAGTATCTCTAGTCCTCACTGTCTGAAGGTGGGGGATCCTTGAAAGGTCCCCCTTTTGTTTCCTGTTCTGAGACCCTGTGATTTTTTTTTTTTTTTTTTTTTTTTTTTTTTTTTTTGATATCCATGTTTCTCTCTAGTCTTTGGAACAGGTATATCATGTAGTTGGTTTTGCTAACATCTAAGAGATGTTGGTTTCAATTTTGGTAGCCCTTGTCATCTTCTAAAGTGGCAATTTCCAGGTCCTTGACTATGAGGGCATTGGCAGATGTGTGTAGTAGACTTGGCATATTATTTATCCATTACTGTGACATATTATCTGACAAAAGTAACTTTAAGAAGAAGGGGTCAGTTTGGTTCCTTGTTTTTGGGGAGACAATGCATCATGGCTTGTGAGTAGGGGTATCTGTGGGACAAAGCATTAATTTGCAGTCAGGAAGGAGCAGAAGATGAATCCGGGAGATCAGCTTGACTTTCTGTCACTTTCCTGTATATTCAACCTGAGATTGCAGTACAGGGTATGGTGTAACCCACATTCAGAGGAATCTTCCTTACTAGTTAATCTCTGGAAAAACTATCACATACCTGCCCAGATGGGTGTTTCCTAGGTAACTCCAAATCCAGTCTAGTCACAATGAAGATGCCATCACTGCACAAAACACACACTTTTTATACAACCTTTAAGGACTTAAGTATATTGCTAGATTTTCTATTTAATAATTTTTTGCTTGTTTATGCATTAGGATTTTTATAGCTAGTATTCTTTTGATTTTTATTTTGATCATCTGACAAAAGGACAGCTTAAATACATCAGTTCCCACTTTTCATCATGTGGCCTCACAGGCATCTTGTGAGTTCCATTGTATATTATCTTAAAACCACAGGATAGTGCAAACTCAAAGGTACTCTCCAACTCACTTATTGAACAAATAAATAAAGGAAGGAAGCCTAGGTTTCCTTAATCTATTCATATTTTTATGTTTAAATATATTTGAACATTCCTTCAGAATTTAAAATTTTGTGGACTGGTGCAGGAGTTAAATAGGTAGAAGCACATGCTATTGATAAGCTGGACAACCTGAGTATGATACTTTAGCAGCTCATAAGTAAAGGGGGAAAGTGGCTCAGGGATGTTGTCCTTTGATTCCCACATATGTACTGTGGCAACTGCTCTCTATCTGTGACAAAAGACAAATAAACAAATATGTAATTAAACATTTCAAAAATTAAAAGTTTATTAAGAGGTATCTTTTGGGCTTAACCATAAGATTATGAAACTTATATTTTTATTTGGAATATTTAATATGGTTATTGTGTTTAAATAAAATGTATTAATAGTATTATAGATATAGTTCTATATGACTATTAATATGATAGTTTATATGACTATTAATAATTGATACAATTTAATATATAGTCAATTATTTTGCTTTTAAAGAGAGTTACAAAAATATTTATATACATATGGTTTTTGAAATGGCATGAAATTTTCCTCATAATAGAATCATAGTACAGTGACATTTTACTGCTTAAAGGGCTGAATGATGAATTGTTCTATGTGACAAGTAGCTTTATTAAAAAGTGTCACAGAATTTGGTTTGGCAGCCACCATCTCCCTGTAGTTTTGCTATCTAGAGTGCTATCCATTCTTATTTTCTGTCTCTTATCAAGGGTTTCAGACACCTCACATAGACCATCTCTCTCTCTCTTGAGCCCCTTTTTCTTAGTAGATCTTTGATATTATTTCATATTCTTTTAAAGAGAAGGAACAAGAAAGGAGAAAGATGAAGAATTAAGATGGAACACTTAATTACTGACTTGGCTTATTTTATTTTTAATGAAGCTGAGATGGATTCAGTCCTTTCAAAAGTCACAAAAGTTGACTAGCAAGATCACTCAGCAGTTAAGAGCACTGGCTGCTGTTGTAGAGGATCTTTGTTAAACCCCAGCAACTACATGGTGGCTCACAACCATCTGAAATGGGATCTGATGCCCTCTTCTGGTGTGTCTGAAGACAATGACAGTGTACTCGTATACATAAAGTAAATTAGTAAATATTTTAAAAAGAAGTCACAGAATTACCAAGAAGAAAATAATCTCTACATGGACCATTTGTTACTAAGTATATGTCACAGGTTGGAGAGGTTGATTCACATGATGTGGAAACTAAGGGAAAATGAGGGACTCATTTCCTACTTTCTGTTCCCTGGAGGTAACCACGTTCAATCATGCCATTGATACGCACAAGAACAAATCTATGTATATTCATCACAAATTTATTATATTTCTTGAATCTGTCATATTTTAGTGTCAGCTCTTTCGCTGTTGCATGGGAAAGTATTAGTTGATGATGTGAATGAGTGTGTGTGTGTGTGTGTGTGTGTGTGTGTGTGATTTGTATTTCTATATGCACCTGTGCATGTAGGCATATAGAGATCCAGAGGCTGGAGGACAATGTCACATGTTCTGCTCTAACACTGTCCATCTTATTCTTTTGAGAGAGTGTCTTATCAAACTTGGGGCTAGATTAGGAGCCAGCACTTCCCAGGGATTAGAAGACAAATACACAGCTCGTCATTTCTCCCCTTCTTTTGCCAAGCTCCTTAAATCCTGAAGGATGGTATCTGATGAATACATCCCATTTGGACTGAGTACTCCAAAGTCTTTCACTCTCTGTATATTGTCCAGCTTATCTCCTAATTACTTCAGAAAGAAGCTTCTCTCATGATGGCTGAGAACAGCATTGATCTGTGTAAAAGTTGATTGTAGATATTGGGGATCCCAGGCAGAAAGTGCTTCTAGGTATAGGTAATTGACACAAAGGAATAGGAGTTGGCTAGAAGTGGGGACTAAGATAGTCCCAAGGAATGAGAAAAACTGAGTTCACCCAATGATTTTGGCTGAGTCGAGAGGAAAGAGACATGCTGTTAGAGGACAGTCACAGCAAGTGATCTGCAACAGGGCTTGGGATGAGATGAGAATTTACAATGGAGGGCAGAAATGAAGATTCCGATTTCCTACTTGATTTTCAGGTTGTATGGCCAGTGAGTTACCATGTAGAGAGTGCCTCCATGAATTGGTGACTGACACAAAAGAATGAGAATGTGGTACGAGTGGGGAGAGGGAGCAGAGAGTGTTAACAAGAAGCTTGGTGTTCCTCTAGTGAAGTTCAAGGAAGACTCCAGGGCGTGCAAAGAGAAAGGACAGGCCTTTCCATGTGTTCGTTGTTTGATTTGCAACAGTGTTTCCTACAAACCCCAGGGTGGTCTCAAACTCACTATGTAAGTCTACTGCTAGGATACTCATTTAGCAGAAGTCCTGGACTCTAGGGATAATCAGTTAAGTGCCAAGATTAATAAGGTGAATACATCACATTTTAAAATCAGTGAAATGGTTATCCTTTGATTATAACAACAGGCAAAGAGAGGCATAAAAAATATCTATTCATTTTGGCATAGAGGTACTTGCTCAGGTGGTGATTCTTGAGAATGAACTCAGTCTGCCACATGACCTATCTACTCTATTCTTGGATGTATTGGATGTGGGGCGAGAGGGAGAGATAAGGGTCAAACATATTTAACACTTTCACACTGAGCTACTAGTTTATGGGGATGAAAGTGAAACAATCAGAGACCAGATTGGAAAGGACAGGGTGAAGAAGGAGCTAGGGATGAGCCTCCGTAGACACTCCATATAAAGGGCCATAAGCCATAGGGCAAGCTGAGGCTATGTTACACTCTACCTCTCTCCTCTGAGAAATACATTTTCTAGCATATATTAATTACATACAATAATGGGTTTCACTATGACATTTCATATGTTTATAAGGTATTTTGATCGTATTCATTCCCATTTTCCATGTTTATTCCTCCCCCAAAGTGATCCTATTTTACAACTAGTCCAAGTATGTGGTGGGAAAGAAAGACAGAACCACTGGGATTAATAATGCTACTTAGATGATAATGGGTGAAGGATTTTATGCAGGAGTACAAGTGACTTAACAATGCCCATGTAAATGAAGAAAATGTGTTCCACCTCCAGCAACAAATAACTGCCTGTAGATCCCCAGGGTGGGTTGTATCAGGAATCTCTTCTCCCACCCATTACAATATAGAGAGAAAGCTAAACTGTCACACAAGATCTTTTTCCCTGTCCAAGAGGATAAGTTGCCCTCTTATCTTCACAGAGCAGGCAGGATACTCATAGAGCTATGTATGACTAACATAGTTATCTGCAGCTTCCCTTCCATAGACCATCACATGCCTGACTTTATGTCATTTTGTTCCCCTGTGCATTTTAAAGTTGTATTGGCAGAATATATAGGAAGGCCAGATTCAAGGGAAACTTTATTTTCTCTTCATAAGAATGCTTGTCCTGTAAATAAACTTTGGAAAGAGAATAAAGAAAAAGTTGGCATGCTTCTAGGCCTATACCAAAACACACTCTTTATCTCAGCCACATTAGAGAAAAGGCAGCTCATGTATCCCTAGAGAGGGCCTATCCTCCAGGAAAGTGACTTTGGTTTGTCTGCTTTTCTAATAACAGATGTATAAATGCTACAGTTTGAATATTGAATGTCCCCTGAAGAATATGTGGCTCCCAGGATGATATTATGCGTAAGTGGTGAGGACTTTGAGGAGGTGGAGGCTTATGTTTACTGTGTGCCGGGGTCTTCTTGAAGGGACTGTGGAAATCTGCTCCCCCCCCCCTCTGTCACATGTGGATGCCTGCATGTGTGCTTGTGTGTATGTGCGTGTGTGTGTGTGTGTGTGTGTGTGTGTGTGTGTGTGTGTGTGTGTGTATGTACACGTATCCTGGCTGTATTAGATATTTTTCTTGCTATGACAAAAAAGGAATTTGAAAGAGAAAGGGTTTCTTTAGATTTAATTCAAGGGTACAATCCATCATGGTGGGGAAGGCAAGGTAGTAGAAATAGAAAGCAGCTGGCCACAGGACACTCACTGTCAGAAATGAGAAGGTAACAGGTACTTGGTTTTAAAACCTCAAAGCCCTCCTCCAGCAACCCATTTTAGGAACTTCTAAATCTTAATAGTTTGCAACTTTCTAAAGTTCTAAAACATATGAGCTCATGTGGGGCATTTCACATTTACCCCACAATTGTGGCCTTAAAGGGAGCAGTTGGCTCTCCTACTGCTCCTTGTCACGGCACTCACTAGAGGCACCAACCCACACTTCTGTCCAGTCATAGGCCAAACCACTAAAATAGTGAGTTGAATGGAACCTGTTCATTTAGTATGTTAACTAGCATAGATGTTTCATTATAGTTCTGTAAGCATGACTTGCATAGTAAGAATTTCAGAGCTAGAAGTTATTGTTTTAATGAGAAATATCCCACATAAGCTTATATATTTAAAACCATGGTTTCCAGCTGGTGGAACTGCTTGGAAAGATTTGGAATTTTTGTCAGGGGAGACTTGCTAGAGGAAGTATGACACCAGGGGCAAGCTTTCAGGTAAATATACTTGCCACTCTTTCTGATTTCTCTTTCTTTGCTTTCTGTGTGCAGACAAATGTGAACAGCTAAGTTTCTGATCTTGCTACCATGCCTATCCCTGTCTATTGTCATGTATTTCCTGTCATGATAAAATCTATCACTTGGATGCATAAGTCTACAACTCCTTTTTTTTTTTTCCTTAAGATTCTTTACATCATAACATTTTTTGTTATAGCAACAGAAGAATAATCAGGTATTCCCTGAGTGTTTTGACAATACGCCCCCACACCCAAAAAAGTCAAGAATATATGATGTGGACCCTTTGTCCCACATAATCTCCAGATTTTGGTGAAGTCTCACGTTGTAGTACTATTTATCCGAAGAATCTCCTGGATGGTTCTCTGTTAAAAAATTCCTTCCCACTCTGGGTACTCTAAGAACCAGAAGATGCTCTGGATCTGTATGTTGACAAAAAACTAGACCTCAGTGACTTCTCAATTGATGGTACAAATAGATGGGAAACCCAGAACACTTTCTTAAGAACTTTTAAATATTATGTACCCTAACATCCACTTCCAAGACTTTTGGATTCTTAAGATCATAAATGAATGACAATTATTTTCACGAAAGCAGACAATTCAAATAATTCTTCTATAGAGAAAATCTCTTATGTACCATATGGAAGCATCACCTTACTGATGATGAGTTTTCTCAGAGTCATTATTTTTCAAACTGGGATGTAGTGTTACATTCTTCAAGTTGCAAGATTGAGATGACAATTTCATTGTTATAAAGCTTCTTTACAATGAATGAATTTGTACATGCATGTGTACATTGCATTTACATGTATATGGTGCATTTGTGTACAAAGACTCTGATGTTTCTCAAGAGCTCTTCACCTTTTTAAGGTAAGGTCCCTTATTGTCAAGGATCTTGCAAGGCAGACTATGAGGATGGCAAAGAATACATGAAGTGTTTTTTGGTTTCTTTTTAACTTTTCCCTAAGACTGAAATTACAAGTTTGTGTCAGTAAGCCTAGACTTGCCTTGCCTTTCCATTTTTCTCTCTCTCTTTCTTTCTTTCTCTCTCTTTCTTTCTTTCTTTCTTTCTTTCTTTCTTTCTTTCTTTCTTTCTTTCTTTCTTTCTTCTCTCTCTTTCTTTCTTTCTTTCTTCCTTCATTTCTTTTGAAATGTGGGATTTGGGGATTAAACTATGATCTTGTGCTTACAAGGCAAATGATTGACAGGGTGAGTGATCTCCTAAACACCATAAAAATGAGTTCTAAATGTTTGTGTTTCCTCATTCAGTGGAGACTGTTGTGATTGGAAAGTGAAATGTCTCCCATGGGCTCATGTGTTCAAGCACTTGAACTTTAGCTAGTGGCATTATTTTGAAGCTGTGGAACCTTCAGTAAATGGAGTATCAACAGACACATTAGACCACACAAAGGCAGATTCTATAGCCTGTTACAACTTCATGTTTATTCTCTATTTTATTATCATGATGCTAACTGTCCAGCAATGCCACATTCTTGTCACCCTGCTTTCTATACCATGATGGACTGTTCCTTTTTACCATGAGTCAAAAGTAAATATTCCTTGAGTTATTTCCTATCTTAGGTTTTGCCAAGTTGCAAGAAAACTAACTCAGGAACATGTTCAAATCCAAAGTACCAGAAGACAAGATTCTTTTCTTTCTATCTTTGCAGTCATCTGCTGCCATGTAGACTGTTGATCAATAGAATAAGACTTATTCTATTTCATATTTTGAAACAGTGTTTTGTTATGTAACTCTAGCTTGTCTTAAACTTGTGGTCCCCATGTCTTAGACTGCTGAATTCTAGGCTTACAAGTGTATATCTGATTTTAAGTGTCATATTATTAATTAATATACAGGCAATTTCAAATGCCAAGAAAAATACATAAAATATCTATGTAACACTTTGTATTTAAGATATGTTAAAATGATTGCATTTGGAAGATATTAGATAAATGTATATACATATACACACATGTGTGTATATATACATACATACATATGTGTGTGTGTGTGTGTGTGTGTGTGTGTGTGTGTGTGTGTGTGTGTACACTGCATGGAATTTTAAAGATATGTGTACATTTAGCTATGTGTGTGCATATGATGAATTTTTTATGAATGTCATATTTGTATGTTAATAATGCATACCTGTATGAAGTTGTGTGTGTCTATGTACATTTGCATAAGCCAGAGGAGGAAAATTGGGTGTCTTGTACATTCATTCTCTTTCTTCACTTGAGTCAGGATTTTCTAATGAACCGGCATCTAAGCTGGAATTCAGTATGTCGTGGAATCCTCTGCTTCCCTATACTTTGGCAGTGCTAGGGTGACAGTTATATGAAGGCAAACTGTGTCCTTTATCTCAGTGATGGGGTTATGAACTTAGGTCTTTATGTTTGTTCAGGAAATACTCTTAGCTACTAATCCGGCTCATCAGTTTTATATGATGCAACTCTGACGTTATTATATTTAATCTATTTTCCTGATTTTTTGAGAATTTCATAAATGTATTCATTGTATTTTGCTCATCTCTATCCTTGACTTCCTCCTTTAACTTTTCCCTTATTATATACTTTTCAGCTTTATAACTACTTTTCTTCTTTCACAACCCACTCAGTCAAGTTAGTACTGACCATATATTCATGTGTGTGAAGCCACCCATTGGACCATGGCAAATTATTAGAAGTCATAACATTTAAGGAATCCCTACCACTTTTCTCCTAAATGCAGTGAACTATTAATAGCTCTCTCACTAGTGGTGGAGAGAGAACTACCACCACACTAGAATTTGAGCTTGATTGATCATGTTCAGGGCACCATTGCTGCTGCTAGCTTATGTCTGCAGTTGTCCTGAAGTATCCAGTATACACTTTGAAGTAGTCTTCCCCATCCTCTGGTTCTATACCCTTTTTATGTGAAGTTCCCTAAGACTTTAGAAGTGGCTGTATGATGTAAGTATTTTATTTATGTTACTGAGCCATACAAGGTCCCTTATTCTCTGTTCTTTGTGCAGTTGTGAGTCTAAAAACACCTGGGTCTGTGGGTGGGAGAATTTTCAGGATTTCTTGTTGTGTTATCTAGTATTTTCTTACCTACTTTAAGCCTTTAGACTCTTCTTGTGGTTTCCAGCTTAGGCCAGCACACAGAGTAAATGATAAAAATCGGTTGCCTTTGATTAATTCTTTGTTTATCATGCCCTTCTCCAAATTAGGAAAGTCTTCCTGGAATCTTTGAAACAGAAGTGACAAAGATATTGTTAAACTTTGAAGTTGAAGTTGATAAATTAATGAAGAAAGGATAGGGAGGGAGGCCTAAGAGACAGTACAGTTTTAGAATTCTCAGGATGAAACAAGTTGGATGTACAAAGGGAAGGAGAAATACACTGTGGCTAGATGTTCATACAAAACTGCTTCTAGAGACAGAATGGTTGGTTACACAAATGCTTGTTCTCAAGTTGTAAAGAAGCAAATCACCTCTCCCCCAGCAACTATGTGGTGCAAATCGCTCTTCAGCTATGGATGTGTTCAAGGCTGAGAGTTGAAAGGTGAAAGACAGAACTGAACATCTGTGGATAGAATTCTAGACATCAGATATCACATCCCTTGAAAAATACTTTTTAAATTGAAGATAGAGGTGTATTCATTGTGTCAAGCAACCTTTACTGAAATGTTACAATCAAATCCTGATATCATATTTCTAAGAACCATTTCCAAGTCTCTATTACTCAGAAATAATTTCTCTATTTTCTAAGTCTCTGCTGACCTGGCATAGTTTTACCATTTTAAGATTCTGTTGATTAGACACTGGTTCTTCAGAACATTTGTGCAAGCAGGGCCCATTGCTTGTTTCACAATTGTCACAGACATATTCAGCATGATTATAGCTGATTCTCTAGGAAAATGATTCAGTTCCTCAAATACCCTGGATTAATGGTCACATCCAAAGGACTGATATTGGAAAAAAGAGGAGAGGAGGGTTTTACCCCTCAAAAGTGTATTAGGATAAACATAGAATCATGTACAGGGCTTTCAGCCAATTTGATTCCTGTCTCTGTCCATGACTTACAAAGTAGAACTAACTATTGCATTAAATATAAACAGCATAGTGAAAGCAAGGAAAGCTTGTAATACACTAATATAGGTAATAAGCACACAGGACAAAGAATTTACCATAAGTCATTGCAAAATGGGAAGGGGTTACCATGGGCCTTGCTACAGTAGAATGCCACCGGTGGAGCACTCACATGCTGTTCTCTTTAGCTGCTGCATGGCAACAGCAATGGCCTGCTTCCTTCTGTGCTCTGTGTGCTATACCTTCCCCCGACGTGAAGTCTGGAGGATAATGTTGACAGTCATTTTTCACATTGTGGCCACCTTATTTTTTGAGACTGGGTTTCTCATTGATCTGAAAACCAGATTGGACTTGCTGGCCAATGGGCTATGGGAATCTGCCTTTTTTTGTGTCTTCAGCACAGGATTTTAAGATAGTTACACAAGGCCAAGCTGTTTATAAATGTGGAATCTGAGGCTCAAAATTAGGCATTCATGCTTTCAAGGTAAAAACATCATTCACTGAGCCATCTCTTCATCATACTCACTTTCTTTCATAAAGGTATCAGGCATGGGAATCTGGTTCACAGTAAATAATTGACACCTAATTAATCTGCCAAGGCCTGTTGCAAATTAGATCATATATATGTGTGTACACGTGTGTGTGTGTGTGTGTGTTTGTGTGTGTGTGTGTGTTTGTGTGTGTGTCTGTGTGTGTCTGTGTGTGTCTGTGTGTGTGTGTGTGTGTGTGTGTGTGTGTGTGCTGTGATCAGGCTGTGGGTCTATATTTTAGGGAGTCACAGTTAAAGTCAGGACCCACTACTTTATCAACTGCACTGTCTTCTGTATTAGGGATAATTTTGGACAGACTTCCTGGCTACTGGCTGTCTTTGATGCTGACCAGTAGGTTCAGCTGGAGTGGTGAGGGCAGTACATCTTGATGATATTATAATGAGAGGTCACAGAGGGTTTGCTTTCTCTCTTTTTCTTTCAAATACATGCATGGATGAAAGGCCATGTAAGGACACATGGAGAAAGCGATCCCTTGTCCTCACCCTTCACGTATCTTTCTGGTAGAATTTCTAAGTGCCTGCTTTTTAACCTGCAGGTGGTGGTATTTTGTAATGATACTCTGAGCTGACAAGAAATCCACCCCCAGCCTCAGCCAATTACTTGGAAAATGACAGCCATCCATGACAAACTGTGCTAAAGCTCAGGTTTTCCTGGAAGTTTGGAACTGGGCTGAGAGAAAGACAGCATCTCTCCAGGTAGCTTGAGGCTAAAAAGTAGAGTTTTAGGTTGTTTGTCTCCATGTGCTGGGCAGCAGGAAGATTGACCTTCTGAGAAAGGACAGAGGTACAGGTGCACCAAGAAAATGGCAAAGTGTCTGTCATGGCCCCTGGGTCCAGAAAAACAAAAACAAAAACAAAACAAAACAAAACAAAAAAACAACACCCTACTGTTCCTAACTTTCTTTGACCTTTTATGCCATTGCTCTTAAACTCCTCAGATTAATCCCACATTCTTCTGTGCTTTATTAAGGAGGCTTGAATTCATTCTTGGTGTTTGGAAACATAAAAATCTCAAGTATGCCATCCTTGCTGTTTGAAATATTTACCTATTGGTACTTCTCAGCATTCTGTGAGATGATCCAAATCCCTGGGTGACAGATGATGCTGCACAGCTAACTAATCTCAAGTGCTTTCTTAGAAAGCTGGGCAGCTGCTGCTGAGGTAGCTCAGAAGGCCAGTTTGATGGTACCGAAAACATCAAGACAGGGCTAGGAAAAGTTCAGAAAACAGAGTTAATGGAGGTTGATTTGGAAGTTCTTCAGTAGTATGAATCTATTTTGTGTCACAAAAAAATTAAGTACTAGTAGACTGATTTTTAAGGGATGTTATTAACTTTTCTTGGTTTGTTCTCTCTCTCTCTCTCTCTCTCTCTCTCTCTCTCTCTCTCTCTCTTTCCCTCTCTTGTGTAGAGTTGCAGATTGCTGTGTTATTTGAACTTCCACAACTCAGAATATGTCATGAATAGTCTCAATAATTGCTCACAAAAATCACAAGTGGTATAGAGGATTTATAGATGTCTTTACATTTCTAAATATTGTTTTATGCCTTTCCATTTCTATGGTAACTAAAATAGCCAGCTCAGAACACAAGGATACCTCTTTGGGGAGAACCTGATAGAGGAAAATCTGAATTTACAGAAGATATAAATAAGAGTGTGGATATTCACATGGTTTTGTAGAAGATTCACATAGCAACTTCTCTTGGTGCCTTTGGTGTATTGTCTATTTTATTTACTGATCATCAACAATGTCTTAAACATAATAGCCTCTCAATGAAAATTTTGATGTTTGTTTGATGAGCCTCTTGGGTAGGATAGATCACTGAAGCTTGGGTCATAGATTCCTGCTGCTATTTGGAGGTACATGGTAGAGGGAAGGAAAGTGTCTATGAGCAAATAGCCATAGCCAGTGGGGAATTTGGACTCAATTTGTAAGTATATGTTTCACACACAGATTGAGGAAACTGTTTGCTACATAAACTAAACTATACATAAAATTTTTGTGTCATTTTTCTCCAAAGACCCAAGCAAACTCTTCAAGGTACAAAGCATTGTACAACAAAGGAGGAAATATATACCTATTCTACAGTCATGCTGGGAGCCAGAATTTTTGCAAAAAGGAACTATTTTTTCTTTGTCTCTCTTTCTCTGATTATGCCTCTGTCTCTCCCTCTTCTCTCTCTCTCTCTCTCTCTCTCTCTCTCTCTCTCTCTCTCTCTCTCTCTCTCTGTTCAGGTGTACATGTGTCCTTAAATACATTCATGCATACATGTAGACCAGAGGATAAAATCAGATGTCTTATCCAAGGAACATCACTTTTTCTTTTTAAGACAAGATCTGTGTCTAGGATTGGAGCTCATCACATATACTATATTTACTGTACACTTTGTACTGGGATCCACTTGTGTTTACCTCCCAAGTGCTGGGATTATAAGAAGGCATGACATACTTAGCCTATAATATTAGTTTTTAAGAGATTGAGATCAGGTTCACAAGACTGCAAGGCAAGCATTCTACTGACTTAAACCAACCCTCTGTTGTGAGAAATATTAAAAAGAATGAATATATCATGTTCCCGTGCTAAGCCTGGTTCTCTCAGCCCTGGCGGGCTGTTCAGCCATGCACTAGAAATCAATGGCCTACCTGCTTTTATCTCAAGGAGCTCTGAGTCAGAGCTCCACGATCTCTCCACCCAGGTCGCTCGGTTCCCACTGGCACGTCACGACCACTCCAACCCCATGCTTCAATACCTCCATGACCTCCATGGTACACATCAGGCAAACCCACACTTTGCCACCGTATCTTTCTCTCAGGAACCCAGAAGAGCTGCAGTGTGAAGGAAAATGCAACACAAATTTAGCTCAGAAACAATGGTAAGTCATTCTCTTGGCGCAACAACTAAAACCTAATCTTGTAAGCCTTATGAATATCTGATTCCTCTGGTCGCAAGTCCTTGTGGATCCATCATGATACCAGGAGACTCTAGTAGCTACCTCTTACCTGTTTGCTGTCCCTGTTTCAAAAGGACCTTCTCTCTCTCCTCCTCCTCTCTTTCCCTCTCCGACCTGGAATTCCCTCCTCCTTGCCCAGTGACTGGCTCCTTTATTCATTAGGGGATTGGTTCACAAGAAATCACATGAGTATGTAACTCACTCCTTGTCTGAAGCCCCTTCAAGGAGGGTAGAATTAGCATCAAAATACAAACAGCCCCAGGGCTATCCGCAGCAACCCTCTATTTTTCATTTTCTGATTATAGAATCATTCAGGAAGAGATCACATTTTGCAAAATTGAGCCCTTGACCAGGATGGGAAGAAGAGGATCTTTGACTTCTTCCTCCTGATGTTGTCTGCATTAGGACAGACATCTGGTTGTAAATAGCAGTTGTCCGTGGGGGGTTGGTTGTCAACAAAGGATTTCTTATGAGGAAAGAAACTTACTTCCTGGACTTCAAGGGTAGGAATGCTGTTAATCTCAACCAGTGTTGCCCGGAAGGTGAGAGTGTCAAGAATGTAGGCAAGGTTTCCCTCTTAATACTTGTTCTGCATTTTTTTTTCCAGGTCTGGCTTTTACCTACATCTGCATGTTCATTGTTGGTCATCATAAAGAAGGAAAACACTGATAACCAAAAATGCAGGACAGTATTTATACTACTTACCATGAAACCCTGAGAAAATGTGCCTTGAGACAACCAACAAGTTCTAAGAACCATAGATAACATGAGCTACCAGTACACAAATTGAATTCAATGTGAATTCTCCAAGTTTTTTTGGTATATATGTCCTGTAACATGTACTAGAAACTAAACTAAAAGTCAACTTTAAAGCTTTTTTCCCCTCCCGTGTGTGTGTGTGTGTGTGTGTGTGTGTGTGTGTGTGTGTTTATATATATATATATATATATATATATATATATATATATATATATATATATATGTAAGAAATTGAAGCTGGCCATGATGTCATGGGCCTACAATCTTAGCTACTCAGAAGACGGAGTTAGACGGATCTTCTCTTTGAGGCCATTCTAATATAGGGAGTCCCTGTATTAAAATAAAGAAAAGATATCAGACTATATAGTTCAGTGGTGCAGCACTTGTCCAACATGCACAGGACCATGGATACACTCCTCCAAAACCACTGGGAGTCTTTTCATGGGGCTACCCACATGGGTATCTATGTCAGCTAGGATGATGTAAAATGTGACTGGGGAAAATAACAGTAACCAGTGTTCAGTAGTGAATGATAAACTTTTAAGACTGTTAGAATTAAACATACAGACAAATTTCTAAGAGATAAGGACTAGTAAGGGAAGAATGGGCTGCTAAGGTTGGCAGCCATAGGTGGTTTCTGTTTTAGATGGGACATCCACTTGACCCTCTGTAATGAATCATGCCATTCTGATGTAACATGGAAAGCAGATTTCAGAAAGAGGGAGGAAAAAGTTAAAGGGATACAGAATATAGTGAGCTTGAAATTTGTGTGACAAGTACTGAGAAAAAAGAGAAAGTAGGCAAATGGGAGTCAGACCATGAAGAATATAGTAAGGCCTTATATGCTGTGGTAAGAACTTGGATTTTAAGAGCAATTGGCGGTATTAAAATTTTTGTCAGAGTAGGCTTTATTGACAGAAAAGTCTATTTTGCTGTGTAATAGAGGATGTGAGTTAGGGTCAAGGGAGACAGTGGAAGACCAGTGGGTTGAGTTTTGTCATCTACAGTGAGGATGATGGTCCCTGGAATATGAGTGTCAGAATATGAGACAGGTGTTACTGTGTAGTTATTTCCCAATGAAAACATCTCCTGAATAGGTAAAGATGATAATAAAACTCAGGAAGCAAATAAAACATACAAGTTTCAGAAAGTGAAGCAATTTTATAATGTTTAGTAAGCTCTTGAAATTTATAAGATTCACAATGTATTCCCCAACCCCTATCCACGGGTTATATAAAAATAAAAATTCCTGGAGAGAAGACTGTGATTGACTTGTCTATTTATGGGTTGTGCCAAGATCTCCAGGTATGCAGCTTTCATGAGTTGTCACCAAAGTTGGAGTGGGGGTTTCAATGATTCTTTTTCCTTTGAGTTACCCATACTCCTGTAAGTAACCCCTACTTGTGCTACTGAAAGCAAACACTATAAGCTCATGGGATCATCTAGATAGAATTGGATGGGATCAATTTTTTGGTCTGTGGTAAGCGCTCTATCTGCTATAGATAGATGTTGCACACCTTCCCAGGACCTGTCACCCAACAAATTTTTATAACTAGCATATATGTCAGAGGATTAACCGGTAAGGCTTCCAAATGGGTCCCATGTGGGGAATGGAGGCAAAAGGTAATTTATGATTTATTCTTCAGCTTGAATTTAATTAGTGGAACTGTGGAAAATAAGGGAGAGACTAACATGTGTACTAGATGTGATGATAGGAAGCGTGACAGCTATGTCTAATCTTACTGAGAGTGAGAGCTCTCTCCTACATTCCAGTTTAGAAAGAGGAAGGCCAAGGGAGGCCACAGTGTATTTTGTGAGTTTTAGGCCCATATAACCTCAGCATGTGCCATATATAAACCTTTAAAATTCACAAAAAGACCTATAAAGCAGATAAAAATGAAAATATATAAAATTAGCTTTAAAACAATTGTTTATTATATTTTCAAATATTTTCATTTTGGCATGAAGTCAATATGAAATAGCTAATTAGAAATTGCACATCTTCTGATATTTTGTCTCCAAATACTGGCATTTATTTCTCCATTTCAGCCCATCTCAATCCAACCAATCTGAACTCATGTAGCTTGGAGATGTTATATTATAAGTGGAACTCTGAAGAAAAGTGAGATTTAGATCATTACAGTGGGAGCTTTTTATTATATAAGGTACTTGGAGGGATATGAGATGGCTCAGTGATTAAGAATACTTTTTGTTCTTCCAGTACCCCGTTGAGTAGGTTACAACCATCTCTATAGCTAGCTCCAGGAAATAAAACACCCTCCTTTGGCCACTATGGATACTGTTACACATATATGCATGTGCACAAGACTATCTAAGAGTAACAATGGAATAAACATGGATATTTTCATGGGAATAGCTTACAACCCAAGGCATTTTGAAATTGGCAAATGGACATAGTATATACTTAAAGAACCGTAAGTTATCAAATAATTTTTGTGAATCCACATAATCATGCATCATGAATAATTTTCAAGTTTGCAAATCAGCTTAAGTTCTTAACAACTGATGAATGGATAAAGAAAACATGATATACATACAAATATTATTTATGCAAGCGTACTATGTTTGCTTAAAAAAAAAAACATATGCAACAGGACATCAATATGTTATGTGAAAAAATCCAGATTCAGAGAGACAAATATCATGTTTCCCTTATATGTCAAATCTAGATTAAAAACAAAAGACATAAGATTATATAGGGCTTATGGGGAAAGAGGAAGGAGACCAAAAGAAAGAGAACCAAAGAAAGTCATGGGGTTATCATGTCAGAGAACATTATACACATATAGAAAAATGTCACAATGAAACTTTACCAGTTTTATAATTAGGACATAATAATAAAAGGTCTCACTCTAAATATATCAAACCAAAATTTCAAGATAGAATAGAGGTGGTAAAATGGTTGATGGAGATAAAATTTGGATTTTCAGACATATCCAGGAAGCTGGAATGACAGTGATTTTAAAGTGTTGTATTTGGCTAGTCTTGAAGTACACCCTGGCAAATGGGATGTCAGGAGATTTAATTCTAGATTATGGGAGAAGAAATGTAAGAGAATGTGTGGGGCACATGACAAATAAACTGAAGTGATCTGATGAGGACAAGAGACACAGGATGTGAGAGGGGCTCAGTGGGTCTTGTTTTCTTCTGAGGAAAACACACAGAGACATTCCTTAACCTATAGTCTAGGTGACAACTGAAGCCACACTATGAAAATTATTAAACGGACAGATATTTGGTACAAGACATCTTAAGACCAATTTCTCATCACAAAGATGACTTATTTGTCTGAGACAGACAAAGAACAAGGAATAACAGACAGAGGCAGGAGATAGAGGATAAAAAGAACAAGAGAGGGAACAAGGATGGAGAACAGGATACTTGTCCTGGAGGGACAATGGGGTGCTTCTGAATAGAGAAGAGACAGATGTGGCCCATAGGCAACTGGCAGATTTTAGAGGTAAAAAGGAGAAAGACATGTTAGGATGGGTTGACTTATTTTGATTGTTCATATTAATAGAGGCACCTAAAAGGGGGCTGTTGATTGCTGGACCTCAGGGCTTTGATAGTTGACCTTGGTTGTCAGATTTAGGAGGTGGGATTAGCCAAAGAAATAAATCTTGGTGGCTAGCTTTAAGAATTAATGGCTTTTATCAAGGAAGAGGGAATGGGGAAAGAGCACGGCCTGCTAGAGCGATTTTTGCCATGCTTAGGCTGGTGAGATTCTTTTCAACTGTAGTCATGTGAAACATATATTATCTTATCTTGATGGCATCTAGTAGCTTGTTATATAGCAGCCCTACCTGGGTTGGAGATCCAAGTCCTCTCAACTCCTACCACTCTTCTATCTCTTTGCAACCTTTCATCTTTCATTTTATCCTTTTTGACAAATGAACCACAAGATGCAGTACAATGCTCTCCTGCTCCTGTTCCCTAGAAAGCATTCTTTGTGGAGAGATTAATCAGCACTTGGATATGCCAGATACATGTAGTTCTGATCACAGAGACATCTCGAAAAGCACAGGACCTGAACTAAGCAGTTATGATGTCATCTTCTGAATGGACATAGGAATGTGTATAATTAACACCAAAGCAGAGCCATACTGAAGCCCACTGTGGGCACTGCTGCCTGAATGAGATTTAGATCAAAAGGCTAATAGGTCCTGAAGAAGATGTTGAAGAGGATGTTGATCAGGATGAGGGTGATTATGGCATGGTTTTCAGATTTGAACTTCTTTGCATATATCTAAATCTCATGTGTGTGTGTGTGTGTGTGTATGTGTGTGTGTGTGTGTGTGTGTGTGTGTGTACTTGTAGGTATATGTGTGTTTCTGGGTGGCAATGCATATGTGTACAGTATTTATATGTAGGTATTTCCCTAGGAACTAGCAAACTTGTTTTTTAAGACAGGGTCTCTCATTTGCAATTCAATGATTATGATGGGTTAGATGCTTAGAGAGCCCAAGGATTTTTCTGTCTCTGCCTCCACAGCACTGGGATGACAAGTACATGTCATGAAAACTAGCTTTATAATGTATAGTTCAGGGGATCAAGCTCAGCCCCTCATGTTTGTACAGCAAGCTATCTCCACAGTTGACTGAACATCAGTCCTGATACCGTATCAATAGACTGCATGATACTCCGTCTTCTTGCTTGCTTATTTATTTATTTATTTATTTATTTATTTATTTATTTATTTATTTACTCGACTTATCAATGTCGTTAGGGCTTGCTTTATATCAGCTAAGAGTTGTATAGTGTTTTTACATGAAAGGAACCTCACCCCTACTGTAATAAATCATACAGTGTAGCTAGGATAAGACAAATGCTAGACAAACCTACTATTAAATAAATAAAACATTTAAAAATGGAACTGCCATGGAAAGTAATTCCCAGAGAATTCACTATATACATATGCTTTTTTATGGTGGCTGGGTATCACTGGTTTTCCAGCACATTAACAGGTTTTGTCTTAGAAACCACAGTTTCTGATGTGGACTCTATACACTGATCTTTGCATATTTGAGGTGATTTAAGGGGCTGATGATTTTTATGTGGCTTTAAGTAGCCGAAATATCCCCTTCACAAAGTGGACACTTACTTGAAAAACTTGCACAGATGAGGCCTCATCATCCAGTTAAGTCCTTGGATCAGGAACTTTGACTTATCCTCCTGACTTTTCAAGCAGTAAGAAAAGTATGGTCTCCCTTCCCAGATCACATAACCCCGAATCAGCAAGCATACATTGAAACCAACTAATGTCAAATAAACATAAGGTATTTCCATTATTGAGCAAGCTCCATATGAAGAAAAAGGTGTGATTTCATGATTTCCTAGATGGAAGCCTTCCTCAGAAGCCCTCCTTATGGAGGAGCTGCAGCTCACAGCCTCAGGCAAGAACCTTTAAGTAGAGAGTTTTCCCCAGTAATATTCACAGGTGTTTTTGGCTTAGATCTTGTCAGCTAAAAACCAAAGGCAACCAAGGGTTGCCACCAGCTCCAGAAGCCAGGACAGACCAGGGACAATCTTCCTTCAGAGTGCCCAGAACAAATTAACCCAACAAATATCCAAAGTCACCTACTACAATGTCCTATGTTATGGCAGCACTTGCTAACAGAGATATTAAGTGACTTATTCACATGGAACATCCATGACTTCTTTAGACCACAAACCTTTAAGGAATTTCTCTGCCAGAGTTTCTGTCTCAGCCAACCAGAACTCTGATATTAGTGATAGTTGCCTCCTGCATGTTGCATCCATCTGAGCTTCTGCATGGCATCATGCTCCTTGTGTTTGTGAGTGCTTCTGTGTATTCATCTACTTACCTCCCACACTTAATGACTTAATGTCTAAAACTCTACTGTTGCCCCTATTCACCCCTCTCATACCATGTGTGCCTATTCTTCTGTGTGCTAAGCACATTTTTCATACTTCCCCTGTTTTGTGTACTTACCAGTCACCGTACTCTCTCTGTATGTGGAGGTTCATGGGAGTATGCATGCAGTCTATAACTATAGCATTTGATGCTATAAGGCATTTGATAACTGGTCAAGCACAGTTCTAGGATATGCCCTAAATTGTCTGTTTTCTAGAAAATCTCCCATCTTTTCTTTTTCAGCTTACAGTTTAGTTTTTAATTTTTTTCTTTAATTTTGTATTATTTAACCTTTTTTTACAACCCAGATTTTATCCCCCTCCTGGTTCACCCTCTGACTGTTCCACATCCCATACCTCCTCTCATCATCTCCATGAGGGTGTCCCTTCCTCCAACTCCCATCCCAACCCCACCAGAACTCCACACTCCCTGGGCCCTACAGTCTCTTGAGGTCTAGGTGTCTCTTCTCTGGGTGAGTCCAGATCCAGAAGTGTTTGGTTGTACATATGTCGGTGGCCTCATATCAACTGGTGTATGCTGCCTGGTTGGTGGCTCAATGTCTGAGAGATCTAAGAGATCTAGATTAGTTGAAATTACTGGTCTTATATGGTTGTCCTCCTCCTCAGCTTCTTCCAGCTTTTCCCTAATTCAATCTTCTGTTCAGTGGTTGGGTATAAATATCAGCATTTGACTTTTTCTGATGCTTGTTATGTCTTTAACAGGGCATTAGTCATGATAGGTCCCTTCTTGTGAGCACATCATACCATCAGCAATAGTGTCAGGCCTTGGGGCCTCCCCTTGAGCTGGATCCCAATTTGGGCCTATCAATGGACCTCCTTTTCCTCAGGATCTTCTGCATTTTTGACCCAGCAGTTCATTCAGACAGGAACAATTGTAGGTCAGAGTTTTTGACTGTGTCAATCCCACTGGGGTGGAGGAGAGGAGAACAGGACTGAAGCCCGGAGGGCCAGCAGAAAGATTGGAAACAGGCAACCACAGCAGGTAGGAAGTGGAGGGCCCTCTAGAATGTACCAGATACCTGGGAGGTGAGAGAGTCTCAGGACTCAAAGGGAGGAACCTTAGATAAAATACCTTACAGTGGGGAGAGGAAACTTGTAGAACCCACCTCCAGTAAAAAGAAAGGGCATCAAGTGGAGGGATGGGTTTGCCATCCCACAGTCAAAATCTCTGGTCCTGTCTTTTCTTCTTAACTCTCAGAACTGAGTGGCTCTACTACTAAGAGTTAAATGTTGTGGGTTGATGGAACTCTTGGTTAGCTTGCAAGAAGACCAAGATTCCATTACAGAACTGTATGAACAAGGCATGGGGGGCACATGACTCCAATTTCAGCACTCTAGAAGGGGAGATAGAAGAAGCAGAAGTTCAAAGTCCTCTTAAGTTACACAGTATTTGAAGCCAATCTGGGACACATGAAACTCTGCCTTTTTTAAAGTAAACGTAAAAACAACAACAACAACCCCCAAAAAACAAAAACAAAAAACAAGCCACTGCTTTTCCAATAGTTTGTAGAAATGTTCTGGGACTGACTTGCTCAGATTCTGGGTGTAGGATGGTAGCTAGGGGTAATGTGAGTTCTTAGGAGAGAGAGAGAGAAAAAGAGAGGGAGAGAGAGAGAGAGAGAGAGAGAGAGAGAGAGAGAGAGAGAGAGAATGTCAGAGAGACAGAGACAGACAGAGAGACAAAGAAAGGAAGACACAGACAGAGACAGATTGACAGGCAGAGAGAAGAGAGACAGAGAGACAGAGACAGGGTCACAGAGAGACAGAGGATAGATTGCAGTCATGCAGCTTATTGTACAATGATCAGGAGAGTCCTTTGTATTAGATAAACTGAAAATATTCCTTGTTCCCTGAACACAGCTGGTCAGTTTGCTCAGTTCTAAAATTTTTACTGAGACACCAGCTGTTATTAAATCCAACATTGAACTTATTGTTTGCAAGCAAGCAAAGAATGGGGAAAGACAATTTTCCATTGCTTCACTTCTTTTGAGTAATTGGTGAGGATGGAGATTCACATATGAAATCGATATTATGGGAGCCTTACTGGTGACATGACAATTGCAGATTTGTGAATCTTAAAGGACAACTCTGTACAAATAGGGGGAGATAGAGCAGGTATCAGTAAGTTCAGTTCTTGCTTGAGAATAAGCATCCATGGGGAATTTAAAGAAGGAAGGAAACTGGGGGGAAGATTGCCTTCCATGTTCACTCCTCTCACAAGACTCTTGGTGGTAGATTTGGGGTGCAGCTATTGAAAATATGGTCCACTAGTTACAAAACTGCAGCAAGCTTCCTTAGTGTATAGAAATCAATTCTTCATTTTCATTAGCTATGCAAATCCAAAGAAGCACTTTTTGTTGACTTAGCAACATATATTTATAGCCCTTTGGGTTTGGCTGGCTTTCTGATATTTATTAGTTCTGTAAGAATTAATTTATAAATGTACCAGACCTTGTATTAGACACAGAGGAAACACAGGTGACTAAAACTATACTCTGTCTTCTGTTTTTTGCCTCTCTAGTACAATGAAGAATGCAGTCACATCATCAAGAGCTGGATTTAGGCTACAACTGTTATGTTAGTAATGAAGCACAGTCATTTGTCAAATGCCTATAAAGAAATCATTTCTCTCCAACATACTGGAAAATAGAGTATGAACACTTTCTACTATGTCTTCTCTTTCCATTTATGCTCTCTCTTTCTCTATATCTCTCTGTCATTCTGTCTCTATCTGCTTCTGTCTGTGTCTTTCTGTCTCTATCTCTCTGTCTCTCTGTCTCTCTGTCTCTCTGTCTCTCTGTCTCTCTGTCTCTCTGTCTCTCTGTCTCTCTCTCTCTCTCTCTCTCTCTCTCTCTCTCTGTGTGTGTGTGTGTGTGTGTGTGTGTGTTTGCTTGGTATATGTGTGCATCACATGGTATGTGTGTGGATGTCAGAAGAACAACCTACATTAATAAATTCTCTTCTTTTACTATGTATGACCCAGGGATCAAATTCCAATCACTAGGCTTGACAGCAATTGCCTTTTCATTCTGAGTCACCTCACTGGCTGAGGAATACCTCTTTAGGGGCTGTATACCAGGAGTAATGTCTACCACTATCTGTGTGTTATAGATACAGATCCACTTCTACCACAGGGACAAAATAATGTCAGAGAATAAGAGCAGATCTCAGGAACTGACAACTGGAGTTTTGTCTCTCTGAACTTTTTGTTATTTGCAGTGACGCTTACACCTCAGACATTGGAATCATGGTTTCTTGCTGTTGAACACGTCCTGATTTATTCTACTTTGTACCACACTTTTGGTTATGTGATTGCAGGAGTCCCAAGCATCATGTTTATCCTTGAAGGCCTGTGGTCTAGAACAGTGTTCAGCAGACACACACACACACACACACACACACACACACACACACACACACACACACATACACACACACACATACACACACACCACTATTTCTATCTCTCTATCTCTTTATGTATCTATCTATCTTAGAGAAAGAGGGAAGAAGAAAGGAGAGGGGATACTGTTTTTCAGAATCAATATATAATAATTAAGTTATATGATTTTATATATAAATACATATGTTAGTTTATAAATAATAATAACAAAAATGTCTACAACTATGTTTATTAGTAGATTGATGTCATTGGCTATGTAAGAAAGTAGGTGCATACTTCTGGAAGTCATAGTTTTTACTAGGGACCCAGGATGTGAGAGCCAAAGATTATATTCCAATATAAATAATAGCAGATCTCATCCACCATTACTATAATTTATTCTTGACTCAATGTCCCAGACAATAGCGCTCCAGCAAAAGTGAATTGTATCCCTTCCCTACTACCTAAAATCTCCTGTTCTGTAAAAGCTTGTGCCATCCTCATGAATTATTTCTAAGAAAGATGTCCCTGGACAGAAATCATGAATAGCACCAGTCCTTTATGTACATGGATAAAGAAATAAAACATTGTTCTGTGTAGTACTGTGAAAAAAGACTATGATTGTGGAGTGGTGTTAAGATTAACATATAAAAGAAAGGCCAGAAATCATGGATTATGAGCTACCAAGGACAGAGAACTTACCGGAAAAGCCCACATTCTCTAAACACTAGCAAAGGAAACAACCATAAAGGATCATTACTCTCTTGGCTAAGCATCATTGAGCTTTTAACCTTTCCTGGATCTCTGTCTTACTTCCATTCTCAGGAGTACATGGCTACCATTTGTAATAAAGGGTGTCCAGTTCTATGACTATCAATGAGCCCTTCATGCAATTCTTTGTTCCAGGACACTGACCAGAAATTCTTAGCAGGTGCTCTCTGTATTCAGAGCCACACCTGAAACAGTACTGTGGCTACACATTGGACCTCATGTATGGAAGGCAATTACCAAGTTGGATAACCTTAGCACTATATTTAAAAATATGTAAAAAGCTTTCTAATATACCTACACACTATGATGAAACAGTTTATAAATTATGCACAATAAGAGATTAACAATAAATTACAATGAGTAGAAAGGTTTAACAGTATAGTCTGATAATATTTCTATGAATTTGGGTCACTATGGATTTTGGAGGCAGTACTCTATGTAAAAATCAATTAATATTTTTTTCTAATCCACTCTGCCAATTTGCTTTGTCCAAGAGAAGAAAGACATTTTTGAGAAAACTGAGGAAATGTCTTTATGCGGTACTTGTCAGCTGGCCAGTATAACTACAGTGTAATGACACACTTAATTTTCCTAGCAGTAATATTTTAAAATGTAAAACAAATCAGTGGAAAGCAATTTAGTACTAGTATTTGAACAACTGTATCTAATATTTATGACTACCATATTTGAAGCATGTTGTTTTCCAGGAAACGAATTCTTAGGACCCACAAGCATTCTGAACCTGAATTTTCTAGAGTTAAGGGAATGTGGTCCCTGACATTGCTCACAAGGGAAATTCAGAAACTCGTGTTCAATAAGTCAATTAAATACACAAGTAATGGTGAAAAGGAGACAAAGAAGACTTATTCAATGTGGCCACATTGAGAAGAGTAACAAATAAGAAAGGCTAGTAATTCTCAGGTCCATCTCCAGGTCCTGACATAGGCTTATTAGGTTTAAATAGAAGGTAAGAAGTATGACTTATTAAGCAGTCATAGTCGCACCCATTGTTGACCCATCACTGTCTTAGATTCCAGTTGGCCCTGCAAAATAAACAAGCTGTTAAAACTGTGCAAAATATCTTCATAGGAAATAAGTTCTCCGGCTGCAGCTAAGCTACATCCTATATTTTTTTTTCTTTTTTATTCATCCTTTACTTTTTTATATATTTTTTTGATACTTTATGTACATTTCCAATGTTTCCCCCTTTCTAGGTCTCCTCTTTGGAAACCACCTATTCCTTCCTCCTCCTCCAACTCTATGAGGGAATTCCACCTCCCAACCACCCGCCCGCTCACTCCCATATTCCCACCTTGGCATTCCCCTTTAGTGGGGCCTCTCCTCCCCCTGTTGGCCAACAAGACCCTCCTCTGCCACATATGTGGTCCAAACCATAGGACCCTCCATGTGTATACTTTGGTTGGTGGTCCAGCCTCCAAGAAGACCGGGGGGGGTTAGGCCAGTTGATATTTTTGCTCCCTCCATATGGCTGCAGACTCTCTCAGCTCCTTCAGTCCCTTCTCCAACTCCTCCATCTGGGACCTCACTCTCAGTCCAGCAGTTACTGTAAAGTGAAACTTGGGTATTCCAAACATTTTGGCTAATATCCACTTAACAGTGAGTACATATCATGTTCTTTCTTTTGTGACTGAGTTACTTCACTCAGAATGATATTTTCAAGTTCCATCCATTTGCCTGCAAATTTTATTAAGTCATTGTTTTTAATAGCTGAGTTACTAATACTCCATTGTGTAAATGTACCACATTTTCTGTATCCATTCTTCTGATGGGGGACATCTGGGTTGTTTCCAGCTTCTGGCTATTATAAATATGGCTGCTATGAACATAGTGGAGCATGTGTCTTTATTACATGTTGGAGCATCTTCTGGGTATATGACCAAGATTGGTATAGCTGGGTCCTCAGGTAGTATTATGTCCATTATCTGAGGGTCCGCCAAACTGATTTCCAGAGTGGTTGTAATAGCTTGCAATCCCAACAACAATGAAGGTGTGTTCCTCTTTCTTCACATCCTAGACAGCATCTGCTGTCATCTGAGTTTTTGATCTTAGCCATTCTGACTGGTGTGAGGTAGAATCTCAGACTTGTTTTGATTTGCATTTCCCTGATGACTAAGGATGTTGAGCATTTCTTTAGGTACTTCTCAGACCTGCAAATTTCCTCAGCTGAGAATTCTCTGTTTAGCTCTGTTCCCCATTTTTTGATGGGGTTATTTGGTTTTCTGGAGTCTAACTTCTTGACTTCTTTGTGTATGTTGGATGTTAGCCCTCTATCAGATGTAGGATTGGTAAAGATCTTTTCCCATTCTGTTGGTTGCCATTTTGTCCTACTGAGAGTGTCCTTTGCCTTACAGAAACTTTGCAATTTCATGAGGTCCCATTTGTTGATTCTTGATCTTAGAGCATAAGCCATTGGTGTTCTGTTCAGGAACTTTTCCCCTGTAGCCACGTGTTTGAGCCTTTTCTCCACTTTCTCTTCTATTAGATTCAGTGTATCTGGTTTTATGTGGAGGTCCTTGATCTACTTGGACTTGAGCTTTGTACAGGGAGATAAGAATGGATCAATTTACATTCTTCTGCGTGTAGAACGTCAGTTGAACCAGCACCATTTGTTGAAAATGCTGTCTTTTTTTCCACTGGATGGTTTTGGTTCCTTTGTCGAAAA
>CM052711.1:76347902-76363086 GCA_028551405.1 Uromys caudimaculatus | reverse complement strand
CAGACGTTCTTTTGTTGTTGAGAATAGCTTTTGCTATCCTGGGTTTTTTGTTGTTCCAAATGAATCTGAGAATTGCTCTTTCTAAGTCTATGAAGAATTCAGTTGGAATTTTGATGGGGATTGCATTGAATCTGTAGATTGCTTTTGGCAGTATGGCCATTTTTACTATATTAACCCTGCCAATCCATGAGCATGGCAGATCTTTCCACCTTCTGAGGTCTTCTTCAATTTCTTTTTCAGAGACTTGAAGTTCTTGTCTTACAGATCTTTCACTTGTTTGGTTACAGTCACACCAAGCTACTTTATATTGTTTGTGACAATTGTGAAGGGTGGCATTTCCTTATTTTCTTTCTCAGCCTGATTATCCTTCCAGTATAGGAAGGCTACTGATTTGTTTGAGTTAATTTTATATCTAGCCACTTTGCTGAAGTTGTTTATCAGCTGCAGCAGTTCTCTGGTGGAAGTTTTTGGGTCACTTAAGTATACAATCATATCATCTGCAAAGAGTGATATTTTGATTTCTTCCTTTCAAATTTGTATCCCTTTGACCTCCTTTTTTGTCTAATTGCTCTAGCTATGACTTCAGTTTACTATATTGAATAGATAGAGAGAGAGAGGGCAGCCTTGCCTAGTCCCTGATTTTAGAGGGATTGCTTCGAGTTTCTCTCCATTTAGTTTGATGTTGGCTACTGGTTTGCTGTATATTGCCTTTACTATGTTTAGGTATGGGCCTTGAATTCCTGATCTTTCCAAGTCTTTTATCATGAAGGGATGCTGAATTTTGTCAAATGCTTTTTCAGCCTCTAATGAAATGACCATGTGATTTTTTTTCTTTGATTTTGTTTATGTAGTAGATTACATTGATGGATTTCCGGGTATTGAACATCCCTACATCCCTGGGATGAAGCCTATTTGTTCATGATGAATGATTTTTTTGATGTGTTCTTGGATTCGGTTTGCCAGAATTTTATTAACTATTTTTGCATCGATATTCATAAGGGAATTTGGTATGAAGTTTTCTTTCTTTGTTGGTCTTTGTGATGTTTTGGTATCAGTGTAACAGTGGCCTCATAGATGGAATTGGGTAGTGTTCCTTCTGTTTCTATTTTGTGGAATAGATTGAAGAGTATTGGTATTAGGTCTTCTTTGAAGGTCTGATAGAATTCTGCAGTGAACCCATCTGGTCCTGGGCTTTTTTTGTGGGGGGACTATTAAAGACTGCTTCAATTTCCTTAGGCATTATGGGACTGTTTAGATGGTTTATCTGATCCTGACTTAACTTTGGTATTTGGTGTCTGTCTAGAAAATTGTCCATTTCATCCAGATTTTGCAGTTTTGTTGAGTATAGGCTTTTGTAGTAGGATCTGATGATTTTTTGAATTTCCTCAGAATCTGTTGTTATGTCTTCCTTTTCATTTCTAATTTTGTTAATTTGGATCCTGTCTCTGTGCCCTCTGGTTAGTCTGGTTAAGGGTTTATCTATCTTGTTGATTTTCTCAAAGAACCAACTGTTGGTTTTGTTGATTCTTTGTATAGTTCATTTTGTTTCTACTTGGTTGATTTCAGCCCTGAGTTTGATTATTTCCTGCCTTCTACTCCTCTTGGGTACATTAGCTTCTTTTTTGTTTTAGATCATTCAGGTGTGCCGTTAAGTTGCTAGTGTATGCTCTCTCCAGCTTCTTCTTGGAGGCCCTCAGAGCTATGCATTTTCCAGTTAACACTGCTTTCATTTTGTCCCATAAGTTTGGGTATGTTGTACTTTCATTTTCATTAAATTCAAGGAAGTCTTCAATTTCTTTCTTTATTTCTTCCTTGACCAAGTTATCATACAGTAGAGCATTGTTCATCTTCCATGTGTATGTGGGCTTTCTGTTGTTATTGTTACCATGGAAGACCAGCCTTAATCCGTAGTGATCTGATAGGAGGCATGGAATTATTTCAATCTTCTTGTATCTGTTGAAGTTTGTTTTGTGACCAATTATATGGTCAATTTTGGAGAAGGTACCATGAGGTGCTGAGAAGAAGGTATATCCTTTTGATTTAGGGTGAAATGTTCTATAGATATCTGTTAAATCCATTTGGTCCATAACATCTGTTAGTTTCACTGTGTCTCTATTTAGTTTATGTTTCTAAGATCTGTCCATTGATGATAATGTGGTATTGAAGTTGCCTAGTATTATTGTGTGAGGCACAGTGTGTGCTTTGAGATTATTAAAGTTTCTTTTATGAATGTGGGTGTCCTTGCATTTGGAGCATAAATGTTCAGAATTGAGAGTTCTTCTTGGTAGATTTTTCTTTTGATGAGTATGAAGCGTCCTTCCTTATCTTTTTTGATGACTTTTAGGTGAAAGTCGATTTTATCTGATATTAGAATGGCTACTCCTGCCAGTTTCTTGGGACCATTTGCCTGGAAAATTGTTTTCCAGCCCTTTACTCTGTTGTTGTGTTTGTCTTTATCACGGAGATGTTTTTCTTGAATGCAGGAAGATACTGGGTCCTCTTTATGGATCCAGTCTGTCAGTCTATGTCTTTTTATTGGGGAATTGAGCCCATTGATGTTAAGAGATATTAAGGAATAGTGATTTTTGGTTCATCCTTTTTTAATTCTCCCAGCAGGTGATTCCTGAGGAAGTCCCAGTCCTGGGGAATCATTGTCCTAGTTGTTTGGTAGTTAGTGGTCTTGTATAGTATCTATCTTTAGAATATATTCCACACAAATGGAGATATGTATAATATGCAATATATAATACATGAAAATTGAAACACACTCACTCACACACACACACACACACACACACACACACACAAATACACACACACCACTTCAGTACTGTTACACTAGTAGTGTGTAGTGTGTTAAACTGCCTATTTCTTTCTGGGCCTGTCTTATTCCATCTGAGAATAGGCCTGATATGCACAGCTTCTTGACGTTTTCTAACAAGTCTTTAATGTAGGCATTAGTAACACATGTAACTTCGAGCTTGAACCACCAACTAGCCCCACTCTCCCCACCCTCCAATTTTCTCTTTATTGGCTGGAGATCATTTCATAATTCAAGGGTCAGAAAATGTGAGAAGTTCAGCCAGATTTTCCCCTTCAATCTTCTGGAAAGAATCTGAAGAAAGAGGGAGAGATATGATGGACAGGTATGATAACAAAGCCTCCTCACAGCAGAAAAAATTCTATCTTAGAATTAAAACACTCTTTCCTTCTCCAAAGAAGAAAGAACCCCTCCCAACATATTTGCAGAGAGTCTCATGCGTTCTTAGCCAGTCTTAAACTCACTATGAAGATGAGTATAACCTGGAACTTCTGATATTTCTCCTTCTATCTCCCTCATGCTGGGATGAAAAGAATGCACCAGCAGGCCGGGTTTAGGTGGAGAGAACCCAGGGCTTCATGCATGCTAGAGGAACACACTACCATCTGAGCTACAGTGCTGCTTGTTCTGCTTGGTATTAATAGTGAAGATGTCTGCTCACTGTCAGGAATATTGTTTTCACTTGGATATTTTTCATGCTGCTATGTACTGTGAAGGATGTATTGCTTTCAATTGAAGGAGACCCCCAATCTCTTCAGTGTAGGATAGGACATCTCTGCTGTTTAATGTTTTAGCAATGACATTCAAAATCATCATTAGCTTGAGCTATGCTGAGTCAAATAATTTCTTCTTAGTGGAGTGATTGCATCATAGTAGTTTAGCAGTTGACAATCATTTCCAGTAATAACTGCAATAATATTTCACGATTAAAAAAGGTTAAAATAAAGGATTCCTTTTAAACTAGACATAACATTTACTACTACTTAGACCTTTTATTTTATTCTTACTCTCCATTTCAAATATTGTTGATTTCTTTTCTTTCTCCCATAAAAGGATGCAAAGGACCATTTAGCCTCTCAGTAAAAATAAGTACACTTTTCTTCAGCAGGCTCATCAGCAGTTCATCATTGATTTAACACAAAAGCCAATTAAAAGCCAGTCACCCTCATTTCCTAATTCCAAATAGCTATGATTTAAATTGAGTTAACCTAAAAGAGGCTGGTGCTGGCTCCAGTTATTTATCTTTGCTGCATTGGTAGAAGCTAAGCAATCTCCTGATGATAAGTTCCAGAGAGGCAGGTGGCAGGATCCCTGTTAGCATGCTTTCTCCTGCTTTTCCCACAATGATTTGCTCAGGTCTTATAGAGATGGAAGCCCTAGTTTTGAAAGGATGTATACTTAAGCCCTGTACATGCTTTGAGCCTCTCAAGGTGAGCCCAGCTTGAACTTGATGGCATATTGTGGATGTCACAGCTCTTAGGTGGCATGGGAACTTTCTGTAACAGTTAATGTAAATATAATTTCTATGACAGTCAAGAGATACTGAAGGCACAGTGTCATGGGAATTCATTTTCAACTTTAATGAAAATAATTTGCAAAAACGATTTTCAGCTATCTATGCCCACAGCTCCTTCTGTTTTGTGTTGCCAGCACCCATTTCCCTAACATCTTTACAGCAGAAGCAACTTACCATAAAAATTGAACAAAGTCATGCGTTTTTTCCTAGGAATCTGAGGAGGAAATATCTTAAAGCTTGATATAAGCCAGAAGAACAACTTGTCTTCCAGAAACAGATTTCACACAACTCTGACAACTCTCAGAAATATAGAGAATGAGGGTGCGTGGTACCATTCTTGCCTTTTTTTCAACCTTCATGTCATTGAATGAAAAATGAGGACATGGATGCCCCTAGGTATGGTTGAGAAGGAAGTTCTATTGTATATATGAGGAAAAAACCCTGTGCATACCCCTGTATGTTTTACTTAGTTTCTTTTTTTGAATGAATTTTGAGTATACTGGACTTACTCCAAAACATTCCCTTATATTCAAAGTGCTCTCAACCTGGAGGAGACTCAAGGGATGGGATAACAGGAGAAAGAAAGTATAATTCCTTTGTACACCAGGCTCAAAGATTTTATAGCTCAACTTGGCCTTCTCTTCTCCTAAAGATCATATTCTGATTCTTCTCTTGCTCTCATTAAAATCTTGACCTCTTAGTTTTGGTGACAAAATGAGATGTATGTTGTGAGCCTGAAACTGTTGGGGAATAGGGAATTAGGTTATGTGAGGATATATGATAAGATAGGCACTGGTATGCTTTAGTCAGATGGATGTGCTAGTTTTGTGAATGCTGTTATAACAGAGAATTAAGTTAGATGTAGTAGATGGGGGAAAAGTAGTTGAAACAAATCACAAATTATCCTTAAACCATTCACATATGGAGGGGGAGAGAGAGAGAATGTGTTGAATACTTAACATAAGTATGCTGCCCTCCTAGAAATCTCTTTTATTTTATGATGTTTTTTTTCCTCAAGGAGAATCTCTCTCATACCACTAATTGATTGCTTGGTGAAAGATGTGACTTACCTTCTTATTTGCCTCTCTCTCTACTTTGCATTGAGTCAATCTTCATTTTTTTTTTTTTGGAAGGTTTCCCAGGTATCTTAACTGGAACACATGTGTGCTCTTCTAGGTCATAGGACCTATCATTAACAGGGGTGACCACAGAAGTTATTCCATTGTCTGTTCCCTCCTACTCTTGCTATGCTGCAAAATTTTCTTTTAGTCAAATGCCATGGGGACCTTCCTTATCACATTCCAACTCAAACCAATGGCTTCCTATTGCTTTGAAGACTGAGTACTAGTTATTTAGTTTACCTACCAAGGCCTTTGTGCCCCCCCATCTCTAACTCTGTGTGCATGTGTTTGTGTGTGTCTCCCTCTCTCTGTCTCTCTGTCTCCCTCTCCCTCCCTCTCTCTCTGTCTCTGTCTCTCCCTCTCTCTCTGTCTCTGTGTCTCTGTGTCTCTGTTACTCTCTCTGTCTCTCTGTCTCTTTCTGTCTCTCTCTGTCTCTCTCCCTCTCAAACTGATGAGTTTGTTGGTATTATTTACAGGACTATGATTCAAAGGAAGGTACCACACTGAAAAGACCACACCAGTTTCAGTGACAGTTCATAAACACAGCATCCCTAGAGTGCCCTGCACAACTTACAGGAAGACCAGAAGATCAGTAGTTCTTGTCCTTAGCTATCTTCACTTTATGTAGCACTGCGATATCAGAAATTCTTGAGGTTTATGAAGTGTTTTAATGACCCTCTCTCTTAGATTGAATGTTTTACTTGGGAGGAAATTGGTTCCCAGCATCTTTCCTTTCTCCTTTTTTTTCCATTCTCCTTCCATTTTCTTCCAATTTTCTTTCTTTTTCTTCGCTCCTTTTCCATTTTTTCCTATTGTCTTTTTTTGTCCTGAGCATTAATTTATTTCTTTGTACCTCCTATTAATTGTGAAGTATTGATGAGCGATAGCTTCTGTCTGGCTGCCACCTTCTTCTATCTGATAGTTATTTTTTTCCCAGGGCACGTACTGTTACTTACTATGGCATGTTTATTCAGTAATTTCTTGGTCTCTACATATGGGAAGGTAGTATGATTAGTAACTGGAATGCCTGCTTTGACTGTGCTGTGGCCCAGGAACTTAGGACAACATTCAGTATAAGAAGGTAACTCAATCAATAAGTCTCATGTGTTGATTTTGTGCCATAAGCACATTGGGCTCTTTTATTGAAGGGAAAACCCACCTCTGACTCCTGAAAAAAATTAGACAAATTATTAGCCCTTGTGATGGCTAACCTTTGCTGTCAATGTCAGTTGATTTATAATCAGTTTGTAAACACATGTCTTCGTGGGTCTTGTTTTTTTTAAGAGTAATTTAACTGAGCACGGAAGACTCACCCCAAATGTAGATGACAACATCCAATGGGCAGGGATCTCAGAATTAATAAAGAGGAGAAATTGGGCTGAGCAACGTAATTATTTTTATCTTCCTGACTAGAGATTAAATGTGAGTAGATGCCTTAAGCGCCTTCCTTTGTGACTTCTATGCAAGACTGCACTTTTAAATTTTGACACAATATAAGACTTTTCTTTTTGACATTATTTTTGTCAGGGTATTTTGTGAGAGTAAAGAAACCAGTAACTAATATACCTCCTATAGTCATATGTTTATAAATGAAGTGTGTACCTCTGCAGCTGAGGCAAACCCTTTATAAGAGATGAGTAAGAGAGTTTTTCCTAGCCACATCTTAACTTGATTTTTCTAACAGGACTTATAAATAACTGATTCATGTGTTTTTCTGATAGCTGTAGGGGAGATTACCAAAATAAATTTGCCATCTACGTCCAAGAGGTCTGCTGTGTTGATTATCTGTGTCACTGGTAAGGAAGATGGCTTATTTTGCTGGGATACTGGGTTCTTCTTTCTATAGGTGTCTTTGAAGAAGCAAGTTTATAGATGACATAGATGATTCTGTCAGTACTGATTCCTTTCATCTGTTGGATCCACAAATGAAAACCCACATCTTTATTGGGGAGGCAAGGGAACATTTGGAAAATGTATTTGAAAGATGTGTAGAAACGTATAGGAGTCTGTAATAGTTTTACTGATAGCACTATTTGCTTATCAGAGTCAAAAATGCATCTCAAAGATACAAAACACCAATATCTTCTACTAATAAAAATACACTAGGTTCAATTAAAATAGCTGCTGTTTTTTTAAGTGTGATGACAGATTCTATAAACCAAAGGTTCTTATTATTTCCAGTAGATTTAAAATAATGTGTTAGAAAAACAATTTGCAAAACATTTATTTGTCCAGGATTGTTCCGAGAATTCTCCCTCCAGATCTCTAATGGACCATGAAACCTGAATTCAGTATAAAATGACTTAACCATCAAGCAGATGATCTCAATACAATTCTGTTGTTTTGCTTTCTCATTATGGAACTTTTTTGTGAATTCTGTTTCTGTAAATACTCTTTGTTATATATACTGAAGTACAAAGAAACTGCACATTGAAAATGGAGTTGCATCTCCTTGGAGAAGGTTGTGTGGGTAGACCAGTTGTATGATTTTTGGCTGTTGCTCTTCTGCTCTCTCTTTGTTCCTTGTCAAAGTCCTCTTGGCTACCTCGTATCCCTCATACCACATCACTGATCAAAAAGATGAACTCTGTGAGTCTGCCAGCCCATGTAATTTTGAAAGATTGTACATTAGATTCTTGCTTTCTAATCCATTAATATTGTTGTACTAGGTCTCTTGGGAATCATGTTTCTTCTTGTAATGATAACAGACTGCTATGGATTCTTTTAGCATCTCAATATTAAGGCAGGTGTTTTGCTTGTAGACAATTTCTATAATAAACAGTGCCTCTAGACTTTTGTAGGTATGTACAAAAACAATTTTACAATGAACTCAGAAGAAGCATATGTATGCTTGCATTTATGATTGGATCTTTCATGTTCCTGTGTGCTGTCTTGAGATATTCAGGTACCTCAATCAAATCGCATGGTAAAATTCAGTTTACCCAGTAAGAATAGACGGTGCAGAGTAACCGGGATTCTTCCTCAGGCTAGGAATGTTCCTCATCTGGAAGACTGCTTCCTTTCCATGCACCAAGCCTTGGGCTTGATAAACATGGATAAACCTGGCATGCCTGTGCACACTTGTAATCCCAGTATGAAAGATTTGGAGACTGGAGACTAGAGTATAAGAAGTTCAAGGTCACATTCAGTTATATAGTGATTTTAAGGCAAACATAGAATTCATATGACCCTTTGTAAAAAAAAAAAAAAAAACTTCTGAACATTATGCAGGGACTATCTAGCATCTTTTCAGGACATGGCATTGTGATTTTTTTGTTTGGTTTGTGTCATGGCCATTTTTCATTTTCAATTTGACACAGCCTAGTGTCTGCTACAAAGGACACCCAAATTTGAATTGATCAAATTGTTCTGTGGCAATGGCTGTGCAATGTTGTTTTGATTGGTGAATCATGTGAGAAGGTCCAGCCCACTGTGGAAGCAGCAGCCCCAGACAGGTAGGTCCTGGCTATATAATAAAATAAGCTGAGAATGAGTCAGTGAGTGGGTCTGTAAGCAGCATTCTTCTATAGATTTTTTCCACCTTACTGCCTTTTGTTTCTGTCTTGGTATCCTTCAATGATGGATAAACCTTTGTAATGAAATAAACCATTTCCTCTCATAAATTGTTTTTGGTCAGATTGTTTTGATAATAGTAACAGAAAACTTACTAATTGAGTAATATTTTGAATGAGGAGAAGCTTTGGTGGACCTTGCTTCCACCAAAGGGATCAAAGTGGCTGATGATAGTTACAACCAAGGTAACCGTGCATATAGCAGCTGGGTACCAGCAGGCTAATTACTTTGAAGAGATGACCATCAGGCAGGTTTGGATAAGAATATCTGACAGGTCTTGTTTCATTTTCTATGGTTATATAGTAGCAGGGTTCGATCACAATTTTGAGGCCTTGCAGTCATTTGCTTTTGCTAGGGTGACACATTGCACCCTTTCACTTGTGTATATTTTCAGTCCAGTGCTCTTTCAGGAGTTTGGGTTGTGTATTCAGAATTTGGCATCAAAATCATAGAGAAGAGTAAAAAGGCCCTTGGAACTGAGTCCTGATATCTTTCCACAGGGTGACATTTGGACATTTCCTTAATATCTCCAAGTCCCAGTTTCCTCCTAAGGGAATAAATTAGCCTTCTCCACTGAAATGTTATAAAGAGTTTCTTAACTGATGGCTGGGAGAGAGGTGAGTTGATAAAATCTTTCTGTGACAGCTTGGGGACATGAGTTCCTTCTTCATTACCCATGTAAAAACCTTGGTATAGTGACACACAATTACAATTTCAGCACATGAAAAACAGAAACAGGCTGACTCCTGGAGCTTTCTGTGCAGCCATCCTAGGCTACTTTTTAAGCTCTAGGCCAATGAGGGACCCTGTTTCAAAGGGGTTGGAACTTGAAAAATGATATCTCTGGGTGCCCTTTGGACTATGCATGCACATCCCACATATGTATATATATGAACACCCCCCCACACACACACATACAGAGAGAGAGAGAGAGAGAGAGAGAGAGAGAGAGAGAGAGAGAGAGAGAGATTAACTTGTGTAAACTCAGCAGTTCTTGGAAGCAGGATGAACTTATAGTAAGCTTGTCAAATATTAAGCTCTTTTCCCTGGGATTGATGTGCATTCTTCTTTTCTCTGATACATGTTGCTGGGTCTTTTCAGACGTTACTTCAGCATAGTCAACTTCTCCCTCCTACCATTGGCCCATGGTACCTCAACCCCTTTAAAGGAGATGGAAAATGGACATGTCTTACTCCTTCTTTCTTCCTACTCCTGGGTCTCTCCCTGTAGTGACTCATTCTTGATCTTCATTCACTACACCATTCGCTCTCTCTCAGTTGCCTGTGTCATCTGGGTTAGCTTAATGTGAATATCCTTTATACTTATAGCTTCTGATGTCTCCACTTCTTTCTGTATTTCTTCATCTTCTGTGGAGATAAATCATCTAGAGACATGCTACGCTGTTGACTTGAAGGATGGAGACTATGACTAAGGTAACTTTTAGAATCTTCAAATTGTAAACAAAAAGCATTTGTTGCAGAGTCTCCAAGAAAAACTGTGGCTTTGCTGACATTCTGCTTTTAACTCAGAGACCCATGTGATGAGCTTCTGAAATATTTCTGTCTATTTACGAGGGTGACTATAGATGACATAAAAGGTATTCAGGTCTCTGGGATTACTCAGTGCTGGATCTTTAATGATTCTTATGCATGGGGTTCTAAATATTTGTGTTCTACAAGTCAGTTTCATGGACTTATGATGTAGTCATTGACTCACTTTTTGAATTTTAAAGAACATAGCAATCCACATTGGCCTATGCAGTATTGGTTCTTACAGCAGGAAGATTTGAATGAATCCTTTTGACAACCCCTCTTTACTAGATATCATCTCAAACCAATCACTTTCTCTACAAATGCCATAATTCTTTTAAAGTAGGCATCAGGAATAGAATATAACCATCCAATATTTATGTATAAAGAGGTACCTAGGTTATGTTGATTTGAACACTAAATTGTTTGTCACAGGTTCAATTGTTATATTTTTGGTGTTTATCTGGTGGTTCCATTTGGTGAGGTTGTAGAAACTTTAAGAATTGGAGTCTAATTGGAGTAATTATTGAAGATCACAATGAGGATGGGTCAATGAAGGTTAATCCTAGTTCCAGCTTCTCATCTGTTTCTTTGTTTCCCTGCTGTCATGATGTACACTGCTCTACCCCTCCATGATGGACTAAAACCTCAAAAACCAAGGGCCCAAGTAAATCCTTTCTTCTTTATCTTGTTCTTCTGTTAGATAGTTTCTACAGCAATGGGGAAAGTTATGAATTCTTATGCCTTCACACACATTCACAGGGGAAAATCGAAACTGGTTCTGAAGAGGCTCAGGGAGTATAGTAGTGCTGTGCTTAAATTTCATCTCCAGTGCTAAGGCAAGGGTGTGGTATGATGCAAAGTAGAGTCTTTTGTTTGTTCATGTCTTTTCTGTGTGTTCATGTGTATACTATCACATATGTGCACATGTATGTTGAATCCAATGATCAACCTTAAGTGTTATTCCTCAGCTAAGCCAGTAAACCACAGGAATTCCACATCTCCATCTTTGTAGTAATATAATAACAAGAGTGTGGTATCATGCATGACTTTTGAAATATAGGTTAGGAGATTGAACTTGGATCTACATACTTGCAGGGGAAATATTGAACTATCTCCTAGCCAAAGGAATTTCTGATTTTTTTCTTCAAAAGGAAAACAAAACAAAACAACAATAGCAACAGCAACAACAAAACCAAAAGCCTAGTAATTAATAAACTTTAAGAGATTGAAAGGCCCCCTAAGTGGGGAGACCCTCACTCAAGTCTCAGGATGGCGCGACCCCCCAAGAACTCATGAAAGACTGTTCTTGTTGCAAACGCACGAGGTTTATTTGGGGAACCAGTGCACTGGGGCCTAGCTCGTGTCCCACGCAGGGGCAGAGGAGTTCGACCCCGAGCAGCTGAAGTCAGGGGAATTTAAAGGAAAAAAACACAAAGCAAGGGGTGGGGAACTGATAGAATTTGTGTTATGGGGAAGTACAGAATGTTCTAAGTTAGTCACAAGGCAGTTTCACAAACATTTTTGTGGTTAGCTAGTTCCTGGAACATTGTGCTTCTGGCCCTGGGGCCAGGCCAAAGTCAACCGTTTCTTAGGGGAAAGAATGCAGCCAGGTGGGGTTTGGTCAAGCATGCAATTTCAGTCCTATTTCTGTTTCTGCTCCAAGTGTGCTAGGGGTCTAACTTTCTACATAAGGGGGTCAGGTCTTTCATTCCACACTTCTAGTGCCTAGTTCTAATCTTAGAATTATATTTCTGTATCATCATCGACCTGTTTGTCATGTTCCCCCAAAGCCTGGTATTGCTGTCTTAACATTAGAATCTGTAAAGATCTACTTTTTCCCTGACAAAAGTTATTAATCTATTAACTAAAAGGGTCCAATAGTGAGCAAAAGGAATAAAATCAGCAGGGATCCTGCTAAGGCAGAAAACAGAGTCATCATCCAAGGCAACTTGCTGAACCATCCTTCGAACCACACTTGTCCGGCTTCCCGTTTACTCTTGCATCTTTCTAGCATTTCTCTAAGCTAGCTCGTGGAGTCCCTAATGGCTCCTGAATGATCAACATAAAAGCAATATTCTTCCTTTAAGGCTGCACATAATCCTCCTTCTTTTAGGAATAGCAAACCTAACTCCCTCTTGTTTTGTAGAACTACTTTTGATAGGGAGGTTAAGAATTCTTCCAGGCTACTGACAGACTTTTCTAAAGCTTGAAGGTCCTCGTTCATGGTGGCCTGAAGCTCGCTCAATCCTCTCTCTAACTGCAGTGGTCCATTGACCAGGGCTGCAGTCCCTGTTCCTACTCTAGCTGCTAACCCTAGCCCAAGCGTAACTGCTAGGGTCAAAGATATAGGTTCTCTTTTGAATCTGGTGGGTTGCAAATCATATTCACAAATGACCACTTCTTAAGGATGATAATAGACTCAAGGAACAGTCTGGACCATAATACAAAAATCAGTAGACTGGTTGAAAACAGAAGTAGAGACACAAGGAGTTAATCCAGTACTGCATATCCACCGTTTGTTATATCCTGGCAAGCAGTTCAAAATATAGGGGCCAAAAGTCAACAAGAGGAGAACAATGAAGGTTTTAACAAGGTAAATATAAGAGCTGTTAACTAAGATGTTAAACCAAGATTTGAACCAGCCCTGACTCTGTTTCCTCTCTCTCTCTTCCACTTGGCTAAACCTACTTACTCTCACCTTGGCATTTGAATCTTTAACAACCCCAGAATATACAAAAGCAAAACTCTTCAGCTAAGAAAGCACGTAGCCCTCCTTGCTAGAGGAAAAGTTAAGTCTAATCTACTCCAATTCTATAATATTACTTCTGATAATGAAGTCAATGATTCCTTAAGATGACTGATGTTTTTTCCTTTGTAAGACCAAAGCTGAGGTCTTGGTGACTGCCCCAGCCACCCCAATCACAACAGAAGGGAGACAGTGAGTGCTGTCTAAAGGTACTACAAGCAGTTCTGATAAAGGTCAAGAGATCCTGAGCATGAGCACATTGTCCATCTTCTGTACTGTCTAGCGGGGTTCTCTGAGGGTCAGGGCATCTGCAGGTTTCACACAAGAAGCATACACCCAGGCCTCAATACAGTCTACCTTGAGGACTGTGGGAGTAACAAGCAGTGCCAGGAAGGGTCTCTTTTATCTGGGTTCCAGTGACTGTGTCAGATTTCTCTTTACATAGATCCTGTCACCAGTCTGGAAACAGTGAGGGGTCTCTGGCACCCCTGGAACATTTAAGGCAGACAGTTTGGGTCAAATCTCATGCTGTGGGATACCTTTGGGAGAACTCAGTGTACACCAAGGGCGTTGGGGTACCACACAGGATCTCAAAAGGGGTCAGGTTAAAATGGTAAGGGGTGTTCTGAACCCCGAACAGGGCCAAGGGGAGGGGCACCACCCATTCCGAGCCAGCCTCCAAGGTCAATTTAGTTAAGTTCTCTCTACCTGCCCTGAGCTTTGGGGATGGTACTCATAATGAAGTTTCCAATTTGTCCCCAATACTTTTGCCACACCCTGGCTTATCTGACAAAAGCAGAACCATTATGTTGTCCACTTGCCTTGGGTACTCTAAACCTCAGGGAAATTTCCTCTAATATCTTCTTGGAAACAATGGCAGATGCTTCCTGCTTGGTGGGGAATGTTTCAACCCATCTAGAGAAAGAAGCTATAAACACCTGAAGGTATTTGTAACCATATTTTCCTGGCTTAACTTCTGTAAAATCGACCTCTCAATATACTCTAGGCTGTTCCCCCTAGGTCTTTTGTCCTGTTTATTCTTGGCTGCATAAGCACTCACTTGCTAGCATATCTTACACTCTCCTACTATCTTTCTGGCCCAGAACCTGAGTCTTATATACTCTAGGTCCCTTAACTGCTAGGACATGGACAAGCTTTTTATCCCATAAATGAGTCCATCTGTGCATTTGGCCTTGTAAGTCTTTTGCTTGTTTGCTTTCTTCCTGATGTCCTGTGTGTGAATAAGACTCACGGTTACTGGCTTCATTGGGACATCTAAGAGATCCAGGATTTGTTTGTTTCCTCTGGTGTGAGCAGTCCTCTCTCTTAGCATATAGCTCTGTGGTCATGCAATGTGGCAAAGGCATACCTGTTATCCGTATAGATGTCGATTTTCTTGCAGGCTCCAAGTTCTAAGTCCTTGGTGGGGGCAGTTAGCTCCACTTCCTGTGTTGACGTGGCAGGAGGTAGAGGTTCTGCCCAGATGACGATTGTGCTGTCCACCACAGCAGCACCTGCTTGTCTCTGACCTTCATGGAGAAACTGCTCCCGTCTGTAAACCAGGTAGCCTCAGCTTTTGGTAGGGGTCAGAGAGGTCTCTCCCTTTGGGCCAGCTTGTTGTGGCCCGTCGGGCAGGAAATGTATCTGGGCCCCTATTTTGGAGAGTATGTCTCACCCCAACAGAGGGTAGAGACAGTCTGGGGCAACCTTAAATGAATGGGATACCTAGCCCATCCCTAGGTCCACTGTTCTTCGGGAAGTTCATGAATACATTTTGGTGCCAAAGGCTTCTTGGACCAAAGATCTTTTCTTGAAATGGGGCCATCAGCTTGGAGGATGAGTGTTGAGCCCCTGTGTCCACCAAGAATTGAGTGG
>CM052711.1:76330167-76347402 GCA_028551405.1 Uromys caudimaculatus | reverse complement strand
TTTTTTTTTTTTTTTTTTTTTTTTTTTTTTTTTTTTTTTGGTTTTTTTCAAGACATGGTTTCTCTGTGTAGCCCTGGCCGTCCTTGAACTCACTCTGTAGACCAGGCTAGTCTCGAACTCAGAAATCCGCCTGCCTCTGCCTCCTGAGTGCTGGGATTAAAGGCATGCGCCACCACTGCCCTGCTCATATGAGATATCTTGTAGAACTTTATTATGCCAATCTTTAAAATTCTGTCATATGATTACCTGCTTGTTAGAAGCAGGCAGCTTTTACTGTCTGGCATTTTGCCTCTGGGCAATCATCTTGTCTTTGTTCACAGCAGGGGACCACAGAGTCATGCTTGAGCCACCATGACTCCTCATTCTGCTGAGCATCAACTGGTCCCCACTTTTTTTTTTTCCTGAATTTTTCCATGTTTAACTGGATGAATCTGTCCGATGTCCAAACAAACAAGCAAACAAACAAACAAACAAACCAAAAGCCCGTCTTCAGTCAGTTTCAGTCTTAAGAGCACAGAGCACAAATCAGAACAGAAGGCAACAGTTCTCCCCAGCTCACCCCTGCCACGGGAGGCCAGCACATACAACCAACAACCAATACACAGCTAGTCCCTGCCATGGACACAGAACAAATCTGACCCTTCTATGGACGTAGAACACTTTCCCAGCCAGCTCCAGCTGCGCTGGATTACAGACAGCTCAAATCCTGCCATCCCTGCCACAGGTGGCGGGTGTAACCAAAGAGTTTGTCCCTTCCACAGACTCAGAAACCAGGTGGCCCTGTCGCACCAGCAGAAGCCAGATACTCATGCAAACTGAGGGTCCAAGGTGTCCCTCGGTCCCTCTGTGGCCACGGCATTCAGGTACATCTACCTGCCATGAACACCACCAGACAGGTGGCATGAAAAGTGCCCAGACAGATGGCACCAAAGTGCCCAGTCAGATGGCACCGAAGTGCCCAGACAGTCGCCCCAGAAGCCTACAGGCAGCACCAAAGTGCCCAGACAGGCAGCCCAGAGGCCTATAGGTAGCACCGAAGTGCCCAGACAAGTGGCCCAGAGGACTACAGGTGGCACCGAAGTGCCCAGAGGCTTGCATGCAAAACCGTAAGTAGGCACCACAAAGGAGGAGGAGGACAGTAAACAGACAAAGAGGGAGAAAAACAATACCTGCTCGAGTGTAAAGTCAAACTTAGAGGAGTAGATATCTTCTGTCCCATCGTCAAAGTTACAAACAAGACAAAACAGATACCGAAAATACACAGACAAAGACTGACAAGGGCCTGTTTCCACTGAGACAAGCAAAACCAATTCAGAAAAACAGACGGCCAGGAGGACCGCATCCTCTCAGGCACCCCAACGGGAATCTCCCAGGTTTCCATGGGGTCCCTCCAGACCTCCTGGGACATCTCCCAGGGCGACAGTCCATGATTCTCTAGCCCGTCGGCTGATCACGCCCCCAGCCTCTACCCGAGACTAGGAGATCATTGTCCCCTTATGGAGGTGTGAGCAGCTGTAAACCAGACTGTGCGCACACTGATGGGTTTGACCCCAGTGCACTTGTTCCCCGAATAAACCTCGTGCATTTGAAGCAAGAATGGTCTTTCGTGAGTTCTTGGGGGTTGCGCCATCCTGAGACTTGAGTGGGGGGGGAGTGTCTTTCATTTGGGGGCTCATCCGGGATATATCCCAAGCAGGTTGGGGAAGAAGAATTTAGGTAGGTGTGTGGGCTTGAAGACCAAAACTTTTCTGTATGTGCAGAGTGAGGCATACCATGATGTGGAAATGGAGTATCAAGAGCCTCATATTTTGATCCATGGAGTTTACAGAGAGCCAAGTTTATATATTTCTGCACTAGTAATTTAGTTATATAGCCTGACACACTCTGTACATTCAATGGTTCCAAACATGTTGATAAATAGCTTGACATCTAATATCTACTGAATGCAAATATGGAACATGGTTCTTTCTTTTTCTTGTCTAAATGGTAAAATGATGTTTAAAATAAGTCCTATCTTCCATCTATGAAGCAAATAGCCGTACTGTAAGGATGACAGATCTAAAAGATGAGAGGGCATATGAGACTTTGAAGATATTGAGTCTCCTCCAGATAGCTTGTTGCATGAGATTATTAAATATCTTGATCCTTATTTCCGAAAAAAAAAAAAAAAAAAAAAAAGAGAGAGACCGACTACCATGGTTGAAATTTAGGCTTTTTCTTAACTTGTTGTTTGTCTGTATTTAGCTGAGTAAGTCACACAACTTCTCTGAGCCTCAGTTTCTCCCTTTACAAAGAAGAAGTACAACACTTACTTAATAGGTTCTTGGAAAGTTTAAATGACACAATGAGTGTAATGTGAAAGAAGACAAGTAGGAAGGACTGTGTTAATACTATTGTATTAATTCTTTAAAAGCAAAGGGTGTTGAATGAAGGTGAAAGAAAATGGCTCAGGATGAGAGGTGATGCAGTTGTGTAAGACCTAGCTATGATGCTTATCCATGAACAGGTGCACAACTGACTGATTTGTCTTACTCATGCCCATGGTTATATGCTGCAATCCTTTATGACCAGGATATAGTATCAGTGGCAGCTGAAACAAAGACTGAAAGTGAGAAGATGAACTATCTCTTATAGGGCCATAGAGAGACAACTGATGATGATTGGGAGGTAAGCTTCGTGACGTGGGGGACTCTTGTATTTAAGGGCATCATGCATGTTTCAATGTTTCCATCAGACAGAAGCCTGCCTTCTGCTGATGTCTTGTCTGTAGATATCTCCCAGTTTTTTGTCTGTTGTTCAAATCAACATCTTAACCAAAAGAAATTTGCATAGGAAAGAGCTTATTTCAGATGATAGCTTTTGGTACATTATGTAGGGAAGCCAGAGGAGGAGCTCTATGCAGTAACTAAAACAGAGACCATTGAAAAATGTTCCTCACTGTGTGGTTCCCGTAGCAGGATTTCACATACCTTTCTTTTATAAACCAGGTCAATTTACCAAAGACTGGCACTACACACAGTGGTCTGGGTCCTTCCACATCAATCAATAATAAAGAAAATTATCCACAGACATGCAGTTATATCAATCAGATAGAGGCAATCTCCCAGTTGATAACTCCTTCAAATAACTCTGGACTGTGTCAAGTTGATAATTATGATAATACATGTACTAAATGACAATTTCCACCAAAGGTCAAAATTTTCAGAAACACACACACACACACACACACACACACACACACACACACACACACACACACTTTTATTTAGAAATGCATTCAGCATTTCTCCAGTACCTACTAGGGATCAAGCAACATGTGGTGGTTCCAAATTGATGTGGCATCTCGGGCAATCATGTAAATATGGAGCTGTGAACTTTACAGTGACAAACAAAAAGTGAACAGTAGATAATACAGGAGCCTCAGCACATAAATGAGTCTTGATGGTAATGATAAACTCAGAGATGACATGTGGTAAGTGCTATACTAAGAATAGCATAGATTTTAGGCTATGTCATCCTTCCAGTAAGGCTATGTCTTTGTCAATCCTCCTTGATCCTGAGAAAACTGAAGCCAGGGAGGATCTGTAGTTAGTATCAAGCAAGGCGGTTGTGACAGTGTGACTTAAAGTGTTGACAATTTGATAACTAAAGCTTGTGCTTTTCTAAGTAATTTCATTTCCCCCAAGAAGGGGCATTGCATGAATTGCCTACTCTTGGGGAAAAGCAGGACTATGGTAGGAAACAGGGACTGGGGAGAAACATTTAATTAGGATGTTTTTGTCATATTAAGAGTGAAAGAAGGCAAATTATAGTCTTTTGTTTTCATTGAAAATAGATTCTTCTTTCATACAATACATCTCAACCACATTTTCCCTTCCCTCCACTCCTCGTAGCTCCCCCCACCGGCGCTCTTTCCCATATCCACTGCCCCCTACTCTGTTTCCTATATGAGAAAAGAACAGATCCCAAGAGAAATATAGCCAAATAGGACAATGCAAGATTCAATAAGACAAGGCAAAAGTTCTTATATCAAGACTGGACAAGGTAACCCAATCAGATTAAATGAGTCTCAAGAGCAGGCAAAAGAGTCCGAAGGTTTTTAACATAACTTATTTAAATCCCATGAATGATAAATGGCATGTGTTGTTCTAACTGGTCTTACAGGAAGTAGGATAGCTAAAGAGACATTTTTGACCTCCTTTGGACTATCAGACTATTAAAATAATGGATTCTAGAAACTGGAATTTCCCTAAGATGCATGTACTAATAGAAGGAGAGGCTGAGGTCCTAAAGGCAGACAGAGGAGGAACTTGCTTCCCAGAGAGAAGCTTTAAAATTTGTCAGATTGCCTTGTCAGAGATCCTGGGACCTGGACAATGGGGAGCTATTTATTTATATTATGTGACATCTTGACTGGTACTGCTTAGTTAAGCACACCTCTTGCCCTCCATTTAAATGAAGTACTGTTTCTCTTTGTTGGCTATTGGGGGAAGGGGCTGAGAGACAAGGCTATTAATACACCAACCTCCCTTTCAGGGATGTTTAGGGCAGCATTTTCTATAGTCCTCTACTACCCTCTTATCATGGCCTTGTCAGTCATTTGTAAAACACCAAAAGAGTGCTAACCCAGGATAAAAAGTAGCTTCCTGAGCCTTTTCCACCAACCTCATCCGATCCTGTCTGCAAGAAAGTTGTTGTAATGCTAGCAAACTGAGATCTTTTGGCAAATAGGCTTACATGCCCTTAGTGAACCTGTGTTTTTATTAGTGTTATATCCAGGATTGTGAATCACTCAAGGACAGCTGAATCAGTGAACATTCCACCTCAGAATGGGTGATGAATCATAAGAGATGCATTCCTAAAAATACCAGGAGACTTGAAGGACAGAAATACCAGTGCTCAGAGAATTTCTTCTTCCCAACTTTCTCTAAAGTTGCTGCAACTATAATGGTGTATGCTTCAGGAACTTCCTGAACTTTGTATATTTGTTTGCTTTATGAGCTTTCTAAGTTTTGTTACATCCTGAGTCTTGAGTAACATTTCAATATGTGAAAACGATTCAAATCAGAGGAAAATGCTACATACCAGTCTAAGGGGCTGGTTCCTGTGTAGAGTCTCTTGAGTAGATGGTTCCCAAATTACCATTGTCTAGTTGAATCTGCAGCCCTTCTGTTATAAATCACAAGACCAGTTCTCCATCTGTACCCCATAGCTATGGCTGACCCACAGATCTCTACACACAAAACTAGCCAGGAAAGATCTGGTCTCCCATGATTGCTCTCACTTCTACATTCAGAGATGAGATCACCACTTTCACCCCAATAAATGTCCAAAGATGGACCTTGCAGGAGCAAAGAGGGTACAGGAATAGCAGTGCATATTGGGAAAGTATCTTTCCAGTCTCCACATGCACCCCAGAGCTAAGGCTGACCCACAGCCCTCTACACCCAAATCCCACCCAGGCGAGAGATGGTCTCCCCAGGATTGTTGAAACCCTTAAGATCACAGGCTTACAGGCCCACAGGAGGGACAAGTTCCAATCAGGGACAGTAAGACCAGCTAACACCAGAGATAATCAGATAGCAAGAGGCAAGCTTAAGAACCAAGCACCAGAAACCAAGTCTACTTGGCATCATTAGAACCCAGTTCTCCCACAACAGTAAATCATGGATATGCCAAAACACAAGAAAAGAAAGATTCAGATGTAAAAATCACATCTCAAGATGATGATAGAGTACATTAAGAAGGACATGAATAAATCCCTTAAAGAAATACAGAAGAACACAGGTAAACAGGTAGAAGTCCATAAAGAGGAAACACAAAAATCCTTAAAGAATTACAGAAAAACACAACCAAACAGGTGAAAGAATTGAACAAAACCATCCAAGAAAAAGAAACAATAAATAAATCACAAAGAGGGATAAATGTAGAGACAGAAAACCTAAGAAAGAAATGAAGAGTCATAGATGCAAGTATCAGTAACAGAATACAAGAGACAGAGGAGAGAATCTCAGGTGGAGAAGATACCATAGAGAACATTGACACAAGAGTCAAAGATAATGCAAAAAAGAAAAAAAAAGAAAGAAAGAAAGAAAGAAAGAAAGAAAGAAAGAAAGAAAGAAAGAAAGAAAGAAAAGAAAAAAGATCCTAATCCAGATCATTAAGGAAATCCAGGACACAATGAGAAGATCAAACCTAAGGATAATATGTAGAGAAGAGAGTGAAGAATCCCAAATTAAAGGGTCAGTAAATATCTTCAACAAAATTATAGAAGGAAATTTTCCTAACCTGAAGTAAGAGATGCCAATGTTCATACAAGAAACCTACAGAACTCCAAATAGACTGGACCAAAGAAGAAATTCTTCCAGTCACATAATAATCTAAACACCAAATATATAAAACAAAGAATATTAAAAACAGTAAGGAAAAATTGTCAAGTAACATGTAAAGCCAGACCTATCACAATTACACCAGACTTCTCAACAGAAACTATAAAAGCCAGAAGATTCTGGGCAGATGTCACACAGACGCAAAGAGAACACAAATGCTGGTCCAGGCTACTATATCCGAAAAACTCTCAATTACCATAGATGGAGAAACCAAGATATTCTATGACAAAACCAAATTTACACAATATTCATCCAAAAATCCAACCCTATAATGAAAAATAGATGAAAAACTCCAATACAAGAAGGGGAACTACATCCTAGAAAAAGAAAAAAAAATCTTCTTTCAACAAACCCATAAGAAGATACCCACACAAACATAATTCCAACTCTAACAATGAAAATAACAAGAAAAAAACAATCACTTTTCCTTAATATCTCTTAACATCAGCGGACTCAGCCCTCCCCCAATAAAAGGCACAGAATAACAGACTAGATATATAAACAATATCTAACATTTTACTGCATACAAGAAATGTACCTCTGTGACAAAGACAGACACTACCTCAAAGTAAAAGGCTGGAAAAAATTTCCAAGCAAATGGTCCCAAGAAACAAGCTGGAATAGCCATTCTAATATCCAATAAATTAGACTGTCAACCAAAAGTTAACAAAAAGATGAGGAAAGACATGTCATACTTATAAAACGAAAAAAATCTACCAAGATGAACTCTCAATCATCTATACTACAAATCCAAGGGCACACACATTCATAAAAAAACTTTACTAAAGCTCTAAGGATACATTGTAACTCACACAATAGTATTAAGAAACTTGAACAACCAACTCTCATAAGTGGACAGATCATAGAAGCAGAAACTAAACAGAGACACAGTGAAACCAACAGAAGTTATGAACCAAATAGATTTAACAGATATCTAAAGATCATTTCATCCTAAAACAAAAGAATATACCTTCTTCTCAGAACCACATGGTACCTTCTCCAAAACTGTCACATAAGAGGCTTAAATAGTTAACAGAAGATTGAAATAATCCCATGCATTCTATCAGATTACCACAGACAGAGGCTGGTCTTCAATAACCACACAAACAACAGAAAGTCCACATACACATGGAATCTGAACAGCACTCTACTCAATGATAACTTGGCCATGAATAAATTAAAGAGATTAAAGACCTTTTAGAATTTAATGAAAACGAAGGCACAACATACCCAAACATATGGGACACAATGAAAGCAGTGCTAAGAGGAAAACTCATAGTTCTGAGTGCCTACAAAAAAGAGCACATACTAGCAGGTTGACAGTATATCTGAAAGCTCTAGAAAAAAACAAACAAACAAACAAACAAAAAAAAACAAAAAAAAAACCCAAAAAACAAAAAGAAGCAAATACACCCATGAGGAGTAGATAGCAGGAAAAAATCAAACTCAGGGCTGAAATCATCCAAATAGAAAAAAAAAGAATCATACAAAGAACTTAGAAAACCAGGAGCTTGTTCTTTGAGAACATCAAGAAGATAGATAAACCCATAGACTGAATAACCAGGAATAACCATAGGGCATAGAGACAATATCCAAATTAACAGAATCAGAAATGAAAAGGGAGACATAACAACAGAAACTGAGGAAATCCAAAATAATCATCAGGTCCTACTATAAAAACCTATACTCAACAAAACTGGAAAATTTGGATAAAATAGACAATTTTCTTGACAGATATCAGTTAACAAAGTTAAATCAGGAGCAGATAAAACATCCAAATAATACTATAATCTCTAAAGAAATAAAAGCAGTCATTAATAATCTACCAATTAAAAAAAAAAAAAAAAAAAAAAGAGCCCAGGACCAGGTGGGTTTAGTGCAGGATCCTATCAGACCTTCAAAGAGTACCTAATATCATTACTCTTCAAACTACTCCTCAAAATAGAAACAGAAGGAACACTACCCAATTTGTTCTAGGAAACCACAATTATGTTTATACCTAAACCACACCAAGACCCACCAAAGAAAGAGGACTTCAGACCATTTTCACTTATGAATATCTAAGCAAAATCACTCAATAAAATTCTCTCAAACTGTTTCCAAGAACACATCAAAACAATCATCCATCTTTATCAAGTAGGGATGCAGGGATGATTCATTACACAGAAATCCATCTACATAATCCACTATATAAACAAACTCAAAGAGTGAACCTCATGACCCTTTCATTAGATGCTGAGAACAATATTTATCAAAATTCAACATCCCTTCATGATAAAAGTGTTAGAAAGATCAGAAATTCAAGGCCCATACCTAAACATAGTAAAAGCAATGTACATCAAACCAGTAGCCAACATCAAACTAAATGGAAAGAAACTTAAAGCAATCCCACTAAAATCAGGGACTGGACAAGGCAGACCACTCTCTCCCTACCTATTCGATATAGAATTTGAAATCTGTTTCATCCAGAGCAATAAGACAACAAAAAGAGGTCAAATGGATACAAATTGGAAAGAAAAAAGTCAAAATATCACTATTTTCAGATGATTTGATGGCATACTTAAGTGACCCTGAAAATTCCATTAGAGAGCTCCAAACATGACAAACAATTTCAGCAAAGTTGCTAGATATTAAATTAATTCAAACAAATCAGTAACCTTCTTCTACTCAAAAGATAAACAGGCTGAGAAAGAGATTAGGAAATAGATACACTTCGCAATTTCACAAATAATATAAAAAACCTTGATGTGACTCTAACCAAGCAAGTTAAAGATTTGTTTGACAAGAACTTCAAGTCTCTGAAAAAATAAATGGAAGAAGATCTCGGGTATGCACCTATTGATAAGTAGATATTAGCCTAAAATATCGGAATATGAAAGTTATAATTCACAGACTACATGGAGCTCAAGAAGAAGAAAAACCAAAGTGTTGATGCTTCAGTCCTTCTCAGAATACTCATCAAAGGAAATACGGAGATAAAGTGTGGAGCAGAGACTAAAGGAAATGACATCCAGAGACTGCCCCAGCTGGCGATCCATCCCATATACAGACACCAAACCCAGATGCTACTGTGGATGCCAAGAAGTGCTTGCTTACAGGAGCCTGATACAGCTGTCTCCTGAGAGCCTCTGCCAGAGCCTGGCAAATAGAGAGGCAGATGCTCTCAGCTAATCATTGGATTGAGCACAGGATCCCCAATGGAGGAGTTAGAGAAAGGGCTGAAGGATCTGAGCGGGTTTACAACCTCATAGGAAAGAACAATATCAACCAACCAGACCTCCCAGAGCTACCAGGAACAAAGATATCAACCAAAGAGTACACGTGGAGGGACCCATGGCTCCAGCTGCATATGTAGCAGAGGATGGCCTTGTTGGACATCAATGGGAGGAGAGGCCGTTGGTCTTGGGAAGGCTCAATGACACAGTGGAGGGGAATGCCAGGGCAGGGAGGCTGGAGTAGGTGGATGAGCACCCTCATTGAAGCAGGGGGAAGCGTGGGATAGGGAGTTTCCAATGGGGAAACAGGGAAAGTGGATAATATTTGAAATGTAAATAAATAAAATATCCAGTAAAATAAAAACGTTAAAAATCTTAAAAAAATAAAACTAAAAAAAAATAAATAAATAAAAAGACCCTACTGAACTTTTTGGTGGGGATGTTTCGCTGACAGCAACTGTCTTCATCAAGGAGTCAGCTAATAAAGGACACAGAAATATTTCTCAACAAATGTGTAACTAATGAGTTAATACTGCCACATGTCTCTATCAACTGGAGAAGAGTAAAGACAGATATACTCTTTTAATATCAGTGGACTCATAAAGACAGGACAAGTGGCCTCAATTTGGTATGGAGAAGGTGGACAGGAAAATGTGACAAAGGACAGACAAGCATGGTTATTAATTATGAAGCAATTCCAATGTGATCCTGTAATGTCCACTGTATTTATGAAGCCAGACCACTTTTGTAACCTGAGACCTCATATTTCATCCAGAAAGTCATCTTATGTCCTTGTCTTTTTGTTTAAGCTTCTGTTTATGTTGCCAACATATTTTGAGGACACCACCTCTGAGAATGCCCTCACCCCCCCCCCATGCCTAACTCATACCATTACCATATCAATTATAAAGCTCATTTTAGCCATTGGCCTGAAATAGTCAAATTCTCTGGGTGCATTTTTTTTTTTAAGTGACCATGGTGTTAGCTTATTTATTCTCTTGCTTAAAACACAAATGGCTTCTAAAAAGAGGAGTTTAATTTTGCAGCTCATTGGCCCATCCTGTGCATCAGACACTCTAGTGGCTGCAGTATGCTGTCTCCTGTCATTGTTGTCTGACTAGGGCTTGCAGGAGTGGGATGAATGTGAGTAGCAGACAGTGTCTTCCACAGGAAGGAATATACTTAGAGATCGTAGTTTATATAAGGATTCATTATTATGGGCCCCGAATTTTTTTTCTTAAAGGAGTGATGTTTAACATTAGCTGCAAATTAGAAATACGTTCAAGATAGTCAGTGTCTCTCAGAACTCAGGCAAACTGATGCCAATAAATATGGTTTGAATGTTTGACTTCTAAAAGTATCAATTAAGAGCCATTAGCAGGAGGCATAGCTAGGTGGGAAAGATTCTGCTGGCATTTCTCTGTATGGCTGAGAAAAAGAAAATGTTTAGTTATGTAGCTTGACAAAATGACATACTCATAATGCTTTGGAACTGAGGAAGACTCAGGGACTTTAGGGCTCCTTTCCCTTATAGAATTTTACTTACATTCACATATGTGTGTGTGTGTGTGTGTGTGTGTGTGTGTGTGTTTGTGTGTATGTGTGTGTGTGTGATTGTTCATGTGTTTGTAATTGATGGTGCCAACAGAAGGCAGAAGTTCTCATCTTGGAGCTGGGTTAGCCATTGTGAACTGGCTGGCATGGATGTTGGAATCTAAGTTGGGTCTTCTGTAAGAGCAGCACATTCTCTTAATTACTAAACTACCTCTTACATTCACATTTGATGAGCCTGGAACAACAAAGATTTCTACATGGTGATTACTAATAGAGCTTTGTGGTGTGAACTTAATATGTGTCCAAAGTGCAGATGGCCATCACTTTTCCTTTCAGTTTGTTCTGTGATTTCTACCTTTCAACTCTGCATTATAACCACTATTAGAAATTGCATCTTGGAGAAAGACAGTGAATAATAGCCATTGAGAGAGCAGGAACTTCTTTATCATTTGAACTCATAGTTTCTAAGTATTATAAACTGTTCAAATCCTTTCTTTCTGGTGTGTCTTATTTAATTCTGACAATATTTGTTTTAGCTTGCAAACAAAGGGCTGCATATGACAAGACACGTGGCTACATTTCTTTTCATTTTTACTTCCTGTTCCAAGTGTCATAGAGGAGTTGGAGGCACTACCAGTCTCTGCGTGCACCAGGGTCTTTTATATGTTGGGATGTTTAATCTTATTTGTCATATCATTTAACTTTAGAATCAACTAAGAGACAATTATAGAGCATTTTTAGGAAGGAGTAACTGAGGGCAAATATCTTAACCCCAAAGTGGGTGGAACCTTCTGAAAGTTCTCAGATACAAAGTTTCCAGGAAAAGTCAATACTCTTTGCTTGCCTGCTTTTACTCCTTGCAGGTGAATGCATCTAACTTGTTGCTGCCATGCTGCTTCATCTTTTGCTGTTATCAGACCCCTTCAACATGGATGGCAATTCCCTAGGGATCCTCCAGAATTTTAGTGCCAGAGTTGAATTGTTCATGTCTGCACCCTCCTGGATGAGCAGCTACTGTTTTCTCAGGCTCTCCAGCACACAGACAGTTGTCATTGGACTACTCAGCCTTTGTGTGTAAAGCAATAGAATAAATTCTCCCTATGTAATATGTACCCATTCTATCTGTTAAATTCCTCCAGAGAACTATGACTAATACATGCAACTTCAGAGAAATGAAAAACAGACAAGGCAATGAGAGAGTTTACCAGCAAAATTGGTTCTACCTGAGAAGAATGAAAAAGCGAGGTCTCTAGGTTGAGAAACCATAGCTAGTTTGGCATTCAGACTAGAGGTAGTTATAGGAATGAGGGTGGGTGTAAAAAACATCCTTTTTGTAAGTGTGACAAAGGGGTTTTAGTGTTGGATAATAGGATATCAGGTGATTCAGAAGCATGCCAGTAGTGTGGGGGTTGGGTGGCAGTAACTAAGAAAGAAATTGCTTCAGTTTTATTACTTTGTCTTTATGAAATTGACAACATTTAACCAAATTGGAAGGAGCTTTATGAAATAGTGTGGTCCTGGTTAACAGTGAGCCTTAGCTCATACTGACTTTTATTTCTCTTTGTGGAATTCCTCTCCTCAGTCTCAGTTTCCCTGCCATATTCCAAAATGCAGGCTGTCTTTTCTCCATCAATCTTTTCCCACTAATTCTTCTACAACTTCTCTTCTTACTCTTTGCTTGGTCAGAATCACGTATGTTGACCTTTGTATCAGACTGTGAGCCCCTCAGCACCAAGAATCTTGCTTTGACCCATATTGTTTCTGTGCTGAGCACAGTATCTGGTTTTGGAAGAATGAGAGAAGAGTTAACAATTGAATACCTCATAAGTTAGTGGCTATTTTTTGCTCTGTGGTGCTCTGACATGTGTCTGCCTTTCTCCTCACACTGCTAAGTGCTCTCAGAATTGCAGACCCCTAATGACAGCGGGTAATATGTTCTTCTGAGAGGAGATGGTCCTATTGAATCAGAAAAGAGTTAAAGACTTTCCATAGTTGTGTTTTTGACATTTTACATTTTGTGCCATTGTCCATTCATGCTGCATCTACAGTCAACAATTGAAAAACAAAATAAAGATAAAAGACGGTACATTAATACTACATGAGTTCTGATTGGTTGATAGTGGCATTTGCCTTATGTTTCTTATCATTTTATAGCTGTGGAAACTTGACAATCTTAGCCTGTTTAAACTTTCACTCCTCCATCTTAGAATAAATATATCTATATGTCAATATTTTCTAGCGAAACAGAACCAAGAGAATGAGTGTAATAAAAGGTGATGTATTAGATTGACTTATATCGTATGGGCTGGGAAATACGACAATAGCTTTGGGCATGGCACGGAAGAGGCAGAGAATCTGGTACTGGTTCAGTCCATGACACTGGTGGTTTAGCAGTCCCAATCTGTTGTTGAGGCTCTAGAGGATTCCTGGAAAGCTGCTGGACTTCCAGCTGGTAGATTAATGATGCTGGGTTTTGATGTCAATGAAGAATGGCAGATACAGCAGCCATATCAGCAACAACATCGATTCATTTACTAGCAATAAGTTAAGGCAAACAAGTAACACTGCTTTTGCCTAGGACCTCTCGATACAGGAACGTTCTTCTTTTCTAGGTACTGCCCAGTCTGGGAGGCCACTTTCCTTTAGTTACTTTTTGTCAGAAATTCCTTCACAGATCCAACGAAAGACATATCTTCTAGCTGAGTCCATATCAAATCAAGTTGATAATTGTCTCAGAGTTTTATTGCTGTGAAGAGACACCATAAGACAACTTTTATAATGGAAAACGTCTAATTTGGGGTTGACTTATGGTTTCAAAGGTTTTGCCCATTATAATCATGGCAAGAAACGCAGTGGTATGCAGGCACATGGTAGTGGAGAATGAGCCAAGAGTTCTACATATTGATCCACAGCCAGAAATGGAGCCTGTTCCATTCTGGAAATAGCTTGAGCATATGCATGACATCAAAGCCCACCTCCACTGTTACATACCTCCAAACTGGCCTTACCTCCTAATAGTGACCTTCCATATGCCTAAGCATTCAGACACATGAGTCAATGGCAGCCATGCCTACTCAAACCACCACAATAGTCAAGGTGAACCATTGCAAGCTATAGCAACTGTATAATCAGGCTAAAAAAGAATAAAAAAGGAAAAGTACTCTACATGGGCCATGAATGATAATGAAAGTGCAATTTTTGTATCAGTAATAGTAAAGTGAAGCTGAATGTGACCTGCTGGGTTGAAGACAATGGAACACAAAATTTACATGACAATAGAGAATATGACAGAAGCAGCATCAAATCCAATCTAGACCCAGATTTAAGGACTCCTTTTCCTCCCAAAAGCTATTGGAAACCTGCAGACTATATAGAAAGAGAATGTCAGGTACCACAGTGGTACTGCTGAAACTAGAAACTAATTGTGAGCTGAGAATTCTGTGACATTAGGCTTGTGGCTCAGGGTTGCTGCATCCTCAAATATTCTGAGTACTTGTCTCTGGAATTGTGTTAGGGAGATGCAGGGAATTTGCATTAGTTGAACTACTTGAACCAAATCAATTCATAAATAATCACTATTCACAGAAATTAAGTTATGGGAACCAATCAAGGTGTTCAACTAATGGATGGATAAAGAAGTTAATGTGGTGCATATGTACATATATGAATTGCTTTAGCCATGAAAAGGATGGAAGTTATTTCATTTGCAAGACAATGGAAGTGACATGATAATTTTGTTAAGAGAAAGTAGTCTTAAAAAAGGAAAATGGAATGTATTTTTCTCATTACTGAGCTTTAGACCTTATAGAATATGTATACAGATGACAGATAAGTAGAAAGAAAACTGATTGGGGGAGCAAAGAAGAACTAATGGGAGGAGAGAAGGTCACAGGGCAGGGTAATGGGGCATAGGGAGAAATATACTCAAAATACATTATATACATGCATGAAGATGACCTTATGCAGCCATACATTTGAAGGAAAGGAAAGAAAAGTTTATTTCACTCATAGCCTTGGAGGTACAGGACCAATTGAGCTGGTCTCTTCTAAGCTCTGCAAAGAATATTATATCAGAAGGCATCATGGTAGTGGAAGTATACAGAAGAGGGAGAGCTCATACTGCAAGACAGAAAAGGAGACCAGGGGCCCAGTCCTGCTCTTTTATAGCCACTGAGTATAGTTTTATAAGAACTACTATACCAATCCTGCAATGATGTAATTACCTCCAATTAAGCTCCACCACCTCTTAATGGATTCATCAAGTCTCACACTGACACAGTTGGAGATAAGCATCTAACACATAAATATATGGTGTGACAAATGTGATCCAGATATTGCACTATAGAAAGTAATGGTAGGAGGGATAAACAGAGGGGCGTGGGCAGGAAAACTAAGAAGAAAAGGCCCTGGATGAGAAGTGTAGGAGGCTGTCTTCATCTCTGACATTTAAACATGTGTGCCACATTTTTGAGTCATGACGAGAAGCAAGGCATTGCACATCTTCTTGAAAATTGTAGAGATGAAAAAGTTAATTTGATTGCTAAGGGATTTCATATCATTTTTATATTAGACAAATACAAATACATTACAAACTGAAATGAGAAGGAAATCTGCACGAATAATTAAAAGACAAAACATGAGCACACAAAATGAATTTTGTTCCTGCCTTAGGCCAATTAATGGCACATCTTCGAACATGCAGGGATTCACTCCCTTGACCAATTTTTCTTTTTTTCTTCTTTTTTAAATCAGAAACTGAATTTATAAAGCAAAGAACAGAAAACTCCCTGGGACCATGAGCTAGGGAATGATTTTCTATGTCATTTTAGCTGTGAAAGCAAAGGCAGGGGAAATAACCTGTGATAAAATTTAGAAGCAATTAATGAGCATATATAATTCTAAAAGAACTCCATTAAAGCCAGGGAATGGTCTTTTTCATCATTTTGAGGGATACAGAATGGAACTTCTCCTTGAAAGGAAGTGCAGCTGCATCATGGCAGCGGTGTCTCAGCTTATTGCTCACCAGTCTACAGGCAGCATCCATGTACTCATCTTTTCCCCTCCTTCCCTCATTGCTCCTTACATCCCTCCCTACCTTCATTCTTCTCTCCCTCTTTCCCTCCTTTCCTTCCTTCCTTTCTTTTCTCCTTCTTTCTTTCTTTCTTTCTTTCTTTCTTTTCATTCTTTTTTTTTCCCTTCCGTCCATTATTTTTTTTTTTTTTAAACTTTATGGTATGGGAAAAACCAACTAGGTCCTATAATTGCCGAAAAGCATGATGTTTTTTATTGACTCTGAAATGTTCCACTAGGTTTGTGTGTTTGAACACTTGGTGTCTTGCTAGTGATACTGTTTGGGAAGTTGTAGGAATGGTAGGAAGTAGGGACGTGTTGAAGAGATTATGGGACAGTAAAACCAGTCCAGGAAGCTTGGTGGGTAAGGCTGGTTGAGACCTGGAAGACTTTTGGCACACTCCTGAGACTTAGGCAACTCCATGCTCCCTGTCAGATTCCTGGCCTGGAACACATGACTTAATCCCCACATAAGTGATTGAAGAAAAGGGAACATAGAAATTCTGTGTCTTCTTCACCTCAACTTGTATTAGATATTGGCCATGGAGTAGTCACTGACTTTTTTTTAAGGGTCTGTTGATTTCTTTTCTGCTTCTATAATACAATATCATAGGATGTGAAATTTAGAAAGAAAAAATAATTTTGTACAGTTTTGAAGGTTGGAAGCTGAACATGTAAATGTGACCATTTGTTGTGGGTCCTCTAGCTCTGTTATAACACAGCAGAAAACATGAGATGAAAAAGAAGTATGGGGGATGACACCAGCAGCTTCAAATTGTTTAACCTCATTCCTGGGAGTGGGGCATTCATGACTGAAAAACCTATCAGTAACCCCCATCACCTAAAACTTTTGGTGCTTAGTTCTATCAAAAAATGGGGAACAGAGTTAAGCAGAGAATTCTCAACTGAGGAAATTTGCAGGGCTGAGAAGCACCTAAAGAAATGCTCAACATCCCTAGTCATCAGGGAAATGCAAATCAAAACAAGTCTGAGATTCCACCTCACAC
>CM052711.1:76289522-76329667 GCA_028551405.1 Uromys caudimaculatus | reverse complement strand
CGGTCCTCCTGGAGTTCGGACCACCAACCAAAGAATACACATTGATGGACTTATGGTTTGGACCACATATGTGGCAGATGATGACCTCGATGGCCATCAGGGAGAGACGAAAGGCCCTTGGGCCTGAGGATGTTAGAGGCCTCAGTAAAGGGGAATATCAAGGCGGGAAAATGGGGATGGGTGGAAGGGGGTGAGGTGGGGTGGGAGGTGGAATTCCCTCCTAGAGGCGGGTTGGGGAGGGGATGGGGGGTATACAAAGAGGAGACTCAGAAAAGGGGAAACATTGGAAATGTATACAAAGTATCAAAAATAAAAAAGGAGGAAAAAAGAAAAAAAGAAATATTTCCCTTTAGAGCAAGATTAAGGAAGTAAAGAAAATTCACAAGTCTCCAAAAGTAAAAACAAAGTCACAAGTCTCAGGAACCTCCTAGAACTTACATTTACAAAGGATCCTCCCTACATACCATCTACTATGTTCAGGAGATCCCTCCCCTGGTAATAGCCCAAAGAGAAAGATCTTCAATCAGTTATAATGTCTGTAATCTGTACAAAGATACAGGTCTCATGAATGAGATTTCTTGTCACATGGTACCATATTCAACTCACTGGTTCACTGAGGTAATCTTCCTTGAAAACATCCCTCTTCTCTGCTGTCAGCATTCCATGTGGAGTAGACATACAGTTTTTTTTACATCTTCCCAGGAAAAGCCACACAACAATTTCCAACACGTGTTTTTTAGTGGCATATTCAGGCTATGACAGGATCTGTGTTTCTTTCTCCATCTATAACATGTAGACACTACAAAAGCTGCTGGCTTTTTTCTTTCTCAGCATAGACACAGAGCTTCCTATTCATAGGCAAGTGTTTCATCATCCGAACAAGTGTCCTCCTCGGTTAGTAAATAACAGTGTTCTCACCAAACTCTCTCCTTAAAGGAACAGGGAGTTGATGTGGCCTGAAGAAGGTCAGATAGATGATGCTACTGAGGGAAAGGGAGAGCATCTATCCTATTACAGCAAGCCCTGAATGCCCTAACACAACTGAAGCACAGGAAAATAACCTAAATCCAATGTTAGAAAGATGCTAGAGGCCTTGAAAGAGGAAATGAATTAATCTTTTAAAGAAATACAGGAAAATACATTCAAAGAGTTGGAGGTCTTTAAAGAAAACACAAGTCAATCCCTTATAGAAATACAGGAAAATAGTTAAACCATTAAATGAAATAAAACTGTTCAAGGACTGCAAATGGAAATAAAAGTAATGAAGAAAACACAAATTGACAGAGTCCTGGGGATAGCAAACCTAGGGAAGGGGACAGGAATAACATCACCAACAGAATACAAGTGATAGAAGAGACAATCTTAGATATAGAAGATACAATAGAAGAAACTGATACACTAGTCAGAGAAACTTTTAAATCTAGAAATGTCCTGAAAGAAAACATCCAGGAAAGCTGAGATACCATAAAATGGTATATCCTAAGAATAATACGAATAAGAGAAGGTAAAGAGTACCAGCTCCAAGGCCAGAAAATATGTTTGACAAAATAATAGAAAACATTCCCAACCTCAAGAAAAAGATGTTTATAAACAAAAAAGAACTTACAGTGGGGAATGAGGTACTTGCGAATCTAAACTGTGTCCCAGAAATGGCCTTGAAGGGTGGAGCTTAGAATGTGGAAACCTGAAGTTGAGGAGTGTTCTATGAGAAACGTTGTGCCCCCTGAGATGGGAGAAGCCAGCAGCTGGCCCATCAGTGGGGGAGGGGACCAACCACTTTTTCTGTGCTACCTGGGGGTGTGAAACACTAGAAAGCACATACTGGAGACCATTCTGGTGGAAGTTACTAATGATTCAATGGCCAAAGTGAGAGAAGGGCTAGCCAAGTGGACGAGAGAAAGAAAATAGAGGCAGAGCTGGTTCGAGTTTTGGTTTAACTCCTCCCCTTGGATAACTACCCTTATATCTACCTTTTTAGGACCCCTAGTTGTTCTCCTTCTATTGTTGACCTTTGAATCCTGAATATTGAACAAGCTTACAGCCTTCAGAAAAGAGAGAATAGGAACAGTAAAACTGATGGTCCTATGCCAACAATATGAGAACCTGAGTACAGGACCTGAAAAATATGAATAAGTTACCCAAGACTGATTGGAGCTTGTACAAGAAAAAAATGGGAAGGAGGGACCCTAAGGGCTTTTTCCGGTCCCACACCCTCCTTACAGATACCCCTTCTCATCTGGGGTCAATGCTAGGCCAAGTTCTATTCTCTACCGACAGGAACATTCTTGAGTAAAAATTTATCAGAATGTGTTCATTGATAGTCACCTGACCCTCTGGAAAGTCCTAGGAAGAAGTCAAATGCATGTAATGCTTGCTAGTCAATAGATTTTAAAGGTCAATATGCTTAGCCAATAAGTTTGAACTGTAACCTTGCTAATGTAACCTGTGCCCCTAAAAAGTATAAAAACTGCTTGTAATAGCCACTTGGGCTCACCTTCTAGTTACTCCCCTTGAGAAACTAATTGAAGATTGAACCTGACACACTGGAAAATTAACCTCTTGCTTTGAAGTAATCTGCATCTCGGTGACTCACTGGTGGGGGGGGGCATCTGGAAGTGAGTACCACTGATCTAGGGTTGGGGTCTTACAACAGAACACCATTTAGAGTGGACCAAGAAAGAAAATCCTTCTGCCACATAATAATCAAAACACAAAATCCAAAACACCTTCTGATTAAAAGTCTTAGAGAGATCAAGGATACAAGGCACATACTTAAACATAATCCAAAAAGTATACATCAAGCCCATAGTCAATATCAAACTAAATATAGAGAAACTTAAACAAATTCCATTAAAGTCAGGCACAAGACAAGGGTGCCCATTCTCTTCCTAACTATTCAGTATAGTACTTGAAGTTGTCATCACAGTAGTAAGACAACCAAAGGAGATTAAGGGGATACAACTTTAAAAGGAAGAATGCAAAGTTTGCTATTCATGGATGGTATGTTAGTATATATATAAGCAACCCCAAAAATTCTATCAGAGAACTCCAATGGCTGATAAATACCTTCAGCAAAGTCCCGGATACAAAATTAACTAAAAAAAAAAGATAAAAAAATAAAAAAATAAAAAAACAGTAGTCCTCATTTATACAAGTGATAAAAGGTATGAGAAAGAAATTAGAGAAATAACCTTTAAAATAGTCACAAATAATATAAAATAAGTTTGTAAAACTCTATCCAAGCCAAAAAAAAAAAAAATACTCATTTGCCAAGAACTTCAATTTGCTAATGAAAGAAATTGAGAAAGCTATCAGAAGCTGGAAAGACCTCCTATGTTCATGGATTGGTAGAATTAACACAGTGAAAATGGATATCTTATCAGAAGTAATTTAGAGATTCAATACAGTTCTCATCAAAATCCAACACAATTATTTACATATCTAGACAGAGCAATTCTCACCTTCTTATGAGGAAGCAAAAACCCCTAGATAGGTAAAACAATCCTGAACAATAAAAACACATGTTGAGGTATCATCATCCCTGAACTTAAGCTGTCCTACAGAGCAACAGTAATAAAAACTGAATGCTATTGGTATAGGAACTGAAAGGTTGATCAATATAGTTAGACTTAGTCCCCAGAAATAAATTTGTGCATCTATGGACAAACTATTTTTGACAAAGAAGGGAAAACCATACAATGGAAAAAAGAAATTACCTTCAGCAAATGGTGCCAGTCTAACTGGATATCTACATGTAGAAAAATGCAAAAAGATCCATGTCTATCACCCTGGACAAAACTCAAGTCCAAGTAGATCAAAGACTGAAACATAAAACTTGATACACTAAATCTAATAAACAAGTGGGGGATAGCCTTGGACTCATTGGAATAGCAGACAACTTCCTGCAGCCTGGCAAGAATCCCAATAGAGTGTAAGGGACACAAACCCATCCACAAAATATTTTACCCAAAATATAACCTCTCTACAGGAAATGTAGGGATGAACAAAGACTCAAGGAATGGGCAATAACTAGAGCAACTAGAGACCCATTGCAAGTGCAAGTATCAATCCCTGACACCATTAATGATACTCTGTTACTTTTTCAGAAAAGAGGCTAGCATGGCTCTCCTCTGAGAGGGTGACTCTTTTGTAAGAGTTGGGTGAAAGATTGAGGACCTTGGAGGTGATAGAAATTCCATAGGAAGACCAACAAAGTCAACTAACTTGGACACTTGAGGCTGTCAGAGATGGATCCACCTACCACTGTACATACACTGACTGGATCTAGGCCCTATCCTGCACATATGTAGCAGAAGTGCATATCTATCTTCACATGGTTCCTGAACAACTGGAGAGGAGGCTATCCCAAAAGGTTTTGCCTGACTGTGGCATATGTTCTTCTAGCCAGGTTTCCTTGTCTGGCCACAGTAGGAGAAGATGTGTCTGCGTGTGGGGATACACTGGGGAGCTCCCTCTCTTAGAGAAGAAAGGGAGGGATTAGGGTCAGGATTGTGAGATGGTGACTGAAGCAGGGCAGTGATTGGTATGTAAGTAAATAAAAAATCAAAAAAACAGATAAAGGAAGGAAAGAAAGAAAGAGAAGGAGAGAAAGAAAGAATGAAAGGAAGGAAGGAAGAAATAGAAAGAGAATGGCAAATGAAAGAATTGTCTTAACATCTTCCAGCACAAAATAAATATTTGATAAATATTAATTCTACCCTAAGTAGAGAAAGAGAAAAAATCCAGCTTGTTGTTTGCTGTTACTTCTTAGATTTAAATGTAGCCAGATGTATGCTATATACACACACACACAAAAAATAATGAATTCAGATCACCTACTTTCCTGAGGGATGTCAGAGATGCCTGTTGTAGCCTTTGTGGGAGTGACCATGAAATGACCAGAGGAAAGGCAGCCTTGAGTTTTGCTGCTGCAAGAAAATGTATGTAATACAGGAACATATTACTCAGGCTAACCTAGGCTGCAATGGAATAACAACACCTTCCTTGCTGATATCAATACTTCAGTTCAACACAATAAAAATGTATTTACTTCTCATTCTCTAGGTGCAATAGTTCAATAAAAGGCTTCACTTTCCACAGTCTGCTATGTGCCTGGGCTGATGCAGTTTCCACTATCACAGAATGCCTCTGTGACACACAATCCAGGTGCTAGAGTGAAGAAAAAGGATACTGGTGAGTGTTGCTTCTTGAGTTAAATACCTCAGACTACAAATAGGAAGCAACAATTGAGTTTTCAGTCTGTTGTAGGCCTTTCTGGTCCTCTGTAACTTCCATGAACAGACAAATCCTTCTTCATGCATAGGGGAGGAGAAATGAATTTTGATGACTACTCCAAGACGTTCCTCAGTTATGAGCTTGCTTTTGTTTAGTTGGCTTCTTATTTGTAGCTTAGATGCATACCAGAGAGGAACTCATTTTTTCTAAAAGAATTATAGAAAGCATCCTGTCTTTTGCTCTGCAGAGAGACAGGAAGCCTCAGAGAGTTATATGACACAAAACACTAGAATTCATTCTCAGAAAAAAGTATTTGGCGTGAAGATTCTTAGAATCAGATATCAGGAAGCTAAATTTAAGAACAGCCTGTCCCACCTCCTTAGAAGTCACACAAACCAGGCTTCTCTGATTGCTTTCAATACAGCACATGGAGACCAAGATTTTCGAGCAATAGTTCTCAACCTTTCTAATGCTTCAACCCTTTAATACTGTTCCTCATATTGTACGACCCTCAACCATAAAATTATTTTCATTGCTACTTCATAAATGTAAATTTTCTTCTTTTACTACTTGTGATGTAAACACCTGAGTCAGTGACAGGTTTGCCACCCAAATGCGTAGGCTGGACACGCAAACATTCCTAATACCCTAAGACTCTGGAAAGTCAAGGGCAGGTGGATTCCTAATGTTTGCTGCCTAGCCTGCCCAGCTGAAAGAGCAGCTCCAGATTCAATGTATGACAGTGTCTTCATGTAAAAATATTAAGTGGCAAGTGATTCAAAAAGGACAGTCAGTGTTGACTTCTGAACCTCATATGCAGGTACATACATATAAATGCATACAACCCCCACACATTCATGCACACAACTGCGTACCACACAACTGTGTACTCATTCACTGATAGAGACTTCTACTTCGGTGCCTCTCTTCTGGATTTCTACATCCAAATCTAATGCCTCAAAAGTCACTGACTAGGCCATCTCCCCAGCCTAGTAAGGAGTTTTATTTAGGAATGTGTTTGAAAAAAAAGCAACAACAACAAAAAAAAACCCAAACAAACAAACAGATTTCTGTCAAAAATGTGCAAGTAAAGCAGCCCTTAGCCTGCCACAGACCCTGCATGAAGGAGATAACACAGGTTGTTATCTGTTCACTCCTTCCACATGCACACAGGGCAACTCGCTTTGGCTTAGTAGGAAGGCAGTCCTATTTCCCATACTTCCCTTGTCCTATCAGACTCTGCACAGGCACCTGCTTGGCACAGTCATATTTTCAGTTTTGATGTGTTTGGGTAATTTGTAGGGTTACAAATTAGAAAGTGATTGAGATGGAAAGGACCTTGGCAAGGAAGTCAGTCAGTCAGAAGCTTGCCTGTGCCTTCAAGTTGTCCCTTGTGGCAGTATAGGCCTCTCTGCAACAGTATTTTCTATTGGATTCCTCAACTCAACAGCAACATACTAAGTAAGAGGGAAAATAAATAGCTAATCCTTATTAATTACTCACTCATATGCCAAATTACTGTGCCCAGCACTTTACACTAATTTCATTAAGGGGTAATTTTTATGATTTGAATCTGATAGGTCCTCATTGCCTTCAGATGTAGATATTTCATCATCAGTAGACAAAGCTATCTTGAGAGGCTATAGAACAGCTTTCAGGTAGGGTCTAGGTGTGTATGTAGGTAGGTAAGTTGTAAGTAGGTTACCAGGAGTGGGAGGGTCTTTAAAGGTCAACCAACCCTAGTTCACACTTTCCCTTGGTTTTCTGGGCAATTGTGACATACACATTCTGTACATTTCTACCACCATGAACTCAGTGGCTCCACCCTGATTTCCCCATCACAGTGGACTGAAAACCTTTGATACAATAAAGTAAACCTTAAGTCTTATATGATCACTACAATGCAAATATTGTATAAATATAGCAGGAGATTACCAACACCTGTGAACAGTATGGTAGAGAAAAAGGGAAGAAACCTGACTGACTTTCCACATCCAAGGAAGACAGAGGTCTTAAGACTGAGAGGCCAGTTCCACTTTGATATGTTAAATATGCAACTCAGCTGCTTGGCTCAGTTTTGAAACTTAACGTAGTGCAATTTTCATTGTCAGGCTTAGCTTCTGGTTGGGGTCACAAAATGTCTTTTATGTGATGTTTTTTGGAGGGGGGGGAGGTCTTGCCATGTACAACACACTTGAAACCCTCTGTTTTAGGTATCATATTAGCTAATTTTCTTTTTTTCTTTTTCTTTTCTTTTAATTTTTTATTTATTCTTTAATCTTTTTCTTTCTTTTTTTTGTTTGCAGTCCAGACTTTATCCCCCTCCCGGACCACCCTCTGACCTTTCCACATCCCAAATCACCTCCATTCTGGCCCCTTCCCTGTCTCTAAGAGGATGTCCTCATGCCACCCCCATCTCTATCCCAAAGGACCTTCCGACACCCTGGGGCCTCAAATCTCTTGAGCATTATGTGCAACTTTTCCAAATGATTCCAGACCTGGCAGTCCTCTGCTGTACATGTGTTGGGGGTTGCATATCAGCTGGTGTATGGTGCCTAGCTGGAGGCTCCGTGTCTGAGAGATCCCAGGGTTTCCAGGTTAGTTGAGACTGCTGGTCTTCCTATAGGGTCACCCTTCAAATCAGCTTCTTCCAGCTTTTCCTAATTCAACCACAGGGGTCAACAGTTTCTGTCCATTGGTTGGTATAAATATCTGCATCTGACTCTTTCAGCTGCTTGTTGGGTCTTTTGGAGGGCAGTCATGCTAGGTCTCTGTTTGTAAGGCCACCACAGCAACAGTGATAATGAGAGGCCTGGGGCCTCCCCTTGAGCTGGATCTCTTTGGGGCCTGTCAGTGGACCTACTTTTCCTCAGGCTCTTCTCCAATTTTGTCCCTGCAATTCTTTCAGACCAGAACAATTCTGGGTCAGAGTTTTTGACTGTGGGATGACAACCCCATTAGCTACTATTCTATGTGAAAAATTCCTGACAAAGGCAATGTAAGGAAGGAAGGAATCTTCTAGCTCAGAGTTTAATGGTGGTTGGAGTATGAGATATCAAATCAGAACGTAAAGGTGGGGGACAGATACCCAAGGATGGAATGGTGCCAGTCATAGTTAAGGCAGGTCTTCTAGTAATAGTTCAAGACAGGGCCCCGGTTCCTCTTTCTTGTATTCTTGGTGAGACCATTTCAGCTTTAACTAGAATTTGATCTCCTGATGTCAAGATGCCCCAGCTAATTTAATTTTTTCTAAGCTGCCTGCTTGTGCAAAACTCCAACTAGCTAACTGTTTATCTTAGCTTTTGTTAAACTGCTTGCTTCTGTGAAGCCCCTGTTCCCTTCTGCAGTTGCTGAGGTCCACCAATACCTGAGTGTACTCCCAGATATCTGTGGCTTTCAAACAGCTGTGAATCTGGTGTATTTCCACAATAGAAATTAACTCAGTTTAGAAGTACCCTCACAGACCCTCACAAAGCTGTGCTTCCTAGGTGGGTGTCAAGATGGCAGTCAGTGCTAACCATCACAACTGGTGACCAGGAAGCAGAAAGTGAACCTTGCATCTCTGAAATCTCCCAGGTCCAGATAACAGGTGATGAGGCCAGAACTCCTTTACCTTGGGCCATAGGTTCTATGTCCAAGGAAACAAATTGGGAATGGTCAGAGCACTTCTTTCTTCTTTCCCACATCTCTTAGTTTAGATTGCAGAGATGAAGAAGTACTATTGTACAATTGAACCATACTTCTGCTAAAGGTCTGTCTGGCAATGCTGCTGTGGACTTTTCTATGAACTCCAGTTCTTATTAGCATGTCTATGTAAACAGTCTGCACTCATTTGTACATGAAGAGATGAGAGCTACACATTAGAATGATGTTTATGCCAATATTTCCCTATTATTTTGAAGAAGAAAGACAAATCCCCCAGGAAATGTGGTGTTTTTGTCAAAATGCCAATATAAAAGTAGACATAAAGATTGGTGATGTGGCATAAATATATATTCACATGATAAAAGCTAATGGTCATTTTATTTATAATGATATTGCAGATTGTTATTTTTATATCTACTCTGTCAATGGAAACACCTTTTTGTTTATTTCAGTTATGTTTCAAATGTTTGTATGAGATTTTTAAGTCTCCATTTTGTGTCACATTATAAGGACACAAGCTGCTTGCCTTACCATGGATGTGTGAATGTTACTCACTTGTCCTTCCAGGAAAAGAGAATTCTTGTCGCCCATAATTTATCATTCATGACATTATGAATCACAGTTTTGCTTGTCTTCTTTACAGATCACATTTTTCTCTTATTACAATCTCACAATAGCAATCCTGGATTACCACATCTAACTTGTAAGCTAGAGACATTATATTTTATTGACATGAAAGACCCTGGATTAAGAATTTACTCTTATCTAAATCCTCTATATTACATGAGTGTCATTTCAAACTGCCCTCATAACCTAGGTATGAGATAGATCCTCTGCCCTGCTCTATTCTAAAGTGGGCAGTGTCTTGATTTGATTATCTGACCTTTTATAACAAAGCTTTTTTGCTGAACAGGCAGATGTTGGCACAACTAGTAGAAAGTCAACTTGTGTTGACATTAAGTAGAAAGGGAAATTGATGTCTCTACTACACAGATACACTTCTTTCCAGATCCATGCTCCAGTGGTTTATCTTCACTCTAACCTTGTAAGAATTTAAAATCATCATGAAAATCCATCTTTCAGTGTATTTATGAACATGTTTTCACAAAAGTTTTACTGAGTAAGCAAACATACCCTGAGACTGGCAATACCATCTTACTGGCTGGCAATACCTACTAAATCAAAAAAAGGAAGTGAGCTGAGGGCTAGCATTCACATTTCCCTATGTCCTCGATGCAGATTTAATATGATGCACTTACATCACGCTCCTATAATCATTTCTTCCGCACCGTGATGAACTATATCTTCAAACGCTAGACACACACAAGCCGAAATTTGCAACCCTAATAAACCATATAAAAACACACTATCCAGTTATTATATATATAAGCTATATGCATCGGTTGAGCACAACTAACACAATACTAACTTATTCCACAGCTATAAGACACATTGTAACTTGCAGTTTTTCCTGGACATGTGCAGTTTCCTCTTCTTACTTGATCCTCTCTCCTTCCACTCTCTTCAATTTATGTCTCTCTAACTGCCTCAAGTCTCAATCTTCCAGTGCCACTTTTCCCCTCCACTGTCCAATCACAGGCTCTCTCCATTATTAAGCAGTTTAAATGAGGAGAAGGTTCACATGATATCACCTGAGTATGTGATGGCCTGCTGTTCAGAGGCAATCCCCCTTGAGGAGTAGAATTAACATCATAATACAAACAGCTCCAGGAAAACCCACAACAGTACTTTCTGTGGAACAATGTCTAGATGACCCCAAGGCACCTTTGAATTTGAGTCTAACTATCCCGATAGAAGACTTTCTAACATGATGCTCAGAAAAGCTGTTCTTCCTTATGCTCTCATCCCAGGGGTGCTGCAGAGCTGAGCTGGTCCTTAAAAAGCCAAAATCAAAGACAGTGTTTTGACTTTCAGATGTTATTGCAATTTCTGGCATTCCTATCCATTCCCTGCAGTTTTTAAACTTTCTCCTGAAATTTAAGTTAGCAAAAACTTCACTAGTGAGATCATTGCCTACTTCTCTTCTGTGTGAGAACACAACTAGATAAAATTGCACAGCAGGCACTTGACAGTTGCTTTATTAATTAGACTGCTTTATTTAGCAAACACTTTCCCTATGATTCTCACTCTTGCATATGCAGAGTAGTCAACTACTTATGTCTTGTGAATAAAGAATGATGGGATGAGTGCCACATACAGGAATAGCTCTCTACTAGCTGTTTTTATATTCAGCATCTTTTGTAGGCAAGCTTCTATTATTGAGCGAGCCAGTGAAACAGCACAGGAGTGTGTATTGTGGAAATAGCTAAACATTTCCTTCGTACAACTCTATAGTTCGACTGACAATCCTTTCCAGATCAGAATAACTTTTCAGATCTGTCATCTAGCTTTTTTATGGACATATCCAGTGGTCAGAGATTTCCCAGATGCAGATAGTTTATTTTTAGAATTCTGGAGTCTCTTGAGAGGATATAAATGCAAGTTCACCAAGAGGGGTGCAGTTGCTGCTGCTCTTCCCACTGGTGCTGTTTGCTGCTGCTGTTGCTGTTGTAGAGTGCTGGTTGCTGGTTGGAAACATTCAGATGACAAAGTTCAAAATTTCCCCCAGGGAACTTGATGCTCATAATTAGCAGAGAACAAAGGCTAGAAGGGAAAGGAGATGTCAATATTGTTCTCTCCTCCCTAAGTTTGGTGGCCTGGAAGGGATAAAATTGGAGAAGAGTAGTAGAAATAGGATCCCAGAAAGTATCCAAAAATACATCAGTAAATTCATGCATCTGTTTGTCCATAAATTCATACATCTGTCTATGATCTGCGCATGCAAGTATCCATCTTTCCATCCTTTTTGTATTCATGTATTTCTTTATGTATTTATCTATTAAATTAGGTATTTTCTGGTTTTGATATAGGATAGCAATACAGAAAAATTGGTATATGCTTATTATCAATTAAAAGCTGAAGAAAATTACTCTTATTTTCAAGAAATAAAGACCATTTGTAGTCCTCAAATGCTCTTTGGCTTTCAGTATCACTGGAGAATCTTCATAGGAAACATATTTGAAGACAATCTGGAAGTATGCTTCTCAGACACACAGTCTTTGATTCCAGGGTGGAGCTTAAGGAGACAGTGATGGTGCTGACATCTACCATATCCAGCACCATCCAGAATAGACTACTCTTTTGCCTAACAGCATTCATAAATGCATCTATGTTTATTTTATATCTAGAGAGAATAATAATTCCAATATGCTTCTACATAAGGACTATTTCCCACAACAAAGATGTTCTCATTCTGTTTGAGACAGGAGAATAACATAAATCTAATAGCAATATCACCTAGCTCCAAATGAATCAGTAATAATTCTCCCTTAGTATCTTGTGACTTTAAGACTGAGCTATCAACATTCATATTGTACAAATTCAAAGTTAATAAAAGGCTAGAAAATTGGATGTTATATAGATATATAAGTCATCACAAATTTAAATAGCTATCATTCTTTAATTGACAGAATTGGTTTAGATCTAATTTGGCATTTGTAATTTATTACTATTTTTCATTATTCATTCCAAGTTTCCTTTACCTTCAAATAACTCCTGACCTGATTAACATTATGCAGGAATTGGGATGACATGAACATATACTTTTGAAGAATTTGTATCTGACTACTTGGTCTAGAGTACCAAATAACTCTTGCCGCTAGGGGTGGAATTATGACATCCAATAGAATACTCTGAATTCTTGGTATTTTTTGTTTTGCCTTTATTATTTAATATTTTTCTGTTTCTGTTTTATAATCGAGAAATTATATTATTCTTGATACAGTAACCCCTGTCCTCACATTTTGGTTGACAGGTTGGCTAGGTGCTAAGTTCCATTAATAAGTCAATAAAGCCACTGCTGTATCTCTCAGGAGAACCTTGCTCACCAAAGAACAAATGTCCTTAAACCATTCAATCAGATGGTTACAGGCAAGAAGAGAAAGTTGGCAGTTTGTTTGCTAGAATTACAGTGAAAGTGATAATTCTTAATTTCATTGCTGGAAACTATCACCTGTATATTTTGATGTCAGAGAAAGAATATTTTATTGGTAGCTGGTGAAGAGGCATTATAAAGGAAAATTTAAATTCTTCATAGTGGTTTTCCATGACTGTGCTACAGTTGAGTTTCTATTAGGCCACTGAAATATTGTAGAAGTCTAGTAGTTTCTGTATAATGCAGAAAGCCAGAAGACAGCCTCTGTGATTCCTCAGATATTGTCTACTTGTTTTGTAATACAGAGTTCCTCATTGAATTAGAATACACCAAATAGGCTAGGCTCACTGGCTAGAGAACCCCAGATATTTGCCTACCTTTCTATATACCCTTTCCAGAACTAAGATTAAAAGTACATGCCTGATGCCCAGCTTTTTCATGTGTTTTCTGGTTATTGTACTCAGGTTCTTAATAACTTCCTACAGCACTATCTTACTTGTTCTACTGAAATGGACTTCATTATAAGAAACCAGGTTATGGAAGTGGTAGTTTCGAGGTAAAGACATTCAATAAATTCAGGGATAATGATTCATTAAAATTTTAGTGTCACAAAGGCCAAATGCCAATCTAGAACAATTTTATAGAAGTAAGAATAAATTGATGGTTCTCCATTGAATGTGGCCTAATAAAACACTAGGTGTCTGGTTGTTTCTCTAAAAAATGATGCCATATTATGACATGATTTTCATTTCTGAAAGGCAGGTCATTTGGCAGTTGTCAGAGCTAGCAGAAGTTCATATTGATGAATTGATGCACAACTTCAATTTATTTCCTGGTCATTCTGGTCAAGAGCCCATTGGACAGGTACCATGTGCAGTTGGTCAAAGAGGCTACTTGTTTACTATAGTGTCTTCTCATTTTGATTATTGGCATCAACTTTTCCACAACTGTTCTTTAAGAATCAGCCACTTGGGACACAAAAGTCTGCCGGCTCTGTGTTCTTTTTATGATCCTTCTTCCTTAGAACCAGTTAGAGAACCATATCCTTTCTCCCAAGACATCACTTGTGTAGCCTAGCCATTGGGTATTGCCAAGGATTCTTTGGAAGCCTACATATTTGACATCTCTCTGAGCTCATTGGATAGTAGTTATATCACTCAAATTGACTTTACAGTCTGACTACATTTTACGTAGCAGCAAAACACAGATTGTGAAAAAGCAGAATCTGAGAATGAAATGGACATTTTTTGTTGTTATATTCTGATGAGACTGGTGTTTCAAACTCAACTATGTGCTGAGTAATGTTTGTTTGAAAAAGTTGTCTTCTTGTAAGGAGACATTGTGATGTCTTTACTGGGATGCTTTTCTTATTATGGGCTGTGATTGACCTTATTATCTGTCTTGTTGTCTTATGACACCTTCAGACTCATCAATCTAAGTGGAGCAATGAAGATACCAGGTACACATATAAGAAATAACTGCTCATAGGCTTACCTATTCATCATCAAAGGAATCAAGTTAATTTTCTAGAAGAGACCACAGTGCCTCATCTTATCTGTTAGCCCAGGAATAGCAATGGCATTTGCCTTCTGTCTCTGAAAAATCTTCAGGGAACATTTACAAGCAAAATCAGACTGGCAAAAGGACTTGTGTTCTGTCCTCTTCCAATATGCCACTGGAGCTACTTATGGTTATAGAAAGAGAGGCTCCTGTGTATCCAACTCATCTGTATCATTACCTTATTGATATATCAAAATACAGAATGAAAGCAACTCAAGGAAGAAAGGGTTTATTTTGGCATACTGTTTGAGGCTCCAGTCCTTACTGATATGGTGGCAGGACCATGAGAAAGCTGGTCATATGACATCTGCCATTAGAAAGCAGAAAGCTTTCAGTTTCCCCTTTTAATTTCACCCTGGACCATAAGGCTATCAGATGTTGCTTTCTATAGATAGAGTAGGTCTTTCTACCTCAATTATCCCAATCTAATAATTGGTCTCCTTTGTCATTTTATTACTCTTAAAATTAGCAATGCTTACTAACCATAATACACTGCAAAGGTCTGTTAGTGGAACCTCGAAGGCTGTAAGCAGAAGAGGAGTTAGCAGCCATGGAAATATGGGAAGACATGAGATTTCTATGAACTAGCTTGTTGGGAGATTATAATTGATAAAAAATATCTTAAACTGGACAAAATTCTCATAATCTTTCTTATTTGAAATGGCATTTTTGAAAGACAGAAAAAAAAACAATAGGTCCTTAGATGTGGCTTATATTCTGGTTAAAAGAATTTCGTAAGATTTAGAACATTTCTAAAGATTCCTTGAAAGCTGTTAAAAATTGAGCTCTCTTGTGCAATGAAGCAATTTTCTTGGGATTTCCTAGAGTTTCTTTGTTTATAGAAATGCTGAAATATCTCTTGCCTGAAGTTTTTCTTACGCTGATCTGTTTTCTCCTGGGCATGACATGTGTTCCTGCATAAGCCAGAAGAGTGATGAGACCAAGGAGTGAGAGAGACACTTACATTCACTGAGAGGATTTGACAAGCATATGGATTGGCCTTCTGTCATTAACATGTTTCTCTTGAACCATGAAGATAAATATGTCCAGTTGTCTTTTTTGTTGGACCAATGTGAACTTTCACAAAAAGAACAAGGTTTAGCACTGAAAAGAATGTGAATGTTCTTAGCATCTGGGCTCAGAATTTCTGAGTTATGAATTATATATATATATAAAATATTTTCAATCCAAATATTATAACAATAAATAACATGATATAAGAACCTAGATTCTGAGTCAAGTGAGCAACATTTACAAGAATCACTTATACTAATGGTTCTCAACATGTGGGTCACAAAACTTTTGTTAAACCTCTATCTCCAAAACTGTTTATATTCAATTCATAACAGAAGTCAAATCATAGCTTTGAAGCTAGAACTAAATGTTTTTGTGGTATGGAGTCATCACTACTTATTGTAACCATACTTTTGAGATATTTTATTGTTTTGTTTTATGTTTTCTACTACTCTTCTCCATGCCAATCCCTTCCAATCCTCCAATACTATGGTGTTGAAAAAGAAGGTTAATGTGACAAAAGGGCTTAGATCTCCTTAGACTACTTCCTGCAGATTAGCGACATCAATTTTGTAGGGGCAAGTCTAATCTTCATCATCAAGATTACTCCAATCAACAATCTAGGAATCCAGCAATCCCGCAATCTAGCATTCCAGCAATCCAACAAACCAGCAAACAACAAAACTGCTATTCAGCAACATAGAAAAATAGCAAGCACAACAGCATGTACTAGCAGCATAAGAAACCAGCAACAGAGATAGCAGCAGCAATGCCAGCAGTAGGGGAAGCAGCAAGAAGACTAACACCCACTTGGAGCCTTTCGGGTCTCAGGTAATTTTATGCCATCTCAAGAGTCCCCAGAATTCCTATTGTAAACTATTTTCAGACCATGAGACAAGTCATAGTTAGCTGCTGTAGACAATGTGAATCAGCCCAATATCCTACACTTTGAATTAAGACAAAAACCTAAATTCTTACTATACATTAGGAACTGAATTGAAGGGTGACAGTATTAGAAAGATCAAGAAACTACCTTATAACAACACCAACAATAACAACAGCATTTATTTTGCTATACAAAATAGGAAAGGAGTAGGACAGTGTCTTGGTTACTTGGTCACTGTGCTATTGCTGTGAAGGGACACTACAAACAAAGTAACTTATAAAATAAAGCTTTTAATTGAATGCTAGCTTACAGTTTCAGAGCTTTAGTCCATTATCATCCTGGTGGGGAGTTTGGCAGCTGGCAGACAGCATGGTACTAGAGAAGTAGCTGAGAGCTTATATCTAACCTAGGTATAAAATGAAACAGAAAGAGAGAGAGAGAGAGAGAGAGAGAGAGAGAGAGAGAGAGAGAGAGAGAGAAAATGGGCCTGTTGTGGACATTTGAAACCTCAAAGTCCACCCCAGTGACACCCATCTTCTCCAATAAAACTATACCTCCCTATTCTCCAGTAAGACCCCACATGTATGAGGACAATGGGGACAGGAGTTTATGTTCCTAATACCCACATAAATGGATATTGTGTGGAAGCCCATCTGAAATCTCAGGATGTGCAGGTGGAGACAGGATTCTTAGAGTATCTGTGAGTCATAACACACCCTCTCTTAAGTTTGTGTCAGATATTTTATCATAGCAATGAAGAAAATTAAACTAAAACAGTCACTGTGTGTGGATGTCTCTTCTTCATGATGGCACTTCCATGTTGTTTTCCTCAAAGGTACCAAGACAGCTGGGCACTGAGACACTGGATGTGGATGTACATGTGGCTCTGGCCTGTAATGGTTGGACCTTGAATCAGTTCATTTACATTAAGGCTTAGAGGACTTTCATTACCTTACCCCTTCCTGAATCTATTACCATCAAGAGAAATGTTCTCATTGAAGTATATGGGTCACTGATATTGCTTCCGATGAATTGATAATAATTCTCTTCAAATTTATTTCAGCATTTTTTTTTTCAAAATGAAGGCAGTAGGATGAGGACATGATTTGGTTGTTTCAGCACATGCTACATAATTGAAAGGAGCTGTGTTTGATCAACAGTATCTGTGTAAAGAATGCTGATCATGGTAGGATGGATTTGTAATCCCAGTGCTGGGAGCTAGAGAGGCAACTTCTGGAAATTTTCCCTATTTAGTAGTCTCCAGGATCCAGGAAATGAAAATGTCTTAAATCACAAGGTACAGTACACCCGTTAGGACAGTACCTAGTGTTTTTTCTTCCTCTGGCTTATGTAAACTACTTACAGACTTGGCTTTGTAGTTTCCTTACCAAGTTGCCTTAAATTGTAATACATACTACAGATGTTGACAAAACCATGTTCTTTTCCTACTTTGATAAATATAGCATGAAACTGGAATTATTTTCCTACTGAAGAGGAGCAATATATTCAAGCATCTCTTCATTTGTGGAAGATCCTAGGCACCATGCTCTCATCTAAAATGAAAGTAGCATGGAGAACTTGGAAAGTATTAACGAGATCTGGGTGCAAGTAGCACACAATGTCTGGGAAGTGCTTGAATGCCTTTCCTTCTAGCACAATTACATTGAGAATGAGCCTTTTTTTTTTTTTTTTTTTTTGAGATGTAAAATGTTTCTTAGTAAATTTATCATCTAGACAAACTCTTTCACTAACCATCAGGGAACTCTGATCTCTTTAGCAGTTGAAAGGAATACCCATTAAGGATGAGAAGTGTGGATGCTAACAGCCTCATTTCTTTGTTTCCCTCTTCACAGTCATGGTATGATTCACCAGAACTGCTGTTCCCTATGTCCCAGTACCACCTATCTTGGTTATTCATGCCTTATGGGTTGATTTTCCAATGCCTCACATTTTCTTCTTTTGTTCATCTAACATTTCTGAATGAAGACAGTTGGCTGCTTTTCTTATCATTATTCTGTGAGCTGAAGACAGATTCAACAAATGCTGTAGCTTCAAAGATCCCTAGTTGCATAAGATCACCAGCGCTTGGATTGAAAGAGATGTTTTAAGGGAATGTTCTCAAGAATTCATTCAGCAACAGTCCCTCAGCATCAATGTAGGGTATGAGACAACTCACCAACATCTCTAGCTACTGCCTTAGACCATCATGTGTATGAGCAAGGACATACTCTCTATGATTAAGTCACAATATGTAAAACTGAGTTCACATTAGAATGTGAGGTAAACACTGAATATATATGAAACATTTTCCAAGGAGATACAGTGCTGAGTAGGTTTGCAGTGGTTCATTATTTTCATCAGATCCTATGGGGTTGATAAAGTTTGAAGTTATAAGCATTGTCCTTGTTCTCCAGAAAGGGGATCCAAAGTTCAGGTTGTATGTCCACTCACTCATTCACTTAACTTTTTCTAGTAGCTACTAGTTGTCTTTTACATTGCTAAGCTGCGACGAGTTAACTGTCCCATCCGTCCTGGGGGGCCCTCCCAGGGAGGGAACTATCGACCAAGGTCCAAAGTGTCCTGCCTGCAGGACTTTCAGCCGCTGAGGAGGGACATGCAGAAAATGGATAGAAGACAGGAAACAAAGAATACCTGGGAGCAAGTCAAAATATCCGATCAAGCTCCAAAAATGGCTTTATTACTACATCTATTTAAACGCTTCAAGGCAGGAAGGGCAGGAGTAAAAAGGTTACTAAAGGTCACTACAGGGTGGGATGAGACAGAGGTAGAGAAGTTCTCAGGGCCGCTTAATTGTAGCCAAGTATTACACTGCTGTAAATCAGCATAACAAGTCTCAAGATAGCAGGGACATCTCAAGGTTTCTTTGGCTACTATAAACAAACTGTCTATTGCCTGCAGGAGACAGCTGCAGTAGGGAGTAATCAAAGGAATGTCTGCTAAGCCTGTGACCCTCTGGCTAGCTGACAAAGGGCAAGGCCTTAGGTACAGACAAGGCCATTTGGTCTCTGGCACTAAGCACTGCAAATACAAAGAGGAAAATGTCCTTACAATCCTTGATGTATTCATGTTTACTTCTGAACACAGGAGAAATACTTTTTTTCAATCTTCATTGCATTTATTTTCATTGCATTCATTGCCCTCCCCCTCCCACTGTTCCTTATGCCATTTCTTCTCCTCCTTGCCCTGAAAGGGTGCTCCCCCAACCAGGACTTCTCTTTCTGTGGAGCCTCAAGTCTCTTGAAGATTAGGCAATCTTCTCCCACTAAGGTCTGACCAAGCAGACCTCTGCTATATTTGTGCCAGGAGCCTTAGACTGGCCAGTGTGTGCTCCTGGTTAGTGGCTCAGTCTCTTGGAGCTCCCTTGTGTCTGGATAAGTTGAGACTGCTGACCTTACTATGGAATCACTCACCCTTTAGCTTCTTCAATCATTCCCCCAATTCAACCATAGACATCTCCAATGGTTGGGTGTAAGTATTTGCTTCTGACTCAGTAAGTTGCTTGTAGGGACTCTCAGAGCACTACCATGCCAGGCTCTTCTACAAGCACATCATAGCATCAGGAATAGTGTCAGGCCTTGGTGTCCTCCCATGACATGGGTCAGTCATTGAATTGCCTTTTCCTTAGTCTCTTCTCCATTTTTGTCCCTGCAGTTCTTCTAGACAGAAACAGTTCTGGGTTAGAAATTTTGACTGCAGGTTAGTAACACTGTCCCGCTGCTTGAGGCCCTATCTACTGAGGTAGATTCTTTTGCATTCCCTCTCCCCAATGTTAGGCATTTTGGTTAAGGTCATCCACATTGAGTCTTTAGAGTCTCTCCCTTCCTGGGTCTCTGGTACTTTCTAGAGGGAACCCCACTTTCCACCCCCCCATGCTATTTATCTTCATTTATTCTCTTGCCCTCTGGGCTTCTCTTCTGCCATCCCCCATACCTGATACTGTTTCCCCTTTTCTCCTCCTTTTCCCTCTTCCACCCAGGTTCCTCACTTCATCTGTCTCTTGTGATTATTTCCTAATATCTCCCTCCCCCTTCTTCTCCCCCTTCCCTTCCCCTTCCCCCATCTTCTATTCACCCCCTCTATATATGTGCCTGCCCTTTATAGATTGAGCTTTTACTCCAGCCCCAAAGTAGGTTTTTCTAGTCCTAAAATTGTCTGAACCTTCTCACTGAGAATAGAAAAGTTTCTCTGAATATAGGGATTCAGAGGGAACTTTGAAGTAGGAAATAAAGCAGAATATTTTCCTAAAATCTGTGTTCAACTGACTGTTGATATATCATTAAAGACATTTAAAACAATGACCTATGTTTACAGAGCTATTGCATTTGAAAAGATCTTGAGGCAGAGTTCTTTGGATTCTACATAAGCCCTAAATATGCCATCTATGGATGCTACACAGAGCACATCATCTACACTGTATCTCAATTACTTCCTGAACCATTACTTCCCTATTCATTGTTTGTGCACTATACTGGTGCTTCTCTTCATTAGGAAAGAAGGGCTTAGAAGTGATATCCAAGTTCATTTCCCATAATCACATAATGTAGCACTTAATGTAATAGTTTGCTCAGATGCATTTTTACTACTGTCCTGAAATGTTATTAAAAATGATATTTTCAAGTGATAATGAAAACATTCATATTTGCTTCTTTATAGTTTGTGCTGCCCTATTTAGACACAGGACAAGAATGAGGTAGCTTGGAAATACCCTATTCTATGGTCTAAAAAATCATAAGAGCCAGAAGCCTCAAGGAAACTAGGAGAACATGGCACACACATAAATTAAACCTTATAAAGGTGAACATTTAATTGGGGCTGGATTAAAGATTCAGAGTTTTAACTCACTATCATTATAGCCAGAATCATGGAAGCATGCAGGAATACATGGTTCAGGATTAGTAGCTGAGATTTCTCCACCTTGATCTGGAGTCAGCCAGGAGGAGAGTGACTTCCAGACAGCTAGGAAGAGGTTCTCATTGCCAATCCTCACAGTGACACACTTCCTCCAACAAGGCCAAATATTCTCCAAAAAGTTTACATCTCCTAATAGTGCTACTCCCTTGGCCTAGCATATCCCAACCACCACTCAGCATTGTCTTTTCATCCTGTTTTAGGGATCTGAGAAAAGCCATGTGTTATATTTTATGTCCTATTTTAGGGAAACTGTTGATCAGTTTTTTCTGGAGTTTCCTTCTTTCCTAAGATTCCAGGTCACTTTCTATATGTAGAACATCTCATCTCACTGTACACTCATACCTGACATTGGCGATTTTCTCATGGGGGCTCTTAGGTCTTATCTACCAAACACTGTTCTCAGAACTTATGCACAAAGGTTTCACATCCCTTTGTTACTTGCTCTGAATGTTGAATATTTCTGTGTTCAAAGATACCCTTTTCTAGAGAAAGAACAACTGGATTCTTACTTACATACTGGGGATGTTAAGCAAGGGCTTTTCTGAGTCTCTGTGTCTTTCAGAGAAACCTGGCATGTAGCAGTGGGCAATCCACCTTTCTGCTTTGATGGCTCAATTACTGCCAGAAGAGGCCAAGGGCAGGAGGATCTCTTTGGCTATAAAACTGTTCTTGGCAAACTAAATCAACTGTGGCTTCCTGTTTTGAAATCTTTTATTTGATGCCATTTTTTTTTTTATTGACAAAGGATCTCTCTCTTCTTAAAGGATAGTTTTCTTCTGGCCATTTGTCTTGTGAATCTTTTCTTGTTATTTTCTCCACTTGCTATTTTGTGCTGACTTTTTGCAGGTGCATCCAGGGCCCATAGCTATCTGTCAGAATGATTGCCTGTGAATTAGTTTCTAGACAGAGCTCCCTGGGTGTAATTCTTTTGTCATGATGTGATAAGATGACTTTCAAAGCCAGATTCCAGCTGTTAATCTGTGTGGAAGAAGTGGGAAGTTCTGGTGGATATTTTTCCCTTTCTCATGGTAAGACCAGAACACATGTTTGTTTGAAAAGATAACTAAATTCTATCTAGTATTTATGTGTGTAGATGTGTTCTAGTGTATGGAAGTATATGTATAAGTGGGTACATGTGTACATGTGCAAATAGGTATTTGGAGGCCAGAGGTACAGTTTAGGTGTCTTCTTCACACTCTTTCTTTTTTTGAGGCACAGTCTCCCTCTCAATTTGGAACCCACTTACTTGGCTAGTAGTGATCTCCCTATTTCTGAGATGAGTTTACAAGTGTAACACCCACACCCAGGCATTTTGTTTGTTTGTTTGTTTGTTTGTTTGTTTTCATAATATTTAGGACTCAAATTCAGGTCCTTATGCTAGTATGGCAAACACTTCACACAGTTCATCTCATAATATCAACACTGTTTCTTCTACAAAAATGGTCTGAAGAATTGTTACTTTCCTTCTATCAAGGATCTAGACAAAGTGAGAAAAAAATCACAATTGTGTTGCTGAGCACCATCTTCATATCTTACTTTATAGCAGGGAACATTGTCCTGGATACTCAGAGCATAAAAGAAAATTTAGTAGCTAATGCAAACCCTGAGAATGTTCCGTAGTAGCTTTTGTAGTTTTGTCTTTCAATAATTTCTCACTTGTTTTATTTCTAAGCATCAAAAGGAACCTGGTATATTTCTTCTTTCTTTTCTACTCATTTCTTGGAAGTAAGCAGTTATTTATATTAATAAAATACTAGCTTAATGCCAATGAAATTGATGATAATAATAGTTATGGGGTATTGATACTTTAGATTTCTACATGTGCCATTATGCTTAATAGTGGTCTTATAGAAGTTTTGTTGTTGTGTTTTTTTCTCTCCAGAGTACATACAGGGAAAAGAAAACTCACAGCAACTTAGGCACTTGTCCAAGAATACTAATCTAGCATAAGTAGAATTCAGACTCAGAGCTTTAGAAAATTATTATTACTTATTTTATGTATATAACTACATATGTATGTATGTATGTATGTACGTATGTATGTGTGTATCATGTTTCTTGTGCATGTAGTGCCCTCAGAGGCCAGAAGAGGGGTGTTGTATCCCCTAGACAACAGAACAACAGAAGTTATAGGCAGTTGTGAATCACCATGTGCTGGACATGAAACCCAGGTTCTGTGCAAAAAACAGTGGTCCTAACTGACAAGCCATCTCTCCAACCTGTCAGATGTTGCTGACTACTAACTTGTACCTTTTTTCTGCATTTCATTTGTGTGTGTGTGTGTGTGACAACCTCAAGTTTCACTCAGCAGGTATCACTCAATTTTCCATGGAAGTAAAAGGATTCATATGGCCTGAAACTCACAAAAAAAAAAAAAAAAAAAAAAAAAAAATAAGGCCAGGTTCTTAGAGACTAGCCTCAAGTATTATCTGCTTTTTTTTTTTTTTTTTTTTTTTCCTTCCCAGTGCTGGGATAACAAATGCTCATAACAATCTAAATGAAATTTCCAAGTAGTTTGGGAGACAGAGCCTCTGATTACCAAATGAAGCTTTCAGTACTGGGAATGGGAATGAGTTATATCTAATCAAGTTGTTCACTAAAGGAGTCTCATGAGAACCTCCAAATATCCTGGGCTATTTGTAGCTCTCCACAAACTGATAGCAAGACATCTGTATCTGAAGACAACACCTACACACTTTATTGAACAAGAGAAGTTGAGCAGGTGCCTATCCACAGCCTTCATTTCTATGGATGAGTATTCAATTCATGATACTGGGCATACTTCCAAATGAGAGTGGTCAATACTTAACTACAAACTGGTTAACTTATAAGAATGACCTATATACAAGTTATGCTTGCACAGTAGTGGTCAAAATTTGTGGGAATAGCCAAGCAAAGTCTGGTTTATTTTAGGCTCATACCATAAGAGAGCACCCAACGCCAACACTCAGAGACACAGAGGAAAACCAAATACCACTGTCCTGCTAAAGGAACATAGCAAAACAATGATTCCTAATGACATTAAGTTATACATATAGATCAGCATCTTGCTCAATTATAATCACAGACCCTTTTCCCTGCATGAGATGGCAACAAATATAGAAACCTAGAGTCAAACAATATGCAGAGCAAGAGACTTGAATACACTCATCCATGAAAGGGATGTCTTCATAAAATCTTTCACCTCAGTGTTCCAAGAATCCTACAGAAAAGAAGCCAGAAGTAGCATAAGAACAAGAGGGGAGGTAGAACTCCAAAGAGTCAGGTACAACAGGGCGGACACACATGTGAACTCATAGAAACTCTGGCAGCAAACATAAAGCTGGGTAAGCACCAGTTGGGGTCCTAGAGCTAGAAGAAGAAATGGATACATGCCCCCATTTGAACCCAGAACCTATTTCTAATTGATAGTCACTTGCAAATGAGAAATTAGTTTTCTTCAAGTGGGTCTCGCTGGGGAAACAAGCTACTCTTAAGTGTTGGTCCCATGTCAAGCAGTACATGGCTAATACAAAATGAACTCACTGGAAAATTTGTAGTCTCTTTGTCTCATAAAGGTAACATTTTTTCTTAAGTTACATATTCACTGCATTATATATTGATTTTTGGTTTTGTGCATGTATGGGGTTCCTATGTGTTTTTCCATCTATATATATTTCATGTGTGTGTGTTTGTGTGTGTGTGTGTGTGTGTGTGTGTGTGTGTGTGTGTGTGTGTGTTTGTTTTTTTTTCTTTGTTTGATTGTTGGCTTTGTTTGTTTGATTTATTTGCTTTTTTCTTGTTCTGTTGTTTTCTCCTATTCTGATTTGTTTGTTTGTTTGATTTATTTTATCATTTCTAAGATGTCTGTTTGTTTTCTAAAAAGAGATAGAGAACACATGATTACAGATAGGAGAGATGATAATGAGCAGAAACCATAATCAGAATATTTTGTATTAAAAAATGTGTATTGTCAATAAAAGAAAAAAAAAAACAAATATACACTACAATGCTCATCTTAAACCATAAGTGATGCATGGGATTAAATTCACATTCTTACACATGCTAGAGAAGCATTTTACTAGTTGAGCCATTTCTCCCAGTTCTTTCTGTACCTTAATTCAGCTTTCTTGTGTGGCTTCTCTTTCCCAGTCTTCTGTCAATTGTTATACTACGTCTTTGATCTTCAGTAAAAGCCTTAATAAGGAATAAGTCAGATTTGCAGTGTCATCCCATAGTAGATGGAACTATATCTCAAACTGATAGCACAGCAGAAGGACTCAGTAAGTGTGAGATAGTTCTCTCTCACACAGACACACCACATTATTCATTGATTTTTCTTTTGGAGGGGATATTTGCATTCATTGTAAAAGTTTCAAATACTGCAAAACTATTTGGAACAGTATTACCCCAAGCCTTGTACAGATTAATAAAAATAACAGGTGCTCATGGCTCATTTTGGGAGTTCATATTGGAGGTTCAATATGAATTTTCGGGGGTGTTATGTAAGTGTACTGATGATTCAGATCCCAAGCACTAACTCAGAAATGTGGCTTCCTTAGGCTGTCTATTGCATAATTAAGTAGTATGAATAAACCAACTTGGGGAGGAAAAGGATTATTTTATTTACCAAGTCCTTATCACAATTCATTACCAGAGGCAATCAGGGAAGGAGCTAAAAGAGAGCAGGAACCTGGAGTCAGAAACTGATTAAGAGGCTATGGAAAAATGCCAGTTATTGGCTTGTTCCCCTTGGCTTGCTAACCTGACTTCTTTCTTTCTTCCTTTCTTCCTTCTTTCCTCCCCTCCTTCCTTCCTTCCTTCCTTCCTTCCTTCCTTCCTTCCTTCCTTCCTTCCTTCCTTCCTTCCTTCCTTCCTTCCTTTCTTTCTTTCTACTTACCTTTCTCCCTCCCTTCCTTCCTCCCTTCCTCCCTTCCCTCCTTCTTCCCTTCCTCCCTTCCCTCCTCCTCCTCCTTCTTCTTTCTCTCTCTCTCTCTCTCTCTCTCTCTCTCTCTCTCTCTCTCTCTCTCTCTCTCTCTCTTTCTCTCTCTTTCTCTCTCTCTTTCTTTTGGTTTATCCAGACAAGATTTCTCTATGTAGGCCTTGCTGTCCTGGAAGTTACTCTATAGACCAGGCTGGCTTCAAACTCAGAGATATGCCTGCCTCTGCTTCCTGAGTACTGGAATTATAAGTGTGCATTACCACTGCCTGGTTAGTCATGTTTCTTATAGAATCCAGGACCATCAGTTCAGGGCTTGTTCCACACACAGTAGGGTAGGCCTATACACCCTGACCACTAGTTATAAAATTTCACGACAGGCTTGTGTGAAGTTGAATCTTATGGAGTCATTTTCCCAATCTCTCATGACTTTTGCTTGTGTCAAATTTGAAAGAGACTAGTCAGTAAAATTACTTCCTCTGAACTAAGGCTAATATCAAAGCAGTTGTTTGTCTACTACCTGACAACGTATATGTAAATGAGTCTTTCTCTTTTCTGGTACATTCTAACTCTTTATAGCTGGGAAATAAGGCTGTCATTGGTATGTTTACAGAAGCATTGGAATGGAGCATGACAGTATGCTTCGAGAGGTTCACATTACTTATAAAAAAATTCATGGAAAATATTTAGTATATTGCAATTTCCCATACAATTGTATTCACATTTGTTTTAAAATGTTTCAATTGTTTGAAAATTTCATGCATGTATTCAATGAATTTTGATCATATGTACTCTCCATACTCACACACCCAACCTTTCCCAGACCTCCCAGTCACCATGCCAATTTCATATCTTCTTTTAAATTTCATATAAGTGCTGCCCAATGTGCACCTCAAGTAGTCAATTATTGCTGCCCATGTGCACATGAACTAATCAATTGAACATCTGCAACTTTTTTTTGTTTTTTGTTTTTTGTTTTTTGTTTTTTTTGGAGACAGGGTTTCTCTGTGTAGCCCTGGCTGTCCTGAAACTCACTCTGTTGACTAGGCTCGCCTCAAACTCAGAAATCCACCTGCCTCTGCCTCCCAAGTGCTGTGATTAAAGGTGTGTGCCACCACTGCCCGGCTGAACATTTGCAACTTATAATCAAACATACCCCAAATTAAAACTGATTTCCCTGTCCCTGCACCCATCATCTATTGACTATAAATAGGTCATTAGCTGGATCTTCTCCCAACTCAGGCTGGAATGCTGACTGGTTTTGCAGGATTGGTGTAGACAAGCACCTCTCCTCAGAGCTGATAAATACAACAGCAATTCTATATCCAGCAGTCATTGTTTCATAGATATCTTCTTTGTCCACTGTATCCTAGTCTTTTTGCTTGTTTTGTGAGCTATCATTCAATATGATAGAATAGATATGTCTGCATGTGTCAGGCATGATTGTCTGAGAATGGGACTCTTTTCCTTACAGAAATGTAAAGGAACCAAAAGAGATAGTATAGTCTAACAGTAGAGAGGTGGTTCCATTTGCTGTGTAATTGTGAGGATTTGAATTTGGATCTTCAGAAGTCAAGTAATAGTGAGCATGGTAGTACATGGCTGTAACTCTAATACTTCCATGGTAAGCTACGATATGGGGAGAAGGGGACATTTGGAATCTCATAGGCCAGGCACCCTGCAATATGTTGTGGTGAACAAAACTCAACCTTGTCTCAAGCATGGTAGAAGTCAAGGACAGACATTTGAGGGTGTTCCCTGATGTCCACATAAGTGTTCTGCCATGCACATGGCTGCACCCCTGCACATGGATATGCACCTACACAGTCTCCCTCTTGCTCTCCATCTCCCTCTCCCTCTCTCTCTCTCATTCTCCTTCTCTCACTCTGTTCTCTGTCTCTGTCTCTGTCTCTCTCTCTCTCTGTCTCTCTCTGTCTCTCTCTCTCTCTCTCTCTCTTTCTGATAGTTAAAGATATATCAACTATGTCTGGTTTATCATATGTTTGTATGTAATAAATTCTAGATTCCTTTTTCTTTCCTCTGAGTATTCTTTTTTACACAAGATACTGTAATGAAAGCTACGGAGAAGTTGCTTGACATTTTCAACCTGAATACAAACTTGCTTTGATTTTTTTCTTCAATGTGATGAATTGTGTGATTCTCTGCCTGGTCCCAGTGAGGCACATCATCTTTCAAAAAGGTAAACAAAAGCAGAAAAAAGGACTACTTAGTTCAAGTGGACATGTCAGTGTCTCTATCTTCAAAAGGTTCCAATGGTAAGTTATAAGTGGATTAAATTACTGATGTGGCCCAAGGATGCTCAGTTCTCTAGTTTGACTGCTGCCATGGAAACACAACTGTGATTGATGCTTAGAAGACTGGTAGAAGACTGTACAGACTGGTAGAAGAATATGCAAAAATGTTCCTTGACCTTGTCTGTGTGTCTCTTTAAATGTAAATACAACCCATATATAAAAATAGTTGAAACATGTAGCAATCTGTGGTTAGACAACAGCTTCCTGGCTCATGACACACAATCCAAATAAAGCTTTTCAAATGCCTCTCTCTCCCAGTATCACCTCTTTAACTTTAGTCAGTGATAGCTGTGTTAAATAAAAGAGATGCTCTCTCTCTCTGGCTAGAGCCTGGCTTCCCTGCTTCCAACCTAAGATTCCTGAAGAAATGCCAATTTCTTGGGTGTCATATCAACAGCCAAATGAAAGGCCATATTGGTCTGCTGAGAACATATTTATTTCTGTCAGATGTTTACAGTGTGAAATGTTCTGTGCAGTAGGATAAAATGGAACTCTGCCTGATCCTGCTGTGAGTTGTTTCCCTAAAAGGTCATATGTGTCTCTGCTTTTTCTTAGGTCACTGTCTGCTGTCATTCCGAAGGACTGTGACCCTAAATATGACATATGTGAAGCTACCAGAGATTGGCCAAACCAAAGTTCCTCTATACATGTGCTTGAAAAATAACACTCCTGTTACACAACTCACAAGTACCTACAGAGAAGTGATGCAAAGGAGTATAGCTATGACTTAATACATGGGGAGAAGAGAAGGAAGTGGTGCACAGCATCTGGCTCCAGCAGAGCTGAGGCTGTGTTGGTCCCTGTGGGGCAAAACACCCCACTTATAGAAAAATTCTCCTCCAGGCATTCTTGTTCTGCCTCTTCTTGCTGGAGTGAACTCAGGAAGATAAGCCCATCACTTCCAGGTCCCATTAGTTAATTCCCCTTACTCATTCTTAGTAAGTGTCTCCCTAGCAACCTCCAGGCAAGTCAAGTATGAGCCTCTAGATAGGCTGGTAATATGCAATTATTCAGGAGGGATTACTGAGCACTGTGCATTTTAGCAGTCAATGTTATAATTATGTCAGAACTTAAATGACAATCATTTGTCCTTTAGCTAGAATGGCATAAGAACTGGAGCTTTTTTATACTTTCTTCTTTAATGTGGTTAAAACAGTAATGGCTCCATTTATCGAGTCTCAATTCTGAGCTGACTGTGTTCAGAAAGCTATCCTGGTAATTACAGTGAAAGCAAAATATCAGTACAACAGCACAGAACATCATTGCCAGGGCCTCCCAGAAAGGTAAAATCCTGAGTCATGTACACGATGTGGTGAATCTTTGCAGTCTAAAAAAGTAAGGGGAGATTTCCCAAGGTCACATAACCTTTGAACTCAGTGGGAGTTGAAGCACACGCGTGTATGTGCTTGTGTGTGTGCATGTGAGTGTGTGTGCATGTGCATGCATGCATGCGTGTTTGTGTGTCTGTGTGTGTGCGTGTGTATGTACAGGCATGCTCTTGAGCATGCATGTGTATAATGATACAAAGCAGAATATTAATGTCTTTTGTATGTGGAAGATGAAAGTCAAACTGCAGTGCTATTCTTCAGGGTCTATCCATCCTCTCTTTGAGATACCATGTCTCATTAGCCTGGAGCTCACTTTGTAGAAGGTTAAGCTGGGTAATGGTGAAACCCAGAGAGCCCTATCTCTGCCTCTATAGTGACAGTTTTGCAAGCACATGCTACCATGTCATTTTTCTTACATAGTTTCTGGTGATTGAACTCAGGCCCTTACACTTTGAGGAAAGCAGATTTCTGACTAGCTAAGGTTCTAACCTGGGAACTTAGACTTATGGAACACCTTTCAACAGGTTTTCAACAACAAACTGACTACCTGTTTGCTTGTTTGTTGTTTGTTTGGTTTTTTTCCTCATGTTTGGCCTGAACATATATTAGTCTGTACAACTAAGCAATAAGTGTTATTTTATCTTAGTCGTTTGCAATGGGTTATTCTTCAATAACTGAGGCTTATAGAACATAGCAACCAATTGTTTCCTAGTCCAGAGACAAGAATATTCTTTCTCTAGTAATGGCATGCAGAATAGCACTTCCAGGTATTCACTAAGCTCATAAGCTCACATATATAAGCTCAGTAGCATGAAGAAACAAGACAAGATGTCAATAAAGTCAATAAATTCCTTCTTATTTGAATTTGAACTGCCGTAGATCACTAGAACTCAAATAAAAAAAAAAAAAAAAACTGGCTGGGTGGTGTACATTTGTAACCCTAGTAGTGAGGATGTAGAGACAGGAGGATCCTGAGTGTCTAAGGTTTAGTAGAATTTGTGAATTGTAGGGCAGTGAGAGACCCTGCCTAATAACAATTAAACAAACAAGAAGGTAGTTAAGCACAATGGCTTCTCTTTCAGAAAACAAAGATTTGATTGACAACACACATACAGTTGCTCTCATTCATTTTTAATTCCATTGCCAGGGGATACCACACACTATTCTGGCTCCCATGGCTGATAGGTACATTCATAGTGCACAGAAACACATACACAGGCAAATCACCCTTCTTATAAAATAAATGAATTAATTAAAAACTTGGAGTGAATCATGTCTGAGATAGGACAGCCAAGATTGGTTTCTGACTTTAAAAAGCTCACACATGCTTATGCATAAGCACACCCTACCCCATTCTCCTAAAACTCAGGAGCATCGAAACGCCATTCCAATCTATACCAATGATCACTGAACGACGCACTCCTCAGGCTGTTCAGGATGTCCCAGTTTGATAGACATGTAACTGAAATCCTACTACATATCTGACTAGTAAAATGGGTGCATTTGATCCACACAGTATATCTTAAGAGAAAAATTATGAAATTTATAAACTGGGATATTTCACATGGGTCTCACTTCCATTTCTAGTGAAAGAATCTAAGAGTTGGTCTTACCAACTGCTAATCTGACTTGCCACAATCCCCTGGTCTTTTGCTTTCTGGGTCTCATGAGTGTTTCCCACCTGCTGGCCCCAGACATTCAAATCCTCACATTTTCTACGCTGTATTTTAGTGGCAGTGGAAATTATAGAAAGTGTGAATTATAGTACTCTCTCAGGTAGGGCTTTTTTTAGTGGCTAGGCATGTCCTCTCTTCAACTTGCACCAGATTCTTGTGTTGGTGAGTTTATGGGGGGAGAAGAAAGGGCAGAATTTTGATGACTTACTTTCCTCAGCATGTAAAGTAATTTGGTTTCATGTTCAGAGACACACCTGAGACTCCAATTATGTTATTAGAGAACTATGTGTGGCCAGGGAAATGGCTCAGTGGGTAAAGACACATTTTGCCATGTCTGATGAGTTTAATCCCCCAGTCCTACATTGTGGAGAGAACAGTCAGCTAAAATTGGTTTGTACCCTTAGAAGCCAACCCAACAAACAATCACACACACACACACACACACACACACACACACACACACACACACACACACACACAAACACACACAAAGTAAATAAATAGAACTGGTTTGCATGGTGAACCAAAAAATGTATTTACTTTGAGCAGAGGATGTTTTTAGTCCTTCTTCGTAGTGTATGTTGAGGAGGTGTGGTTTCTTCCAGAGAACATGTATAGATCATGAGAGTCATGAGCCCAGAGATTAGCAGTGATAAGAAGTAGACCCAGATTGTTAAAGTGTTTTTTGATAGGCTTGGACTGAAGGGTGAAAAATTTATTCTCTTTGAGGTTATCCAAAGCACAAGTGTTGTGGATGATGAGGTATGTGACTCTACTGACACCCAGAAAAGCTGTGTCTTGTCATTATGTGTGTCTCTTCACCTGCCATAGCTTGAAGGAGAAGCTTCAGTTTATTAAATGCCTATTTATGTGCAGTGATTCTAGGGATCATAACTCATGTTCTCAAGTATGAGGCAAGTGCTTTACTCACTGAGCCTTTGCCATTTGTTTTTGAACCTATTCCTAATAACGTCTTTGCAATAGTGCTTTAAAAATGAAACAAAAACAGACAGTGAAATATGTTCAGGACTACCGAGGCCTCATGTACGTACAGAAGCCATAGTACCCTGTGCATTCTTCTCTCTAGAAGGACTACAAATGAGTGTTAGGGGATCCTTAAAACCAGGTTGGTGCACTAGACACTAGACAGGCTGTCAATGTTCATGAAATGGTGACACAAGATACATTTGGAAGAGTAAAATAATCACAACAACAACAATGACAATACCAACTAATACCACTGTTACTACTACTACTACTACTACTACTACTACTACAAAACATTGAATTGCTTTTGCTAAGTATCGCCTTTTCTGGTTAGAGTAAAATTGATGTGTACATGTGCATTTGGAAACTCTTATTAAGGGGGAAGTGTTTGCTGTAATTCATTGGTCTTACATGTACATTTACATATGGGTTGTACATAGTAAAGATATGGACCAACTTTTGTAGGGATATTTTCATTTTCTACTTTATGTAGAGATACTTCTCTAGTTATACTTCAGAATATAGACTGAGACTTGAATTTTCTGTATGATAAAAAGGTAAGCTTTGTCTGGGGTGATGGCTCATTCATATAAAGTGTTTGCCTTATAAGAATAGGAACCAACATTTGATCCCAAGAACCCATATAAAAACATGGTTATTTTCAATCAGTGCTAGGGAGGCAGTGATTGCTGAGGCTCACTGGCCAACCAGCCTACCCAAATTGGTGAGTTGTAGGGCTTCAAGAGACTTTGTTTTGAAATGTATTTGGAAATACATCTTGATACATAATACCTGAGATTGTTTTCTGGCTTCCATACATTTACAGACAGATGTATGAACACCTGCACATATAGATAACTTCATCTGGATGCACAGACACACACAAAGACAATCACACACACACACAAACACACACACACACACACACACACACAGAGAGAGAGAGAGAGAGAGAGAGAGAGAGAGAGAGAGAGAGAGAGAGAGAGGTGGATGGGGGCTTACAAGATATCCTTATATTTTCAATTAGGAGATAATTACAGTAGTAAAGAGATTTTTTCTTTTTCAGCAGCTTTCCTCTATCCTAGACTTTATTTTATTATTAAAGTGGCTCCTTTTTATCACAAATGATGGAGTAGGTAACATGAGGACATTTGTGTTAATAGAATGACTTTCCTTATGCGTGTAGCAGAGTTGTGTTGGTTTGTGTGTGTGTGTGTGTGTGTGTGTGTGTGTGTGTGTTTGTGTGTGTGTGTAAGTGAATGTTTATTCATGTGTGTTCACAAGTGCAAGTGAATACAAGCACGTGAATGTGGATGTGTGGTTTTGCATGTGAGCACGTGAGGGAAAGCACACATGCACAGAAATAGGAGCAAACAAACTCATTACTGATAGTGTAAATGCATCTAGTCTTCTGAACACTTAGCGCATCTGCTGCTCTAATGTGTCAGGTAGGGTAAGGAGAAGTAATTACTCCCATTAGTCACAATGGAATGTCAAATGAGCTCAAACTTCAGAGCACTTCCTCACAAAGCAGGCCTTTGAAAAATCAAAGCAAATTACCTTCATCTTCAGAAGCCAAAAGACTCTTTACTGAATGCTGAAAGCAGTTTTCAGAAGACATGTATCAGAAGCAGAAAGCAGTTTGCAAAAGGCACTGTCTCCCCTGATTCACTGAGTCAGAAAACAAGGAAATGAGACAAAGGAATTTCAGTAATGTCACCAGAGGATTCCTACACTGGTTGAATTTATATCAGTGACAAATGTCCTTTCTCACAACTGTAGATAACAGGACATTATAGGAGTAAGTTTTAAGCTATTCTTGTTACAAATAATTAATATGACTTAATCACCCCATGCATACATGGATAAAACAACATGGTTTGTGCTACTTGCCATTTATTATTTATACTATTTAAATAAGAAGAAACAGAGAAGAAATGTGGAAGAACATTCTTGATAGCTAAAAAGCAAGTGCAAGTATTCTGAGGTATGAATTGCAGTTCCATTTTCTTAGTAGAGATGAGACTTTTGAGATAGGATTGGTCAGAATGAGGCAGATAAAATCAGTGAGGCTGAACCATGACTGTGTGGCACAGAGGAGGGCATCCCGTAGGCAATTTTAAGTGAATCTGCTGAATTTGTCCTGTATTTGGAACAATAGGCAGATGAGCATGGACAGCAGGACCCAAACCAAACTTTGACAAGATCCCTGGGGTTGTTTGGAAGGAATATCTGGAAGGGGGCAGGAACTTAAGCAACTATTGTAATAATATGAGCAAATCATTTAGTGTTGTCTATTTTTGATGCCCGTCGTTTTGCATTCAATTCTGCATCTGCTGAGGCTTATGAGAAATTTCTTAGTAAATTACAGATATTGATAAAAATTCTTGTTACTACATGAACAGAAGAATGGCAGGTGGGCAGAGATAACACAATTGGCAAAGTATGTGGAGGGTCCCTGCTCACTTTACAATGGTTAGGGAAATGATCTGAAAAAAGACAAGAATGAAACTTAGTTTAGCTGGATTGTTACTGATACTGGGTCAGGACTTCTAGAGTGTGACACTAGATCATTTACTTTAGCCATACTGAAGAACAGCACAATTTTGAAAAGAAAAGAAGAGGTTTCTAATAATAATTAATTCAATACCCATGTACATAAAAATGTAAGACATGTTTACATTGAAATTCTTTACAGAGTATATCTGGATTCTTTCACAAAGATGGGTACTATAGGCTCAGGGAGAGTTCCCATGTTGTAGGGCTTAGGAAGATTGACTGAGGTAAACATAATATCTGTGGAAGTTAGTTTAGGCCTGGTCCTAAGATAACTTAGAAGTCACTTAGGCTGTTGTAAAGTACAGGTGACATCATTTATGAGCATGAGTTTTATGGCCTAGAAGCAATGCTCAACATTTAGGGGTTAAGGCTGTGGGATAAGGAAAGCATAAATTCTGGAAGATGCTGATAGAACCTATCTCATCAGACATCAAAGGATTACCAACTGGTCAGCTTCATCTGTTCTCAGCATCCAAGGAGGAACAGGTTAAACATCTCCTTCCTTTCAAGGATTCTAGGGTGTTTAAATTTCCTGGCTTCTCCAGTATTTACCTGTGTACATGAAGACTTTCCTCCTCTCTATAAAAGTGTTTGCAATGAAAGCAAAACCACCTGAATCTGATCCCTAGAACCACATCAAGAAGAGGACTGTGGGGGTACATGCCTGTAATCTTGCTCCTGGGGAAGCAGATACTGCAAAATCCCTGAGGATTCTGGCTAGCTAGCCTGGCCTACTTCATGAGATCCAGGCCAGGAAGAACACTTGTCTCAAAAACAAAGTGGGTGGCCTTTGAGGAACAATAACCAAGTATGTCCACCACACACGTGCAAATGCATTAACACACACACACACACACACACACACACACACACACAAATACACACACACACACTGCAGGCAGAATAGAGGCTAGATTGTGGGATTTTGGATTTAAATCTTGACTGCTTAATGCTGAGCTACATGTCTCTATGCCTCAGTTCACTATTGCTGAATGAAAAGAAAGACAGAAGCAACTCAGCATGATTTCAGAGATGGAGCGCCATGATGCCTGGGTGATACAGGAGGATGGTCTAGCCCATGGCGAATGCTCAGTAAACATAGAAAATTACCACTATGAGAACAAAACAGGAGTGCTCTTTTTGCATTTAAGCAATCATTCTTGAGAATTCCATACACATGCACAGTGAAATTTCATAGTATCTACCCTTCCATTTTCTCCTCTTTTTATTTTTAACAACTCATTAAGCCCAATTAGAACTGCCCTTAAGTGCATGGGTTAGGGCATCCATTGGAGCATGGGAACCTACCTGTAGCTACATCCTACATCCTCAAAGACAAATGTTTGTCTCTCCCTGTGCATCCATTAAATATCAAAGGCTATTCAGTTAGGGTCTGGGCATCATGAGCTCCTCCCCCATCTATACTGATACTTTTGCTGGCTTGAGCATGTGTGGGCATCATCCCCTGCTATGCCTTCATGAGTACAATAGCTATGCTATTCGCAGAATATAGTACCTTAAGCCTTCTTTCCATTATCCTGCTAGCACATTCTTTCTTACCCTCTTCCATCATGTTCCTTGAGCCTTTGAGTGGTATGGGATAAGGAAGTTGTATTTAGAATTCAACACTCACAATCATTATTCTCAGTACTGTGACAAGTTATGAATCTCTACATTGACTGCTACTCACAGCAAAAATAAGCTCTTCTGGGGAAGACTAACAGCAGTATAGATCTATAGGTGTAATCATTAATACTAATATTTTGAAGGCAATTTGGCAATGTGACCACTGAGCAAAACTGGAAAGTCCCACTACCAGGCTATTAACCTTTATGAGATTTGACTATTGTATTATACTAGGCATGCTTCCAAGAAGGATAATGTGAAAAGAAAAGTAGAATCTTGGAGAACTATTTAGAAATAAGGAAACTGTATGGAAAATATGGGGTCATCATGTGTGTGTGTGTTTGTGTGTGTGTGTGTGTGTGTGTGTGTGTGTGTGTGTATGTGTGTTTCAATTAAAGTAACAACACATTTATTTTTTTTTTTTATTACAAATCCAGACCTTCTTCATAGTTCTATAAGTGAAAGTGTCCTAGTGGTCCCATTGAGTCAGACCTGGGAAGCTGGCTCCAGCATTTGCATGGCACTCCTTCCATCACATAGTGGCCCTGCATCTTTTGCCTTTGATCAAACTTTATGTCAGTCGGGTGGAGAATTTATTGCTAAAGTTATTAGTTTCTAATCAGAGATGACCGTGACTATCGACTAATAGCTATTGCTTTGCACTTGTATCCAGATGTCAGATATAATGAGCCAATAAAACTAGTATTAATTTAGACCCAATGACAATTTTAAGTCCTCTGAGCTGAAGATTAGGGGATCTCATAATAGCAGGTCACAAATTGACTATTCAAAAAGAACTAACAAAAATAGTGGGAATACAACTGAATAGATGCTTCTGAATCTATTCAGAAAAGTAATATAGCTCAGAATATCAGCACTTACGTGTTTACCTGAGATATCTGTGACACTCCATGTGGATCCAGATGGTCCAGGATTTGGACAGACTGGGCAGGAAAATTGGCTCTTTAGCAAAGATATAGTGCTGTTTTAGTTTTATTTGTCATAGTTTCTGTAGAACAAGGGACCACAAGGGTGGTGAGAAGAGGGTGCTTTTCCCAGTCTCACCAAGAGCTTAGGAAATTATGCTCTCTTTCTTCTGCCAGGCTCAGGTGCTTCCTTACGACCATGAACTCAGCTGTGTGTTACACTCCAGACACTATTGCTTACAAATTGGAGTTAGCTAGCCTTGGAACAAACCAGTTAAAATTGAGTCAAACCAATCTTTCCTCCCTTGAGGAACTGAGCTGTTTTGCCACAGTGTTGGGAAGTTGGTTAAAGTCTCAACCTTTTATAAAAGTGTTATGTTAATTTTATATTATTTTATTTTCTAGTAAATACCAATGATATATAACAATGTGTTTCACTGTGACATATTAAAACATTTATTCACTATATATTGACCATTTCCACTTTTCCTTTTTTGTTCTCCCCAGCCCTCCTGAGCCCCTTCCTTTTCCCAGCTAACTCTCTTCTACCTTTCTATATTTTTGTTATTCATATTGACCCAAGTTTAGGTTAATGATTCTCACAGAAACATGGAAAACTTACTATTGGCTACACCACTGGGGAAAAATAAAAGATATTTCCTCAGTAGCAACCTTTAGCTGCTTATAGATCTCATGGAGGGATGGGGTCCCATGAGCCCTTCTTCCCTCCATGACACTCTTTTGATACTCTGAGACATATAGACTTTTATTATCCTCCCTCACTGAAAAATTCATTTTGACTAACATCTCTTGCTTCCCATCTTCTTCCTAGTAACTCAAGTAAGTGGTTGTTTTGAGCTGGCTGGAATAGCTCTTCCTTTAAATACAATGACACATGTACCGTTACAAAATTGAATTTGGTTCTTGCCTCAGTGTATTTTGTTCAGCCAGTCTAAAGTGAGCATTCCTTTGTCCTGCTGTTATTGGTCTCAAAATTGTGATAAGAAAACTGTGTACCAAGTGTATGTGTTCTGTTCTTTGTCTCCCTGTCTGTGACTCCTGTATGACTCATTAGCTTTGTGTGTGTGTGTGTGTGTGTGTGTGTGTGTGTGTGTGTGTGTGTGTGTGTGAAAGCACATTGCCTATAACCTGATGCAAGTTATGATCACAGGGTATTAGCTGTTGCCCTTACCATCTACCTTGTCTAACAGAGTCTCCTGCTAAGTGAATCATACACAGGGCTAATTGTTTTGTAAGCATCAAAGTATCAAAGAATTCTCCTTCTACTATTTTTCCACATCTGGGTTCCCGCCACATACTACTGTGTCTCTCTTTACACACATTCTGGTGATAAAAACTCAGATCCTCATGCTTGCACAGCAAATGCTTTATCCAGAGAGTCATTACTTCAGCCCTCCAGGACCCATACTTTCCTATTTTCCTAGGATGCTGAGGCTTAGAGACATACATGTTCAAGTGGCCTATGAGCATGAAGCAATCTTTTATTCAAATATGTTTAAAATCTTTCTTAAATTCAGATAAGAAATTATTTTAAATTGATCTGAGCAGAGTTTGAATATGATCAACACAGTCAACTTTTTCTGTGGTGCTCTTTTGAACCAAAGCTTGCCAATTGAGCTTTCTGCTTGGCGTGATGTCTTTGCTGCTGTCAAAGGGGAAATCTATGCTAGTATTTCCTCACTGTTAACCATCTGTCTTGAATGAATATTTTCTCTTTTTTCTCTATTGTATTATTATCTATGCTTTTTAATTGTGTCTAAAATTTATGGATATGTGTGTGCCTATGTGTGTGCATGGACATGTGCGTGTCTCTGTGTGTGTTTGTGTGGTGTGATTAACTCAAACTATATGATGATCCTGCATCCCTCATCTCATTTGAAATCAGTATTTCTGATAGTCTATCCAACTCATATGTTGAAGAACACCCTCATTATCTGATAAAGAAAAGATTATTTTGTGACTTTTTCATATTTTATGAATCCTTCTCATGGTTTCTTGCATACATTTTCTGTGATGAAGGACAGGTTTGCCCACTCTAAAACCTGGTTGAATTTATCAATCACTGAATCCACCATTGGCAGCCATGTACCTTACCCCTTTTTATTCAGTTGCTTTTATCAGAGTGGCTTAGCACAGCAACAGAGATGTAATTAATACACTTTTAGGGGGTCTTAATGATTTAATTAGGAGGAAATAACGAAAAAGCAACTTTAGATGAATGGTTTCACTTCTAAAATGATGGTGCATTTTTACCCTTTCATAGTTGAGTTGTCTCAGAATTTAAGTAAAAGGGAGAAGAGAAACCAAGACATTTTGTTTTAAAGTTTTGTTTTTTAGGACTTTTTCCCATTGTCTTTTCTCTCTTCTTTGTTTCTGCTGCTCCATGAGAAGAGTTCTGACTTCTTTTTTTTTTTTTTTTTTTTTTAAATTTATTTATTTATTTATTTATTTATTTTTATTTTTATTTTTTTTATTTACATTTCCGATGATTCACCTTTTCTTTGGAAACCCCGTGTCCCCTCC
>CM052711.1:76269096-76289022 GCA_028551405.1 Uromys caudimaculatus | reverse complement strand
GGGCAGAGTCAGTGAGCTCTGGGGACGCTTTGCCCCTGCTATGGGCTTTTCTGCGTTCCTCCCGGAGCTGCTTGTCTATGGAATCCTAGTGTCCCAGGCAGAAGTTTCCTGCCACAGCTGCCCGCTTTTGGGATCCAGGGGGGTTTCTGAGAGTTCTGACTTTCTTGTCTTTATCTTATTGGTGTGAAATAAGCACTGCTCAGTCTGAAAATGAACAGGGTATATCTCATAATCTGGCTGTCTTTGTTCTCCTTGTGAAGATTCTGTGTCTCTCTGCTCATCTCTGTTCTACTGAGCTGAGTTCTATATGCTTCTGCCTCACTCCCCCACTTGAGCTTGGCTCTTGTGAGGTCCTGAGATGAGGGAGAAATTGAAGAAGGTTTTATGATTGTGCTTATTAGAATAGGGATCACAAAACTTCACCAAATGTCTGCATGACAAACATTTCAGACTATGTAGTTCCAAATATAAAATGAAGGATATGATTAGCTTCTAGACATCTCCCAACTTAACAGGGTTACATTGTGCTTTCAGCCATGTCATGATGTAAAAGCAATATGTGCTCATTAGTCATCATTTTTTCAATGATGAACTTTTTGTGCATTTGACCTTTAACATCAGAACTCAGTTTCTTCTGCCTTCCAACATAAAATGGAGAGATACAGATCTCCAGAAATTCTCTAGGCTTTAGTAATCTGATTGAAACTACTGAGTCATTTAATCTTGTAAATTGAGCAGCTGCAGAGTTGTCAGTCTCTTCTGAATTCAGGTAGCTATTATTGGCCTATTGTGTATCATGTAAACCAATCAAATAAATCTATACTTTAATGTGTGTATGCTCTGTTGGTTATATCTCTTTAGGAAGCCCTGGGTGATACATTGTACATTGTCCTTGAAGCTTCTCATAATACTGTTCAAACCATCACCTAGGGTCTTTATCTAGACTCTCTTCAGTAAAACCTTTGAAAGTCATCCATTTTGTAAAAATCTTACTAATACTACAAATTTTCATGTTCTGGACGTGTTTAGGAATATATACCAATATGATTTTCATGGCCATCCCTTCAAAGAGAATCTTTCTTTATTCGTTTAATCACATACTGATTCGGTAAACATTCCTTTAAAATTTCCCCCATGGCACTGAGGAGATGGAGCAGTCAGTAAAGTTAAAGTGCTTTCCCTGTGAACTTGAAATCCTGAGTTTAAGATCCAGAACTTATGTAAAAGAAAAAAAAGACACAAATTTGTAATCACATTGCTGTAGATGAGGTGACAACCAGATACCTGGGGCTAGCTGTACAACCACACTAGCCAAATCTGCTTCAGGCTAATGAGAGACTATCTCAGAAAACAATGTGTGCAACACTTGCAGAAACACCCCATTGGGTGACCTATGACTGACATGTGTACCTGCAAACATATGGTTCTTTCCACATGCGTGTATATATATATACATATACACACACACACACACACGCACACACACACACACACACACATGCAGCTTCTCAATGTTTTGAGGAAACAAGAAGAAACAAACAAGAGGAAAAAGGAGGTATCATGGGTGAAGATTCAGAGATTTCTCCAGAAGCATACATGTGTATATGCATGAAGTAAGGCTAGAGGCTTTTATGTGGCATATGAACAGTGTGCTTTTGGTACCAGTGGTAATGAAGCAGTGTGTGGAATGACAGAAAATTCTTGTGAAGTAAGCAAAGAACAGATCACAAGATTGTGATGTGCGTTCTAAGAAAAACTGTGGACATTAGAGATTTTAATTATGAAATAAATATGGCACTATTTTAAAGTAGAAACATCACATCAAGCAGGACATGAGGTGTACCCCTCTAACCCTAGTGCTTATAAAGTAGAAGTATTCAACTCAGGAGTTCAAAGTCATCATCAGGTGAGTTGAAGGCCAAACTGGGTTATATGAGGTCCTGTCTGAAAACCAAAGACAAATCTGAAGTCAAGGTAAACAAACCCTATCCCTAAAAAAATTTGCAAACCAAACCAAACAAATAACCAAAAAGAATGAACTTCTATGCTTGATGTCACTAAATTAGATTAGACTGGCTCAAGCTAGAGCTCTGACAGAATGACAGATATGTTTTATAATCTCAGTACATGCCAGGCATTTGTCATGTCGCCCCTAGTGAGTTTGTGAAATGCCAACCCATAAGAGGCGGTGTCCTGGCTCAGAAACTAGATGATTTCCATGACTCAAACTCATGGTTTCATTCACAAACTGAAAATAGGCAAGAGGCAAAGCAGTTAAAGAAATGCAGCATCTGTTTATTGGGAAGCCAACACTTCTCTGTATCGTTTACCTAGCACCTTGGAGAGTGCCTGTCATCAGGACCATCTTTAAGGAAAGGTCAGTCTCCTTAAAGGTTAATCATTAGCCTGAAGAAAAACACAAAACAAACTGTATTCATACATGATTTATAAGCGCCTGCAACAACATTTCCCAGAAGGCAAACCTGGGTGATTTGATTTCAACGAAGAATGACCCAGAAATAAAATCCTCTTAACATTGTTTGACTGGGCAAAAGTAAAACATACTATTTTTGCGTGTGGTCAAAGAGGACATTTTTTACGAACTATTTTCCCCTCTATTTATCCCTTAAGAAAACCAAGTTAGACAGTATGTACCTTCTGGCTGCTTTCTTGGTCCTTGCTCTATGATAACTGAATAAACCTCCAGGATATCACCCTGGGCCATTTTTTACATCTGTTTTTCTTCCTCAACAATCTCCTCCACCTCAAGTATTTGCAAGTCACCTATGAGGGCAAAATTTACTTCTGAATCTGCCCTGTTCTTTCCATGGGGGCTCAAGAACCTCCATGGATGCCTGGTAGGTGTAATTGCTACCTCTCAGTTTTCTAGCTGGATGAAATGGAGTAAGAAAGACTGGTACATTGCCATGATACCTAGAAATTTTCAGGTGACATTGAAGTGAGTATTCATAGTGGCTGGAAAAGTCTCCAAGCAAGTCACTTCTGCAAAACTGGTGAGTCTTTTAGCTATAATTCTTCTTTGATTCCTCTTTTGCACAGAGCAATTTCCTTCTCTCTCTGTTTGCCCTGCTCTATAGCTTAAATTCATTGTTCATTGTCTTTTGAGAACCCTGTCTAATGGCCTGCTTACCTCCATTGATTTTTCCTGCCAATCTACATTTGAATTGTCCATTTTCAGTATGGATCCCATTGTTTTTTTTCAGCACCTCTGTTTTGGATCACTATAGCAACATATTCATGTTTGTTGTAGCTCATCTATTACCCAGAGACATAAAATACATATTTCAAAGATTCTGTTACTTCTTCGGTCAAGATATTTGCTGTTTTTTCTCTATGGAATGAACTGTGGCTTGGATGTTTTGTCTCTTACTAAATTTGTGAAGCAAGTTAATACTCAGTGGAACCATGTTGGGAGATGTTTAGACCAAAAAGGTTCTACCCTCATGAATAGATCAATGCTATTAGAAAGAACTGTTCTCACTACACTTCCATTGTTTACCATCTAAGTGTGTAACAAGAAAGCCCTTTGTCTGGGCAGGGGAGATGGCTCAGTCAGTAAAGTGCTTGTTATGAAAACATAAGTGCCTGAGCTTTATTGCCAGAAAACACACTAAAAAACAAACAAACAAACAAACAAACAAACAGACCAGCAAACCAGATCCTTTTGACAGTAATTCCAGCACTAGGAAAGGAGAGCGATCTCTGGGGCTTACCAGAGAATTCCAGATCACTGTTTAGAAAAATCAAGGTGACTAGTATTTTCAAAATACCATTTTGAAAAAAAAAATCACAAAAATGTATATGCAACTCCTCCCCACCCCCCACATACCCATAATCTAATCTGCCACTGGTCAGTATTTTGTTTTGGATTTCCTAGCCATGGGAAGCATAAGGAAGTGAATTTATTATTAACTTAATTGCTACCTCTCAGTTTTCTAGCTGGATGAAATGGAGTAAGAAAGACTGGTACATTGCCATGATACCTAGAAATTTTCAGGTGACATTGAAGTGAGTATTCATAGTGGCTGGAAAAGTCTGAAATGCCAACTAGGAGAAGATTTTGTTTTTTCTTTTGCTACAAAAGGGGCATTAAAGATAATTTTAATAAGAGCACAGAAAAGTACTGCTGAGAAAGTTTAAAACTTGCCAGCAATTACATAAGTGGTGGGCATCAAATAACAGAGTCATTGGTAGTAATGGCCATTTTGCAAGATCTCAGCCAGATAGCAAAAAGGCTATTAGAGAAAGGCCATTCTTGTTATAGAGTAAGCAAAGTGGAACTCAGTTCATAAAATGAGTTTCTGTTCCAAGAACCCATGTGCAAAGCTGGGCATAGTGGCTTAGATATGTGACTCAGCCCTTGAGAGGTGGTGACAAGAGAACTCCTAAGGCCTACTGACTAGTCGATCTAGCTGAACTAATGAAATCCAGATTCACTCAGAGACATTATGTCAAAAATCATTAAGAATTTTGTCCTGAACCCCAGAGATGGAGAGTCATATGCATGCAAGAAATGCACAAGGAATCAATTCTAACTCATAAGATTAGCATAAGTACCACCTAGAAGAGTTGTGGGGGTTCAACCACCACAAGACATAGAATCAAAGATAATCATTTTCATTCCTTAAGATATACTAATGCTTGCTTTGCTGGATAATGCTTATACTTGATAACTGTGTTCCCTTTCTCTACTCTTCTCTATAATTTTACAAAGAGAAGGCTTATCTTCTGTTTGTTCCAGCACTGTACGTTGAAAACTTGCATCTCATGTGATTTTTACCCCCAGCAAAAGGAATGGAAGAAATTTTCCTCATTATGAATGGTGCTTTGATTCTCACTTATATCTGATTTAGATGGAACTTTGGACATTATGAATCCACATGTGTGCATGTACATGTTCATATATGTATGTATGTATGTATATACATATGTGAAAATAGAGGCTAGATATCAGCCTTGGTGTCTTCCTCAGTCACTCCTCATCTTGGAATTTAAATATGTGTTTCCGTGTTTATGTGTGTATACACGTTTTCACGTACATGTGGAGGTCAGAAATAAACTTCTGGTGTCTTCTTTGGTTGTCTCTCCACCTAAATGTACAAGGCAGAGTCTCTCACTGAACATAAAACTCCCTTATTATTTTACACTCTTTGGCTATCAATATACAATACCTGTTCCCATGAACTCTGCACTGAGATTACATGTATAGTTTGCTATGTCCAGCTTTCTATGTAGTGTGAAGAATCCAAACTCAGGTCCTCATTCTTGCATGTCTAGCTCTTTACTGAATGTTCTGAATTTATTTGTCTAGCTCCTGAGCTGTGGACATTTGAGTTGATCACAAAACAAGGCTTCATTAGGGACCATTCATTTAGAACAAATAAATTGCATGTGAGGATAGGAAGGTTGTGAGCCTATGGGGAGAATGCTAAGGTTTGCATATTTTTGTTACCTAGGAAATCTGGTTGAAGTTGTAGGAATGGGGCAGGGGTTGGAGATATGGCTCAGTAGTTGAGAACAGATGTTGTTTTTGCAGAGTACCAAAGTTCAGTTCCCACCATCAGTGTCAGGTGAGAACCTTCTGTAACCGAAACACAAAGGAATATAGGATCCTTGTCTGTCCTTTGTGGGTACCCTGCACAGCGGTAAATACACACACAGACACACACAGACACAGACACATAGACACAGACACACACATACAGATACACACACACACACACACACATACACACACACACACACATACACACACACACACACACACACACACACATATATATATAAACTTCAGTGTTTAGAGCTGAATGTTTGGGATATGCTTGTGTCTTGGAGATCTCAACCCTTTGATTTAATTTGATTTCAAGGACAATGGAGAAAGCTTGCTCTTTTGGCTTTCATCGTTCTCTTTGATATCTCTGCTCTTTTCAGTCTTTTACTTTTCTGCCAGGAGATAGAGCAAGAATGCCATTACTAACTCTGGTGTCTTGATACCATTAGAAAATAAACTTCTATTCTTTTTAAATTATCTAGTTTACATTTTCTATTACATGCAGAGGATGGACTAAGAGAAGGGAGACTCATTGTTTCAATCTCTTACTGACTTTTCTTTATAACAATCCATATCATTTCAGTTTTACCAGCTGAAGCTCATCTGTCCAATTGCCCTTGCTGCTGCTATTCTCCTTAGCCCCATGTGGGGAGTTTCCCTCCTCTGGATGTGATCAGCACTCTGTACAGGTATGTTTTGGCACCTTTGTCTTCCCTGATATAATTTGTCATATGGCAACTGTTGTATATTATTGCTATTTTCACCATTTGTGTCTATAGCTTGTGTGAGCATTAATATCAATAATTCAGGACATAGGCACTACTAGGACGAAATATCTGGAGAGTTCAGTTGGAGAACCTTTATAGGGTTAACTGAAATGGGAAGACCCATCCTAAATGAGAGTAGCCCCTTTCTAAGGGTTGGGGTCCTAAACTCAATTAAAAGGAGAAAGTGAACTGAGTACAAACTTTCATCTCTCTACCTGTTCATTGTAGATGTAATGTGAGCAATTACCTCAAGCTCCTTCAACTATGTCTTCTCCACCATTGTGCACTATTCTGAACTGTGAAACACAATAAACCTTCCTTCTTTAAGTTGTCTTGTCAACTATCTTTTTCACATTAATGAGCATCAAATGCCGAGCATTAATTTGGTTGGATGGCATTTTTATTAACCTTGTCATCCACACAATTAGACACTCAGTATCTCTATTTTATTTATTTAGTTCTACTCTATAATGGAGAAAATCATTCCTTCATAATTTCTATCTGAATAAGTACATCCTAAACATTTAGACAAACATGATCCAAATGTCCAGTTTCATAGACTTTGTGAGTCCAGAACCCTCCACACAATTTCTGTGATTCCAAACACAAGTCTCATTGGAGCCATGCTGAGCTCCTTCACTGACCTATACATATTTCTACCTGTTCACAGTTCTCCCTAATACTGCTAAAATCAGATACAAAGCATGCCATATAGGGGTGCTTTTTTCCTAATCTTATTTGCTTTGTTTCTGGTTTGGGTAGGAAAGAGTTACCATAGGCCACTTATTTTTGTTTTTTCTCATTTAATTATGATATATAAAATTCTCCCCCTTTTGTTAGGTTAATAGTTTTAAATTTGATTTAGTGGGACCACAAATATTATTTAGACTCAGTTGTAGGCACTGTTTTTGATGTGAGTAGGTTTGGGTTATAAGGGAGGAAAATGGTGGTGGTTATCCTGTTGTATTTGGCCTAATAGGCACAATGCAGTCCTGGAAAAGTGGGAAAATGAGTTGAGGTACTAATTTCTCTATTCTCATATGTTTCTCAAAATTCCACATTGGCTTTTCTAAAATGTCTGTTAATTGGTATTCATATTTAAATGTGTGTATGTGTGTGTGTGTGTGTCTTTGTGTATGTGTGTGTCTGTGTGTGTGTGTGTGTGTGTGTGTGTGTGTGTGTGTGTGTGCACATTTCTAGTGTGGGTACTCATGGAGGTCAGAAGAAGAAAGCAACAACAAAAAAATCTTCTTACTGGAATTTATAGTTGGCTTTGGGCTACCTGCTGGCATTAACTCAGAGAACCACACTCAGTGCCTGTGCCAAAACAGAAAGTACTCTTAACTTTTGAATCATTTCTTCAGCCCCATATACTGATCCTGCCATTCATTCCTCAGTTCTTTTTTTTATTATTATTAAACTAATTGAAAATCATATTATTATGCATTTACTATATTACTACTGCGATCACAATTCAAAATATGTATCAAACAAACAAACACAGTAAGTTGCTACTGGGAATTTCTAGTATTTATTGAATTACAATGACTGTAATTCTGGCTTTCATGTTGAGAAATAAATGCATTTAATTCACAATTCTTTTTCTGCAGGCAGATTGCTTTCTAGGCAATGTTTTTGTTTTTTTTTCTGAAATATTGAGGCATTAAGAAGTCTAAAAATGATTCTTTATAGGAATTTCTGTGAAAACATTTTAAGCATTTAACTACCTAGAATAATACTGCCAATTTTACCTCCTCGAGAATTTTAGGGAGACTTAGGTTCAAGCATCTTCAGTATGCTTTCATCTAAGACAAAGGACAGCTTCTCCACAATTTTGTGGTTAAAACATAATGTCCCATCTGAGTTTTAAGCTTTTACAATCTGTGCTATCTTCATCTCTATTCATGTGTAGATTCTGGAAGAATTAGATGCTCATAAAATCAACTTTCCTTTTGTAACCTTATTCCAGATACACCCCAATGTGATATTTATTTACTTATGTAGCTATTGTGATTTGTTTGTTTTGTTCACAGGGTCTCATGTAGTTCAGGGTGGCTTCCAACTTGCTATGTAGCCAAGTAACCTTAAACTTGTGGTGAACCATCTGTTACGCCTATAGACTCAAGGAGAAAGAACACCAATGCAAATTATGGCAAAATTAAAGCAAACACTTTCATACACACATCAGAATTGACAGCCACCTACTCCTAAGGTGGGGTTTACAAGGCTAGCTTCAAGGCCTATATCCTATACCTCTTGGATAGGGTAACATCATATGTTGGGGAAATTTTACACATAATCTTGTTTACAGAAACAAGACCAGACAATTAAGAAAAGAGATTCATGGAACAATGGCTATAGAACATTTCCAAATACAGATAGATTTTGAGGGTTGGTTCACAGTACATTGTATAGTTACCAGGGAAGGAAGTAGCCCAAGTTAGAAGAAATGAAAACATAAATTTTACAGCAAACAGAAACTATCTGAACTAGAGTATCAAAATGGCTCTTGATTACAAAATGGACATGGGCTGATTTCTCTTTTCTCATTTCTGGCTGTCAATGTTAGTGCTTTAGTTATATATACCATGTCCAGTTTATGTGATGCTGATAAAAAAAAAAAAAAACCAAGGGTGCTGTGCTTGTTAGTCAAGCTCTCTGTCCACTTGCCAGCCCATTCATGTGATTCTCATTGATTTCATTAGTCAAATTTCTTGTTACTGTAAGCAAATAATTGGCATTAAGAAATTATTGAGAAACGATTTATTTTTGACTCAGAGCTTGAGAATTCATTATGATGAGAAAGGTATGACAGGAATAGTTTCTGTCTGAAGTAGCAGGAATTGGAAGCTACTTGCTCACATATAGGTGGCTAAAGAAACAGATCAAGAATAGTGAAGATGCCAGCAGGCTTTCTCCTATTCTCTTGTAAGAAGATTATTTTTATTATTTTAATTACTTCATTAGTTAACTAGCTAATTTTTATTTAATTATATATCTGTCAGTGTGCATATTTTTGTGGGTATGTACAAATGAGTTCCAGGGCCTGCAGATATCACAGGAGTCTGATTCCCTGGAGTTAGAGTTCCAGGTGTTTGTGAGCCACGCAGCCCAGGTACTGGATACTGAACTTGAATCTTCTGTGAGAATAACACATGCTCTCATCTGCTGAGCTATCTTCAGGTCCACTTCACCCCTTTTTTTATCAAATCTGGATCTCCAGCCCCTGGAGCCATGTTGCCAACATCAGGCAAGGTCATTTCACCTAACTTTATAAGGTTTTGAACTATTATCCGAGGTATACATTATTCCTGCCCTTACCCTTCTTAATTCAATCAAGCAGACAATGAAAATTGACCATTATAATGAAATATTTGTATCTTCAGCTTCAAAGCTTTTCCTTTTTCTATGATACCTATATGTTCTTTTGCTTATCACACTACTTGTAGATGTGGCTTTAGAAGGACTGCCTTGATGGGACTTCTGATTGCATTGTACTACGTCTATGATTTCCCATAAATACTCATTTCACCAAGAATCCCCATCTACTGCAGGCTAAAGCTATCAATTCTCACAGGACTGAGGTGTCATTACATGAAAAGCCTTTGTATCGGTGTCTGACACACACACTAAATGCTCAATAAATGCTGCTTCTTATTCTTTTCACACCTTGACACTTAGTTTTAAAACTATCTACATTGGCACATGCAATTTTGTTCTCAAGACTCCCTGTGTGTCTATAGCCCCTCAGTTCTTTTCACTCTTGGATTTACTATGAAGAATACTCCAGAAATTCTCTATTTTGTGATTTTTTTTCAAGTATTGAAAAAATTTCCTTTGTGTGGAGAATGGCTGACCATCTTGATTAAATTAGAGGAAGAAAAATAGCAATCCTTAATCCTGCTGCTTTTGAATATGTAGATGACAAGATGTCTTCTGTGCATGCTTTGTTTGACAACAGGCAATTTAATACTTCGTAGAGAGATAATAACAAAGAGGCTACACAAAGCTTTAGAATTGGTGTAGAGTTGTGTGAGTGAGGATGGGCCTGTGTAAATAAGGGATTAAAATATCTACATTTACTTGACGCAATCCAGATGATTTTCTAAACATATTTGCCTAGAACTAACTTCATATTAGTCAATATTCCTACCTCTGCTATGTATTATTCAAGATTAGGCCATAATTAACTTTAAACTGTTGAATATTTTCATGTATATCTCAATCTCTCCATTTTCCAAAATATATAATAAATATTGATTGCATGTTTACAAAATAAGTGAAATGTAAATATAGCTGTGCATGTTTGTATAAAGTACTTTAAGAAATAGGATGGAAGTAAGTATGATGACCCAAGTTCAAATGCTCATTATTCATGTAAATGCTGAGCATTTCTATGTGATTATAGCCCCAGCACTGGGACACAGTGGTGAAAGGTAGATGATTAGAGATTGATAGCCACCAACCCTGGCTTCAATCCTCAGCTTTTGACTCAGTGAAACATCATATGTCAAGGAAATAATTGCAGTAGGTGACATTTTGTCATGTACATATTCAATAGTCCCCTGACATATTGCTCTGTCCTCTGCATGTATGCATTGATGCAAGTATCCACTGTTTTAGGTGCAGGAACCATAACACATGCGCGCGCGCACACACACACACACACACACACACACACACACACACACACACAGCACACTTATATATCTTATCACATTTATACATTTTCTTTTAAAAAGAGATAAAGCTGTCACCCAAGAGGCTCGGATGGCGGATTTGGAGAAAGGACTGAAGGAGCTGAGGGAGTTTGCAGTCCCATGGAGGGAGCAACAGTGTCAATTGGCCAGACCCCCTGGAGATCCTGGAGACTAGACCATCAGCCAAAGAATATACATGTAGAGACCCATGGTGCTGGCCACATATGTGGGAGAGGAGGACCTTGTTGACCATCAGTGGGAGGAGAGGCCTTTGGGACTGTGGATGTTATTTGCTCTGGTGTAGGGGAATGCAAGGGAAGGAAGAGAGGAGTGGGTGGGTGGGTGGCGGAACACCCTCATAGAGGCAGGGGGTGGGGGAATGGAATAAGGGGTTTCAGAAGGTGAGACCTGGAAAGAGGAAAACATTTGAAATGTAAATAAAGTAAATATCTAAAAGTAAAGGTTAAAAAAAAGAGAGAGAGAGAGAGAGATAAAATCCAGTAGATTTTCTAGTTCACTTTGTCTGGAATCTTAACTTCAGTGCAGATTGAAAATAGAAGGTTTTATGAATAAGAAAGGCTCTATTGAGATATGTGATTCTCATACAGAGAAACCATGTTCAGAACTCTATAAGAACAAGACAACCCTTTCTTTCCAGACATACCTTTGCTTCTCAAAGAATACCTGGATGAGAAGGTGAGAAAACCAAGGTTCAATTCACAGAATTATCCGTGGTGTGCTAATGAGATAGTACTTTGAGTAACTACAAACAGAAAATAAAGGGAAAAGTATTACATGGTAGAAAGGACAGAGAATTTAAAATCAGATGACTCATGTTAGGCTTTGGGACTCCTGAATGATCGTTGGTAAACCGAAATCTGTTTCTCTTCTATCTTCTACTTCTACTTTCTTATAGAGTTAGCTGTAGGATGCTGTCTGCCCTAATTGCTCAGATATTTAGCCAATTTTGTTGTGAGAATCACTAGATGCAAATTTCACTATTTTGTGGTTTTAATTACAGAAAACTGCAAACATGGGGTCAGCATGATGGCCTAATGGGTAAAAATGATTTCTATCAAGTCTGACAATTTGAATTTGATGCCTGGCCCACATAGTGGGCACAATGAACTAGTCCCCACCAAATTGTCCTCTAATCTCCCTATGTGTGCCATGGATGAGTACATGAGCATAAATAGAAATACACATACAGTAATCATTCTAGCTAGTCATATTGATTTCTAGAACATTTTGGGAATCAGAGGGACATTTTAGGTCTGCCTCAGAAATACCATATATTTGTATTTTTTATCTCTATCCCAATAAAATACTATTAATGAGCAAGTAATACTTCTAAGAAATTGTTCTTTTTAAAGGAAAGAAAGACACCTGTTTCCCCCTCCATACAGATCATTCCAAACCATTCAGCTCTGGACATGGATCACCACTTTCTTTTTGGGCCCAACTACCCATTGTGACTTGCCAGATATCTGCTACCTCCTCTCCAGCAGTGTCTCTCCTAATGACTAACATGATGAGGAGACTCATGTAGGCTAAATCTATGTTCACTTATAAGCTCCTTCCATTTCGATTACTCCAAAGCTCTAGGTAAGGCTGCTTACAAGGGAAGACAAGTTCTTCTCATGTGGTTGAGAGACCCAGGCATTTACCTCTGTTTTGATTACAACAGAGTCTTTACTTTGATCATGAATTTGCCCCATTTGACCTTATAACCCAGGATCCTACACTGCCTGTAGAAATGGGTTCCAGGCTCCTTTACCAAGTACCCGATTGTACTTAAAAGAAGACTTTAAATAGATACTGTAATTAAAAAAAAATACAGCAGTTTGACATCCCAAACATGCTATGGATAAGATTCTTGTTGAACATTTTAAATACTTCTGTAAAAAAAAAAAACAAAGAAAAACCAAAAAATAGAACAATAAAGAACAAAAAGAATAGATAAAAAGAAAAATTCCAACAAACTTAGTAAGGAAACCTCAACCAACAAATTATGCCCATTTGTAAAAATCCCAGCATGGAAATAAAAATCACACACACACACACACACACACACATACATACACACACACACACACACACACACATACACACACACACACACACATACACACACATCTCTATCTATCTATCTATCTCTATCTATCTATCTATCTATCTATCTATCTATCTATCTATCTATATCTATCTATCTATCTATCTATCTATCTATCTATCTATCTATCTATCTATAATGTGTATCCCCCCCCAAAATATCTATCAGTCTAATGAAATGATCCTTAATGAAAACAAATTAAGAAAGAATTTAAAATAATTCAAAAGATCCAACAAAAATGGAAAATTATAGGCCAATAACCTGATGCAATTTGATTCAAAAATATCAGTACAATACATGCAAACCAATTTCAATAGTGTTGTGGTCAAACTGTATAGCTACATGTAGAAGAATGATAGCATATCCACATCTTTCACCTTATACAAAACCTAACTCCAAATAAAGGAAGGACATCAGTTTAAGACATGCCATAAATCTGATAGAAGTAAATTAGGGAATCTTCTTGTATATAGGCAAAGGAAAGGCCTTTTTGGAGGACTCCCCTTACCATATACATTAAAGCAAACAAACAATTAATAGAGATTATTGATGCTAAAAAGCTTTTGTATATCAAAGGGCACTATCATTAGAGGGAAGGGGCAGCCTACATACAAAGAAAGGAAAATATCCTTACCGGCTATACATCTGACACAGACTTAGTATCTTGAGTACACAAAAACTAAAGCAATTAAATAAACATCCAAAAATCAAACAAGCTAACTTAAAATGGGGCATGGAACTAAACAGAAGATTCTCAAAAGATAAAATACAAATGGATGAAAAACATTCAAAAAATGGTCTACATTGTTAGACATCCAGGAAATGTGAAAAAAAATAATAAATTATGTCTATTTGTAAAAATCCCAGCATGGAAATAAAAATCACACACACACACACACACACACACACACACACACACACACACACACACACACATACACACATATCTCTATCTATGTATCTATGTATCTATGTATCTATGTATCTATCTATCTATCTATCTATCTATCTCTATCTATCTCTATCTATCTATCTATCTATCTATCTATCTATCTATCTATCTATCTGTAATGTGTAATGTGGGCATGGTGGGCAATGGGTCTTCTAGATACCACAGGCTAAGAAAAAACAAAATGAAAGAAAACAAAACACCATAACAGTGTCAGAAATGGGATTGGAGTTCATAAGTTTTGAGACTTAATTTTACCCCAGTCACAACGGTTACAATAGAAAAATTGAAATGACTAGACATTGTGAGAAACATCTTAATCATACTACTCATTGGCAGAGAGAGGCAGATGTCTGTGATATTCATGCTCAGCCTCATCTACATTGCAAATTGCAGGCCAGCCAGAGTAACATAGGGAGAAATTGGCTCAAACAAAACAAAACAAAACAAACAAAACAAAACAAAAGATTACATATCCTGATGTAAATATGGGGAAAGTGGAGTACATATTCACTATTCAGAGGATTGCCAAATGGTGCAGACACTATACAAATCCTTGTAAAGATTCCTCAAAAATCTGTAATCTGATTTAGTACATGATCCATCAATACAGCACAATTTGTGTGAGGCAATCCAGACTCAGAAATACAAATGTCTCATGTTTTGGATCATTTATGGATGTTTGCTTTGAATCTTCAAATACATAAATTTTATTTGGAATACCCACAAAGTGAGAAAATCAGCAAGGTGGCCTAGGTATATTAAAGAGAGGGGAAGTAGAATCCAGTGTTATAGAGGGGTAAAGAGAAATAACAGAACAGGAAAAGTCACATGGGGTGAAGAATATGAAGGATAAGTAAAGCCAATTAATTACCTTGTGCAAAAGTGATGAAGTTATAATTGTTTAAACTTCCTCAAATACATACACATAAAAATAGTTTAAATTGAATTATCCTATAATGAGGACATGGGGGGGGGGGGGCAATGGGTCTTCTAGACACCACAGGCTAAGAAAAAACAAAATGAAAGAAAACAAACACCATGACAGTATCAGAAATGGGATTGGAGTTCATAAGTTTTGGAGGCATTTGCCCAGTGAGGTCCCATGAACTCTCCAGCATTACAGGCTTTTGTCATTTCTCTTAGTTACTCTACAAAACTTGATAAAATGATCTTATTGATGAAGACATCATATGCTTGAGTCACAGAATATGGAAAATCCAAACTGGTTACCAGCCCAGATGCTTCATACCAACTGGCTAGCTTCCAAAGTGCTGGGAGTTACTATGACTACTACCTGAGGAGAAATGTAATCATTAATTTGACCAGAATGGATGACAACAGACTTTTAGAGTGGTGGTTTGAATAAGAAAGGCCCCAGTAGGGTCATATTCTTAAATGCTTAGCAATCAGGGATTGACACTAATTGAGACAGATTAGAGGTGTGGCCTTGTTAGAGAAAGTATATCACGGGGGGGGGGGGTGAGCTTCAGGGTTTCAAAAGTCCAAACCAGTCCCAGTGTCTTCCAAATATCAGAGAATACTGATGTAGAACTCTCAGCCAATTCTCCATCACCATATCTGCCTGTGTGCCACCATTTTGACATTGGACTAAACACCTGAAACTGGAAGGAAGCCACAATTAAATGCTTTGTTTTAAATGAACTGCTTGGTTATGGGGGTCTCTTCACAGCAATAGAACACTGACTCAAACATTCATTAACATTACATTTATAACTTTTGTTGCCTTGTCCTGCCCATCCTCTGGAAATGGTTTTGTTATATGATGACATGATGCAAACCTCTGAGTGTTTTACAGATTTATAAAACTATTTAAAAGATATACTGGTGCATCTCAAGGAACAGGCATGAGAGACTAGTCTGTACAAGGTACTAGCTTCAGACACATCTATGAATTTCTTGGAGGTACTATGGTCTGGTAAGCTTTATTGATTAAATCTGTGCCTATATAACAGGGAAAGGTTAAAAAAAAAAAAAAAACCTAAAAATAGCTCTAGGAAGTCCCTGAAACTGATCAAGTTCTTTAGGTCCCTGGATTCCAAAGTAAATAATAAAGATTGCTGAGAGAAACTCTCAGGCAAGCCAATCTGCAATGAAAACTCTTAGACCAGAGTATGTGGCTGGATAGATACCACAATGCTTCCTGTTGAAGCCACCTTCATAGAAGATGGTTTTTGGATTTCTACTAGACTTCTATCTGCTGGATCAAATGCCATTGTAAAGAATTAATAGAATTAGAATAGAATTTAATCACTCTTACTCTTTATATTATAAGTGCATAGCGCTGAACCAAAGAAAGTGCTCTTCTGGCATTGTTGTTCTTTTTTGTTTGCCCGCTAAAAGTAGATTATGTCAAGTATGCAGTTTGAGAGTGACAGTCATCATGTTAGAAATTTGGACCATGACGTATATGAGCACCACATTTGTTTGATCTTTTTTGACTCTCATTGGGTCTTCTATGACTAAATCTTGCCCCCTCCAGTTTGTATTCTTGCCCCTGCCATGTCCCCTCATTCTACATCTATTTTTCTCTCAAAATGTCTTGCTTCCACTGGGCATAAGTTAGGCTTCCAGTGGCTGCTCTGGAGAAGATAAGGCTGAAATAAAATTGTTCATTTGTCATATACAATAGAAAAGGAAATGAATATTTGTTTTGTCAGTTGTACAGTTTTTATTGTATTGCAAACAAATGTCTTTCAACCAAAATTCTGACTGGATAATTTCTTCACTGAGAGAGTTTGGCAAAAGTTAATGAGGAACATGGCCAATTTACACAAAACACTAGGTTAACTTTCCTGGTAAAGATCTGAAGCTGTCTCTAGTGGCTCCCCATTATCAGTTTTCCACTCCCATTCCTTATCCTTCTGTTGTCTTCCTTTATCAATTCCACCAATTCATGCTCAACTTTCTCTCATCTATGCCTCCTAGTTTTTGTTGTTGGTAATCCTAATTTCCTTGATTGTCAGTTTCTTTGACACGATGTGTGGTGTATGCAAGTAACTGAAAAAAATTAAAACTATAAACTGAGCTTGTTGGAACATATTCATACACAAAATCAAGGTCAGCAAGTAACACAAACAATTTCTGAATTCTTTTAAATGCATGTGTCCTAGTATATCTGATTCCTAAGTATCTAAGTGTCAAATAATTGGATTGACACAGAGGAAAACCTGAAGAAGAGGTCTGCAGCAAATGCAAGGGTCAAAACAACAACAACAACAACAACAACAACAACAACAAGAAAACAAAATAAAAAAATGCAATCAAAAAACCATAAATACATATCAAAATTCAAGTGATTGAATTGTAATTTCCTCATGAAAACAGAAGAGATGTCTCTAAGAGATTTTCAAGACAGATGAAGACATTATTTATGACCTATTCCTTAACATCCATGTCATAAAAAATATTTCATTGCATTTTTTTGCTGGATTTAAATCTGAAATTAGAGAACTAATTAAGAAACAGAAGTAATGATTGCAAATAGTCTATGTTCTTTGAACTTCACTAGGTAGAACAATTTTTATTAAATACTAAAATATGACAAAATGTATAACTGCATGCCCTGCAAATAAACAGGTGGCACATTTCTCAATCAATTGCTTATTGATTAGAGTTTCCATAGGTATTATGAGCATAGTCAAAGTCAGTCTACCTGGCAGAAGCTACAACACAAAGTAGAGTGTTGATTAAACTAGGTCAAATGTACTGACCACAGGACTACGTGATTCATGAGGATTTTAGGCTGATCTCCAGAATTAATGTAAACAAACAAACAAAACAAAAATCTGAATGTTGGGCATGTGCTTGTAACTTCAGTGCTATAGCAGAAAGAAAATGAAAATACCCGAGGCATCAAATCTTTAAGTAAACTCCAGGCCAGGAGTGTCCCTGTCTACAAAAACAAGATCAAACATTTTCAAACATTTCCTGGCATTCCCAGCTTCCAGGAGTCTTTATTGCAGTTTGGGCTCCATCTTTACAGCATCACATAATGTCCTCTGAGGGCTACTTTATAGGAACTCTAATCCTGCTACAGATTGCCCGGACTCAGCTGTGGTGGTGGTTTGGATGAAAAAATGTCCCCCATAGAGTCTTTTATTTGAACACATGGTCCCAACTGGTGGAGCTGGTTTTGGAGGTTATGAAACTTTTAAGACACTGATCTTTTCTAGCCAAAAGGGATGGGCTTTGAGAGTTTATGGCTTTGTCTCACTTCACACTTTCTATCTGCTATTTGCTTGTGGGTGGAGATGTGGTCTTTTGACTTCCTGCTCCTGCTGCCATGATTTTCAAGCCATTGTAGACATCTAAATTTTTAGAACTGTAACTTAAAATAAATTCTTCAATAATTTGTTTTTGGTTATGCTATTTTATAACAGCAACATATGAAGGTACTCTGGCAATTTGAATGGGAATTACTCTCACAGGGCTCATGTGTTTGAATACTTGGTCTCCAATTGGTGGAACTGATTGCAAAGGATTAGGATGCATGGATTTGTTGTAGAAGATATATCATTCTTGTCAGGCTCTTGAGATTTCAAAAGATTCCCACTATTCATAGTGTATTCTCTCGGACTCCTGCTTGTGGATCAAGAAGTGAACTCTCAGCTCCTCTTGTCAATGTGCCTTTGATCCACCATAATTAATGCAAATCCTGAAACTAGAAACCCAATGAAATACTTTCTTTATAAGCTGCTGTTCCTGAGTAATGTTGTTAGGTGGAGACACAGTGTGGCCACTTGAAGCATAGCTGTATTTGCTTCTGTGAGTTGTCCCTGAGGCATCAGGTGCCTTTAAGAAGTAGGTAGCACTTTCAGTTGAGCCTTTCATTCATCAAGTGAACATGAATCTTCACAAGATAGAGTTTTGAAGGTGGGATTTTGTGGGATCACGAAAGGCAGCCTGGTTTCTGGTTGAGCTAAGGTTTAAAACCCCAAGACCCAGCAGGGGATAACCCTACAAGGGATGGTAGGCATTTTGCCATGTTCCTGGGCCCGAGGCTTCTGACAGGAGGCTGCAGCTCTTCATAGGTCTGTGACTTTCAGTCATGTAGCCAAAGACACCTCCACAAGTAGAGGTGTGGTCACGTAGCCTCAAGATATTCCCATTTTAATGAGGTATCTAGAGGCTTAGCCAATAAACTCCCATTCACAGCCACTCCTCCCTGCAAAAGGTATTTCAATCTCAGGCCCATTCTGAGCTTGTGGTGTATGGGTTTCACTCATTTTCACTCTCTGATATGACAATAAACGCCCTAGAACCATGGACTGTCTCTCATCAGGATCTGCTGTGGGGAACAATGGAACAGGCCTTCATCTAAAGAGCTGTGTCTAGTTTCCCACAGAAGGCCTCTCAGCGCTCCCAGCTATGGTCTTTACCAAACAAATCCAGTTAGCCAGTGACAAACCAAGGACTCGGTCCCTGGTAGGACCCAGTCACGTTCCTCCCTGCTTTTCCCCCTTGGCCCGGGTTAGATCCAGCTGGAGGGCCCCCACTCCATTCTCAGCTCTTCTGTGGCATCCCAAGAGCCTGAGAACCTGTTGGAGCTGACTCAGTGCACTGCCCAGTGGTGCCATGTGGTTAGTGAGATCAAACTTCCTGCATTCCATCTCTCCCAGATGCCCAAGCCCTGGGGCTAGACACGGGACACCTCTCACCATTAACCCAACAGGATTTCCCCTCAGAGACCTTTTGCTAATGTCCCAGTATGGCACAGGTTTCTCTGTAGTGGTACCAATTTCTCTTACAATTAAAGATAATTTCTTATTCCAAATCTTACCCTAAATGTACAGTTGATTTCT
>CM052711.1:76179814-76268996 GCA_028551405.1 Uromys caudimaculatus | reverse complement strand
ACACACACACACACACACACACACACACACACACACAATTAGAGCACGTATATATTCAAGGGCAAATCATTGTACAGCAGGTATCGCTTAGCAGAATCTGACTCACCTGCCCATGAGCCTGTATGGGAGGTTCCAATTCCAATCAGCAATTTCTATGAAGGCAGTAGAATCAGCCACTGTCCTGGCTTTGGGTCCTTTATACTCCTTTGTCCAGGAGCCATATCAGATCATACACCATGTGTAGTGGATCAGGACTCTTCAAGGAATTTCAGGATCCTGTGATACCTGTTCACTGTCCCCTTTTTTCTCCATCAGGTTTATCTCCACATCCCTCTCAAGGACTCAATAAACTCTGCTTACAGGACATTAGGTGCTTCATTAGCCCCAAATTCTAAATCTTTTAATTTTCCACCTACAAAACAGTTCTAAATGCAAAGATCCAAATGATCAGGTTGATCTCAAAAACAGTTTCAACTCTCCATAGCATTTCTTCCCTAATTTTGTTATGTGTTGCTATAATAAAACACTCAGATACAACCAACTTAAGGAAGAAAGGCTGCATTTTGGCTTACATTAGAAGGGTATAGTCCATTACGATTGGCAAGTCAGTGTAGAAGGATACTGAGTTAGGTGGTCCCATCATGCTTGCTATCAAGGAGCTAAAGTTGATTGGTGTATGTCCTATATCAGTTAGTCTAGGCTAAGCCATTGTTTTGAAGCATTTAATGTGCACTATTGTTATTTTTTAAAATAGGATTTATTTAATTTATGTCTATAGGTGTTTTGCCTGCAAGTATGTATGTGCACTATATCCTTGCCTGGTACTCACAGAGACTTTTCTATTCTATGGAACTAGAATTGCCTATGTTTTTGAGATTCTGTAGATGCTGGGAATGAAATTCAGGTCTTCTTCAAAACCATCAAGATCTATCTTAAACACTGAGTCATCTCTATAGCCCAATTCTGCTACATTATTATGTTCCTGATCTGTTGGATTCTATATGGAGTCTACTTTCTCCTATGTAGTATTCTCTAGTTATCATGATACCACACCCCAAAGGCTGTGATGGTCTTATTGTATAGTGGATATATACAAAACTATCCCACCAATGAGGGGCTGATTTTGATCTCTATCCCCTTCTGAATTCGTCAGGTTTTTAAGTAGAAGACATTGGCGAAAGGAACGAATCAGGAGACTTATTATACAAGTGAACAGTGTTCAGATCACCTATATTAAACTGTGTACATTAGTCCAGTTATTCCAGGAAGCCAGTGCACAACTTCTGCATTATTGGTCCAGCATGGTCCAAACTTAATTAAACCCATATGTGCACCAAACCCATGGCCAGAGATTGATCAATGTTCAACAATTCTCTTATTTTTTTCTCCACATACAGTCTTCTTCCAATTCAGGAATAACCTGAGAAAGTGTGGTATGCAGGCCAGACTGATGTTATGAGATAATTTCCATCTGCTTAGCCAACTACCATGCCCTTATGCCAACCTCCCATCACTGTGACTTGAAGTGTTTCCTTTCTCTCTCCTATCTTATTTCCATGTTTTCCCTTCCTATTGCCTCCATTGGATTCTTTGCCAAGCTCAAGGGCTGATAGACATCTCCCTTGCTACAGAAATTTATGACTAAACAGATTGTTTTTTCTTGATTACATGGCCTTTACATATTTCCAAAGTTCTTAGCAATAAAGAATAAAGGGCAATCTCACTAATTAAGAATAATGAGCATATGGGTATGAAGGAGGAGGAAGTACTGAGAAGGGTAAAGAGGAAAATGTTAGTCTGATTTAGCATAAAGACTAAATAAAGAATATTTTTGGTTGTAATAATTTTAAACAAGTGACTTTTCTTTTGGTACATAGTCTCAAACTTGATAGAACACTAACGCAAGTTTGTTGAAAGAATGAGGTGTATGAAGCCAGAAAGTTGCTCTTCCTGCCTCTAATTGGTCACAAAAATCCTCAGGGCTGCTGTTATCTGATGCTGTTACTTTGCTGGTCCACCACTCTCATTGCAGAACTATGATTAGTAAATTGTGTTTACTACTTGTTCTTTTCAAACCTCTTTTGATGCTAAGGTGGTCTTTGATGGTTATAGGAGCATTTGTCTTTGAAAATTTACTAAATATGTAAATTCAGTACTCCTGTATGGGATCCTCAAAAACTGAAAAAAAAAAAATTAAGCTGTCACTAAAGTGGGTTGGAGAGATGGTTTAGTGGCTAAGAGAACATATTGCTCTTCCATAGAACCCAAGTGTGGCTCACAACTCCTTTTGACTAAAGGTCCAGAATTCTTGACATCATCTTCTGGCCTCAGCAGGCACTTAGCTCATGTGAACAAACCCATGTACAAATATTCAAACGTGCATTATTAAAATTAATTTCATGTCTTTTAAAATAAAATTTACTACTTTCAGTCAGGAGATTAGTTGCTGGGCAATGTGTTTGATCAGTATTTTTGCCAGGACATGAGATTGAATCTTCAGACTCCACCTAAAAGATGGGTTGAATGAACCCACAGCATGAGTCTGTAATCCTATGGCTCTTAATGGATAGAAGTGAGATGGAGATAAGAAAATATCAGAAGCTCACAGAACATTTAGCCTTGTATACACAATAGTGAACAAGAAATCAGGGGAAAATCAGGAACTCATACCCAAGCTGTTTTCTGATCTCCAATACACCATGGCATACCTGCACCCACACTCATGCACATGAACAGGCACACACACATACAAGCTTGAAGACTAAACACTCCCTGTTAGATGCCTTATATTCAAGAGAAAGACCCTATATAATTGTGAAAGGCAAAATGATAGATTTTTGTTTTTAAGAAATCTGGCCAATATTATTTAAGAATGTACAAGCTCTCATTCTGAGATTTTAAAGATACACAATTTGCTTTTATAGTAAATGATAATAAGAGCATGATGTTTTTAGAATTTAAATTATGTATTTATTTATTTACATTCCGGTTGTTGTCTTCACTTAACCCCCCCCCGCAGATATTCATCACATTCCTCCTTCCTCTTGTCTCTGAGAGCCCCCCCCACCAGACCTCCCCCTTCCCTAGATCCTCAAGACTCTCAAGGAATAAGTGCATCTTCTCCCACTGAAGCTAGACCAGGTAAACTTTTGCTACATATCTACCAGGGGCCTCGAACCAACCTGTGTATGCTCAGTCTGTGGGAGCTCACTGGGATCTGGGTTAGTTGAGAATGCTGGTTTGCCTATGGTCCCAATCTCTTTTATCTTCTTCAATCCTCCTGTTAATTCAACCATTCAGTCCAATAGTTGAGTGTAAGCATGTGCTTCTGTCTCAGTCAGCTGCTGGTGGGGCCTCTCTGAGGACAGCCATCCCAGGCTCCACAGTAAGCACATCATAGCACAGTAGTGTCAGGCTTGGTCCCCCCTCCCCCCACCACATGAGATGGGATCCCAGGTTGTATTGGTCATTGAATCTCCTTTCCTTCAATCTCCATTTTTGTCCTTTTAAGATCTTTTACACAGGGAAAATTCTAGGTCAGTTATTTTGACTGTAAGTTAGTAACCCTGTCCCTCCACTTGAGTCCGTACCTACTAGTGGTGGACTTTTCAAGTTCTCTTTCCCCAGTTTTGGGCATTTTGGCTAAGGTCATCCCCAATGAGACATGTGAATATCTCACCCCCTGGGACTCTGTTACTCTCTAGAGAGTCTCCACACATCTGACTCCTTAAGTCTGCTCGTCTCCATTTATTCTCTTGGTCCTCTGGGCTTCTCTCCTGTCTCCTCCACTCCCCCCATCCCATTTCCCTCCCTCCCTCTTCCACCTGTGATTATTTATATCCCCCTTCTAAGTGGGGATGAAACTTCCTTACTTGGGCATTTCTGGTTGTTACACTTCTTATGATCTGTGGGTAATACCCTAAGTACTCTATACTTTTGGCTAATATCCCATTGTCAGTGAGTGCCATCAATTTGCCTGCAAAATTCATGATTCCATTGTTTTTAATAGCTGAATAGTATTCCATTATGTAAATGAACCACGTTTTTTTGTATCCATTTTTCAGTTGAGGGAGATCTTGTTTGTTTCCAGCTTCTGGTTATTATAATTAAGGTTGCTATGAACATGGTAGAACATGGGTCCTAGCGGTATGGTGGAAGATCTTTTGGGTATACGACCGAGAGTGGTAGAGCTGAATCTTCAGGTGGAACTATTTTTAATTATCTGAGGAAATGACAGATTGATTTTCAGAGTGGTAGTACTAATTTGTAATCCCACTAGCAATGAAGAAGTGCTCCTCTTTCTCCACACCTTAAGCAGCATGTGCTATCACTTGAGTTTTGATCTTAGCAATTCTTATTTCTGTGAGGTGGAATCTCAGGGTCATTTTGATTTGCATTTCTCTAATGAGTAAGGACTTCTTTTAAGTGCTCTCAGCCATTCAGAGATTCTTCTCTGTTTAGCTCAGTACCCCATTTTTAAATTGGATTATTTGGGTTTTTGAAGAGCCTAATGTATTTTTAAAACTTAAAAGAAGGCAATGTAGGTGGAAGATATAACTTTACATTAAAATCTCTTTATGATGCCATCTGTCTGGTTGGACACACTCCTGGCTTGCCTTCTAAATAATGAATACTAGGCATGTGTGATATGTGAAGTTACACAGTGGACTTTCTTCAGTGATTTTCTTCTTCTTGTCTTCTGGCTTTCACCAAAATCAGTCTTTTTGCAACAGTTTTTGTAACAGTTCAAAATTCTTAGAATGTATTATAGTACTCTTCAATGTCACTCCAACCCTTGCTAACCCACATATTTCTTTCTATATTTAAGATTTTCTTTATATGTTTTGGTTCTGTGTGTGTGTGTGTGTGTGTGTGTGTGTGTGTGTGTGTGTGTGTGTGTGTGTTTGTGTGCATGCACACTCATAAATGTAAGCAGGGTTTTCATCTGGGTGCCTAGTAATTGATTCAGTGTTCTGATGCTTGCATAAAATTCACTTACTGACTAAGCCACCACCCTAGCCTAACAGTTCTGGCTTTGCTCCATTCTGTCAGTAGTTGACTCTCATGACACTCTCAACCCTTCTTTCTTGTGTAGTTAGTACAAATGACAATTTTATACCATTTTATGGGATATGATTAAGTTCTGCCTCCACCTATGGGCCAGGAGTTATATCTGTTTTGTTCATGGTTAGGTCCATGTTCAGCAGTAGGTGGTGGTTCAATAAATGATTACTGAATTAAAGGAATGCAAGTATTGCAATCATCTAATTACTTAGCTATTTTCATATATTTTTCCTCATTAGGTAGTACTGTTTCCTGGAAAACTAGATTTGAGCCAGACAAACACTGGACGCTTAGTAAATACCCATTGTTGAAATGAACCAGTGGTGTCTGTTTGATGTCATTATAACATCCCAGTGGGGAGTGTCAACTTACAAACCATCAATGAGCTTGATGAAGGAGAGCTCATGAGGAATTGCAATGGAAGTACGGGTCCATGGAAGCAGCTGGCTCCATTTCTTGGAGAAAATGAGCAGCTGAGCAAGGTCTAATTCTGTCTATGGTGTCTTATTTCTTAGTTAAACGATTAATGGTTATCTGACTAAGATGGTTAGGTAGTTAACAATTTATTATCAGAGGATAAAGGGGGATTGGCAGCCAAAGTAATAAATACTCAAAGAAGATAGCCAGTAAGACACGAGCTAATTCTCTCACTGAACCTAGTCTAGCTTTCCAGTGAGAACCTGGGATACCTAAAGATATCATTTAAAAAATCCTTTAGGTAAATAACTTTTAAATAAATAACTAGGAAATATTCATTAAGATGTTGCAGAAAGGGCCCAGTGAAGTGTCTCTGAGTATAATATACATGCTATAAAAACATGTGGGTTGCAGTTTGAATACCCAGAACCCCTGTAAAATGCTGGGTCTAGTGGCATATGTCTGAAATTCAAATTAATGAAGAGACAGAGTCAGGCAATCTCTGGAGTTTACATGACAGCTGAATCACTGAGCTCTAGGTTCATTGTGTCATATCTCCAAATATAGGATAGGGAACTGTAGATCCATCTGATGAGATATTGGGCCTGCATTTCTGAGTTTACTGTCTACATTACATTCTTTTCATCTATAATGAAGATGTTGGCATAAGCACTCTCTAAAATTTCTAACCCTCTCCTTTACTGTACCTTTTAAAATGAGATAGGATGAAACATGACTTTTCTTTTAATTATTGATTTTATTTACTCTTACAGGTTTTCTTTCACATTCTATAAATAAAATACTTCAAAAAGAGTATTTAATATACAGAAAGTTGTTGACATGAAACAAGGCAAATAAACTGAAACACAATAAAATTCTATCCATACAGGTTGAGAGACATAGCTTCATTGATAAAGTGCTCATTGTGTAAGCGTGATGTTTGAGTTTGGATCCCCAGCATGTATGTATAAAACTGGCCTGTTAGCACATGAATGTAATCTTAGTGCTGGGGTACACAAAGACATGAGGATCTCTTGTGCTCCAAGGACAGCTGCTAGTCTATGTTCAGTGAGAGGCTCAGCCCTTGGCGTATTGGCTGTCTTCACTGAGAATTTATTACCTTGGCTATCAATCTAACATTTTCCTCTATGAAGAAATGATGGTGATATCTGAATCACATTGTAATATTTTCATAAAAATTATGAGGATTAATCTGAGTAGACAGGAGATGGTATGATGTAGATCCTGTTCCACTTCTAGTGTCTTTGCACAGTGGTTGCATTTACTTGCTTTTTTAAATATTGTAAATAAGTGACTGAGAAGGGCAATGCAGGAAGGACTGGTGCATTTTGGCTCAGAGTTCAAGGATACAATTTATCATGGTGGGAATGGCATAGTAGCAGGAGTGTGAGGCAGCAAGTCACATTGCATCCATAATCTGGTTAAAAAACACAGTGAGATCAATGTGCTGGCTTCCTTCTTTTTATGCAGCTCAACCTAGCCCTTAGTGCTGCCCGCTGTCAAGTGGTCCTCCCACCTAAATTCAGCTAATCTAACACCCTCCAGCTGTGGTTCCATAGAGATGCTCAATCCTGTCCAGTTGACAGTATTAACTATTACACTGGTACTTCATCAATGCAAGGCTTTGTGCAATAAATGATTTCCTTTCTCCTTTGGAAATATCGTACTTTGCATAAACAGTGATTTTCAGACTAGGAGCTTAATAGAAGCCCATGGTTGGAGTGAATAACTTCAATGTCGAGAAGCAAAACCGAATTGAAGATTGCTTTCTGTGGGTCAGGGAGTTAGGTTAGATGAAGAATAATCCAATAAAAAGTGAATGCCATTACTGAAGACTGTTAACCTCACAAGCTGGGTAAAGTGCACCCATAGTTGTGTTCTCCAGATTGACTGAAAAACTATTACCCCTTAAAATGCTTTTCCTCTGGCTCCTTTTTCAAGGCTGCAGAGCTGAAATAGTATTGTGCATTATTTCCCAATAAGCCACAAAGGGAATGCTGTGGAATCATACAGAAAAAATGTTAAGGTTCATCACAGTTTATCCCTTTACAAGAACCATCTAGAAAGTCATAATAGTTTGTCATCTGCTACATAGTACCATTGACCTTTATAGACATTACACAGTCTCCAGAGGCTTGCTCATAGCATAGAGGCTGTACAATCTTTACATGACCATGTTTAACTATATCTGAAATAGGTGAATCTTCTAGGGGTGCTTAAGTGATTTGGTTCTCTATATGCATATTTCTATGCTTGTATTTATGTGTGCCTGTGTGTGTGTGTGTGTGTGTGTGTGTGTGTGTGTGTGTGTGTGTGTATGTGTATTATATATGTTTGTGGAAATATATGTCCTTGTGGAGGCTAAAGACCAGCATCCTGTATCTTCCCTGAATGTCCTTTTCCTTATTATTTTGAAAAAGAGGCTGGGCTGGCCATTTAGTAAACTCCAGGGTCTTTCTGTGTCTGCTCACTCAGTGCTGAGGTTACAGGTAAGTATTGCACCATTGAGTTGTCCATGAATCTTGAGAGAATAAGTCAGGTTCTCATGCCTATTCAGCATGAACTGGATCCCCAGCCCCAGTCATCTAGTTCTTCCATCTTCTCTAAAGGAGTTATCCAAAGTTCAGCAAAGACCTCTGTTTTGTTTTTTGTTGTTGTTTTTGTTTTTCTTGTTGTTTTTTTTTAATGACAGACAACAATCTATAAATAATCATTCCTTGACTTCAATTTATAAGGCCTTTTTCAGCTCATGTGTGACAGCATATGTATGTGCCAATCTCTGAATAGTATACTGAGAACTTAAAATTAACAGGCATAACAAAAAATATGTGGGAACATGACTAAGCAAAAATCACTCCTAACTTCCCCATCATGAGTAAAATTTACTGCTTAGTTTACTCCTAGAAAGTTAGCATCAACACACTGAAAAATGATAAATAAAAAAACTTAAATGATTCCTGTAATTAGTCTGAAAGGAATGTGTTGTTCCCTTATGTGAATGATATATCCTGTCTCTTCTCACTATTTCCATCTCCTTAATTTCTTTCCATTCTATTGTTTTATTTATCTTTCTCTCTTTTCATATTTAATCACCTTTTTCTTCCTTTTTTCCATGTTTGATGCATTTCCTCTTCGATAAAGAGAAAAGTGAACAACAACAAAAACAAACAAACAAAACAAATAATTGTGCTAAAGAGATGGGTATAAATAAAGCGCTTGCTGTGACAGACCAAGAAACTGAGTTAGATTCCCAAAACTCATGTGAAAAAACAAGACATGGTGGCAATAGTGGGATGACTGTTACAGTAGTGGCATGGTTGTGTTAAGAGTAACCAACAGCTTTATGTGTGACTTTAAATGCTGCCCTACCACAGAGGTAATTATTTTTTTTTGTATTGTAGACCTTTTTGTATTGTAGGCCTGTGCCTTTGGAGGTCTTGTAACATATTACTCATGTCTTACTAAATGAAAATGATATACTTGTCAAAATAAATTGCAATGCTTTTAGTGGAGAGTATTCACTTGTTAAATAGACAATATTAACTAAAACCAAGACAAAATTAAAGGTGCATGAGTTACTGCTCACATACTATTTGCATGTGATCGATTCAGTATTTAAGTAATAATTTTTAATAACTAGGAACATTTCTCACAGTATATAACAAGACATAGGTGAACAGTATTCTGCCCGCCTATATATGAACCTAGAGTTTCCAGCATTCTTAGACCTGAGTTGTACAGAGAAAACAATGCCTTGAAGTCAGCATCCATTACTACCTGCTGCTGACTGCTTGTATACATTTGATTCAGCTCTTTGACACCATGCAGATTTCCTCACAGAAATTGGCTAACCACAAGACATATTTCATTAGACTACAGTTGCAATTCAACTCAACAAATGCAAGAATATGGAGGAGAGACAGAATGGTTGTTAGTAGTTTTGGTATACTTTGGAGGGACTTTGGAAATAATAGAAAGAGTTTCCCTTGATACCAGAATAATTGTGTCTTAGAAGACTTTTCAGGAGATACTTGGTCAATCAGCAAGGAGACAGACAACTCTTAACTTGAACTTCTTGCTATCCACACAAATTAAAATATATCATAGTTGCTTGAAAATCCCCTTGGTATCTAGATGTATTTAACTTTATGAAAGAGGAAAGTAAGAGCTCCTTTAGATCATAAATATAAGACTAGCTAGGCAATGGTCAGCAGATACATAAATGATTAGATGACTACAACACATTTAGATAAAAGGAACAATTTACTTAATAGCCCAAAGTAACACTTCAGTGAGTCAGGACTGCAGTACAAGGCAGGCTCTCAATGCAGGGAACAAGTGGTTGAAAAAAGACAAAGACCACCAGATTTTTCTATAATCCTCCCAGAATCACTCAGAGCTTAGGCATGTCAGGTTTCCTCCTTTATAAGTGCAAGAAGGATCCATTCTCATTAAAGCCAAAGATAACAACAGGAAGGACATTCAGTAGAGGGAAGGTTTTGTAGGTGTTTTCAATTAAATTGCAATGACTTATTTATGTACTTACTTATTTAGTTTATTTCCTTGGAACCTAGTAAAGAATAACACTATAGAGTGACACAAGCATTCTATGACACCAGGAGCCTGTGAAATAAACTGAAAAATGGGAAATGTATCGAAGAGCAGACATCAGCTTCATTAGCATTTTTAAAAAATTGGCTCTATTCCCTTGGAGAATTTGCAGTTGAATGCTCTGAAAGAAGAAGAAAAGTGTCATTCCATACTTGTTCACAATGAAAACATGGCTAAATAAATATACAAGAAAATAGGATGATTAGATAAAGAGCTGTTATCAACCTGGTATGGGGTTTTCTCTGCATTAGTGATGTATGAGGTTATATACACATTGGTTGTTTTTCTATGTCATGCTTTATGGGAATAAAAGAGATTATGTTCAAAAATTGAATGATGAGTGGGTCAATATGCACATAAAATTAAACTAATAACATATTATAAATCAATGACCCTGTCTCATTGGAAGCCTTAAGATAAGTGTAGTTAAAAATGTGTCCTGCATAACTTTTTTGACAATTTAGTCTTCTCCATGCTCAGTGTCTAATCCTCATGAGGAATGACCACTGAGCATGGGCCCCTACATATGCATACAAAATTACACTTGTGGACAAGTGAAGAAATACAGCAGGTTGAAGGGTGTTCTGCAGATGCCTGACAACCTGCACATGCCTGAGTTTCATTCTTATACCTACTGAGAAAGAAGAGAATGAGCTCTTTAAGCAAGTTGTTCTCTTCACTATTCTGGGCTCATTGGGGTTCACAGAGACTAGTCAGCCAACTAGGGAGCCCACATGGGTCTGACATAGACCATCCACATATATGTTACAGTTGTGTAGAGTTCTTGTGGGACTCATAACAGTGGGTGCAGGGACTGTTTCTGACTCTGCTGATGGTCTTTGGGATCCTTTCCTATAACTGGACTGCCTAGCCTAACCTTAATAGGAAAGCAGGTGCTTAGTCTTATTGCAAGTTGATATGCCAAGGCAGATTGATATTCATAAGAGGTCTTCTCTTTTCTGAACAGAAAAGTAGGAGTTGATGAAGGGAGGGGAGTCTGGGAGGAGAGGAAAATATATAATGAAAAAATCACATATGTATTTTTACAAAAAGAAAACTATTCTCTGACCTTTAGACATGCACTATGGCATCTGCACATGAGTATTCATGAACACACATAATTAATAAATACACTACTTTAAATTGCCACATGGCCATATTTTATAGCTTTTCTGAGGACTGAAAAAAGTAAAATGTTATGACACTACTTTGATCTACATTTCTTGAAATTTCTGAACAGATATAGAGATACCATATGTTTTTAAAAAGTAATTGCATGATTACACAGTATGGTTACACAATCTTACAAAATTTCACAGGTGAATTTTGTAATTTGTAATTTGTAAAATGTAAATTTTCGAAATTTAGAAATGTAAATTGAGGAGGAGTTTTAAGTTCTCATGCAGAAACACAGATACAGAACCTTTGAATTTTCTTATATAATATATGTGGCATGTTTGTATAACCTGCACACATTGTCCCATGTGCTTTAAATGTTTACATTATTTTTTGATATGTAATGTGATGCAAATGTTGTGCAAAATTTTTTCCATTATGTTGCTTATATATAAAAGATGTAAAGATGTAGTGCTTTGCCCATTTGGCTTCCTTAATTTCTTTCTTCAATGTTTTAACATCTGTATTTGATAAATAAATATTTGGAATTGTAACATCCTTGTACAGGCTAAGTTTTGTCAACTTGACATAAATGTAGAAATATCTAAGGAGGAATCCTAATCAATAAAATGTAACTGAGAATGTTCTATAGGCAATTCGGTAGGAGTATTTTATTAATAATTGATATGTGGAAATCCATCCCACTATGTTATTACTACTCCTGGATAAGTGGTCCTGGAAAGTATTGGAAAGCCGATTGAGCAAGCAATGAGGAGCAAGCAAGTAATGGAATATTCCTCATGGCCTTTGCTTCAACAGGCCTTCAGGTTCCTGTATCGTGCTCCTGCCTGAATTCCTTCAGTGGTGGAATGCCATGTAGAAATGTAAGGCAAATAAAGATGTTTCTCCACAAGTTGTGTTGGGTCATGTTATTATTGCTGTAATAGAAAACCCAACTAACTTTTCCTATCTCTTCCGACTAGTTTTGGTTTGATATTTATTTTGTGAAATGTTTGAATACTCATTCATGCTTTTATATATTTTTACCATATGCTGAGAATACCTTTTAACCGTACTTTCATATTAGGGTGGTATCTGTTGTTAATAGTGAAATATGTTTCTTAGAGTTTGAAAAGGATGATTTTTGTTTTCTGTTCTAGTCTAGTAATCTCATTCTTTACTGAAGAAGTAAAACTAAAAATATTGAGGGATACTGAACTATACTTATTGATTTCTGGTTTAGTCTCTTTGTGTGTGTGTGTGTGTGTGTGTGTGTGTGTGTGTGTGTGTGTGTGTGTGAGTTTGTGTGTGATGTTGTTGTTTTTTTGGACTTTTTGGTTGTCTCTTCTGGGATTATATATTTCTTAGATTTTCTTGTGTATGTTTAATCTCATTAAATTGAGATAGTCCTAATATCTTTTGTAGAGCTGGTTTTATGTGCAGAAATTTCTTAAATCTGTTTTTATCATAGATATTTTCCTCCTTCAATTATGATTGATAATTTTGCTTGGGTATAATAGTTTGGGGTGGCATTTTTGGATTTTTAGGATGTGTAGACTATCATTCTTGGCCTTTCTGATTTCCAGCAGCTCCACTGAAAAACCAGGTGTTAATCTCATGGACTTTTGTGTATGAGTTGGTCTTTTTCTCTTGCCTCTTTTAATATTCTTTCTTCATTCTTTACATTTAATGTTTTAACTATCCTATGACATAGGAAGTTTCTTTTCTACTCTTGTTAACTTTTTGTTCTCAGTGCCTCTTAGACCCTAAGAAAAGGCATCTCTTTTCTTAGATTTGGAATTTTTTATATGATTTTTATTGAAAATACTTTCTGTACTTTTGACTTTGATTATTTTCTTTCTCTAAATCTGTTAGTCATGGATCAGTATTTTCATTCTTCTTCTTCTTCTTCTTATTATTATTATTATTATTATTATTATTATTATTATTATGCATATTAGTATAAATTTTCCCCTCCATCCTTTCCTCCAGTCCCTTCCCCCAATTTCCCTGTGTCCTCGATGAATCTATTCCTTCTCTACTTTCATTCAGAAAAGGACAGATCTCACATAAATATCAATCAAACATGGCATACACAAGTTGCAGTGAAACTAGGCACCTCCCCTCATATTAAAGTGGGATGACACAACCAAGTAAGATTCCTCTAAAAAGGCAGTAAGATTCAGAGATGTCTTCAGAGACATCTCCTCCTACCACTGTTAGGATTCCCATAATAAGACAAATCTATACAACTTAAATGGTGCCTAATGATATTGTGCTATACACATATATTGGTACCTAACCAAATTGTCTTCAGAGATGTAAACAGATATAAACAGATGCAGAAACTGATAGCCAAATCTCAGCCAGAGTTTGGAAAATCCTGCTGAAGATGGGGAAGGAAGGATTGTAGGATCTAAATGGGTCAAGTACACCACAAGAAAACTCACAGAAGCAACAAACCTGGACTTGCAGGGGCTTCCTGAGACTGAACTAAAATCAGGAAGCTTCCATGAGTCTAAATTAGATCCTCTGTATATGTTAAATTTGTGTAGTTTGGTGTTTTGTGGTACTCCTACCAGAGGGAATGGGGATGTGTGTGAAGCTATTGCCTGATTTTGGGATCCTTATTCTCCTACTGGGTTTCTTTGTCCTCCTTAATTTGAGGGGCTGTGCCTACTCTTATTGAAACTTGATATTCCTTATTTGGTTGATATTCCTGAGAAGTTTCCCCATTTCTGAAGAAAAGTGAGTACTTGTTTGTATATGTGTTTGTGTGTGTGTCTGTGTGTATGTATGTGTGTATGCATTTGTATGTGTGTTGCAAATATATCTTTGATTATTAATAATATGCAATTTTTCTAACTCATTTTTTTTTACTAATTTGCCATTTATCTTATTAACATAATTTAGTGGACCATCAATCCTATACTGATGTTGAGATTTCATTTACACAACACTCCAAACTCTTGTTTAGAGTGTGCATTGTTCTTGGCTTCCATATTACTTGTTTATTGACAGCTACCTTAGAAGAACTTTCATCACTGTTTTGCCTGAGATTTTATCTCCCCTCATACAATCCTTCACTGGGCTATCCCCTCTCATATTGACATTCTGAATTAGCATTGCCTCAAGAAAAAAAGTGTCATATTCTCATTAGAAAACAGATTTTTGAAGTTGGGGACCTGGCTCAGATAATAGAGTTCTTATCTAGATTGTAAACGTCCCTGAGTATGATCCCCAACATTATGTAATACTGGTGTAGTGAGTTATGCCTATAATTCCATTGCTCAGGAAGTGAAGACCGAGAAATCAAGAGTTCAAAATCATCCTTTTCTCAGCAACAATAACAAAACCAAACTGAAACAAAACAAAACAAAACAAAATGTATTACTTTCATAAAAACAAAAATGAAAAGAAAGCTCAATTATGTAAATAGAAGGAAATTGGCTAGTTGGCAAAGTTAAATGATCTAGCTAGAAACCTAGTGCAATGGAAATTCTCAGGAATTTACTAAGGTCACCCCCTAGCTAAGGTTCCTAGAATTGGGATATATGGAGTCTGAGTTGACCAACTCCTATGACTAGGCAAGATTTCTAGTAGAAAGAATAGGACATTAACACAGCTACATAACCTTTGACTTATAATTTTTCCTGCTTACAAGATATGCTGGTGTAAGGGTGGCATAGAAATCTGTGTGAATGGGCAAACAATGAATGGTCAAGTTGAGCTGAGTCAACTCAAAAGGGAGCCCACCTTGACACTGCCTGAAGGGACAGGCCAGAGGATAAATAGCACTGCGATCTAGGGTAGAACCAACCATGACTGGCAAAAAGAAATTACTTATGATGTTCTGCTATACTCATATTTTGGTAACTGGACCAATTGTCATCAGATATGCTTCAATCAGCATCTGATGGAAACTGATTCAGAGAAACACTGTCAAATATTAGGCAGAGCTTTTAGGGAAATCCTTCTGATGAGGGGAAGGAAAGATTGTAGTACATAGGTCAACAACGCCATAAGAAAACCCACAGAATCCACTAATCTGTGTTGATAGTGGTGCACATAGGCTGAAATAATCAGAGAACCTTGGCCCACTGCATATACATGTTACATATATCCAGTCTCAAGGCTGTGTCACAGATTTCCCTATGAGTTCTATTTCTTTTTAAAAGTATATTTACTATGTTTAATGACTGATCTATTTCTTCTACCTTGTCTTCAAGTCCTACTTTTCCTTCAACTTGATCCGAAATATTGGTAATATCTTCTTCTTCGCTTTTTGTTTGACTTTGTGAGTTTTCATCGAGAGTTTTATTTCACATTGGACTTTATTCAGAAATTCTATCTCTTTATTACATTTAATTTGCATATCTTGAATTGTTTTCATTACTTTATTCAACTCTTTGATTTTAGTTTTGCTTTTTTTTTTTTTTCCAGTCCTCTTTTGGGTGTTTGTTCACATCTTCTCTGAGTTCCTTCACCTTATTAATAATAATTTTTTTAAATCATAGTCTTATGCATTAATAAATTTGTTTTTCTCAGACAGCATTGTAATAGTGGTACTAATTTCTGGAGGAGACATTTTGCTTTATTTGGTGTGTGTGTGTGTGTTAAAGGAACCTAGGCATTTGGAATTTGGTCATTGATAGTATTTAGTGATATGGATATCTGATTTCATCATTGATGAGTATATGTATGAACCTTTATCTGCTATTACCATGACCTGTGTGGTTATAGGCCTGCTGAATTGTGCTGGGTATTCTATCTTCGAGCTACTATATGTTAGAGTATGGGGACTCAGAAGTTTTCTCAGTATTGTTAGTGAATAGGTGAAACTTTTGACCGTAGGAGTTAACTTCTTGCAGGCTTAGAAGATTCTCTGTGCTGATCCTCTGGTGTCTGTAGATGCTCACTGAGCTCTTCAAGTAGTCATTGGGTACCAGTGTTCCAATCATAGTGAGAGTGTACTGTACTCTATAGGGTTTGGCTTTAGTATGCCACACTACTCCAAGGAAGTGCGAATTCTAGAGACCATATTAGGTTTCACTATCTGAGATCAAAGTAATAGGTCTCAGGTTTCACATCTGAGGTGACAGAGTGGTTCTTCCTGGAGGCAGGAGAGAGGTCACTGTGTTCACCAGGGAGCAAATCCACCTACAACTTTCCTTTTTGCCTTGTCTTCATCTGTTTTTTTTTTTTTTTTTTTTTATGTTTGTGTTTCTTTGCTTTCTATTTTATGGAGTTATTAGAGAAGCATTGATGCCATCTGTTTGATAAAGATTTGATAGAATCCAACAAGTGAATCAATCTAAGCAATGACTTGTTTTGTTGAGATATTTTTAAAAAGTATTGCTTGAATATTGTTTATTATAGATATGCTTTAGTTGATTAACTGGTCTTGGTTAGTGTTGATAAGTCATACCAACACCACTGTTCTTAACTTCCTTACAAGAAATGTTTTAAAGTATTTCTTTATCCATATGTACTTAGTTTTTTACAACAAATAATGTATTTCAGTATGATATTTCATAAGTGCAAGTAATGCGTTTCAATTTTGTCTTCGAAATCACTCTGTCTTGTCCTCTTCTGCATCTTACACTTCGCCACTCCCGTATAATCAACATGGGCACTTTAAATTATGATTTGTTATAATCTTGAAATATGTCTCATTTTGGTCCTCTGCACCAGTATATAAGAATGTCTTCCATAATATATTACCATATAATTTAAGCTTTAAGTTTTGATAGGTGGGAAGGAATTAAATATGCATTTAATAATGCTTGAATTTTAATTTTTATGACTTGAAGTTTGAGTGAGATGCTTGTTTTTATTTGCTACATATAGTTATATTTCTTTTTAAAGTTAGTAGGTTTATGTCTTTTTAATTTTTTTTTTTCACGAATTGTTCTTTTGTAAGGGTGGTTTTGTGTTGGGGAGAATGGATTGTTTATAATTTCTTAGTTTCATTCCATTTAATATATAAATATCATTAAAAGAGACAAAAGGCTTTTTATATCATAATTCTTTTATTATTTTACTGCATTTTTGTTCAATTCCTAATTTTAATTTCTAATGTTGTTTCTTTTCTTTTTAATTTTTTATGTACATAGGCTCCCCATCCTCAAAATATTAAAAATATACTTAGTCACTAAATGATTTCTTATGCTATATAACTTATTATTCTATTTTTCTAATTAATATCTGTATTCCATCTTGGAGTGTTTTGCTATTTGTTTCTTCTTCTGTATAATTTATATGTCATTATTATTATAATTTTAATGTTCTTATTGGACTATACATATATAACAATGGATGTCTTACCTATAATTTAAATACAAACTAGAATCATCAAATAAGGTAATATGCCTTAAACAGCAATGGCTGAACATTTCCAAACCTCCACATGTCTAGCACACTCTCTCCTCGATATTCCTGAATTAATATTTTCTAAAATCTATATTCCATCTCTGTTACCTCAGACCGAACTGGGAGAGTGTACCCTAGGGACATTCTATCCCAATTCTTACATATTGTATGCTTTCTCTCCTACAGCTCTCAGGCTTGATTTTCCTGTTCCCCTGTCATGGTGATTCTGCTTTTATCTCCTGCTCTTTTTGCTTCAGATTCCTAAAAGTCCTGGCTCTGTCTCCTTGCTCAACTATTGGCCACTGGCAACCTTATTTCACAGTCAGAGCCAGTTTGGGTCAGGGACCCTCAGCAGGGATGTGAGTTTCCAAGTGAGTGATTTTGGGAGCTGAATTAACACAGATAGCATTTGAACCAATCCAGAACAGTACAGAAGGCTCTAATCCACCAGAAGTCCTGGGAACTGAAACTGGTCCTCTACAGGAAGAGCAAGTTGCTTTTCTGCTGAGCTCTCTCTAGTCCCTGGCCTTTTTATCTTATACTCTTTATGATAGTCTGGAAAGCTTCTCCTCTGCTTTCAGACATTTTCATTAATATTACTTATTAATATCAGTATTTTATTGATGTAGTGGAATATATTTAATGACATTATTTGATTATAAAATTCTTGCATATTAATTAATGTTCGACTATGAAGGATGAACTAATTAACATATTTTATTTCTTTTGCTACCATTTGCTTCACTGACCTCACCTCTGACCTTTATCCTGTTTCTAGGTTCCTCGCAGAGGAGCACCATGCATGATACCTTTGCACTTAAGATAACACAGGCCTGAACACATCCTCATGATTATGAGGTTCTCTCCATTCGTTGGATAGGGTTCTGTTAGAGAAAAAGAAGGAGAGTGCTAATATATTTTATTTTGTTTTAGCGATTTATTTATTGATTGATTGATTATTTATTTATTTATTTATTTATTTATTTATTTATTTATGTATATGAGTACACTGTAGCTGTCGTCAAACACACCAGAAGAGGGTATCATTTCCCATTATAGATGGTTGTGAGCCACTAAGAGGTTTCTGGGAATTGAACCCAGGACCTCTGGAAAGAGCAATCAGTGCTCTTACCTGTAAGGCACTGATCTGTGACAGGCAATCTGGCACCTAGTTGAGCGCAGACATAAACCCTGAGTGACTCAGCAGAACAATCCACAAGGGACCGGAAAATGTTATACCAACACTCCCAGGAGGATTTTGGTTCTGGTCACGGTCACTTACCAGCCCTCCTCAGGTAGAGGCCTCGCCACGCCCCAGGTAGAGTGGCCACACAGCTCCAAACCGTCCCCATGTTTATGAGACACCTAGAGACTTAGCCACCCCCATTCCCAGTTACTATATCTGCCTTGTATCTCCCAGAGGCCACGGGTTACAATTCTATTCATGCCACTCTCCTCAATGAAAATAAATGTGGTAGAACTATGGACTGTCTCTTCATCTGGACCTGCCATGGGAAGCGAGGGAGGGATTCGGCCCTCGATGAAGGAGCCACATCTAATCTCTCGCTGAGGGCTTCCCAACACTCCCAGATGGTACCCATTCAACCAAAACTAAGCAGCTAGCCTGGCACCCCAAGCCACTGCAAACCGTTCCTGTGGAAGGATGCTAGCTGTTCTCTGCTGCCCAATCTGTTCCCAGGTCTCGAGGCATCTGGTGTCTGCAATGTTCATCCATGAGAACTCCAGAGCTGCTGTGGCATTCCCCAGGATGACTCCCTCTTCTACTCACAGGCTATGTCTCTGCAGAGGCCTCTTACACAACCTGGCCAGCCCATCAGACTGTAGAAGACTTTGCAGCCACTTCCTGTGAGTCTCCTGTCCCACCCAGAGCCGCAGGGCCCAGGACAGACACGTGGGGCTTCTTTCCACTGAACCAGGTTTGTTCCAACACTTAACCACTGATCCTTTTCTCTAGCACACTAATTTAGTTTTAACAGCAAGGCTTCTGTACTTACATTTAAACTCTTTAGACTCATGTCAGCACAGATAGAATTCTTTCAGTTGTCATTTTTGTTCTTTTATTGTTTTTAATTGCATCTTGAGGAGAGATCGGGATAGAAATATTGCATCCTCCATAATTAATTAGTTGCTTCATACTGTTAGATCACAGACCCTCTAGCTTCCTCTCAACTCTTTCTCATAAATCAGGTAATATCTTCTGTAGTTCCCTCTAGGACACAGGGTTGAAAAGAAGCCCTAAGTAACTTTTAACCCTTCACTTCCACTCATGGCAGCAGTAGTATTAATTTATGGCACTAACTATTGCCAACCTCTGTGGACATAGATCAATCCAAGCTAAGTCAGGTGGTCTTAAGTGGGTCTATGCACTTCTGAAAAATCTATAGGAGTCAGAAACTTTCTTTGCTCTCTGAAACTGAAAGGCATCCTGTCTCTCCCACCAAGGCTCCATTCTGGCTGCCTATGGCCATGACATTCTCCCTTGTATTTTTCTCTCACTTTTTGTTTGTTTGTTTTCTCTCCCACTATTAAGACCTAATCATTGTTGCTTATGATTGTAGAGCTAATGAAGCTCATATGAAGGGTAGTTTCATGTCAGTTCTTTTCAGCCAACCTACATTTCATTTACTTTTTACATGTACTAGCTTTTAAAAATAAAAGGTGAAAAGTGAAACTAAGTTATATGAACTTGTTGTTAAGGCTTTGAAAAACATAACGAAAAAGTATTGTTGATAGGTTCCTATTCTTGAATTATTTAAAACACATTATTTGACTTTTGTCAGTTTGTCCCAACAGATATTTTTATTTGGAAATTTATAATTAGCTCTGTAAACAGATTCATTATGTGTCGTTTGTGGATAGAAAACAACCAGATTGAAACTCAAAAGAAAAAAAATCTTGTCCCACTATCTTGTGTTCAGTTGATTAAAATTTCCTGGAGGCTTTGGTAAAGGATTATTCCTTATTAGGTTAGTCTTTGTAGAATCAATAAAGCTCCCCAAAAGCCTTACTTAAAATTTGACAGGATATACTGAGATAGTTCAGAGGGTAAAATTACTTGTTATGCAATTGTGATGATCTGAGCGCGATGCCCACATACCCATAAAAATACATAGATGTGGTGTTTCTCACTTATAATTCCAGCATTTCCACATGAGATGAGAGGTTAGAAATGAGAATAATGGGGAAGTCTATAGGACATTATGTTTGAAGTATGAAAAATGTCAGAAATCACATATAAACCCTGCCTCAACACTAAGTAGAAAGATACACATGACATGTGCACATATATACTCATTCACACACACACACACACACACACACACACACACACACACACACACACACACAGACATGTACCACAGACACATACAGACATGCACATCCACACAGTTTTTTTCCAACATAAAAACTTAAGACACTTGAAAGCTTGAAAAATGTAGATGACTCAAGAGGAATAAACATTGACTTCAATGAAGGCAGCCCAGAAGTACTTCCTCTCTCTCTCTCTCTCTCTCTCTCTCTCTCTGTCTTTTACGGTGTGTGTGTGTGTGTGTGTGTGTGTGTGTGTGTGTGTGTGTGTGTACAAACTATCCATCCATGCTACTCATGGCCACTACTGTGGAAACATGGACATCTCACAAAGGATGGAGTTTGTATGTAAATGAAGTAGGCCCTTATCATTAAGTCTGTGTAAACTGAAACCATTCCACCACTACCACTACTTCACTAGGCAATGCAGCAAATTGTCCAGCTGCATCTCCCATCTCCTTTGGAGGTTGCCTTTGTCACTAGGGTGATCCAGGATTGGGAACATTGCTGTTTTGATTCCTCTTCAGCTATTTTTCTTGTATAGATACCTGATTTTGTGTTAGATAACTGATTAGATAAAAATGAAATGATGCTATCTTTTTAATAAACATGTGATGAGCATGATGGCTTTAGCAATACTGATGGAATAGCACATTTCTTGAAGTCAGAGAACTCTCTAGAAAAGACAATATCACCTCTCTTCACAGTGCCTGTGGTGACAGCCACTATGTTTTCAGAGACTACACCTATGTTCTTCTCTCTACTAATTTGTTATCTAAGATATGAGCATTGTGTAGGTGATCTGTCCTCTTACCTTGTGTAGAATATTCTCAGATGCCTTCAGAAAGTTTTATCACTTTTTTGTCAGCTTACTTGCTCGGAGAAATGCAAAAGCAAGCTCAGCAGGTATTTGTGTATGTTTATATATATGTGTCTCTGTGTGAGTGCATGTGAGTATGTGAATGTATATGATTGCATGCATTTGTATATGTGTGTTTCTGTGTGAATATGTGTATTTGTGTCTGGGTGTCTGGGTGTTTGAATGTGTTACAATTGTGTATATTAGTGCTTGTGTGTGAGTGTGTGTTTTTGTATGTGAGTAAGTTTGCATGTGAGTGTGTGTTTGTGTTTATGTATATGTGTGCTTTTGTATGTTTTTTTGCCTATGCATTTGTCTGTGGGTAAGTGTGCATGTGGGTGTTAATGTGTGTGTGTGTGTGTGTTGATTGATCCTGTGACACAAAACATATGTAGAGGGCAGAGGACAATTCCTGAGGTCAGTTGTTTTCTTCTTCTACAGGTTCTGTGAGCAAACTCAGATCATTAAAGTTTTTCTATGAAGCACAATAAAATGTTCTGATACATTTCTCTATTATTTAAAAAAAAATCCTAAGAACTTGCAGGCTAAGCCAATGCAGCTGCAATTCTGAGAGGTCTGTTTTAGGTGTAGGTGCAATAGACTTTGTCTCAAATACATATAAAGGTTTTAAGGGATGGTATACGAGTAGACTGCTGTGTGGATGGACTGAACAAGGCCTATGCAGGGCAGCTGGTAACACTTGATTCAGAATGAGGCAAACAGTCATTTGAGGCAGAGAATTGATCAGACATCAGGCATCTTTAAAAATCACTAGAAAGAGGCCAAAACTTTATCTTTGTGAACCCCTGGTGTTCCCTTCACTGCTGCATTCATTGTCTTGACTGGGCCTTAAATGGTTGTCAATAGTGAAAGCAAATGCCTTGGAGATAGGAAGGCACAAGAACACAAATGAATCAAAAGTGAAGACTATTTAAAGTGAAATTTTCCATCACATTCCCAGGGTTGGAACTGAAATTCTGATTTTCTCCTTAAATGAAAGCACACAACTTAGTAAAATACATATTAATGCTCAAACTGCCAGGGCTGGGGGATGGGAATTTTTATCACATGACAAGAGTTATTTAAAGTCACTGAGATAATAAATCCTTCGTTCTTATAACTAGAACGAGATAATGAGATGCTCATCCTTTCCAGATTTAGTAGATTTAATATTCTAATGAACTACATCTGACACTTTTGAATTGTGTGTAAAAGCATACTAATCTTTTGATTTGACAGACGTTGAGTCTATTTATTTATTTTTCCAATTTGGTCTGGGTGTGTTATTGGAGAGTTATAGTTGAAGTAGTTCATAAGAATTTTACTTATGGCAAAAAATACTGTTGAGGATAGCATTCTCTGTCATTCTGAATTTATTGAACTCAACTATGGGAATAAAACTTTGCACAGCAGAAGTACAAGGAGCAATGATGGAGGAGATGAAGTGCTCTACAGGTCCAGTGATGGACTCAATTAGCCAGAAATGGTAGAAGTTTTTATCTAGTGCTCATTATGATTCAGTCTTATAAATTTAACAACTTGGATAATTTAATAAATATATTCTGAAGACCATATTTGTGCCAGGCAAATTGTTGATTCTAAGAATAAAGAGTAATTGAGATATGGTTCTGCCTTGGAATATCTCAGCTTGAAGGGAGCATCTAGGAGAGCTGACTACAAACTTCTGGCTAGGGAAAACATGAGTACCAGGCCTTTGGAACCAGAAGGATTGGCTTGGAAACTATTTTAGCTGGGATAAAGTGTAAGTAAGGAAATTAGCAATGGGTGCCTGCTTGTGTAGGAAAGGTCAGTTTAGGGATCCAGTTCATGAGAGACAACCATGCTCTGGTAGGCATGACATCAAAACACTGGCATATATAAGTGAACTCAGGGAGTTAATTCTTTTTTTAAGTCTCTCTCTCTCTCTCTCTCTCTCTCTCTTTTTTATTGGATATTTTCATTATTTACATTTCAAATGTTTTCCACTTTCCATTTCTTCCCTTCAGAAACCCCCTATCCCATCCCCCTTACCCCTGCCTCTGTGAGAGCATTCCCCAACCCACCCACTCCCATCTTCCTGCCCTGGCATTCCCCTACACCGGGGCATCAAACACACTCAGGCTTTAGGGCTTTTCCTCCCACTGATGTCCAACAAGGCCATCCTCTGCTGCATACAGGAAACATTACAATGACAAAAACAGAAACTACCTCAAAGTAAAAGACTGGAAAAAATACAGAATAGGTAAAACTATTTCCAAAAATAAAAGAACTTTTGGGGGAATTCACATCCCTGACCCCAAGCTGTACTGTAGAACAATAGTGATAAAACTGTATGGTAGTGGTACAGAGACAGACAAATAAATCAATGGAATAGAATTGAATATCCAGAAATGAACCCAAAAATATGTGATCACTTGATCTTTGACAAATTAACTAAACAATCCAGTGGGAAAAAAGACATCATTTTCAAAAAATGGTGTTGGTTCAACTGGTGGTCAGTATGTAGAAGAATGCAAATAGATGCACTCTTATCTCCTTGTTCAAAACTCAAGTTCAAGTGGATCAAGGATCTCCACATAAAACCAGATATGCTGAATATAACAGAAGTGAAAAAGTGACAGAGCCTGAAACACATGGGTACAGGAAAATTTTCTCAACAGAACACCAGTGGCTTATGTTTTAAGATCAACAATCAATAAATGGGACTATATAAAATTGAAAAGCTTTTGTAAGGCAAAGGACACTGTCAATAGGACAAAATGGCAACCCACAAATTCGGAAAACTCTACATCCAATAGAGGGCTAAAATCCAAAATATACAAAGAACTCGAGAAGTTAGAGTCTAGAGAACCAAATAATCCTATTTAAAAATGGAGTACAGTGCTTACTAAAGAATTCACAACTGAGGAATCTTGAATGGCTGAGAAGCACCTAAAGAAATGTTCAACACCCTTAGTTATCAGGGAAATGCAAATCATATCAACCTTGAGATTCCATCTCACAGTAATCAGAGTGTGTAAGATCAAAAACTCAGGTGACAGCATATGCTGGTGAGAACTGGGAGAAAGAAGAACATTCTTCTTTTGCTGGTAGGCTGCAAACTGTTAAAATTGGCTGATAAATGGCAATAGTTGTACCTGAAGACCCAGCTATACCACTATTGGGCATATTCACAAAAGATGCTCTAACATATAACAAGAACACATGCTCCACTATGTTTATAGCAGCCTTATTTATAATAGCCAGAAGCTGGAAACAACTCTGATGTCCTTCAACAGAAGAATGGATAGAGAAAATGTGCATTTACATAATGGATTACTACTCAGCTATTAAAAAGAATGACTTCATGAAACTCACAGGCAAATCGATTGAACTAAAAAATATCATCCTGAGAGAGGTCATCCAGTCACAAAAGAACACACATAGTATTTACTCACTGATAAGTGGATATTAGCCCAATAGCTTACAATGCCCATGACACAATCCATAGACCAGAAGGAACTTAAGAGGAGGGAAGACCAGTGTGTGGATGTGTCAGTCCTGCACTGAAGAGAGAATAGGATGATCTCAGGAGGTGGAGTGAGGGGGCATCTAGGAGGGATAGAAGATGAGGAGTAAATAAGCTGAGGCCAGTATCATGTACTACAGGGGACAGGAGAAAGGTACAAAGAGTTATGAAATCTCATAAAAACATATAGCAGTAGGGGATGAGGAACTGGGGATAGCCACTTGAGGGTACTAGACTCCAGGAAAATGAGAGGCCCCCAGGACCCAATGGGGGGTGACTTTATTCGAAATATACAGAGAAAGGGAGATAGATTCTGTAGCAACCACCTCCAGTAGATAGGCAAAGCCCCTGGTCTAGAGATATGGACACCTACCCATCTCCAAGTTTTAATCCAGAAAGGTTCCTTCCCAAAGGAAGAACAGGGACAAAAAATGCCCCAAAGACTGAAGAAAGGGCCATCTGGAGACTGCCCCACCTGGGGATCCATGCTGCATGCTGACACCAAACACAACACTGTTGCCATTGCCAAGAGGAGCTTACTGACAGGAACCTTCTGTGGCTGTTCCTTGGGAAGTTTGGACAGCAACCAATGAATACAGATGTAGATGTTTGGAACCACCCATCAGAAAGAGCTAAGAGACTTTGTTGGGGGAGCTGGCAGAAGGACTGGAGGAACAGACAGGGACTGCAAACCCATAGGAAGAACAACATCTACTGACCAGATCACCCAGTGCTCGCAGGGTCTATACCACCAACCAAGGCATGTGCAGAGAGGGAGTCCATGGCTCCAGATATAGATGTAGCAGAGGATGGCCTTGTCTGATGGCCCTTGGTCCTGTGGAATTTTGATGCCACGGTGTAAGGGGATGCTGGAGTGGTGTGGTTGTAGAGGGTGGGAGGGTAGAGGAGCACACTCATGAAAAGGGGAAGGTGGATAGAACAGATGTGGGATGGGGGTTAATGGTGGGGTAACCAGGAAATGGGGTATCATCTGAGATATAAAAAAAAATGGAATGATTGAAAAAGAAAATGACCACCAACCAAAGAATACACATGGAGAGACCCATGGTGGTTTGGACCACATATGTTCCAGAGGAGGGCCTTGTTGGCCATCAGGGGGAAGAGAGGCCCCAGTAAAGGGGAATGTCAAGGTGGGAATATGGGAGTGGGTGGGCAGGTGGGTGGGACGTGGAATTCCCTCATAGAGATGGGGGAGGGGGAAGGGATAGATGGTCTCCAAAGAGGAGACCTAGAAAGGGGGAAACATTGGAAATGTAAATAAAGTATCAAAAAATTAAATCAATCAATCAATCAATCAATAAAAAGGAAAAAGAGTGAGCAAGGTAGCTTACCTGACTTTATTTCAAAATATATAATCCATAGCCCAAATTAAATGATCATCATAATAGTAATGACTTAAAAAGAAACCACTGTACAGTTCTTTTCTATACCATATAATGCAAGATGATATCAATAAATAATGTGTTTCATTGAGCTTTGTACATGATCACCCAGGACTGTTGCTATCACTTATTTTATGTAGATAAATATTTATATAATAAATAAATTGATACTACAGAAAAAAGAGAGAGAGTGACAGTGAGAGAGAAGAGAGAGAGGAGAGAGAGAGAGAGAGAGAGAGAGAGAGAGAGAGAGAGAGAGAGAGAAAAGGAGAGAGAGAGAAGAGAGAGAGAAGAGAGAGAGAGAGAGAAAGAGAGACAGAGAGAGAGAGAGAGGGAGAGAGAGAGATCAATCTAAGAAATAGTAGATACTGGGGATCCTTCAAAAGAAAGCACTGATGATATGCTGTCTTTTTTCCACTGGATGGTTTTAGCTCCTTTGTCAAAGTCAAGTGACTGTAAGTCTGTGAGTTCATTTCGGGTTCTTCAGTTCTTTTCCACTGATCTACCTGTCTGTCTCTGTAACAATATCATACAGTTTTTGTCACTATTGATCTGTAATACAGCTCGAGGTCAGGGTTGGTGATTCCCCCAGAAATTCTTTTATTGTTGAGAATAGTTTTGGCTATCCTGGGTTTTTTTGTTATTCCAAATGAATTTGAAAATTGCTCTTTCTAACTCTATGAAGAATTGAGTTGGAATTTTGATGGGGATTACATTGAATCTGTAGTTTACTTTTGGAAAGATGGCCATTTTTACTCTATTAATCCTGCCAATCCACAAGCATGGGAGATCATTACATCTTCTGAGATCTTCGATTTCTTCCTTCAGAGACTTGAAGTGCTTGATATACAAATCTTTCACTTGCTTAATTAGAATCACACTATTGCATTTTATATTATTTGTGACTATTGTGAAGGGTGTCCTTTCCCAAATTATTTTCTCAGCCTGCTTATCCTATGAGTAGAGGAAGGTTATTGATATGTTTGAGCTAATTTTATATCCAGCCACTTTGCTAAAGGTTTTTTTTTTTTGTTTTTTTGTTTTTGTTTTGTTTTGTTTTTTTTTTTTTTGTCAGGTTTAGGAGATCTCTGGTAGAATTTTTGGAGTCACTTAAGTATACTATCATATCATCCACAAATAGTGTTATTTTGACTTCTTTCTTCCCAATTTGTAACCCATTGACCACCGTTTGTTGTCTAATTGCTCTAGTTCTACTGCAGTCAGCATGTAAAAGGATACATATTTATCAATTCGTATCTCATTGTACAAAGCCTAAGTACAAGTGGATCAAGGACCTCCACATACAACCAGATACACTGAAACTGATAGAAAAGAAAGTGGGGAAGAGCCTGGAATTCATGGGCACAGGGGAAAATCTCCTGAACAGAACAACAATGACTTATGCTTTAAGTTCCACAATAGACAAATGGGACGTCATAAAATTGCAAAGCTTCTGTAAGGCAAAGGACACTGTCAATAGGACAAAATGACAACCAATGAATTGGGAAAAGATCTTTACCAATCCTATATCCAATAGATTGCTAATATCCAATATATACAAAGAATTTGAGAAGTTACACTCCAGAGAACCAAATAACTCTGTTAAAAAGGGGGTACAATGCTAAACAAGAATTCTCAACTGTGGAATATTGAATGGGAGAGAAGCATCAAAAGAAATGTTCAACATCCTTAGTCATCAGGGAAATGAAAATCAAAACAACCTTGAGATTCCACCTCACACCAGTCAGAATGGCTAAGATAAAAACTCAGGTGAAAACAGTTGTTAGCAAGGATGTGGAGAAAGAGGAACACTCCTCCATTGTTGTTTGGATTGCAAGCTGGTATAACCAACTCTCTGGAAATCAGTCTGGCGGTTCTTCAGAAAATTAGACATAGTATTACCTGAAAACCCAGCTATAGCACTCCTGGGCTTATACCCAAAAGATGCTCCAACATATAATACATGTTCCACTATATTCATAGCAGCCTTATTTATAATAGTCAGAAGCTGGAAAGAATCCAGATGTCTCTCAACAGAAGAGTGGGATAGAGAAAGCATGTTACATTTACACAATGGAGTACTGCTCAGCTATTAAAAACAAGGACTTCATGAAATTCTTAGGTAAATTGATGGAACTAGAAAAGATCATCCTGAGTAACATAACCCAGTCACAAAAGAACACATATTGTATGCACTCACTGATAATTGGATATTATCCCAAAAGTTCAGAATACCCAAAATACAATTCATAGACAACATGAAGTTGATGAAGAAGGAAGACGAAAGTATCGATGCTTTGGTTCTTCTTAGAAGGGGGAACCAAATACTCACAGAGGAAATATGGAGACAAAGTGTGGAATAGAGGGTGAAGGAAAAACTGACCAGAGACTGCCCCTCCTAGGAATTCATCCCATATACAGTCACCAAACCGAGATACTATTGTGGATGCTAAGAAATGTTTGCTGAGAGGAGCCTGATATGGCTATCTCCTAAGAGGCTCTGCCAGAGCCTGACAAGTACAGAGGCAGATGCTCACAACCAACCATTGCACTGAGCATGGGGTCCCCAGTGGAGGAGTTAGAGAAAGGGCTGAAGGAGCTGAAGGGATTTGCAACCCCATAGTAAGAACAATATCAATCAACCAGACCCTCCAGAGCTACCAAGGACTAAAACACCAATGAAAGAGTACACATGGAAGGATCCATGGCTCTAGCAGCATACTTAGAAGAGAATAGCTTTGTCCAGCATCAGTGGGAAGAGAGGCTCTTGGTCATGTGAACAGTCAATGGCCCATTGTAGGGAAATGAAAGGGCTGTGAGGTGGGAGTGGTTAAGTGGTTGGGGGAATACCATCATAGAATCAGGATGTGAAGGGCTTGTCTGGTGGTGGTACCAGGAAAGGGGATATCATTTGAAATGTAAATAAAGAAAATAACCAATAAAAATAGAAAGAAAAAAGAAAAAAGAAACCCCCCCCAAAAAAAGGATTGATGGTAGGTGGTCATTGTTGATTTAACTTGGCAGGTGGCAATTAATTATATACATTTCTGCAGCATGCTTTTGCAGATGGTTTTGGTCATGATCTGATACTAGTGAGATGTCTTTCACATCTAGATCAGTACACATGCAAATAACCTAAGCAAAGCATCATGAAACAAGGCATAGGTATACTATACTTCAACATAGAAAGCTGAAATGTTCTCTTCTACTCTATTATATTTTATATAATTTAAAACCTAATTTTATGACTTAACTAACACTTAGATACTATATGAAATACAACAATTTGACACAATACAACAAATCAGTGAAGATATATGACTGACAACTTGAAGAGAAAGAGAAAATAAGGTCATGCTTAATCAGAGGGCAAAGAAATTGAAAGGTGTTAGGAACATTGACTGAGTGTTTTGAAATCACCAAAAATTGTGAACATGGTAATGAAGCAAAGATAGTAATCCACAGTTAGAATCTTGAGGAAGTTTGTGAAAATGACTGGTAAGTGTTACAGTATTATGGTTAATATAAACTTAAGAAGTGAATTCATCTGGAGGGTATATTTCTTTACCCTATGCTAGTCCCCAATAACCACACAGAGAAACCAATATTTATCTAAAACTGCACCCCACTAGCTCAGCTGTCAGATGATATACTGTAACCTCCTATGGTTATCTGGCTACCTCCTAGCCTCATCCCCTGACACTTGCTTTTTATTTTTGGTCTGTCTCTTTGGGCTTCAGATATATTTCTGTGATCTCTTTGGACCCCTTTCTCATTGCTCTGATTCTGCCATCTTCCCAGCTAACCTGATCTTCCTCCCTCTCTCTCTCCTTCCTCTGACTGGTCTTTTCTTTACTCTACCCCACAAGTGGTTGATCAGCATTTGTTGACAAGTCAGAGAATAAATGGCAAAAAAAAAAAAAAAAAAAAAAAAAAAAAAGGAAAAAGAAAAAGAAAAAAAGAATTGTTTATACAAACTTGAGACAGGCATTCTTGGTACAAGCATTACATTGGTAAGTCAGGATTGAAAGAAGATATGAGGACAGAGAAATCAGCATATCAATAACACAAGGGTAAACTTTTCGAAGGATACAACAACATAATGCCTCCAAGAAAGAAAACAACTAAAAGTGCTAGGAGAGATTTAGGTTTCTACACCTGATAGGATGTAGTCCAGAGGAATTAGAAGTATTCATTAGCTCTTTTTTTTAATTGCTATTACAAAATACCTGACAAATTACCTTAAGGAAAGATGGGTTAATTTTGGTTCACAGTTTGAGGGTACAATACACAAAGGCAGGGAAGTAATTGCTGAAAGGTCTTAAGACTAATGATTGTTTTGCCCTCAAAGTCAGGAGTAAGAAAGAGATAAATGCTGATGCTTAGCTCTCTTTTGCCTTTTTATTCAATCTGGGACCCCAGACATGGAATGGCACTGACTGTTTTAAGGAATCGGTCTTTCAATATAAATTAACCCCATCTAGAAACTTCTTATAGATATGCTAAAAGGGTTGCCTTAGGTGATTCTAGACCTTGTCAAGTAGAAATCCATCTTAAGCATTACAAGCTGTTTAGGGAGCAGGAAGATTGTGTATGAGAAACTATGAAGAGCAAGAGGAAAACTGTCCTATATTGTGGGAGAAACAGTATTCACAATTGAGATGGTTCTGAAGGATGCCAGGGAGTAAAAACTTACATAATGATAGCACATCAAGGGTATAGAGTAAAGGGAGAGGAGAAAGAAGCATGTTGCACTTCTATCAAGATTTCAGGATCCAGAAAAATAAGAACTTAGGTCATTATAGAAAATATGCCAAACCTTGAGGAATTCCATCCCAAAGATTAGTCCTACACTCCTCAACATGACCAGGGTGAAGGTATAATCTGAACAGTAGGTTTGCCATGTAGAGCTCTTCAGAAAGGGGGTGAGCATTCTCTGTAAATCTCCTGGACAGTATGTATAATTGAGTCAGGATGTGCATGGCTGTTGTTCATACCAGGAGTAGGTAACAGTATAATAGAAGAAGTGGTAGAAAAAAATTAAGAGTCAGGTGATGAAAAGGAATGTTGTGTAATGTCTTCTGGAAATGACATGTCTATTGTACTAATGAATCCATAGCCTCCACAGGATTTCTACAAGATCATGCTGTCAGGAGAAATTTGAGCATAGATGGGAAAGAACTGTCAAGGCCCTGCCCCAAACAAAGGAGCTGTAGGCAGTTGATTGCTGCTGGAAAGGGAGAGTCATTGTTTTGTGGTATAGCCACTTTTAAGTTGTTCATATTCCACTGTACGATTCCATGCACATGCATATATGAGTAGTATTAATTGGACCTCAAGGGTTATTTAAGAAAAAAGAAGGCATGCAATTGGAAACATCCAGAGCAAGCTGAAATGGGAATTGAAATGTGGGTAAGAACATATTTCATTGTATACATGTATGAAATTCTCAAAGAATACATTTTAAAGAGAATATGAGTGAAAGGGATAAGATAACATCCATCTCTATCCCTTATATAAATACTTAGATTGTTGGTCTGGTGATAAAATAAGACAAAATTAACCACATTGGGAGTAAAGAAACACTTTTTATTCCTAATTACTTGGAAGAAGGTAAATCACATAGAGAACCTAAAATCTCATTTGGATTTTGAAGAATGTTAGCATGCCTTGTTATCAAGGCAGAGTAAAGTAGTCCAAGAAGTAAAAGATGTCTTTAGAAAAGATAGATGTAAGAAACAGGTTGGTAAATCTAGCAAAAGGCCTCCAGTTCTGTAATGGACTCAGGCTAGAAGAACATGTGGCTGAATTTCTCCTCTGTGATAAAACACTCTTGACAAAAGTCAACTTAAGGGAGAATACATTATTATGCCTCACAGGGCATGAAGTCAAGGCATCAAGCACATGAAACTATTGAACACATTAAATTTGTACCCTGGTTACAGAGAACAATGAACACATGTTAATGCCCAGCTCCTCTTCTCCACATAGATTGTCCTTTATACCATCCAAGGCATACCGGCAATCACAGTGTGTGGGTCTTCTCTCTTCAATTCATCAAGATGATAATCCACAGGCTTGCCTAAAATCTTATCTCCCAGATGATCCTAGATTCAGTCTACTACTAACTGACACACTAGCTGTTCTTTACTTTTTCTTTTCCCTTCGTTATTCCATGGAATCTGTGAAACTATAAGTAGATTTCTTCTTCAGAGGATATGTCTTATGCACAGGAGCTTCACCTGAAAATGTCTACCTCCTACCATGAGACAGGACCAGTGCCATTTGTTCCAGCTGTGTCTTAGTAAGTGTCCCTCCAGGTTGACAGCTTCAGAAAGGGAATTCCAGAATTATGAGGAGGATGATTAGACTTTGATGATTTTCCCTAGGGTACACAATCACCTGTCATTCATTATTCTAACAAGCACTCATTGTGCAACATTTAATGAGGAAGAAAATTGTGTCACTGAGAAAACTTCCTAGAGGAACCCAGAACAGAGCTGGGTTTTGTCAGTAGCTCAGAATAAATTAAAAACTTTAACCCATTGGTGTTTCTGCATTAAAATTAAACTAGTAAGCCAAATTTAGCATGATTTTTAAAGTATAGAATATTCTACAATATAAAATATGAGGTAGTGAAATGGCTTAGTGGGTAAATCTTTGCCATGCCGGCAAGAAAACTAGAATTTGGATTCCAGGAACCCATGAAAACCCAGAGACACAACAACAATATATAATTCTAGTGCTCCTAGTGCAAGATGAAAAGGGTGTAGGGAAGAAATATCCTCAGAAACACATGAGTGTGAGAGGCCAAACCTATTCCATCTTGGAACTGCCAATCTTAGGGAAAAAAAAAAAAAACCTGAGAACTTGGCCCCTGCACTCAAATACCAGGAAGGACCCCAAGGCTTGTCCTTGGCTAGAGTTACTTCCTAGCTACTCCCTAGCAACAGTTAGTCAAAAATTAGTCTGATTGTTTCAGATCAATTATGATAATACATATACTTGTTTCAGAGCATCCACCTGTCAGTTTGCAATAGAAACTCTGTTAGATGTTTGCCAAGCTGGAACCTACCTCACTTACTTCCATTTTCTATAAAAACCTTGTCTCAAGAGGTCAGAGGTGACTCACCAAAAACCATCCTCTGGGCAGGTGTTGAGTAAGCCTAAACTTGAGCTTGTAATAAAAAGACCTTACTGTGATTTCATAGGAAATGGCTCCTTGGTGGTCTTTTGGAGTTCACTAATGCTTCCTGGAAGAATAGGGACAAGTATACTAGTGTACACAGTAGAAAACAATAAATGTCCTTATCATGAGTCTTGTGGAAGGCAAAGACTGACACTCAAGGTTGTCCTGTGACATTCATACATGCACTATGTGTAGGTAAATGCACTGTATGTGGGTGCAGGCATGAATACAGACACACACACACACACACACACACACACACACACACACACACACACAAACAGGTACATATATCATATATAAGTATCATAAAATACACGAAGAAATGTAATCCAGTTAGAAAAGGTACCATATTCTGAAGAATTTACATGATGGATAGCTAGTCACTGTTCCTCCTGGATTGTTATCACTGTATGTAGAACAGGTGATTCATGACAGTCGCCATCAAGAGGTTATGTGTGAAATCTTCCTGATAAGAGGAGAACCAAAGTCTGTTCACCCTAGGTGAGAAACTAGTGACTAACCAAAGGAATGATTACATTCATTGGGGCTGCTTACAGAAGTGTGGAGGCTCCCAAAGCAATTGACTCCGTACAAAGCCCAACCCATCATAGATGATGGCTTCAAGGAGGTTTCATAACAGTTTCCCTGTCAGTAATCTTCCACGTTCTATATACTCCAACATTTTCCAACACCCCTTGCAGCTGAGGAAGGACAGAAGGGATAGTAATGGCTGGACTCCTCACCTAACTCCTTCGAGAGAGTATCAATAGTTTTGTTAAGATCACTATGGCTCTAGCTCTCAGGTTATTTATTTAGTTGCCATGGTTACCAGAGAGTGATAATATCTTCTCCAACATGGCAATGGGTTGATCATGCCATGCCTAAAGGTGAATAAAAAGACATAGTACAACTATAAGTAGTTCTCCTGTAACCTCCTTGAGCTTAAGTTTTCATAGTCTCCTTTTGTGGTTCAGCATCCTCATCTATAAGGCAGGGAGTCTCTTAGCTAACACCACAGCACATCTAACAGCAGAAGACTATAATGTACTTTATGTTTCATTTAAACCCAGTGAGATGGCTCAGAGAACGAGTGTGCTTGCTGCTATATAAGATACATTTTCTTGGGTCCAATTATTAGTAAGCATGGTTAGAGGCCATTTAAGAGTCACAGAAAAGCATCAGGTGATAGCCATTTTCCCCTAACCTAAGGGAGTTTGAAAGCTTAATGCACATCATGGCTCAGAGAGTTGTAAAGCTTCAGGTTGTTTGTTCTGTGAATGAGCCCACAATGAGACAAGGGAGCAGTCTCAAGGCTCTACATATTCATTAGATAAGATTTTTTGGCCGGGTAGTGGTGGCGCAGGCATTTAATCCCAGCACTTAGGAGGCAGAGGCAGGCAGATTTCTGAGTTTGAGGACAGCCTGGTCTACAGAGTGAATTCCAGGACAGCCAGGGCTACACAGAAAACCCTGTCTTGAAACCCACCCCCCAAAATAAATTTTTTATCTGAAGCCAATATGAGGGGGGATTGAAAATGGGGCTGTACCAGAAGGTCACAGAGATTCTAACGCTCTTAAGTACCTGCCTATGGAAAAAAAGACAGCAAGAATTCCTTGCAATCGGGGTCTTTAAAAGCCACTGCCTTGTATCAAATCAACATAGTAGGCACTTTTTGACCCCCTATGTACGGTGCCACTCCCTGCAGAATAGAATAGTAAAATCACCTTTTGTCTTACTAGTCTTTTGAATATAATTAGAGATCAAGGGTCTTGCTTCCCTAACTTCCCAGCTTGTTGACCTAAATTCAATCCTGATGAGAACTCTTTCTTTCAAGTTCTCCTTTGACCACTACTCATATGCTTCTGAATGTGTGTGTGTGTGTGTGTGTGTGTGTGTGAAATTAGCTACCACAAATGTGCAACACAATATAAAACAACTATTTATCTAAATTTATCTTTCTTATGAGGTCAAGTTATTAAATTTATAGTATGTATTGATATAATGTAATGTCCTTGAAAACAAATATTGTTCTATTCATCTCTAACTATTAAGTGGTAACTATGTAGCAGAATAGGGAATTACATTATCAGTCATATAAATAATGAATTAAAAAAAGTAATTTCATTTAAAAACCTTATTGAGATTGAGTAGATGACTCTGCGGCTACATTGTTTGTCATGCACATGTGAGAATTTGAGTTAAGATTTCTAATTCTAGTGCTCCTTGGGGTATATAGGAAAGGACACAGGAGAAATCAAAGAAGCTCATAGGTCAGCCTGGCATACATAGTGCTAAACTGCAAGAGGTATTGTCTCAAGCAGGAAGGAACATGAGGATCAACAGATTTGTCCCTTAATCTCTTCAGGCTTATGTGTGTGCATGTGTGTGCAGGACAAATTTTCTAGAAAGCTATGTTAAACGATAGTTGTGGAATGAGGAAATGATCTTAGATGTTTTTAGAACCCTGCATAGAGTTGAAGTCCTTTAAGTAAGCAGGAAAGACAATGATGTATGTCTTCTCACCCTCAGTTGTTTTTTCTGACAACTCATTTATCCAGATACCGCTCTCCTGTGAAGTTTTGTAAATGACCAGCTTCGTACTGTTTACGAAAAAGCAGTAGAGTGCAATTTCTGATATTTCAGGGAAATATTTTCCTGTAATGGAATTACTTAAAGAAGGGTACTGCTGATAAAGTTTCTAATAACTTCTTGGAGATTAGAGAGAAAAGTGAATAGAAAACAAGTTATCTCTAAGTTTAAATGTGCATGGATAATACTGAAGGCTTAGAAGTGGGACATGGCAGACATGCAAATCTTTTTCCCTATGTTCATCTACTGTTACTTATCATCAGGAATAAGCAATATACTGTAATTCCTCTTCTTTTTATTTATTTATTATTTTTTTTATAGATTAGGATTGTGGCTACCTGTCTGTGAGTAGAACCACTGCTTTAATGTGAAGTGACAGATAAAACTAGTTGGTCTGGGCATCTGTTTCCAGGTTGTTTTGCAAGGGAAAAATCATTCATAGAAAATAGAAACCCAGGCACATATAGCTGTTTTGATTAAGAATGGAAAATGTGCGTAAAACCAATAGTTCAAGGATGTTGCATAGCAGTTCCACCTTTGAATCTCCAACCTCATTCTGCCTCCTTGACACCAACCACCCAGGTTATAGAATGAGTGAACCTTGCTGGGGGATGAGAATGACCTGCAGTGCTGCTAAGGAGAGAGTCTCAGACCTGGGGCCCTGGTTCCTGGTTCCATAGACTATCCTAGAATTGCTACTTCTCTGAGTTTTCAGGGTGTTAGGTGCACTTGCAGAGAGGCTATGCCTTTGGTTGTTTCTTATTCCTCTGAATTAGGATCAAAAGAAGGCTGAAAAGGGTTAGGTAGAGACCATCTTCTAGTCTTCCTTGATGGCTCATAAGAAAAACTTCTGCAGGACATATACGAGTAAAACCATAGACATAGGACACCAAGTGCGAAGAGGGTGTGGTGGGTCATGTTGTTGAACATCCTTTGTCCTATGGTCACTATGCTGTGAGCACATCCTATCTTGCTTCTGTGGTTTAATAGTGCAGGAGGAGTAAAGCTCAGCTTCCTGTGCACTGTCTGGCATTGTGAACCATTTTTATGACTACCTGTAGTAAAATACATAGATAAAATACAGACGATCCTCAAATTGCAGTGGAAATTTATCCTGACCATTATAAATTTTACTTCCAAAGTACATTTACTACACTAAGGTGAACACAATTTAACTTTAAAGTACCTTTACATCACTAATGTGTTGAGTAGCACAGCTCATCTTTCCTTACTATCAGTATTGTCAGAACATTTGTGTTAGCCTACAGTTGAACAGAATCATCTGATACAAAACTTATTTTGTCAAAATGTTTAGCAATCCTCATGGAATTCATAAAACACTCTATTGAAAATAGGTGTCAGAGCCGGGCAGTGGTGGTGGACGCCTTTAATCCCAGCACTTGGGAGACAGAGGCAGGCAGATTTCTGAGTTTGAGGCCAGCTTGGTCTACAGAGTGAGTTTTAGGACAGCCAGGGCTACAGAGAAACCCTGTCTTGAAAAAAATAAAAAAATAAATAAAGAAAGAAAGAAAGAAAGAAAGAAAGAAAGAAAGAAAGAAAGAAAGAAAGGAAGGAAGGAAGGAAGGAAGGAAGGAAGGAAGGAAGGAAGGAAGGAAGGAAGATAGAAAGGAAGAAAATAGGTGTGAGAGTGGCCATTTAAATCCCTTTTCTCAGCATGATAAAAATAAAAAAACATTAAAAAAATAAATTTGGTGTGTATGTGTGTATGCCTGCATTAATTTATGGGTATTCAATGTGTACCTGGTATCAGCAGAGATCAGAAGTGTGTACCAGAGCGCCTGGAAGTGGAGAACAGAATGGTTGTGAACCGTGAGGTGGGTGCTGAGATCTGATCCCAGATCCTCTGGGAGAGCATTGAGTACTCTTAAGTACCAAGTCATCTTTCCAATTGCAAGTTGAAAATCTGCAGGTCAAACCCTGGAGTTAAGAAACGTGTTTGGCTGCTGTGGTGGAGACTGCTTAGTACATAACCACTTATCATGCAAGCATGAGGACTGGAATTTGGATCTATAGTCCCCACACAAAACCTAGACAGACATAATAGCTACCTGTAATTCCAGTACATAATAAATAAAGACTGCAGGTCTTCTGGTAAGCTAGACTACCTGAATTGGTGAACTTAAGTTTCGGCAAGAGACCCTCACTTTGTAAATAAAGTGGAGTATAATCAAAGACAGTGTCACTCCACTTACTCATGTACACATATGCACCTATCCCCATACAAATGTGCACCCTCACACATATGCATCCACATACGTTCAAAAACATATACACAGCACACACAAATACACATACAAAATGAGAAAATAAAATAAGGAGAAAAGAGGATGATTTGACAAACGAAACTTAAGACTTGTCACATCTGAGTGACTCAGGCTCTTGTCTGTGCAATCTGTTCTAGAAGTCCGGGACACCGTTGCTGATTTTGCTTGCTTCATTTAGGAAATTGAAGAATTTCATAATTTGGAAGCCTATGCTGTCAACATTCAGCCTTTCCTTGTTTTGAATGTTTCTTGTTAAACTTCTAATTTTGATTTCCCCTTTAGCCCAGTAATTAATGAAACACATGATCACCACCCAGGCATATAAATTTTCTTTGAGGTAGAATTCTGTTGCTGTTGCCTCCTTGGATTGAATTTGTGCAGTGAATATACTTTGATTTCTGCTTTTGGAATTTGCTGAAATTACTTTAGTGGTTTAACACACGATTGTTTCTGTTAAAGCTTAATTTGCTTGAAAAGAAAGTGCTTTTCTGCCAGAGAAGTTTCCACATATGTATGAATGCTATATCAAGCTTTTTTAAGTTTTGTATTTTAAGCATAATCTATTTTTTCTTGTTTTTCAAATTAACCTTTGACAAGGTCTATTTGAACCTAATTTTATGCATTTGTGTGTCAATTTCTTCTGCATTTTGATTTATATTTGATACCATGTACTTAGAATGAGTTGTTAATGTTTCATATGTGTGTATGTGTGTGTACAAGTATAAAAGTGTGTGTGTGTGTGTGCATATGCATACATGTGTATACATAATCATGTGGAGACCAGAGGATTAACAAGGCTTTCCTTCCTCAGACGCCATCCTCCAAATTAGCTAGGCAAGTCAGTTCAAGTAGTTTCTGTGAACAAGAGGGATCCAACTGTTCCTGCCTCTTTACTTCTGAGATTACAGTCACATTCTATCTTTCTTGGTTCATTTGATATGTGTTCTGGAATGTTGAACTTAGGGGTTCATGCTTGTGATGCAAAAGTCTTCCAAACTCAGCCTTTTCCCTTAGTCCTATGTACATTTAATTTTGATTAACTAAAAAGCTTTCCTTTAGTATCTAAAATATTATATGTCCACCAGCAATGTAGAAGGATCTTTTCTTTTCCAGGTCCTTGTGAGCACTTGCTATTTTCTCTCTTTAGCCAATGGTATTAGTTACCTTTCTACTACCATGATAAAATACCATAATCAAAATCAGCACAGAGGAGAAAAAGTGTAATTTTGGCTCATGGTTCTACTGGGATAAAGTCCATCGTGGAAGATAAGGCATGATAACAGGCAGTGAAAGCATGGCAACAGGAGCAGGAAGCTAGCTGATCACATCTTTATCAACACATAAGAAGCAAGTAGGACTAGGTCATAAAATTTGAAAATCCACTCCCAGACACATACTTCCTCCAAAAAGCCTACAACTCCTAAAAGTTCCACAACCCCTTAAAACATCATTAACTAAGGACTAAGTGTTTAAATTCATGAACCCGTGTGGACACATTTTACATTCTAACCACCAAAATATATCATCCTAGTAGCTGCAAAGTGACTCAAGTATAATTAGATGGGTTGGTTGTACCTTCTTCACTGTTTGCATCTTCTTTGCAGAAAAATCTATTCAATTTCCTCACTCATTTTAAGTTGAGTTGTTTCTCTTTTGCTTGATGATAGGAGCTCTTTATGTATTATTCTGCATATTCCACACTTATCAGATATTTGATGAACAACTATTTTTAGTTTTATAGGTTGTGTTGTACTTTCTTAATAAGTCTCTTTATTTTTCCTCAAATTTAATTTTGATGCAGCCCAGTTATTTCCATTTTTGCTTTTGTTATTCTCATTTTAGGTATCATACCTTTTAATTCTACCAAACTCAAAGTCAAGGAGATTTAAACATTTTGTGTAAGTTTGTGTGCATGTGTACATGAGATAGTATATATGTATCTTTTTATGTGTGTGCTTGTATGTGTGTCTGTGTGTGCATGTGCTCACACACGTGCATGTGCGTGAGTGTATGTGCATTGGTTATGTGGGTGGGGGCTTGCATAAACTGCATGCCTGTGTGTAGTTCAGAAGACAATCACAGGATTGATTCTTAACTTCTACCTCACTTAAGGCCATATACTAGTTTTGGTACTATTTATTCTAGAGTAGCTGGTCTGTCAACGTCCTGGTATTTTTTTTTTTTTTTTTTTTTTTGTCTTTGTGTCCAACTTTCAACCAAAGCTCTAGGATTGCAGATATGTAGAGCTTTGCCAAGCTTTATGCAACTTATGAGAATGTGACCTCATATCCTCTTCCTTGTGTGCATGTTTCCTAAAACCATTAAGTTAATACATATATGTATGATGTGATAGAAGGATACAATTTTATACTATTTCATTTGGTTACTTAAGTGTTCTAATGTAAATTGTATAAAAGACCATCACCTGCCCATACTCTCTGGATTAGTGTCACTTATCTGAAAACAAGTCACTGTGGATAGATGTCTCTATTACTAGCTTCTCAATTCTGTACTATCAGCTGTGTCTATCTCTCCCAGTGATTGTAGCTTTGGAGTGAGTTAAGATTTTAAAAGGCTGAGTTCAAATATTAAAAAGCTAAGTCCTATCAAGTTGTGTTTTAAAATAATTAGTTAAAAAAAATAAGTATTTTTATTTAGTACCAAGGATATATTTTAGCATTATAAACACAGCAAGTAAATTCAAATTCACATTTTCAAATTCCTGGCATGTTCTTGTAACTTGGGAACAGTAAACCTGTATTCCCTAGAAGTTTCATAAGCCACAAAATTATTATAATTTTAAACATACTCCTAACAGTATTTGAACGGAATTTATTTTTTAAAGAAGAAACATATATGTGTGTGTGTGTGTGTGTGTGTGTGTGTGTGTGTGTGTGTGTGTATGGGCTAGTTTTGTGTGTCAACTTGACACAAGCTGAAGTTATCACAGAGAAAGGAGTTTCAGTTGAGAAAATGCCTCCATGAGATCCAAAGGTAAGGCATTTTCTCAATTAGTGATCAAGGGGGTAGGGCCCCTTATGAGTGGTACCATCTGTAGGCTGGTAGTCTTGGGTTCTTTCTATAAGAAAGCAGGCTGAACAAGCCAGGGGAAGCAAGCCAGTTAGCAGAAATCCTCCATGGCCTCTTCATCAGATCCTACTCCTTGACCTGCTTGAGTTCCAGTCCCTTTTGTGATGAACAGCAGCCCGGAAGTGTAATCTCAGTAAACCCTTTCCTCCCCAACTTGCATCTTGGTCATAATGTTTGTGCAGAAATAGAAACCCTGACTAAGAAAAATTGGTACCAGCATAGTGGGTATTCCTGTGACAATCTGACCATGTCTTGGGGAGGACTGTGGAAGGATTTGAAACGTTGGGCTAGAAGATCCATTTGGTGTTAAGAGTTTTGTGGGATGTTGTGTAGGAGCTTGGGAGATAATGTTGAGAACAATGCAGTAGATGGAGGTCTGGCTTGTGGAATTTCAGAGGGAAGATTAAAGACTCTTATCAGGGCCATTGCTAGTTTGATTTAAGATTCCGTAGTTTTGGTTAGCTGGGACTGAAGGAATCAGCTGTGATTTACAAGATACCAAAACTACTAAAGCAAAACCATTGTATTTCTGGGACTATTGATGCTGGTTAGCTGGAGCTAAGAAATTGGTGGTGATTAATAAGAGACCAGCATCATTGAGGTGACATCTTCTGGGAAGTGTTTTCTGAGAGCACAAAGAGGCTGTATTCCAGAGATAGCCAAGGTTGTATCTTGTGCTGTGGCAGGACTTGGTAATTTGTAAGAGTCATCCAGGTGGTACTGGTTTTGAAGGCATGAAGGAGTCATGAAGAGCAGCTGAGGCCTGGGCACTGTGAGAGGCCATGGAAGGCCATTGGTGAATGTGCAGCCTCACTTGCAATTCTAGGACTGAAGGGGTCATGCAAAAGAGTTGAGACTCAGGCACTGTGAGAAGCCTTGGAAGGTCATTGGTGAAGGTGCAGCCTCATTTGCATTGACATCCCATAATTGAAGGGGTCATGCAAAGGAAGTGAGGCTTGGCCCCATGAAGAGAGCCTAAAAGAAGCTGTTTGTAAAGCCTAGTTGCAGCGGGGAAGACAACAGTGTTTTAGAGATGCCAGTACCATGAGATGACCACCAAGAACAGCAGAAACAGTGGGGTACAGGCATCTGGAGCCGTGTGTGCTACAAAGGGCTGAGCTGGTGAAGTGACTCAAGCCCTTGGATGAATTCAGAAGATCGTGAGTAGATACCAGACATTGGACGGTTGGAATTTGATTTTGCTTTTGATTGTGACTTTGCCCTGATATATATTCCCTCCTGAAGAAAGAAGATATTTTAGTGGAGTCCACAGTCAAGACACTTTGAATTTTTAAAGACTTTGAATTTTAAGAGATTGGATGTTTAAAAGGGACTGAAATGTTAATATGTAAGAATTTGTAAAGATTGTGGAACTTGTAAAGTTATTTAGATCTTGGGGATGAATAAGGAAGTAAGGGTCGAGGCTTATTGGTGATGTGTTTGTGGGTCAAGTTGACAAGGGGTCAATTGTACTGGCTAGTTTTGTGTGTCAACTTGACACAAGCTCAAAGAGAAAGGAGTTTCAGTTGAGAAAATGCCTCCATGAGATCCAGAGGTAAGGCATTTTCTCAATTAGTGATCAAGGGGGGAGGGCTCCTTGTGAGTGGTACCATCTGTGAGCTAGTAGTCTTGGGTTCATTCTATAAGAAAGCGGGCTGAACAAACCAGGGGAAGCAAGCCAGTAAGCAGCATTCCTCCATGGCCTCTGCATCAGCTCCTACTCCTTGACCTGCTTGAGTTCCAGTCCTGACTTCCTTTTGTGATGAACAGCAGCCTGGAAGTGTAAGCTCAATAAACCCTTTCCTCCCCAACTTGCATCTTGGTCATAATGTTTGTGCAGGAATAGAAACCCTGACTAAGACAATATATAAATACATATCTCCTTCAAAACCATGCAATTTTTTACAAAGTTATCTGTGCTCTCTGGGATTCCTGGTTTTCTTATGAATTTGAAGATTGTTTGTTTAGGAAGTTATTTCCTCTAATAAAATGTTTTCCTTTGGTCTTCTTAAGGCTCAGAAAATTCAAAATTAAACTATTTTCTTCTAGAGAGCTTAAGACACAGGAGTTAAACAACTAATAATTCTCAAGAACTCCCTAAAACTTAAAAGATTTAGGAGGACCCTCCAAGTTCAAGTGAGGACTGCTGAAAAAAGGAGACTCTCTGAATTGCCAAGCTGCCTGCATGAAGCTGTAGGACTTATTAATCATTAATCAAAATATAGGCTAGGGTAAGCTTTTCAGCAATATGACTGCCTTTGGGCCATTCCAATATGTAACACCTATTTATTATATTATTCCTAGAATAATATAAGTAAACTCATTGTTTTACTAGGTTGTACTTGAATGGAAAAGTAAACTTTGTCTCTCACTGATTCTATATCAGGGGTAAAAGTATGTTGTTTATGTCTCCCTGGAAAATGTTATAATAAAATACCTTGCAAAAACAACTGAAGGGATAAAACATACTCTTAGAATTTCCAGTACACAGTAATCTATTCTGGAAAGTCGAGGAAGCAGGGACTTGAAGCAGATCATCATACCCTTTCCATTGACAGGCAATGAAACAATGAATTAATGTTAGAGCTCAAATTGTTTTCTTCACTATTGCATAGTCTAAAATTCTCTTTCTAGGACATGGTTCTACTCAGAGTGTGTAGATCTTTGCATCTTGATTAAAATAATTAATATTTTCCTCCACACACATGTCCACAGGACAGTCTAAACTAGAAAACTGAGACAGATGATTCTACTATATGTCAAGCTGACAATACAAACTAAGTACCAGGGTAAGGGTTGTTTTAAATATGCAGATTGTTTTATGTAGTATTAATTTCTTACCAAAATTAAATATTCTTACCTAAAAATGTACTTGTATTTTCACTCTGTGTCTATATATGTTACATGCATATGATGATTTGAGTGTGTGTGTGTGTGTGTGTGTGTGTGTGTGTGTGTGTGTGTGTGTGTTTGTAGACCATAGAAAGTTGTTGGGTATCCTGAGCCATGACTTCCTACATTTTAGCCTTGAAAATACTCTCTAGCTGAACTTAGAGCCAAATTGCTGCATTTTGATGCTCAGCAATACTTATGCATTTATTCCCAATTCCTTCAGAAGGTTAGGGGTTACAAGCATATGAACATCCACTAGTGAATTCTTACATACATTCTGATGTTTCAACATATATGCTCATGCTTGCTCTCTGAGCCATCTCACTACTGCTGTCCTTCCATGTATTTAGCATTATTCTTGCACCATATGTATGTAACCAACATAAATGTGTATCATTGGATAAAGAAAATATAGCCTCAATATAGCACAAAATCTGCTCAGCTATGAAAAGGCAAAATTATCTTATCATTTGTGATGATATAGATGGGTCTGGGGGATACTATATTAAGGAAAATAAGCCAAGATCATAGAGATAAATGCTATAGGACTATATACACTTGTGTATCTTACAGAAGTATACAGTAGAATAGCTGCCATCAAAGGATGGGATAGCAAGGAGAAAGAGAACATGGGGAAAAGTTAGTAAGTAGATAAGGTGAGGTAAGAGTAAAACAATTGGATTTTTTACTGCTCAATAGGGTGACCACGGAAAACTGTACCACTGTAAATGGGTAATCAGAGCCAGAGCTTGGTGCTTGTCAACCTTAACAAAATAGGCATGGCCACTTTTCTTTTTCTTTTTTTAATTCTTATGTAATATGTATATATATATATATATATATATATATATATATATATATATATATATATATATATATACACATACATTTAACAGTCTAGACATTATCCTGCTCCTGCTCCACCCTCTGATTGTTATAATTCCCACACCTCCGTTCCCCATCTCCAAGAGTTTGTCCCACCACCCACCCCACCAGATTTTCCCATTCCCTAGAGCCCTAAGTCTCGTGAGGGTTAGGTGCATCTTCCCTTAGTGAGTTCAGTCCCAGCCCTCCTCTGCTGTATATGTGTTGAGGGCCTCATATCAGCCAGTGTATGCTGCCTAGTTGGTGGTTCTCTGTCTGGGAGATCCAAGGGTACCAGATTAGTTGAGACTGTTGGCCTTCCTATAGGATCTCCCTCCTCCTCAACTTCTTCCAGCTTTTCCTAATTCAACCACAGGGGTCAGCAGCTTCTCTTCATTGGTTGGGTGTAAATATTTGCATCTGACTCTTTCAGCTGCTTGTTGGGTCTCTAGGAGTGGAGTCATGATAGATCTTTGTTTGTAAGCACCATAGAATTAGTAATAGTGTCAGGCCTTGGAGCCTCATGCTGAGCTGGATCACAATTTGCTCCTAACACTGGACCTCCTTATCCTCATTCTTTTCTGCATTTTTGTCCCTGCAGTTCGTTCAGACAGGAAAAATTCTGGGCAGAGTTTTTGACTGTGTGATGGCATCCCCATCCCTCCACTTGATTCCCTGTCTTTCTATTGGAGGTGGACTCAACTTGCCAATTAAAGAAAGATCAGGGAACAACAGAGAAAGGAAATTTATTCAATATGGTTACACTAGGAAGATAGTTCCAGAAAGTTCTGGATTGCAGGCGTGAGTTATCCTGCCTGTTTTATGCAATGTTGAGATAGAGCTAAAGGATTTGATGTATTTCATGCTGGCAAGCACTGAATTACCTCTACTGGGTTGAAAGAAAATATTAGAGAATTACTTTAAAATACTGTTTGATGATTTCTACTAAACTAAGGCATGTTTTAAATAATTATCTATATATTAATTTAAAAGAATTTTTATTTATTTAAGGGATTAATTTATGTCCTTCTTAAAGTCCTCTATCATCATCATGAGATGTGATTTTAAATCAGAGTCTTGCTTTTCTGCTGTGTTGTGGTATCCAGGTCTCACTGTGGTGGGAGAATTGGGTTCTATAATGCCAAGTAACCTTGGTTTCTGTTGTTTATGTCCTTGTCCTTGACTCTCACTGTCTGGTTACCTCTGGTGTTACCTGGTCTTGCTGTCTTTGACTGTGACTTGTCCCTCCTGCAAGCCTGTGTGTCAGTACTCCTGGGAGACCAGTTATCTCTGGGAGGATTGTGGTTATGGGGAGCTGTGGCACAGGGTTGGCTCTGGGGTGAAGACAGAAACCACTAGGATCCTGTCCCAGGCTATACCTTGGTTCCTGTGTCCTGATGGCTCTGGGAGGGTCCCTCTTGGGCCAGGTATTTGAATAGAATGGTGGTCTTACCTGTGCTCACATATGTGTTGGCACTCCTGGAAGATCATCTCTCTCCTGTGGTATTTTGGTGTGTAGCACTGTGGCACAGGATCAGCTCTAGGCCCAGTCAGAAACTGGAAGACTCCTGCCCCAGGTAACTCTTTGATTCTTGTGTTCTGAGAGTTTCTGGTGGTTCCTCAGAAAATTGGACATAGTACTACCTGAGGACCCAGCTATAGTACTCCTGGGTATATACCCATAAGATGTTCCAACATGTAATAAGGACACATGCTCCACTATGTTTATAGCAGCTTTATTTATAATAGACAGAAGCTAGAAACAACCCAGATGTCCCTCAACAGAAGAATGGATACAGAAAATGTGGTACGTTTACACAATGGATTACTACTCAGCTATAGAAAACAACAACTTCATGAAATTCACAGGCAAATGGATGGAACTTGAAAATATTATCCTGAGCGAGGTAACTCAGTAACAAAAAACACACACAGTATGTGCTCCCTGATAAGTGGATATTAGCACAAAAGTTCGGCATGCCCAAGATTCAATTCATAGACCATATGAAGCCAAAATAGAAAGAAAACCAAAATATCGATGCTTCAGTGCTTCTTAGAAGGGTGAACAAAATACTCACAGGAAGAAACATGGAGACAAAGTGTGCAGCAAAGACTGAAGGAAAGGTCATCCAGAGACTGCTCCACCTGGGGATCCATCCCATATACAGCCACAAAATCTCGATGCTATTGTGCATCCTGGGAAGTGCTTGCTGATGGAAGCCTAATATGACTGTCTACTACGAGGCTTTGCCTGAGCTTGACAAATACAGAGGCAGATTGCTAAGTAGCCCAATGTTCTCCTCGAGAGAATGACTGGAGCTACCTCTTGCGTTCCACAGATTGGCCACCCTAGCAGTTAGCTATGCCGACTGCTAATGACCACTCTGTGGTTTCACCCTCTCTCTTGCCCACCTAAATCATCACAAATGGAAAACACAAGATAACCTTAATATTTAGTACCAGCCATATTTATATTGGTAAATCTCAAATTCCAATATGCCCATGCAAAGAACACACATCTTAGGTATAATATTTATAAACTGTATGCCTAGATTGGGCAGATATACAACTATGCAATGCTCTTTCCCAGCTATGCACTCCCTTGTTACTTGAGGCTCATCCAGGCCATGTGGTTCTGCTCCAACGTCGATCTTCTCTTCCTTCATTTTCCTCTCTTTGTTCCTTTGTCTCCTTGACTCTTTCTTCATTCCTCTCTTTCCTTTTCTAAAACTTTCTGTCCTGTCTTTCCCTTCCACTGCCCAAACACAGGCTCTAGCCTCTATTTGACCAATTAAAATGAGGAGCAGATTAAAATGGAATCACTTGAGTACATGATGTGCTTCTTGTTAGGGATAGGGTTAACATCAAAATACACAGAGCACCCAGGCAATCCACATCATATTTCCATTTTCTTTATTGAGGTTTGCTTGTTTATGTTACAGTTATGTATAGCTTTTGTACATAGACATGTACAAAATGTGTATATGTGAATGGTGTGACTGTGGGGAATAGAGCACAACTTGTGGGAGTCAGGTCTCTTTCCCATGTGATTCCCAGGAATTGAGCTCAGGTCATCAGATTTGACAACAAATATCTTTCCCTGCTGAGCCATTATCCAGTTATTTCTATTTTAAAGGAGATCATGGGTGATGGTTCCTTGCAAATGTACAAGCTAAAACTGTGGGCGTGCCTTTGCTTATCTGCTGCTTCTCTTGGTGTAGCAAAGAATTAATGCATTGGCGTTTGACATCTCCTTGACCTCTACTTGGCTTATTATTCCATCTGCTTTGCACTGCACTGCCTTAAACATCATAGTTCAGATACTACTGTAAGTTATGAACTGCAGTTGCTAATGTACATTTTATATTTTATGCTTTTAAGGAAACGATGCAATAACTACAGAAAGTAAAGAAATAAGTATTTTCTAATATCATTCTTCAACGTGTAAGTAAATACTAAATCATTATATCATTGGATTATATTGTATTCAACTGTGTGATTTAAAAATTACCATTTCACTTGCTGACTTTAGTCATGAAACATTATTTAGTGAATTTTGGCTTGGTAGTTGGAGAGAATTTCCAACTGTTTCTTCATGAATGACCCTAAATATACTTCTGCCATTTTATACTACAAATTCATCCAAAGTACTATCCTTAGTATTGATAATGATAAAACTGAAATACTGATCAATATTAACAAAACCTGAAGATACTACAAATACGGAAGTACCAAATATTATCCGAAATTTTTTCTTTAATTAATTAATTTATTTATTTATTTTTGTTTTCTTCAGACATTGTTTCTTTGTATAGCTCTTGCTGTCCTGAAACTAACTCTGTAGACCAGGTTGATCTCAAATTCATAGACATACTTTTGTATGTGTCCTAAATTCTAGGATTAAAGTTGTGCATTACCATAAAACGATTTATTCTAATAAAAATAATAAGCTCATCATCTTAAGAGTATGAAACCTTATAGAAAAGTTTTAATAAATGGTAAAAAACATATAAATCAAATAATCATTTGAAATACATCAGTGGTTATCAATAAATATTTGATTTGTATGTCCATTGTATGTAAATGTGCAAATAAATATTACTTGGGCGTAATAGAAAAGAGTTTAAGTAACCTTAGGCTAGAGGAATTCAGGCCTCTGAGGCAATCATTGCCCCAGAGAAGACTTCAGAGTGTCCAGTGTGACAAGAAATCTGAATATTTATTTCATTTCACTGTCCAGAGCACTTTCTCATGTCAACACCAACAGGATTTGAAAACTTGTGTCTCTGGAGAACACAGGAAGCTAAAACAATACTTTCTTTCTTATTTTCATGTTTTATTAAAAAAAGAAACCTTCCAAAACCAAAGTTTCAATTTAATATATATTGACTTGAAGTACTTCATGTCACCTAGAAAACATATCACTACCTTTTGAAGGGATAACTCTCACTGACATTTGGTATCTAGGATGTTCAGGCCATGTTTTTTGTTTGTGTGTTGGTTGGTTTCTTTTTTCCCTGTATCATCTGTATACTTATTTGAGATTTGATAGTGCTCCTAAAGCAAGATACTCATTCACCAATAACACTGCTGTTGCTTAGTGTCGAATAAATTCAGATTTGAAAGGCCTTGGTAGGGATGGGAGCTTCTAACCTGTTGTGATGCTCAACAATCCCTATTTTTGAGAGCTGTATAGACCATTAGGAAGGACTTTTTAATAGAAAATTGCCCTGTTTCCCAGCTTTTTGTGTGTGTTACTTCAATAAACACTCTCACAATATAACTGAATTTGGAGTGAGAAAATGAGAATTTCTGTGACCAAGGAGTTAAGGATTTAGAACACCACCAGGCAGTTTTTAATAAGTTAAAACCACAATGATACAATTGATTGTATTTAAATAGGATAAGGTAAGACCTAGGAATACAGAAAACATATGCATTGTCTTGGGAAGACAGAAGGAGGATGTCAGAATTAGGGGTTAGAATCATAAACCTCATCAATAAACAACTGTGCCTTGCCATAAAAGACCATTGTATAGATTATAATGGGCATACAAATATTCAGTGTTTTCTTCCAGGCAAAGGAGGGACCTGAAACAGAATTGCACATTTAGGAGTTAGCATAGTTAATGTGTTTATGGCTAAAGCCCAGACTTATAGCTTTTTTTTTTTTTTCTTTTCTTTGTTTTCTTTGTTTGTTTGTTTTATCTGACTCATAGAAAGAATACACCTGCACAATGATATAGTGTTACTAAACCATTCAGGCACAACTGCTACAGAAGACAAAAGTTTTATGAGTATTTACATTCTCCCTATTCAAGTTCAGATTCTTCATTCTGTGTCTCTTAGATTATTTTTTATTTCACTTACTAAAATGTTTATGATGAAAATCCTGATGGGGGAATGTGATTTCTAGAATTGAGCAAGGAATTGCTGATTACTAATTCTACTGAGAATGGAGAAGAGGAGTATTTACTCCATCTGTCCTGTCCTCTCAGCATCTTTTCCTTCCTGACAATATTTTTTTTTCTCTTTTCTGTACACTTATTGCAAGATCCAATGTTTATTCTCTAAAGAAACTAAATTAACATGTTCTTAGAAGTCAAATTTGATGTGACTGATAGTTACATATTGGTTTGTAATTTTTGTATTCTTTGATTCTTAGGATGCTCCTATAAAGTTATCTTAATTAGTATTTTAAACTTTAGTAAATGGTGGCTCAATAAAGTTGTCTATGTTTGTTAGATTTTCTCATTTGGTGAGTAATTGATACAAGAATTTCTTGTGATTGATATTTCCTTCCACTATTCCTGCACATTACCCCATCTCCTGTAGATTATTATTGTAACTTTTCTGAATACAAATGTGAATTTTAGCACAGGGTTCTTACACAAGTAAGCTAAAGGTATTTCAAATTTGTGACTAATTAGGAAGAAAAGCATTTCAAACTTCCAGTCAATTTTTAGCACTTGGGTTAGGGTGGTCATCTAGCGGTAGAGTTTGTTCTGTGGGATAAATAAAGGAGACCCACTCTGAGAGGAAAATGAAGTGACCTCTGGGGAGTATGGGACATCTGAAAGACTGACTGCTGGAAATCTGAGCCAAGGACCTGAAAGCAATAACTGGCAGCTCAAGGCTCCAGACACAAAGAAATACATAGTGATCCTGAGGTCTCAGGTTCTAGACTGTATAAAATGGAGAAAGCAAGCTGAACCCCAAATTTTCTCTCTCTCTCTCTCTCTCTCTCTCTCTCTCTCTCTCTCTCTCTCTCCCTCCCTCCCTCTTTGTGTGTGTGTGTGTTTGTGTGTGTGTGTGTGTGTGTGTGTGTGTGTGTGTGTGTGTGTGTGTTCTTGCCTGTGGATGCAATGGAAAAAGTGCTTCAGATTCCTTTTATCATGCATTTTTTGCCATAGTCGATAGTACCTTAAAAGTATAACCTCCCTCCCCCCCAAAAAAAACCCTCTTTTTCTTTCTTAGGTTAAGCAGAAGCAAGTAAAGTTTATGGGAGACACAAATATGATTTTATCCAGTGTGAATAGTTGTGTAGTTTCAGAAATCCTGAGCTATGATAATATTTTAAAGGAAATATCAAGGGGAAAGCTGAGGATCAAGTGGTTAGAAAGACATGAAGGAAAGATAACTCTTAGAGTTTGCATGACCAACTGAGTATATGGTGGAATCATTTGTAAAAATAAAGGCTGGAAATAGGAGTATATGTTATAGATCAGAGAAAGATGCAGATATGGAACTTTGTAATTTAAAATTTTAGTGTGTATATGCACATGTTCATCTATATACAAGTACAGATAAGTGAAGGTTTGTGTGCATACATGAGTTCATGGTGAGGTGAGAGACAATTTTGGTATCATTCTCTAGAATCCCTCCACCATATTGGATTTAGGATATTTTCTTGACTTGAAGCTCACCAATTTGCCTAGAGGTTGATATCAAGTGTCTTCTTGTTGAAGTTTGCTTCCTACTATTGTGATAAATCCTGTGACCAAAAGCAGATTGAGGAAAGTAATGTTTCTTTGGCTTCTATTTTGTGATTACAGTCTGTCATTGAGGGAAGTCAATGCAGGAACATAAGCAGGAGCAGAACAAGGAGCAAAGTTCCTTATTGATTGTTCCCTCTAGCTTGCCCAGACTAACTTGTTTAGGAATGGCACTAATCATAGTAGCCTGGAATCTCCTACATCAAATAATAAATGAATCAATACTCTAAAATATTGCAGACTACTGTCATTAGTCTTAGTTGCTCTCCAGAACTTGATTATAAGGCCAAATTTGTGTAAATGCCACATACTTGAGTCACATAACATGGACAAATTAACTTAATTCCTTCTTGCTAAATTTTATACTGTGAAAAGATACTATTCATGCTATTGGTAGAGAAAAATAGTCATTAGATATACCTACCTACCTTGAAGCATATTTGATATCGTAATGATTGACTAAGCAAAACATGTCCAGTAGTAAGACTGTGACACAAATATCGTGGAAGTACCCAATTAAGTTCTGATTGAATTTAAGTCTTACTTCAAAAGATGAAACCCATACCTGGTGCCATTATTAGCCTAGGAATTTATGGCTAAACAGATCAGAGGCCCCAGGGGAGGCTATACTACTATTATGCTGCTATTCAACTGGCTCCTAATGATGTATTGATATATCTGCTGAGCAAAAACTTTTTATTCTCATCCAACATATTATGTACAGCAAATATTGATTTACCCAATGACCCACAAGTGTGAGAGAATAGCCTCTCCATCGTCTACATCATGCAGAGAGTGTTAAGTATAGAGAACATATGAGTTGTAAGCCATACTGGAGTGAACTTATAGGTAATGCAGCTAGCTGACTTTGAGTTATCTTTGATTCTGAAAGCAATTCTTCATTCATACTCCTTTTAATAATCCAAATAAAAATTTTGATTAGTCATGGTGGACTTTCATAGGATCTTACTTTGGTATGCCATGTATTCTCTATCTAGAGTGGGTAAATGCACATGTGTTGCCTCCTCAGGAAAAATCTCACATAAAACATTCTCTGTAAAACAGTGCTCTGTGAATCTTATCCTATCAAAAATATCATAAATCACATTAAAAAGTACAATTATTCTTTCTCTACTAGTTTACGTGTCATCAACAACTGGAAAAATTGCTAAGTTCTTTCATGTTAAAGTATTCATCGATCCCAGAATTACAGATGTCACAACCTAAATGAAGAAGTGTTCCTTCTACCTCATTAGATACAAATATTGATCTTTATTTAATTTTTTAGTTAGATATCCTAGTCTCAGTGTATCCTATGATGAACATTTCTGTCTGCCTTCTCCTTTATCCTCATTCTTTCTTTGATCTCAGCCAGATTCACACATGCCAATGGCACCTATTAATGTATCTAGACACAAACCTTTTATTTGGGCTCCTTAGTATTCGGTTTTCTCATTTATTCTATATCTCTTCTTGAATGTTAGTAGTCTTCTCAATTTGCTTCAGGAAAAATGAATTTTGGAGCATCTGGTGAAATAGTATAATTGGTAAAGTGAGGATTTCTATTCAGTATCTAGAATCTATGTTCAAAAAGTTGAGTACATAAACACACATAATAATAATAATAATAATAATAATAATAATAATAATAATAATAATAAAAAACAAGGCCATGGTGGAATTTTTGGGTCACTTAAGTATACTATCATATCATCTGCAAATGCTTTGCATTTTGAATTCTTCCTTTCCAGTTTGTATCCCTTTGACCTCCTTTTGTTGTCTAATTGCTCTTGTTAGTACTTTAAATACTATATTGAGTAGATAGGGAGAGAGTGGGCAGTCTTGTTGAGTCCCCGATTTTTCTAGAGTTGCTTCAAGTTTCTCTCCATTTACTTTGATGTTGGCTCTATATTGCTTTTACTATCTTTATATATTATACTTGAATTTCTGTTCTTTCCAAAACTTTTAACATGAAGTGGTGTTGAATTTTATCAAATGTTTTTTCAGCATCTAATGAGATGATTATATGTTTTTCTTTTTCTTTTACTTTGTTTACACAGTGGATTACATTGATGGATTTCCATATATTTAACCATCCCTGCATCCCTGTAAAAAAGAGTGAAAGGAAGGATAGAAGGATATATGTGAGGGTTTTTAGGGAAAAAGTGGAAGAGGAAAATGATGTTATTATATTTTAATCTCAAAAAAGGAAAGAAAAAGAAATTAAAAACTAAAATGCTAAAAATAAAATGAGTGTTGTGGTGTGAGCTATAATTTTAGAGCTGGATCGGAGGATCCTTAGGTTTGCTAGCTAGTAGTCTTGAAATATTGCTTAGGTTTAGGGTTAGAGAAACAACCTATGTAAAAGTAAATTAAAGCTGGGCAGTGGTGGCACACGCCTTTAATCCCAGCACTTGGGAGACAGAAGCAGGCGGATTTCTGAGTTCGAGGCCAGGTTGGTCTACAGAGTGAGTTCCAGGACAGACACAGCTACACAGAAAAACCCTGTCTCGAAAAACAAAATCAACAACAACAACAACAACAAAACCAAAAAAACAAAACCCAAAAAACAAAAAACAAACAAACAAACAAAAAACCCCAAAAATAGTAAATTAAAAAGCAGTGTAGGAAGCATGATAGTTCAATTCAGCTTTCAGGTTGACACAGGTTGGAGCATCACCTCTGTCTTCAGATGGCAAATATGCAGGTGGATGATCTACTGGTCATAGTATCCTATCTCAGTAGTTCTTTACAACTTCTGGAACCTGGGGAAGGTAACTGAGAATCATCTAAATCTGTGTTTCCCAAAACTATCATGGCTGTTTACTTCCCAAGTCTCATGAGCTTCCTCTTACTTTTAGGAGAATGTATCGATTTGGAAAAACAAAAACAAAAACAAAAGCAAAAACAAACATTTATGTAACCTAATTTAAAAAAAAAAAAAGGAAGAAGAGATCCTAAAATATAATTTTGGTTTTGAGGGACAAGGGCTGTGACAGGTGCTAGATCCTAGAACAGAAGATAATAGAGGTGTACTGTGCAGAGTGCATAGTATCATCAGAGAAGTCAAGAGTATCTTCCCAGTGAAGTAGCTATACGATCAGTCCTAATATCTGAAGGATGAGGATGAATGAGGTAGTCAAGAATGTGGGGAGTGGTAAGTTTTCAAGTAAGAGGAAACTCTATGGGGAATACTGGCATATTGGTGTGCTAAGGAAAGTTGAAAGTTAGAAAAAGAAGCAAGGGCATAATGGATCAGTGTTATGAGGTAGGTTGGTAGAGCTGAAGAACACCCAGATGCACGAGTTTACAAGACTCACAATTTTCTACTTTATATGCAAAAAAGAAAAGAAGTTTCATTTCATTAGTTTATCAAGTATATTGCTTTTGAATTTCATACAAGACTCCAACATACTGAGATAATATATACCCCTCATCCTGTCTGCTCAACTTCTTCTGAATTCCTCCCTTCTCCATCTCAGTTTTATATTCTGCTCAAATTCACATGGATATAGGGTTATTGGCTGGTGTATGCTCTACCCAGCTTGGGCCACACTCATGAACAGAACTGACTCTTCCTCCTTTAAAAGCCATTCACTCTCTTCAGCTAGGATGGGGTTTTCTCATCTCTGCCACTGTCCATGACTTACTTGAAGCTGTCCACAAATTATGTAGGTGATGACAGATTCTGTAAGTTCATGAATGGTAATGGCATATCCAGGAGACAATAGTTTTCAACAGTTCTCCTGATACTGGGCCTTTACAATCTTACTTCTTTCTTTCTGTAATGTTCCCTAAGCCAGTGGTCTATTCAGAAGAGACTGTGATACAAAAGTACAGTTTAGGTCTCAACATTAAGAGGTTTTTCCAAAAGAGAGTTTTGTGGCTTTGAAGATTTATATAGATAATACAAAAATATCAGACAGGATGTAGAAAAATTTGGCTAAAAATTAAATTAGAAGGCTTTTGCTTTGTCCACTTGAGGAATGACAGAGATGTATTCTCTGGCATTTGAGTCAGTGAAAATTTGTTGCATTATGTGATTAAACCCTCTCAATTCACCCCAGGAGCAGTGGTGGCCTGTGCTCCTCTATACATGCCCCAGTATTCTGAATTCCCGAATGAAAGACACACACATACACACAGCCTTATATTCAGTTTTCCTTAATCAACTCAGTTGTTGGCCACTCCCAAACTTCCATGTTGCTGACACCTGTCCTCTGATACTAAGCTAATACTTACTAAAATCTATTTTACATCTTTGCTATGCTATATCCAATTGGGGAAGCGGGGGCTTTTCTTCCCCGGCACTTACATGATTGGTATGCTCTCTCTTCTGCAGCTCTCAAGCCTGGATATTATTCTTTTCCTGGCATGGAGATTCCATTTTTTTCTCTTGGTCCCCTTGCTCATGAATCCTATAGTCTCACCTCTGTCTCCCTACTGGCCATTGACCATCTGCAACTTTATTTACCAATCAGAGATAACTGGGGGCAGAAACACTATGAGTCCTTACAGGTGGGATTCTCATACACTTTTGGGATTCCAGGTAACATAATATGAGTGTTAAATCAATTCTACAACATTTCCCCCTTTTCATCCATAAAAAAGGCCTTTTTTCTCAGATATATATTGAACATAGTTATAACAGTTATGTAGACTATAAGGTATGATATACACTAATAATGTCTACTCCATCATTTAGTCACTGTAGGTACATTAACATCTATCTTAACTGAAATAGTTTACAATTCTATACTTGAGTTATGTTTTTTTTCTTCCCTTTTAAAATTTATTCTTTATTCTTGTTTTACAGTCCAGACTTTATCCTCTTCCCAGTCCACCTTCTGACTGATCCACATCCCACTACTCCTCTCCCAGTCTCCAAGAGGATGCCTCCACCAAACCCACCCCAGGAGACCTTACTACTCCCTGGGGCTCCAAGTTTCTTGAGGGTTAGGTGCATCTTCTCTGAGTCTAGACCCGGCAGTCCTCTGCTGTACATGTGTTGAGGACCTCATATCAGCTGGTGTATGATGCCTGGTTGGTGGCTCAGTGTCTGCGATATCCCAGGGGGGGGAAGGTTAGTTGAGATTGCTGGTCTTATTATTGAGTTGCCCTCCTCTTCAGCTTCTTCCAGCTTTTTCCCTAATCCAACCACAGGAGTCAGCAACTTCCATCCATTGGGTTGATGTAAATATCTGCATCTGACTCTTTCAGCTGCTTGTTGTACCTTATGGAGGATAGTCATCATAAACCCCTGTTTATAAGCACCCCATAGCAACGGCATCCATGTCAGGCCTTGGAGCCTCCACCTAAATTGGATCACAATCTGGGATTGTCACTGGACCTCTTTTTCCTAAGACTCTTATCAATTTTTGTCTCTGAAGTTTTTTTACTCAGGAACAATTAAGGGTCACAGTTTTTGACTATGGAATGACAAACCCATCCCTCCACTTGATGCCCTCTTTCTGCTAGAGGTGGACTCTACAAGCTCTCTCTCACCACTGTAATGCATTTCATCTAAGATTCCTCTCTTGGAGTCCTGAGAGTCTCTCTCACCTCCTTGTATTGCCAACTGAAAACCATTGTTTCAAATCTATATCATCTTCCTCAATGCTAAACAACTTAAGTTTGATTATAAGAATATAATTAGTCTTCAACTCCATCACAAATCTGAGAATTAATTAATTATTACCTAAATATCTAGGAATCACAAAAACAAAGCTTTCCAAAATTTAAACAATTTAAAGAGACAGTTGACTACCTGGACAGTTATTCCTCAAAACGTTGGAGCATCTCTCTTCAGCCTTGGGGCCTAGAACCATCTGACAGACATGTCTCATAGATGAAAATTCTAATAATAATGAAATAGTTTCAAATGTCATATTCTGTGGATTTCTGATGCCTTTGAAGAATATCTATCTGTGAAAAATATAACCGAACAATCTAATCTTGACTACCCTTAGCTACTTCTATTTGAATAGCATTTAGAACACTTTATTAAATTAAATCAGAATCTAAACATTACCCTGAGTTTGCTATCTGGCCCTTAACTTGTGTTACTTAATCATCCTAAACAATTTGTAATAGCAGCTATAGGAGGACTGGGTCAAAACCTTCAATTCTTAAATGAGTGGCATAGGTACAATGTGTATCTAAGAGTAACAATATTAATTTCAAATTGTGTATCAATAATCAAAGATTTATACCAATGTAAACCTTAAAGCTGTATCAATATATAAATTCTCTAACATGGCACAAAATTATAACTTCAATTTTGCATCAATTATAAAGATCTACCAATGTAAGATCGTGGCTATACAATGGATTGTTTAAGAATAAATTTGTAGTGCATCCCAATTATCTAATTTCTTATATTACTCTCTTCCCCTTTTCCCCCCCAACCCCCTTCATTTTATCCAAGAAAGAAAGGACAGAGAACAAGAAAGGAAAGACACAAATCTCCACGTCTTAGAAGCTCTCTATTTAGTTTCCTCCCTGTTCAAAATTATCCCTTAAAATGACAACCGATTTATAATTTATATAATAACCATAATCAGACACCCAAACCCAAAGAATCAGGATGGCAACTCTACACAGCTTCTTCCTGCTGAATTGGGGGTGAAAATTTCTTTTCTTTTCTTTCTTTCTTTCTTTCTTTTTTTTTTTGTATTTCAAGACAGGGTTTCTCTGTATAGCCCTGGCTGTCTGGAACTCACTCTGTAGCCCAGGCTTTGAACTCAGAAATCTACCTGCCTCTGCCTCCCAAGTGTTGGGGTTAAAGGCATGTGCCACCACTGCCCAGCGAGCGTGATGATTTCTTAAAGATGTGGGGAGGAGTAGGAAAATTAGAAAAAAATGTAGATTTAAAAAAGCTAGATTTACCATCTGTTATCCAGTCTCTGTATGTTTGAATGGCTTAGGGCTTGGCTGAAGTTCTGACCTGATCTGTCTGAATGGCTGGAAGAACCAAGGTCATCTGAAATCACCAGCTATTTTTGAAGCTGTTTTGGAAGCCAGTTTCTGAAAATAGCATCTGGAGGCAGAGAGTTGTAATAAGTCATTTCAGGGCCCTTATGAATGAATCTTATCTGATTTACCCCTTCTGTGATATATGAATCTCACAACCAAAATTTTAGTACTATTAAGATGTTTGTATAAGTTATGCAAGTACACGGATCAGTTAAGGATGGAGTTTTGCTTCTTGTTTGAGCAGGTGAAAGACAACTGTCATTTTTTATGGGCTAATTTTTTTTCAGTAACCAATTGTAATAAATCTTCATTCATGCAATGTAAAAGATGCCCCAATAAATCTTAAGTATTCCATAGCCAACAAGATAAGATTCATTGCCTAATTTTAGCTGAAGTTTTGACTAGAGACATTTTTCTGAATACTTCAAATACAGAGCTGTTCTCTTGTGGAGGAATCAACAAAACATGTTACCTGATCTATTTGATTTTTTTCAAAATTTTCTCTCTGGAGACAAGATTTTCAGGGGTCTTCACCTATCATATCTGATCCATATCACCCTGGAACGGGACCAAAGCCTTTTTTTTCTCCTGTTATCAAAAATATGGAGCCCCTTTCTCAAAATAGCATGTCCTTGGTCCAGCAAGCCAAATCATCAAAAGTATGTTTGATTCAATTTAGGAGTCTCCTTTTTCTTTAAGCTTGCTGTACTTTGATCTCTCTCCCAGAGATTTTTAATACCATAACCACCAAATTTATAACCACATGCATTTTGAAAATTAAATCCATTCAAATCAATTAAAGAAAAATAAATAATTAGTATCCATTGAGACAGTGCTACTTCACTATCCTCTGCCTTATTCTTACACAACTAATTTTTAAAAGTGATGGCAAGACCTAAGTTTCTAGTATCTGTCTGAGATAAAGTTTTTCTCCCTATCCCCTACCCTGATCTATATGAGATCAAAAGGCTCAATTTATTTATTCATTCTTAATTTCTCCCTTCTGTTGTGAATAATATCTCAGGATATATATATGTGTGTGTGTGTGTGTGTGTGTGTGTATCTCTTGTAACTTGAATTAACATCCTTTCCTATATATTTAACTTTAATTAAATTCCCTTCTGTTCTGTGTAAGACTATTTCCAGGCTCCCATAATTTCTCCTTTCTATCCTTAAAAACAATTAAATCTATTTTCATTTATGTCTATCATATTTATCTGATTGTAGGAACCAAGCAGACTGTGCCATCTGACTCTTTTTGCCATCTGCTCAGCATGTCTCTTTGCACAGCAAAGGTTCCCAGTACCTCCCAGCTCAAACTCTCCAGGGCAGCTTAGAAGACTTTGAGAAGGACTTGGGGCAAATTCTTGTCACCCAACATTTTCTGGTTTGGCTTGGAAACTTAGTCTTGAACCCCAAAATTATGTGTACTGATTTAGCATATCTTTTGTCTTAGTTCTGAACCTGCATGACTTGGGAGGAACTATGTGGCTCAGCTCAGCTTGGCAGAGAAACTAATTCTTACCACCTCCTAATTTCAAAACATCACACATTTTTTTTCTATTTGAAAATCTACAATTAATTTTTAATAGTGAGTTTGAGCCATACCTTGGGACCCATCTGTTGCATTTTTGGATTAAACACACTCAAACTGACTGGGCAGTGGAAACATGTGTTCCTTGCTATGCTACCTGCTTCAGTGTGCTGAATTCCTGAATGAAAAGCACACACACACACACACACACACACACATGATACCTCATATTTAATATGTTTTAATCAGCTTAATCATTGGGCCACTCCCAAATTTCCCCTTTGCAAACTCCTCCCCTCCAATACTCCTTAGATATTTCTTACAAAAATCAATATTCCATCTTTGCTATCCTAGACCTAACCAGGGGGAGGAGGCCTGGGCTGCTGTTGCCCAACTCTTACATGATTGGTATGTTCTCTTTTCTGAAACTCTCAAGCCTGGATCTTATTTCTATCTCCAGCATGGAGATTTTCCTTCTTTCTCCTGTTCCCCTTTCTCACAAATCCTAAACTCCCACTCCTTGAAGAGTCATTGGCCACAGGCAACTTTATTTACCAATCAGAACAAAAGGAATTCAGTGACCCTCAGCATCTTATATGCAGGATTTTTGTGCAATTTTGGGAACACAATTAACATAATACAAGTTTTACATCAAATCTATAGCAAACAATGATGTCAGAGAAGCCTTTTCCAGAAGGAAACAAACTCAGCAACAGCACTCAACACTGCTTTTCCTTTAGGAGTATGTTTTTTGCATCTCATAACATCTCATGTTAATTTATTTTCTTGACTAATTGTTCTTTTATGAAAGTGAACTCATTCTCCATTAAGTTTGATATTTAAAATTAATCAGGCATTCCTAAAAGGCACCCAACAACTAAAATCCTCAGACAGTTCAGGATTTCATCCACATGTATTAACATTACTTTGGCAGTACCTGAAGGGAAAGGGACATTTGCATTTATTTCTATCTAAAAGCAAAATGGTTCTTGAGGCATGAGGGCATTTAACAGGTTAAAAAAATTTCACTGGGCAAAGTTAGGGATGACAAGAGTCCTGAAGAAACTGTTGAATAAAATTCAAGAGCTTGGATACCTTCCCTACCCTTGGTGAATATTCACTGAACACCTTTTGCTATACTTATTTTTTTACTGTTAAAGGCCTCTCTCTGAAAACTAGAGCTGTATAACAAAAAGCTAATATAAACAAGAATAACATTTATGAGTATTCCCTGGAAAAAACCAGTTTTTTCAAAAAATTGAGTCTTTCCCAAGAAATTGTTACTTAAATTAACATTTAAATCATTAATGAGTATTGTTAGTAAGCATGAGATAGAGGATTTGAGAAGAGTTATTAAAGAAAAATCTTAGGGAAATTTCAGAATCTGACAGCTGTGTTTGGATTGCTATGTTTTTAATGTTCAACTTTAAAAACAAGGAACTTATATGAATAGGAAGAGATTTTGATCATGCAAGATTATGGCAAGCCTAAGTACCTTCCTTAAGGCAAAAGTAAGAAGTTTGAGGAATCTTGATGTTTTTCTGTTCTTTGCCTAATGGCAATAAAAATAGGAATCATATTGAAACACTGCTTCAAGAAAGAGACAGAGAGGAAAGCATCTTGGCTCAGTGAACTGCCTGCCTTCCCAAACAGACTTGTCAAACCAGAACTTTATTGATAGGCTACCTTTGCTTCAGCAAAGAGGCTGAATAATATTTCAAGAATCACAGGAAATGGATGGTGGTCTTATACCAAATAAAAAAGAAACATAGATCAAGGAAAGAAAGAATTAAATAATGGTTAGAGAATGAACTTTTGTAGAAAGACAAGTTTTATATCATCAGTAATAGGAAGTAACTTTTGATGTATTAATCTTATGTCAAACTGAAACAAAATCAAATTCAAATAGAGTCATCCTGTTTAGCATTTCTGTAACCACAAGGCTGTATGACATTAATCTTAAGGAAGAAGATATTGAGTTTCAAGAAAATTGATTTTATTATAATGTTGATTTTTAGTTCTTATAAAATTGCAGTTTGCTTGCTTTGTTCCTCTTTCAATATTCTTATGTAATCAAGGAAGACTCTTGAAGAAAATATGTTTTGAAAAGCTGTGTAATAAATGAATAAAATTTCTGAGAAAACGATTTTATGTATAAATAAATCCTGAAAGAGACAAACGTTGTCAGAGTAGGAAAAGCCATACTGAGATGTGCTTATCCTCTGTCCTGTCTCTCATGAATCAAATGAAATTCCCACATCTGATTCTTACTTTCCTTCACAGCTCTTTCATCCCATCTTCTCCAGACCCTGCCCTCAGCCAAGGCTGGTCTCTAGCAGGTAAGGTGGTGGCTCATTGGCTAAGATTGCTTGCTGCATGAGCATAAGGTCCTTTTTAGCTTCCCTGCACTCATAAAAAGCTGCCTGTTGTTCTGTACATACCTGTAGCCCAGTGTTTTGAAAAGCAGGATAGGAGAATCCCTGGTGCATGCTGGCTAGCAGCTTATGTTCAGGTTCTTAGAAAGCTTTCCGCTTAAGAGAATAAGATAGAGAGTAATGGAGCAGAACAGTTGATGTCCTCATACGGTCTCTGTTTGGACAGGTGTATCTTCACAAACATACATGCATGTCCCTTCTTAATCCACACACTAGCTCCATGTTTTTCAAGATAAATTGATGGTTTTAAACTTAACTTTATTTGCAACCTATTATCTATCATTGTGGCCATAAACTATAATGATCAAGAATTTGGAAGGTATAAAAGATCTCTTTTCAATTCCATTCATTTTGTATCACCTCATTTCTGATTTCAATATTGATTTCAAAAATACTTTTTCTCTTTAATGATATACACTTCTAGATCAAATTTCCTGTTACATTGTGATTTTCCTTTAATAAAACTCAAATTGAGATACTCATTTATAGTTTGGACCAAAATTAGATTGTTTTTCTGAACCCTGTTGTTCTAATTTGATCTCTTCAGAACCTTAAATGAGCGCTAAATGGACCTTCTGTCCTATCTTTTCTGTTGTGACTGTTCCTGAACATCCTCTTCACAGACACAACCTTCATGCCTTTACACAGAGCTTCTTTCTGTTGAAGTTTCTTTTATATGTAACATGACAATCTTTATGTAAATAAGTGATTCTCATTTTAGTAGATCCAAATTCATAAAGATGGCTTCTGAAAAGCTTTACAGGCTACTTTTGTTGTGTATATGTGTATATGTTTTTTTCATATACAGTGCGTGTATGTATGCATCTGGGTGTGTGAAAGTGGATATCAAAGGACAACTTTATCTATTGTTCTCTAGGCAGTAGCCTCTTTATTTTAAGACATATTGTCTCTCTGGTCTGTAACTCTAGGGATTTTCTGACACCTGTGTATAGGACAGCCTGCCCACAGGATGTATGAATATTAAACATATTTCATGCTCTCAGTCATTAGCAGACAGCCAACAAACTCTCTCAGTATGCTCACTGTGCAGGTGTCTTGTGTTATTTACTATGACACAAAGGAAACAGAATATCAAAGAAATTACACGTTCAAGGAACTGGAAGGATTGATTTATGGGTAAAACATTTGTCTCACAAGTGTGAGGACCTCAGTTCAGATCCAATGAGCCAATATCACCTGGTTCCAGTGGATTTATAATCCAATGTACTGGGAGCAATTTGGAAGGTAAAGAGAAAAGAATGGCTGGAAGCTTTTGCATCAGCTGATCTTCCAGAGACAGCAGCAGACAATAGATCTTGTCTTGAACAAGATAGAAAGCAAAAACTGGTACCCAGTATGGTTCTCTGTCCTCCAAACATGAGCTACATTACACATGTACTTCCTGCCCCATGCCTTTAAGCCTAGGCATAAAAGGTGCGCCACCTGGAACTGTGAAGGTGGAAGTTGCTCATTGAAATGGATTAAAAGTCACCACAAAACCTACAAGGGAAATTTCCTCATCTGTGCTTATAATGTTTTCACTAAGCCTAGGTGAGAAGGTCAAGGTTGACAGTTTTCCCAAAGGGAGACACTAAATATTTATCATTGTAATAGCAACCATTTTGCCCACCTTTAGCAGGAAATGTGAAGTAAATAAATTATTTCTACACATAGGTATTTTAGAGAAGATAGTGGGTTTTTTTTTTTTTTTTTTTTTTTGGTTTTTTCGAGACAGAGTTTCTATGTGTAGCCCTGGTTGTCCTGGAACTCACTCTGTAGACCAGGCTGGCCTTGAACTCAGAAATCCACCTGCCTCTGTCTCCCAAGTGCTGGGATTAAAGGCGTGTGCCACCACTGCCCGGTGATAAAGTGGTGTTTTGATGGTAACCAACATGCAGAGAGAAGGGGAAGAGGCCAGGCATGTTCAAGAACAGAAACTCCATAGAGAATGAGGAAGTTCAGCCTTTTTGGCAAGTGCACTTCAATGAAATAGCCAAGGCTTCTCTTTGTAAGCATCATTGCCCTATCAGAGGAGCTATTTGAAGATGGTACAGTATAAGTGTTTGGGAAAGCTACTATCTGTAGAGTGGTTATGGTGTGCATGAACACATAACACACATACCACTCTTTCCTATGCTCTTATCTATATGCACTTGTGGCAGGCATGATAGAAAGAGGATTCAGATAGGACTATTGCAATAGGCATAATTGCTGCCTAATGCAAAGTTTCAATATGGCTTGTGGTATTATCATGCTTCATTACACTTCCCTTTGAGGATGATTGCTTTGCACCACTGGCCGAGTGGATGACAGGTGCCTTCTGGAATCATCATTAGAAATTCTAGGTATTCAAAAAAGTTCACTTTTCCTGTCCCATACACAAAATCCAGATGTGGGCATCTGGGCTGACTCCAAAGACTAATGCTCTTTGAAATCCAGGTCCTTCTTTATAAATTCTCTTCAATTCTACAATAATGAACATTTGTGATATAGAATTTTTTTATTTGCCAACATTATACAAAATGCTACACTTTGTTTTTGTCTTATTTTATTTCCGTTTGTCTTCTGTATGTATATGTGAGTGTGTATTTGTGTGCTTAGGCATGTACACAGGTGATAAGTATATATTCACATGTATTTGAAGACTCAGAAACTTTCTTCTACTCCTCAAATTATTTGTTTTGCTTTTGTTTATGTGCATATTTATGTGAAAGTTTATGTGAGCCATATCTGTGCATGTGTCCTCAGAGACTAGATGGTGTGTTAAGTTCCCTGGAGTTGATATTACAGGTGTTTGTGTGCTTCATGAGTAGGTGCTGGGAACTGAACCCCATTACTTAACCTATAAGCCATATCTCTACCCTTTTAACCTTATGTTTTGAGACAGATCTCTTGCTGAACACACTGCTCACCAACTTGCGGTTTGCCATGGAGTTCCCTGTGTCTTCCTGGTTCTGTCTTCCAAATGTGTGGATTCGAGACATGTGGCACCATAGCCTAATTTTGTATGGTGCAGGGGATACAAGCTCATGTCCTCAAGCAAACTTTTTATTGATAGACTTGAGGGAGGTTTATACCTTGGCTGTGCTTGGTGGTGAAGTGTGCCAGAGTAGGAACAGTCACTGTAGTGGGTTGAATATGCTTGGCTCAGGGAGTGGTGGTATTAGGAGGTGTGGCCTTGTTGGAGTAGGTATAGCCTTGTTAGAGGAAATGTGTCATTGTGGAGGTGGCCTTTGAGACCCTCCTCCTAACCCCATAGGAAACAGTTTTCTCCTGGCTCTCCATTCGATCAAGATGTAGAATTCTCAGCTCTTCCAGTGATATGCTTACCTGAATGCATCTGTGTTTCCCACCTCAATGATAATGAATTTGTAAACTATCCTGAATTAAAATTTTTCCTTTATAAGAGTTGGCATGATAACGGTGTCTCTTCACAGCAAAGGAAACCCTAAGACAGTCACCATGGTAGAAAGAACTACTTATCTTCATTTAAAGAAAAGTCAATATTGTGTTGGATAAATTAAATATCTGGTGAGTTCATTTTCTTTCCTATTGATATCAACTGAACATTTTCTCTTTCTATACTACTTAGAACTCCAAGTTTGGTGTCTCCTTTAAGATCCACAGTTAACTACCTGATGGAAGGAGGGACAGGTTATGAGTGGGACATGATGAAAGAAAGTTGGTGGTAAATCTTGACAACAGAGTCTGCAGGGAAAGAAGAATCATAGCTGAATGAGAGGCCTGTGTGGTGGATGGTAATGTCCATTTACCCACAGGTCTCTGCTTAGCTCCATGGAAAGTAAGCTATGCACTCATTTATCTGTGCTAAATATGCAAACTGGAGTTTTGGTACTGAAAAAAGCTTTTGGGCTGCATGAAATTGTAGTTTTCAAACTTTAACATGTCCACCTGACTTTTGAGAGAAGTCATGTCCCAGAAGACAAACACAATTGGGGAGTATGCCTTACTCCTTATCATTGATGGCTTTCTTTTCTATTTCTCTCTCTCATGACACTTTCTTTTTGTTTTAATTGTGCGCTCTCTCTCTCTCTCTCTCTCTCTCTCTCTCTCTCTCTCTCCTTAAATTAAACTGGATTATTCATGAATAAAAGGAATCTATCCCCAATTCTAACCCATGCCTCTGAGGAGAGTGTGTGTGTCTACCTTTTCACATCGGTGTTGAGAATCTAATTCAGATCTTCATGGTTACAAGGAAATATTCTACTGAGTCAGCCACCTTCCCAGGCCATCAAATTGCTCTTTTGGAGGATAAAAAGACATTTCATATGATAAATAAAGGTAAAGTCATGGTAGTTAGACTGTCATTTGCAGGACACAACAGGACAATTTTGGTACAGGTATCCTAAATCCATGACACACAGGTGTACATTAAAAAAAGCGATTCAAACTCAACTACAGTGGAGTGCTCAGTCATGACTTAAACAAGCACTTAATTCAGGAAATAGTAAGTGAATATTTGATAAGTTCCAGGAATTCTTAGGGAGTTTGCATTTATGCCAAATAGTGAGAAGTCAGTGAAGGAAGAATTAGGTAAAGGACACAGATTGGATGGGCAGAGGATTAGTTCTGCTTTCATGTGTGTGTGTGTGTGTGTGTGTGTGTATGCTAGAATAGGACGTGGAGTTCCCAGCTCTATCATGTGTCACTTTATTCCCTTGAGAGAGATCTCTTATTGATCCTGGCACTAGGCTGACAGTCAACAAACCTCAATTATTTTCCCCACCCTCACCCCAAATTTTTCAGGTTATATGTATATGTTTTCACCTTCTTATTTATTTTCGGGGGAAATAAGGATTATAACCTTAGTACTCAAACTTTGCAATAAGCCTTCTTACCCACTATACTATCACTCCAGCCCAAGAACTGATTTCAGTGAAAGGTCATTGATGAAGTGTCCTTTGACTAGATAGAAAGTGAGCCAAAAGGTTCTCTGGAGAACCAAAGGATCCAGACTAAATTTGGGGGATGCTTGAAGTCAGTATTAGAGAAAAATGAGCAGTAGGTTTGGAGTTTACAATAGAAAATAAGAAGGCAAGAGCCAATTCAACATGTGATTGTGGGGTTACTGGGGCAAGGAGGTCGGGATCTGAGTGTTTTCCATATGTAGCAGGCATATGCTACCACTGTAGCTTTTCTTGACATTACATGTGGAGTAAGAACAGATGAAGAGGGGAGGGATGCCTGAGCTCTGTTACTCCAGAGAGTACATGTAGATATGAAGATTAATCTGGAAACAGGAATGAGAAGAAATAGGCAGTGAGACAGGAGGATTGCCAAGAGAAAATAGGCTGAGAACACAATTGAAGGGTTTTAAGGTGTCAATATTCCACTTCCACACACTGGAGAGAAGTGGACTCCAGAGAAGATGCCACATTCTTTTTCCACTTTTACAATCCCCACTCTACGTTTCCACACTTCCTTGTGGTCAGAAGAAAAGGCACTTTCTTCCATTCCATTTTCTTCCACTTTTGAATAAACTGTGTTTTCAGATTTTCATAAATATACTGTGGGCTGTCTTTGTCTGTTTAGAATTCTATAATAAAATACCTAAGAGGAGTTATTTAAAAATGAAAGAAGTTTTATATGTACAGTTTGGATTTAGACTAATCCAAAATCAAGGTATCACCAGAATTAGTGCCTGGTTAAGGGCTACCCTTTAATTTATGGATGGTGCCTCTGACTAGTTTTTCAGTTGATGTAAGGGGTACATACATCTCTGCCTTACTTCTTCTTGAGTATACAACTGTAATTTATGAAAGCTGCATACTCCAATCTTCATAATCTTCCAGATCCCTTCTTTTAATACCTCTATCAGTGACTAAACACCAACCCAAGAATTTTGATAAATACAAATATCTAAGCCATTTTCATATATAATTTATAGAGCATAAAGCAAAGATGAATTTGCCTTGAGATGTGGGCAGTGCCATCTTATTCATTACATTAGGCACACATTTGTATTTTAAAGCTTATATTGTAAGACAATGACAAGTTTCTGTGTGTCATTGTTTTGGGGGTTCTAATACTGTAATTTTGAAAGAACAAAAGCCAAAGAGCCAAAGTAATGTATGTTAAGAGCATACAACACAGAGTTGCTGGGGTTGTGCTAGAAGAATACATATAATTTAAGCACAAATTAACAATAGCCAAATTTGCTTGCTATGTGGCATATTCATTTTTTAGTTGCTTTCTTCCAAACTATAATAGTCCAGCAGGGAAAAACCTTTGTCTAAAATATATATTGCTTACAGAAGCCTAGATTATGTGTCTGGGGTTAGCACTTAAACTGAAGAGATTAAATGAAGGCAGAAATCTTCAGTTTGATTTGTTTTGGACATTTCTACAACTTAACTACCTGTTATACAACTTTTGAAGGTTTCACTCATCTGGTCATTGAGAATCTAACTCTCTGTCTAATTCTAATCCCATAAGCATACTTTATTTGGTTCATATCATGCATTATGGCATTGAAAAACTATGTTTTCATATATACCTACTTTGTGTTTTTTTTCCAAACCTGCTGTACAATAATAATATTTGTCTATGGTTGTAAATTATCCAAGTGACCACCTCATTGATACAGTTACTGGAGTAAAATTCATAGACAACTGTGTTTTTAATCAACTGATTCACAAGAATTATTTATCATATAAACATTCCACCTTGAATCCTATTTCAAAATAGTACCATGGAGATCATTCAAATATATTTCAAGAGAAGATAAATAAATTTCTATATGGTACATTGTCCTGAATTCTGTATAAAAAGCATTAACATAATTTCTTTTTTATATGTAAACAAAACATACTTGTAGCTCAAATACTTAATGAAAGTGTGTTGTATTATTCAATTGAAAACTTTGTAAAGAATCTATAAATTGGCTCAATATCAGTAAGTATATATCTTAAGGAATGGACCAGCCTTCTGAATTCTACTAGGCTTCACTCTCATAAGCAGGTTTTATTAGTTGGATTGCAGTGGTCTAGAATTGGAACATTCAAATTTTGAAACCTTGTCAGGTTGAATATTTTTAGTTAAAAACAATTAAGTAAAAGCACACACTGAATGAATTCTTTCCTAAACGCTGAGAATAAATGCTCTGCAGAAAGGTATCTCCCCAACTAGTAATAACTGGAAGATGAGAATGAACCTTCCATACAGGAAAAGCTGGCACTAAGATGAATAGTATGAATAAATTCTACGAGATAGATGTTATCTACATTGACTTTTGTACATAAACTTTCCTAGTAGGCTTTAGAAAGGAGTCTCAATTGAGGGATTGCTCAATTCATATTAGCTTATGGATATGTATGTGGAAATTTGTGATCATTACTAGTTGGGGTAGGATGCTTCAGCCCACTATGATCAGTCCTGTACTGAGACAGATAGTCCTGAACTATTCAGGTAGCTGAGTTTGGTCAGTTAACTAAGCATGAGCCAATGTAAGTCAGCATGTAACATTTCTCCATGATTTCAATTAAACTTCCTTGGCTGTGAGTTCTTCATGCTTGAGTTCCTGTCCTACCTTCCCACAGTGAAAAACTTTGACATGTAAGTAGAAATAAACCCTTTTCCCCATATGTAGATTTTTATCATGGTGTTTGTCACGGAAACAGAAAGTAAGCTAGAACAGACACCTTCACACAGTTTTCCACTCACAGAAGCCAAATATTCCTTCGAAATTTTTAGTCTGTTGTATAGATTTTTTCCTATAATTTATCACCTTTATCAGTTTAATATATTATTTTCTGAGAATTCTCTTGTAAGAGACTGACATTTTTCCAGAGCTTGCAAACAAGTTAATAATGTACATTGTGCTGATTTAAGGCAATTATTCATTCTGCTGTCCTATTGTTTAATCTGACTATTTTTGTCAACCTGCATTTGAGAGAGTAATTTAACCAAGCTAACAATTTCTGGGGTTTCCTATGCAACCATCATTTACAGTCTGTGCTAATACATCCCAATAATAATAAATTATGTCCTTTTGTGTCCTTGACCTAAAATAATGTCTGTGGCTATGTATGTGCACATTGTGGTAAATGTTGATGAAAATACAAAACATAATAAAAGAAACTCTAAACAACAAATACTCCACAAACACTGGAAAGAACATTTGAGTATAGGTTGACAGTGTCTGGGTGAGACTTTGAGTGGTATTCTGGGTCAATAGATTAATTATTTTTCCTTTTTAAACTCTGTTAAGACTTTTGTACACAAGCTTCTCTCATTGCTTTCCATTGCTGTTTTCTGGGCTGCTCAATAAATACGGAGCAAAACCCCTTTTAGGGGCAGAGAGCACATAGTCATAAGTGACAGTTCAATCACATATAACAAGCAAAGAACTAGCAGCCAACAATGACAAACTACTGACAGAAAGGAGACACAAGGAAAAATTAAGAATTCAAATCTGGAATCAATCTTAATCTAAACTCTTCGAGAGGGTGCTGACTAGTATTATATTTACTTTATACAAGGTAGAGATATTTTGGAAGAAGGAACCGCACTTAAAAATATGTCCACCAGATTGACCTGTGAGAAAACCTATGGTATATTTTCTTGATAGATGGTTGATCTGGAAAGGCCCAGGTCATTGTGGGAAATAGTGCTGTGTGGCCAGCCCAAACAGGGTCTTCTTTCTTTTTCTCAGTCCTCCTTGAGGCAATAGAGGGAGAAGAGAGTCAGTGGAGTGTAAAACTTTGTCTTATGAGATATGGAGGTAAGATTTTGTCTTAAGAGTTATTTAGGGTTGTTCTTTAATAATAAGTTTGGTTATCCGATGTCTAAAGTTACTTTGATACTGTAACTAACCTGTCATCTGTGTTTGTCTGAGTCCAGAAACTGTAGTCTCTGTCATATAGCACTTCATCCTAAAACAGCAGGAGATTAAGTAATGTAGCCTTTGTTCTATCTCCACAGGAATTGCATGTCTCTAACTTTCAGCCTGCTATTTGAAATCTCAGGAAGAAAAAAAGGACACTTGGAAAAGTGATTTTAACATTTATTTCTATGTTGCAAATAGTTAGCAACTAAAGCTCTCTAAGAAAATTAAAAAAAAAAAAAAAAGCAGAATGATTCTAAGTGAGATAAGGAGTCCTAAAACACATGGGCATAAGGAGAATAATGCTAAGAAAAGTGGGGACAAAGAAAATTAGTCAGAGAGGGAGAGAGAGAGAAAGAGACCTCTTCTCTTTGTCCTCAGTCCTTATACATTTTTCAGAATACATAATCACATGGTATAAAGTTGATCACAAGTTTACACATAAATTCAAATCATAAGTCGAACAAGAAGCTTACAACAGACAATATTTACATGTGTATCCCTTAGGATAAACTTCATCGCCAATCATAGCTGCACAGGTTCAAGTAACATTACAAACTATAACTAAATTTTTAGTGAAGTTTTTTATAGATAACCCCAGTAATATTTTATCTTCTGTTCCAGCACCTATAATAAATCATAGTTTCCTTTTTATGAACTTTGGTTAATGGTTTTACAACCTTTTGGAATGTGCTCTGAGCAGTAGAAAAATTACTTGGTGACAGACACTGACAGAGTTCTCAGTGTAGTTTTGACTATCAGAAAGGACCCAATAGCAGTCCTATAATAAAAGAGCTCAATAAATACAGATATATTTTTTAGAAATTCCTATAGTATTATCATTTAGAATTAATACAAGACAATATATCTTCATAGTTCTGCAAAGATCTCCTCAAAAGTGTATGCTAATACCTAGTGATTGTTATATATGTTTAATAACAACAGGAATAGCAGGAATCTTTCCTAAAATGATTTTCTCCTGGGTCTTGCCTATGGAAGCAAATCTGTCATAGATTATTTATTAATCCAAAGCATACTCATATCAGTAAGATCGCCTGGTTGTTATTAGCTTGTCCTATGATTGCTCTAACACATCTGGACTGTCATGAGAAAGCAGGATGAGGAAGCCATGGGAAGGAACTCATTAAGCAACACTCTTCCACTGTTTCTACCTCACCACCTGCCTGTAGGTTTCTGCCTTAGTTTCCTGCCTGCAGAGGTCCAGCCTCAGTGTGATGAAGGTCCCTAGAAAAGAGGGAATCAAGCTGCACTGAATCAATAAAGGCTCAAAGTTTGCAGTGGATACAATCTTTCAGTTCAAATGCTCGCTTTTTCCCTGAGGATTCTCACCATTCTTTCTTCTTTTAAATTTTCATTCATTCTTCTCATTCTTTTTCCTTCTCTATTTTCATTCTTTTGCCTTTTCACTTTTCATTCTTCTACCTTTTCCCCGCCAGACATCCTGACCCCAGTCACTGATTTATTAAAGCTACATCATCAAGGCTTTGAACTTTGTTAATATTTTGTTTAGAAATTATTATATTTGCATAAATTCTATGAGTTTCTGATCAATAGTCTCAACCCTTACTTCCTAAAACAGAAAAACACTATGCAAAGACATATATCCTCACAGGTTATTCTACACAGATAGCTGGGAACAGCACTTGCAGTTTCCTGACAGAGTAGATAGCATTCTTTAGTAACTACTTACATGTAAGTGACAGACTAATGAGGTTAAAATAATTTCTTACAGTGTTTTAAAATGTATGCACATAAAGCAGCTAGCTCTCTCTAATGTCTCTTGAGGCATTATAATCTCCAATATTTCCTGAATCTAGGAAAATGAAATACTAACAATTAGATGTATCTTTAAATTCTCTAATATTTCTTTCCTCATCCTAGCTACTCCATAGCCTTATATATTCTCCTTCTAGTATTATTTATTTATTTTTATCTATTTATTTTTATTTTTTGATACTTTATTTACATTTCCAATGTTTCCCTCTTTCTAGGTCTCCTGTTTGGAAACCCCCATCCCCTCCTCCTACCCTGCTTCTATGAGGGTATTCCACCTCCAACCCACCCACCTACCCACTCCCTTATTCCCACCTTGACATTCCCCTTTGCTGGAGCCTCTAACACCCTCAGGTCCAAGGGCCTCTCCTCCCCCTGATGGCCAATAAGGCCCTCCTTTGCCACATATGTGGTCTGAACCATGGGTCCCCCCATGTGTATTCTTTGATTGGTGGTCGAGCCTCCAGGAGGACCGTGGGGGTCAGGCCAGTTGACACTGTTGCTCTCTCCATGGTGCTGCAAACTCCCACAGCTCTTTCAGTCCCTTCTCCAACTCCTCCATCTGTGACCTCACTCTGAGTCCAGTGGTTACTGGAAAGTGAAACTTGGGTCTTCTGGACTTTTGGGCTAATATCCACTTATCAGTGAGTACATACCATGTTCGTTCTTTGGGACTGAATTACCTCACTCAGGATGATATTTATTTCTAGACTGTATACATGTGATCCTCATATAAGATAAGCCCATCTATCATTGACTAACTTTCTATAGATTTCTTCTTTTCCTATTCATTCCTTTTCTTCTTGAGACCACTTTAACTCTTGTTGAGGACCAGTCTCAGTAGTTACACAGTTCTTGAGAATGGGAGGATTGGACTGGCAGACAATCACTCTCAAGCAATGATGCAGGTCCAAGCTGAAAAGGTGTTCTGAAATTGTTCTCTAAAACAATTTCTCTCTCTCTCTCTCTCTCTCTCTCTCTCTCTCTCTCTCTCTCTCTCTGTCTCTCATCTTTCTTTTTCTCTGTCTGTGAGCTTTGCTCCCCTTCTTGGACTTTCCCTTTCTCTCTCTGAGTTCATCTCAGTTCTTTGGTCTTTTATTAATTACACACTGTTTCATTATACAACAATACATAGTCAAAAGCCTTTTTATTAAGTTCCCCAAGCACATTCCTTTTTTATGAAAAACTCTCATGTAACTATGACACCAGAAAGAAAAATGCACACACAAATCTGCAGTTCACTATATGCTAAAGCAAGTTATACATTAAATTTTAAAAATCAGGAAAACCTCCAAATTACAGTTTTGTGGGCATAAACTTTCAGTTACAACTTCAGCATGAAAACAGGAATATGCCAAACAGGTTAGTGTAATATTAATATTTTAATTTGTCTAAAATTGAAGAATCTGTTTATTAAGCTCATCCATATATATATTATATATACACATATGTATATGTATATGCATATGCATATGCATATGTATATGCATATGTATATGTGTGTGTGTATTTGTAAAATGCTTTTTCTAACTCTTTTCCATATGTAATATTAATTCCTCTTGAAGACTCCCGTAGTGCTACTTAACAAGCTCAAGTTCTATCTCTTAGAAATTATGCCCTATCTGTGGCTGGGGACCTCAGTTTGTGCCATGCGACTCCATACCAAAATAGCGCAGGGAAAGAGGTAGCATCCCAGGAGTGCAGACAAGTCTGTGAGTGGGGGTAAGGCCAACACCTCTGCTCAGATTTACCTGCCAAGAACCCTCAGGACACAGGGACTTACAAGCAGCCTGGGACAGGAGCCTACCAGTTTCCATCTGTGACTGGGAACCTCAGTCTGTGCCACACTGCTCCATATTCAAATAGTGACAGGAAAAAGCTAGCCTCCCAGGTGTGTGGACAAGCATGTTATCGGGAGTAAGTCCAGCACCTCTGCTCAGAGGGACCCTCTCAGAACCCTCAGGACATAAGGACTGATAAGTGCCCTTCCAGTTTCCTTCTGCAGCAGGGAGCTGATCCTATAATACAGGGCTCCATTCTCAAATAGTGGCAGGAGAGAGCTGGTCTCTCAGGAGTGCTGACAAATCTTCAAGCACAGGAAGACCACCACTTCTGTTCAAATTCACTGGATCAAGAGGAACCCTTGCAGAACCATCAGGACACAGGAAACAAGGAACAGCTGGGGACAGGATCATTCTGGTTTCTCTCTGAGTCTCAGAGCTGACCCTGTACCACAGTTCTCCAAACCCAAATTCTACGCAGAAAGAGCTGGACTCCAAGGAGTACTGATGCAAAGGCTTGCAGGAGGGACAAGCCACAGTCAGGGAGAGCAAGACCAGCTAAACCCAGAGATAACCAGATGGAGAAAGGCAAGAACAAGTACATGGGGAACAGAAACCAAGGCAACTTGGCAACATCAGAACCTGGTTCTCCCACCACAGCTAGCCCTGGACACCCTAAAACATCAGAAAAGCATGACTTAGATTTAAAATCACTTCTCATGATGATGATAGAAGACATTAAGAAGGAAATAAATAATTCCCTTGAAGAAATACAAGAGAATACAGGTAAAAAGCTAGAAGCCCTTAAAGAGGAAATACAAGAAAATACAATCAATCAGTTGAAGGAAATGAACAAAACCATCAAGGATATAAAAATGGAAATAGAAACAAAAAGAAATCACAAAGGGAGACAACCCTGGAGATAGAAACCTTAGAAAAGAGATCAGGAGTCGTAGATGCCAGTATTATCAACAGAATACAAGAGATAGAAGAGATTATCTCAGGTGCAGAGGATACCATAGAAAAGACTGACACAACAGTCAAAGAAAATACAAATTGCAACAAACTTCTAACCCAAAACATCCATGAAATCCAGGACACAATGAGAAGACCAAATCTAATGATAATAGTTTTAGCAGAGAGTGAAGATTCCCAACTTAAAGGGCCAGTAAATATTTCCTACAAAATTATAGAAGAAAACTTCCCTAACCTAAAGAAATAACTGAACATTCAAGAAGCCTACAGAACTCCAAATAGATTGGACCAGAATAGAAATTCCTCCTGTCACATAATCGTCAAAACACCAAATTCACAAAACAAGGAAAGAACATTAAAAGCAGTAAGGGGAACAGGTCAAGTAACATATAAAGACAGACCTACCAGAATTACACTAGACTTCTCACCTGAGACTATGAAAGCTAGAAGGGTAGATCTCATACAGACCCCAAGAAAACACAACTGCCAGCCCAGGCTGCTATACCTAGCAAAACTCGCAATTACCATAGATGGAGAGACCAAGATATTCCATGACAAACCAAATTTACCCAATATCTTTTCACAAACCTAGCCCTACAAAGAATAATAGATGTAAAACACCAACACAAGAAGAAAAACTACACCGTACAAAAAGAAAAAAAAAATAATATTTCAACAACCCCAAAGAAGATAGCCACACAAATATAAAAATAACATTGAAAATAACAGGAAGCAACAATTACTATTTCTTAATATCTCTTAACATTAATGGACACAATTACCCAATAAAAAGACATAGACTAATGGACTGGATGCATAAATAGGACCCAGCATTTTGCTGCATATAGGAAATGCACCACAGTGTTAAAGACATACACTACCTCAGAGTAAAGGGCAGGAAAACAATTTTCCAGGCAAATAGTCCCAAGAAACAGGCTGGAGTAACCATCCTAATACCGGATAAAATAGACTTTCAACCAAAAGTCATCAAAAAAGATAAGAAAGGACACTTCATACACATCAAAGGAAAAATCTATCAAGAAGAACTCTCAGTTCTGAATATCTATGCTCCAAATACAAGGGCACCCGCATTCACAAAAGAAAGTTTCCTAAAGCTCAAAGTACATATTTCACTTCAAACAATAATAGTAGAACACTTCAACACCGAACTCTCATCAACGGACAGATCTTGGAAACACAAACTAAACAGAGACACAGTGGAATTAAGAGTACTTATGGACCAAATGGATTTAACAGATATCTATAGAACATTTCATCCTAAATCAAAAGAATATACCTTCTTGTCAGCAACTCCTAGAACTTCCTCCAAAATTGACCATGCAATTGGTCACAAAACAAACCTCAACAGATATAGGAAGATTGAAATAATCCCATGCCTCCTATCAGATCACTACGGTTTAAGGCTGGTCTTCAATGGCAACAAAAACAACAGAAAGTCCACATACACATGGAAGCTGAACAATGTTCCACTCAATGATAACTTGGTCAAGGAAGAAAGAAATAAAGAAACTGGAAAGAGCATACACTAGCAGCTTAAAAGCACACCTGAAAGCTCTAAAACAAAAAGAAGCTAATACGTTGAAAAGGAGTAGAGGCAAGATATAAACTGAGGGCTGAAATCAACCAAGTAGAAACAAAGAGAACTGCATAAAGAATCAACAATACCAGGAGCTGTTTCTTTGAGAAAATAAACAAGATAGATAAACCGGTAGCCAGACGAATCAGAGGGAACAGAAACAGTATCCAAATTAACAAAATCAGAAATGAAAAGGGAGATATCACAACAGAATCTGAGGAAATTCAAAAAATCATCAGATGCTACTACAAAATCCTATACTCAACAAAATTGGAAAATCTGGATGAAATGGACAATTTTCAAAGCAGACAAAAAATACCAAAGTTAAGTCAGGATCAGATTAAGCATCTAAACAGTCCCATAACTCCTAAAGAAATAGAAGTTATTAAAAGTCTCCCAACCAAAAAACACCTAGGACCAGATGGATTTAGTGCAGAATTCTATCAGACCTTCAAGGAGACCTAATACCAATACTGTTCAAACTATTCCACAAAATAGAAACAGAAGGAACACTACCCAATTCCTTCTATAAGACCACAGTTATACTGATACCAAAACCTCACAAAGACCCAACAAAGAAAGAAAACTTCAGACCAATTTCCCTCATGAATATTGAGGCAACAATACTCAAAAAAATTTCCACAACCCGAATCCAAGAACATATCAAAACAATCATTCATCATGATCAAGTAGACTTCATCCCAGGGATGCAGCGATGGTTCAATACCTGGAAATCCATCAAAGTAATCCACTACATAAACAATTTCAAAGAAAAAAATATACATAGCCATTTCATTAGATGCTGAAAAAGCATTTGACAAAATCCAGTATCCCTTTGTGAAAAAAGTCTTGAAAAGATCAGAAATTCAGACCAATACCTAAATATAGTAAAAGCAATATACAGCAAATTAGTAGCCAAAATAAAACTAAATGGAGAGAAACTTGAAACAATCCCACTAAAATCAGAGCTAGACAAGGATGTCCACTCTCTCCCTATCTATTCAATATAGTACTTGAAATTCTAGCTAGAGCAATTAGAAAACAAAAGGAGATCCAAAGGATACAAATGGAAAGGAAGAAATCAAAACATCACTAATTGCAGATGGTAGAATCCTAGACCTAAATGGCAAGAAAAACTCCACCAGAGAACTGGTACATCTGATAAACAACTTCAGCAAAGTGGCCAGAAATAAAATTAACTCAAACATTAACTCCCGTCTTCCCTATACTTGAAGTACAAACAGACTGAGAAAGAAATTAGGGAAATGACACACTTCACAATAGTCACAAACAATATAAAATATCTTGGTGTCACTCTAACCAAACAAGTGAAAGGCCTGTAAGAAACAAACTTCAAGTCTCTGAAGAAGAACTGTTGTATAAAGCATGGGGTCCCAGATAGAGGAGTTGGAGAAGGGACTGTAGGAGCTGAGGTAATATGCAACCCCATCAATGGAGCAGTAGTGTCAACTGGTCAGGTCCCCCCCAAGTGCTCCCAGAGACCGGACCACCAAAGAAAGAATACATATGGAGGGACCCATGGGGCTGGCCACATATGTTGCAGAGTAGGGCCTTGTTGACCATCAGTGGCAGGAGAGGACCTTGGGTCTGAGAGTGTTAGATGCCCCAGTATAGGGGGATTGCAGGGAGGGAGTCAGGAGTGGGTGGGTGGATAAGTGGTGCAATACCCTCATAGAGGAAGGGGGAGGGGGATGGGATAGTGGGGTTTCAAAGGGGAGACCTGGAAAGGGGAAAACATTTAAAATGTAAATAAAGTATCATAAAATAAAAATAAATAACAAAAAATTGTGCCCCAATTTCCTTAGGCAGGCAATGCCAGGAACATAAATCAGCATATTAATTTTTTTCCATGATTTCAGGACATGAATTCAGTGGCTCCCTGGCAGTGGCCAAAATAGTTTATCCATCCTTTATTTTTTTTAATATATATGTATCATTCAATTTTCCCTAACACTATTTCTGGATCAAAGTTTCTATTATAGAGATATCCCCGCTTGGGTGCTCTCAGCATTGCTCCCTAATAGAGGAAATCCAGCTATTTCTTCTTATATCTTTTCCCTCATTTTTTTTTTATATACATCTCTGTCATTACTGACTTAAGCCCACTGTTCTTTTCCTTCTTGCATTCAATTATCTTAACTACTAACACTTGAAGTGATGTGTTTGTGTGTCAAGTTGACAAGGTGTCAATTGTACTGGCTGGTTTTGTGTCAACTTGACACAAGCTGGAGTTATCACAGAGAAAAGAGTTTCAGGTGAAATAATCCTCCACAAGATCCAGCTGTAAGGCATTTTCCCAATTAGTGATCAAGGGCAGAAGGCCCTTTGTGGGTAGTATAATCCCTGGGACAGAAGTCTTGGATTCTATAAGAAAGGAAGATGAGCAAGCCAGGAGAAGCAAACCAGTATGAAACATCCCTCCATGGCCTCTGCATCAGCTCCTGCTTCTTGACCTGCTTGAATTCCAGCACTGACTTCCTTTAGTGAAGAACAGCAGTGTGGAAACATAAGCTGAATAAACCCTTTCCTCCCGAACTTGCTTCTTGGTCATGATGTTTGTGCAGGAATAGAAACCCTGACTAAGACAGTGTGTGTGTGTGTGTGTGTGTGTGTGTGTGTGTGTGTGTGTGTGTGTGTGTGTGAATGTGTACAGCTGCATGTGTGCCATGGGGCAGTTCCGGGAGTCAGAGGACCATGTAAGGTTCTGGTCTCATCCTCCCCCTTGTTTAAGCAGTGTCTCTGGTATTCATCACTACATGCATAAGGCTAGCTGCCTTCTAATATCTGAAGACTGTTTTATCTTCCTCTCATTTATAAACCGGAGAGCTGATATCACAGATTCATACCAATGTGTTTGGTCTTTATTTTGGATTTGTGGATTTAAACCCAAGTTACCTATGCTTGTATAGCAAGTGTTTTGCCAATCTGTTGCTCTAGCCGAGATTAGTCTTAATCAGCTAGGGATCCTCATGAATTATAGAAAATAAAAATTATTTGACTGATTATTTTATCAATTCTTCAAAGAATAGCATGCAGCTTGTGCTACCTTAAATGAAAGGGAGAAAACTTCCCTTGTTTGATACAGTGGATACCCTAAGGATCATTGTTTCTAAATAGCACTGCTAAGTTCTCTTTTGCTGCTCTGTCTCACCTCTGCTTCATGACAGATGTCCACATTATGAATGAGCAATCTACATTGCAAGATGTGTTTTAGTACTTCAACTCTTTCACAGAGAGTTAATTATAGTATTGTTCCTATGGGTTTCTGCTGCAGACTACCTGGCTAGCATTGCCATAACTTGAAAAATGAAATCTCAACATCTGAAAAAAATTAAGAAAGAAAGTTGATGATGTAATTGGTCAAACATCAAGATTTCTTTGTAGAGGATCATGATCTAGCTGTGAACACTACAGCAGGAAATCATAGTTCCAGCACAACAAAAACAAAATAACAGTGAGTGACAATGGCACCTGAAATTTATGGGTAGTTCTTTTATGGCTAAGGTTATTAAATCTTTACAAAACTCCTGATTCATTTATAACAGGCTATTATTAGATCTTTTCTTGGGTAGATGAAAAGACAAATGTCATTTTGTCCCAATGTAGAGCTTCAGTAATAGAAGAGAGAACCAATCCACTCAAATCTAGTTTGGTAAAACAGTGAGTTTAATTTGGGTTATTTACATGAGTTTTCATTTGAGATTATTTACTGGATTATGGTCAACTCATGAGTTGATATACCACTGAAGAAAATGTCAATATCTCCCCCCCTCTCTCTTCAGCCTACAATGTATCTTTACAAATATGCAAGTTCCTGTGGGCCTCTCATTCCATAGTAAATTTTACCTGTACATAAATCATTGAGTAGAGTCATGGACCCCTTGCCCCCTCCCCCATTCATGATAGAAGAATAATGTGCCCAGTCTTGTTCAGGTTTCCTTCATGATATCACAGAAAATGACAACTCAAGAGGGCAGTGGTCATATCATGCTGTGATGGCATTGACAATGTTCCACATCCATCATGCAGATAAGTAGCCTTGAAAAATTATTTCTCTTATGAAGGACCCAGAAACTGTAATGACAAAGACAATTTACAAACCAAAGTAACTTCCTTAATGACCTTAAACTATAAAGCCTTTCTTTCTTGGTGAATGTGAGTCTGGTTATATTTATTATAGAGAATGTGACCCTATCTTTCTTCTAAGATTCTGTTGGCCACTTGCCTGAAAGGATAAAGAGAGAAGAGGCATAAAACATGCTTTTGACATGTTTGAGTATGGTAGAAATGAACTCCAGAGACTGTGGCAGTGAGACAAGTCTACTTTATTGTTTCAGGGGAGGGATCTTATAGGAATAATTGGCCATGGCATCAAGGAAGCAAGAAGGACTGATTTGTTATAATACACCAGCAAATTATATGTGGGCAGGAAATCAGATCAGGATGTATGTGTGCTGAGTTATGCAGTCTTTCAGAAGGCTCTGTACAAGGTCACTTTTTAGTCAAAGCCAGCCACTAGTTTTCAGGGAAATTCTTTAGAAAAAGACACTCTCCAAAGCGAGGCAGGACAGGGAAGTCTGCTAAAAATCAAGTCCCCCATTTTTCATATAGTTCAAAAATCCTTTCTTTCATTGAGGAGTGATACCTTAATAATGAAGTTCCCCCCAAAAAAGAGTAGGTCAGACCACATGGATGTTCTATAACTGTCAAAGTAATAAGAAAACTGGACTAGCATGGAGAGAACTACAACCCATTTAGATGATAAAAGAATGTCCAGCAGTGCACATTCAGTGCTCTGAGGATATAAATTAAGAAAGATCCTCAGTTTTATAACCAGCAACTGCCAACAAATGTATAGAATTTATTTAGTGGCCCGTGGGGGCCTATGACATCAGGAGTAGTTGGTGGTACAGACATGCTTATAGGAAAAATGCAGGAGTGTGGCTCTACTTACAGCATATGGGACATGGGCTCCTACTTGGGGTTGTAAGTATATGCATTGAAAGAACCTAGGAGACTCTGATTATTTCTTTATACTAATCTCTCATGTCTATTCTAGCATTCAAAGCTACTCTCACAGAAAGATAGAGGTCTTCACTTATTTAAAGGTTTGTTCAGGACAGTGGAGGAATTATGGTAGAACCTGTGAGACTGAAGAGTTCCCATTTACTCTAAAGTAATTTTTCAGAAACTGACAAAATTTGGTAGGTGTCTTGCTTCCTGGCCTGGATGACACCATGCATAGATACCTACTAAGCTCTTTGGTGGACTGCAAGAAGGCATGTAGCTGTTTCTGTTAGGTCACTGAAGTGACAAACATCTCTTCTGCCTCGTTCTTTCTCTACTTCCTCAGATTTTCTTATCTTATTAGTAGCTTTGGAGAAAAATTCACCTAAATTATATTGTATTAATGCTTATGTATTATATACTTATATCCAAACATACTAAAAATTTATGAGACATGCTGTTTGCTGAATTCAGATGGATCATAACTAAAATGCCTATGGAAATCCTAATACATAGGATATTGGGACAATTCCCATCCCTCTCTTGCTTGTTTCATAATATATGAAATGACAGTAGTGACAAATTGGAGGAGTTGAAATTCACTAGGTTAAAATACATAAAACACCAGGACCTATTTTAAAAACTAAAAATTCAAACAAAACAAGTTTGGAGATATCGTTACTCCAAACAGATACATTTAAAATATTGCACTCATCACATTATATTGTGGTGCAAGTCTGTGTGATAAATAATACATAATGATGAATTATGCATCTGAACTTCTCTAAAGACAAGCAATGCCTGGTTTGAGCAATGTACTGTGACTGTCACTTGGCTGTTACCCTCAGGAGGCACTATGGTCTATAGACAGAGAAATAAATACTGTTGTGTGTTTTTTCTTTTTTTGTTTTTGTTTTTGTTTTTTTTTCTGTCACATTGATATATGTCAGTTCTGGATTTATCATCACTAGTTCTCTCATGGGGATAGAGGAAGAAGCAGTTTTCATAGCACAGATAAATATTAAATGTATATTAGTTTTACACAGTGAACAAGGTCGAGACAAACTGGCTGATCATGGTAGAATGCTTTTGAAGGTAGGTTAAAGGCCATAAAATCTGTGCCTTGAGGTGAACCCAGTGACCTTTCTCTCTGACTTTGCTTTAGTAGGGTTCCTTGGGATAGTCCTACATGATGGTAAATTTAGACTCACAACTTGCCACAATGTAGAATAACCTAGGAAAGAACAATTGTCTAAATTAGGTTGGGACTAGAGAATGCCTTGGGGAGATTTCTGAGTTGGAGTTACAGAAATAGGAAGAACCATCCTGAACATGAGCAGCACTGTTTCTTGAGCTGGACCCCGGACTGAATCAAAAAGAGAAAGTTTGGAAAATTAGCTTAGTGGTAACACACACACATTATTTAATTCTTCTTTTTACTTGACTGTACAGTGATGTAACTAGCTGTTTCAAGTTTCTTCCATCTTGACTTCCCTGAAGTGATGGGCTATAACCTGGAACTGAGTACCAAACAAGTCCTTTATCTCTTTTGTTGATTTTATTATAATATTTTATCTCAACAGCAAGGAATGAATCCATGAAATCTTCTGTCTTTTGTTCTTCAGCCCTACATGTTTCTGCTGGATTTACTGTTAAATGTTCTATTTCTATCTATATGGCAAAGACATCTTAGGCTATAAAACAGGGGAAATTATTCTATAAAAATAGTATAGAGTTTAAGTTGGTATCTGACTGCCTTGAGAAAGCTGAGAAATGTTGAACTTCTACCAAAGAGGACTCCTTGTGACTGGCAGATGTCAGTCAATAAAGTACTCCTAACTAGAACCTGAATTTGGATCTCCCCCAGTCCTGAAAGAAGTTGCAAATGACTGAATGCACCTGCATGCAAGAATTAGATATCTTTTTTTTTAAATTTTATGTTTTGATACTAAATTTGCCTTTCAAATGTTTCCCCCTTTCAAGGTCTCCACTATGGAAACCCCCTATCCCCTCCCTCTACCCCTGCCTCTATAAGGGTATTTCCCCACCCACCCGCCCACCCACTCCTATCTTCCTACTTTGGCATTCCCCTATACTGAGGCCTCTGAAAACCTCAGGCCCAAAGGCCTCTCCTCCCCCTGATGGCCAACAAGGCCCTCCTCTGACACATATGTGGTCTGAAACATGGATATTGTTTAGTTGGTGGTCCAGTCTCCAGGAGCAACGGGGATACAGGCCAGTTGATACTGTCACTCCCTCCATGAGGCAGCAAACTCCCTCAGGTCCTTCAGTACTTCTCCAACTCCTCCATCTGGGACCTCACACTCAGTCCAAAGGTTACTGTGAAGTGAAACTTGGGTATTCCTAACTTTTGGACTAATATCAACTTATCAGTGAGTAGATACCATGTTCGTCCTTTTGTGACTGAGTTACCTAGCTCAGGATGATATTTTCAAGTTTCACCCACTTGACTGCAAATTTCATAAAGTCATTGTTTTTAATAGCTGAGTAGTATTCCATTGCGTAAATGTACCACATTTTCTGTATCCATTCCTCTGCTGAGGGACATCTGGGTTGTTTCCAGCTTCTTGCTTTTATAAATATGGCTGCTATGAACAGAGTGGAGCATGTTTCTATATTACATGTTGGAGCATCTTCTGGGTATATGCCCAAGAGTGGTATAGTTGGGTCGTCAGGTACTATTGTGTCCATTTTTCTGAGGGTCCGCCAAACTGATTTCCAGAGTAGTTATACCAGGATCCAATCCCACCAGCAATGGAGGAGTGTTCCTCTTTCTCCACATCCTCGCCAGCATCTACTGTCACCAGAATTTTGATCTTAGCTATTTTGATTAGTGCGAGGTGGAATCTCAGTTTGTTTTGATTTGCATTTCCCCGATGACAAAGGATGTTGAACATTTCTTTAGGTGCTTCTCAGCCTTATGAATTTCCTCAGTTGAGAATTCCCTGTTTAGCTCTGTTCCCCATTTTTGATAGGGTTATTTGGTTTTCTGGAATCTAATTTTGATGAGTTCTTTGTATATATTGGATATAGGCCCTCTATTGGACGAAGGATTGGTAAAGATCTTTTCCCAATCTGTTGGTTGCCGTTTTGTCCTATTGACGGTGTCCTTTGCCTTACAGAAGCTTTGCAATTTCATGAGATCCCATTTGTCGATTCTTGATCTTAGAGCATAAGTCATTGGTGTGTTCAGGAAATTTTCCCCTGTACCCATGTGTTCAAGACTTTCCCCCACTTTCTCTTCTATTAGATTCAGTGTATCTGGTTTTATGTGGAGGTCCTTGATCCACTTGGACTTGAGATTTGTACAGGGAGATAGGAATGGATCATTTTGCATTCTTCTACATGTAGACCAACAGTTGAACCAGCAGCATTTGTTGAAAATGCTGCCTTTTTTTCTACTGGATGGTTTTTAACTACTTTGCAAAAAACAAGTGACTGTAGGTGTGTGAGTTCATTTCTGGGTCTTCAATTCTATTCCATTGATCTACCTGCCTGTCACTGTACCTATATCATGTAGTTTTTAACACTACTGCTCTGTAGTACAGCTTGAGGTCAGGGATGCTGATTCCCCCAGAAGTTCTTTTATTGTTTTAAATAGTTTTTTGCTATCGTGGGTTTTTTGTCATTCTAAATGAATTTGAGAATTGCTCTTTCTAAGTCTATGAAGAACTGAGTTGGAATTTAGATGGGGTTTGCATTGAATCTGTAGATTACTTTTGGCAGGATGGCCATTTTTACTATATTAATCCTGCCAATCCATGAGCATTGGAGATCTTTCTATCCTCTGAGGTTTTCTTCGATTTCTTTCTTCAGAGACTTGAAGTTCTTGTCATACAGATCTTTCACTTGTTTGGTTAGATTCACACCAAGATACTTTATATTGTTTGCGACAATTGTGAAGGGTGTGATGTACCAGCTTGTTATTCCTTCGTGTATAGGAAGGCTACTGATTTGTTTGAGTTAATTTTATATACGGCCTCTTTGCTGATGTTGTTTATCAGCTGCAGCAATTCTCTGGTGGAGCTTTTCAGGTCACTTAAGCATATGATCATATCATCTGCAAATAGTGGTATTTTGATTTCTTCATTTCCAATTTGATCCATTTGGAATCCTTTTGTTGTCTAATTGCTCTAGCTAGAACTTCAATTACAATATGGAATAGATAGGGAGAGAGAGGGCAGCCTTGTGTAGTCCATGATTTTAGTGGGATTGCTTCGAGTTTCTCTCCATTTAGTTTGATGTTGACTACTGGTTTGCTGTATATTGCTTTTGCTATGTTTAGGTATGGGCCTTGAATTCCTGATATTTCCAAGACTTTTGTCATGAAGGGATGTTGAATTTTGTCAAATGCTTTTTCAGAATCTACTGAAATGACCATGTGGGCTGTTTCTTTGAGTTTGTTTATGTAGTGGATTACATTGATACATTTCTGGATATTGAACCTTCCCCGCATCCCTGGGATGAAGCCTACTCGCTCATCATGAATGATAGTTTTGATGTGTTCTTAGATTCAGTTTGCAAGAAATTTATTGAATATATTTGCATTGATAATTACAAGGGAAATTGATCTGCAATTTTCTTTCTTTGTTGAGCCTTTATGAGGTTTTGGTATCAGTGTAACTGTGGCGGCATGGAAGGAATTGGCAAGTGTTACTTCTGTTTCTATTTTGTGAAGTAGATTGAAGAGTATTGTTATTAGGTCTTCTTTCAAACTCTGATAGAATTCTGCACTGAACCCATCTGTTCCTGGGATTTTTTTGGTTGGGAGACTTTTAATGATTGTTTCTATTTCTTTAGGCATTATGGGAGTGTTTAGATGGTTTATTGATCCTGACTTAACTTTGGTATTTGGTATCTCTCTAGAAACTTGTCCATTTCATCCAGATTTTCCAATTTTGTTGAGTATAGGCTTTTGTAGTAGGATCTGATGATTTTTTTAATTTCCTCAGAATCTGTTGTTATGTTCATTTCTAATTTTGTTACTTTGGTTACTGTCTTTGTGCCCTCTGGTTAGTCTGGCTAAGGGTTTATCTATCTTGTTGATTTTCTCAAAGTACCAGCTCCTGGTTTTGTTGATTCTTTGTATAGTCCTTTTACTTTCTACTTGTTTGATTTTATCCCTGAGTTTTATTATTTCCTGCCTTTTACTCCTCTTCGGTTTATTAGATTCTTTTTGTTCTAGAGCTTTCAGGTGTGCTGTTAAGCTGCTAGTGTATACTCTCTCTAGTTTCTTTTTTTTTTTTTCTTTCTTTTTTTCTTTTTTTTTGAGGATTTTAAAAAATATTTTATTTATGTATATGAGTACACTATAGCTGTCTTCAGACACACCAGAAGAGGGTTATGGGATCCCATAACAGATGGTTGTGAGCCACCAAGTGGTTGCTGGGAATTGAACTCAGGACCTCTGGAAGAGCAGTCAGTGCTGTTAACCACTGAGCCATCTCTCCAGCCCATGGATGGGAGTTTTTTTTTTTTTTTTTTTTTTTTTGATGCTTTATTTACATTTCCAATGTTTCCCCTTTTCTGGGTCTTCTCTTTGAAAACACCCTATCTCCTCCCCCTCCCCATCTCTATGAGGGAATTCT
>CM052711.1:76097704-76179714 GCA_028551405.1 Uromys caudimaculatus | reverse complement strand
CATATTCCCACCTTGACATTCCCCTTTACTGGGTCCTCTAACATCCTCAGGCCCAAGGGATGGAACTTGAAAATACCATCCTGAGCAATGTAACTCAGTCACAAAAGAATGGACATGGTATGTACTCACTGATAAGCGTATATTAGCCCAAAAGTTCAGAATACCCAAGTTTCACTTAACAGTAACCGCTGGACTGAGAGTGAGTTCCCAGATGGAGGAGTTGGAGAAAGGTCTGAAGGAGCTGAGGGAATTTGCAGCCCCACAGAGGGAGCAAGAACGTTAATGGGCCTGACCCCCCTCCCCAGTCATACTGGAATTTGGACCACCAACCAAAGAATACACATGTATGGACCCATGGTTCGGACCACATATATGGCAGAGGATGGCCTTGATGGCCAACAGGGAGAGAGGAGATGCTCTAGTTTCATTTTGGAGGTACTCAAAGCTATGAGTTTTCCTCTTATCACTGCTTTTATTGTGTCCCATAAGTTTGGGTATGTTGTACTTTCATTTTCATTAGATTCTAGGAAGTCTTTAATTTCTTTCTTTATTTCTTCCTTGACCAAGTTATGATCGAGTAGAGCATTGTTCACCTTCCATGTGTATGTGGGCTTTCTGTTGTTGTTGTTGCCATTGAAGACCAGACTTAATCCATAGTGATCAGATAGGAGACTTGGGATTATGCTATCTTCTTATTTATATCTGTTCAGGTGGGTTTTGTGAATGATTTTATGGTCAATTTTGGAGAAGGTACCATGAGGTGCTGAGAAGAAGGTATATTCTTTTGATTTAGGATGAAATGTTCTATAGATATCTGCTAAATCCATTCGGTTCATAACCTCTGTTAGTTTCCCTGTGTCTCTGTTTAGTTTGTGTTTTCAAGATCTGTGCATTTATGATAATGAGGTGTTGAAGTCTCCTCTTTTTATTATGTGAGGTGCAATGTGTGCTTTGAACTTTAGTAAATTTTCTTTTATGAATGTGTGTGCCCTTGCATTTGGAGCATAGATTTTTCAGAATTGAGAGTTCTTCCTGGTAGATTTTTTTCTTTGATGAGTATGAAGTGTCCTTCCTCATTTATTTTTTTTTTTTGATGACTTTTGGGTGAAAGTTGATTTTATCCTATATTCAATGGCTGTTCCAGACTGTTTCTTGGGACCATTTGCCTGGAAAATTGTTTTCCAGCCCTTTACTCTGAGGAAGTGTTTGTCTTTATCACAGAGGTGCATTTCTTGAATGCAGCAAAATGCTGCGTCCACTTTATGGATCCAATCTGTCAGTCTATGTCTTTTTATTGGAGAATTGAGTTCATTAATGTTAAGAGATATTAAGGAATAGTGACTGTTGCTTTCTGTTATTTTCGATGTTACTTTTAGGTTTGTGTTGCTATCTTCTTTTCAGTTTGTTGAAAGATTACTTTCTTGCTTTTTCTAGGGTGTAGTTTCTTTCCTTGAGTTGACATTTTCCATCTATTATCCTTTGTATGGCTGGTTTTATAGAAACATATTGTGTAAATTTGGTTTTGTCATAGAATATTTTGGTTTCATCATCGATGGTAATTGAAAGTTTTGCTGGGTATAGCAGTCTGGGCTGGCATTTGTGTTCTCTTATTGTCTGTATGAGTTCTGCTCAGTATCTTCTCGCTTTCATAAACTCTGGTGATAAGTCTGGTGTAATTCTGATAGGTCTGCCTTTGTATGTTACTTGAACTTTTTCACTTACTGCTTTTAATATTCTTTCCTTGTTTTGTATATTTGGTGTTTTCTCTATAATGTAACAGGAGGAATTTCTTTTCTGGTACAATCTCTTTGGAGTTCAGTAGGCTTTTCATATATTTATGTTCATTGGTGGACGGAGCATTGTTGGACCGAGCCTGCTCAGTGCTTGCAGCCCTGCTGAGATGGCCCAGGGCTAGACCTGCGAGAGGCTTGCTAGCCTACAGAGTGCAGGAGACTTCTGGCAGTTCCCGGGAGACCCCCAGCTGCTGTCGATGTGCCCCCACTGCTAGGCCCAGAGAGCAGAGCACCTCGCAGGCCCTTAGACAAAGTTCTCCAATGCCAAAGTGCTGTGGGTACAGTGGTCTTTAATAGGCAGTCTGACCTGGTTGAACAAAGGCTGAAAATTCTGGGAGACCTCGTGAAATATTCACATGGGACTGGCTTATATTTTTAGCCAATGCTCCTGGACTACACCTGTAAAATCAGTCACGGCCTTTACAACCCCTGTATAGAGAGAGGCCTGGCGTGTGAGACTTGAAAAGCAGCCCTGACCCCTCCCATAGGCAAATGTGGCACTAGAGAGCTTCCAGACCTAGCCAATAGAAAGTACAGGTTGCCAATCCCCTGACTCCTCCCAACCAGTATATCAGATTGTCCCACCTGCGTAGCTCTCTCTCTGCTGCTCTCTCTGCGTGGCTCTGCCTGCCTGCACTCACTCTGCCTGGCTCTGCCCGCCTGCTCTCTCTCTGCACAGTTCTGCCTGCCTGCTTTCTGTGTCTCTCTATGCTGCTGCTATCCGCCCATCCTTGCCCACCAGCCTGCTCCATCCCAGCTTCTGCCTGCCATCCAGAAGGAATAAAGCTGCAAAACTACTTTGGCATTGGAGAACTTTGTCTAAGGGCCTGCGACGAGATCTGTTCTCCAGCCTAGCAGTGGGTCACGCGTCGACAGCGGCTGGGGGTCTCCTGGGAACCACCAGAAATCTCCCGCACTCAGTAGGCTAGCCGGCCCCTTGTGGGTCTAGCCACAGGCTGACTCAGCAGGGCAGCAGAGTGCTGAGTGGGCTTGGTCCCACAATGCTCAGACCAACAGTTCATCTCTTTCTTTAGGTTAGGGAAGTTTTGTTGAAGATATTTACTAATCCTTCAAGTTGGGAATCTTAACTCTCTTCTGTATCTATTATCCTTAGGTTCTGACTTCTCATTGTATCCTTGATTTCATGGATGTTTTGGGTTAGGAGCATTTTGCATTTTGCGTTTTCTTTGACTCTTGTGTCAATGTTTTCTATGGTATCTTCTGCACCTGAGATTCTCTCTTCTATCTCTTGTATTCTGTTGGTGATGCTTGTGTCAATGACTTCTGATCTCTTTCCTAAGTTTTCTAACTCTAGGCTTGTCTCCCTTTGTGATTTCTTTATTGTTTCTATGGTTTTTCTTATTTCCTTCATCAGTTTCACCGTGTTTTCCTGTAATTCCACCTGTTTGATTGTGTTTTCTTATAATTCTTTAATGGATTTTTGTGTTTCCTCTTTAAGGGCTTCTAGTTTTTTACCTGTGTTCTCTTCTATTTCTTTAATGGGGTTATTTATTTATTTATTAAATTCTTCTATCATTATCATGAGAAATGATTTTAAATATGTCTTGCTTTTCTGGTGTGTTGGGGTATCCAGGGCATGCTGTGATAGGAGAGCTGGGTTCTGATGATGCCAAGTAGCCTGGGTTTCTGTTCCTTATGTTCTTGCCCTTGCCTTTTACCAACTGGTTAACTCTGGTGTTAGCTGGTCTTACTCTCTCTGGCTGTGGCTTGTCCCTCCTGCAAGCCTCTGTGTAATTACTCCTTGAAGACAAACTCTCTCTGAGAGGAGTTTAGTTTTGGAGAGCTGTGGTATAGGGTGAGTTAGATATCTTGATATCTTGTTATTTGATGTTTTTATTGCCCCTAGAATAGAGATTGACATGAAGCAGGTCCTCAACAAATTTCAATAGATGAAAATTCACTGCACTTGATAAAAATGACAGATTCCACAATAATGGCTCTAGTTTCCCATTACACTATGAGAAATGCATTGCTTAGGATAAGTCATCTACCCTGAAAATCAGTGGAAATGTGACATCTTTGGTTTATCCTAACCAAAGAGAAATCAATCAAATCTTTGTTTAAAGTTGCTTCTCAGTGTCTGAGGATGTGGCTCAGTTGTTTGTGCCTGCCTGGCTTGCCCAAGGCCTTCAGAGAGGTTAACAACACCACATAAACTATTTATGGTCACACAAACTTTTAATTCTGGAATTTTGGAGGTAGAGAAAGTAAGATCTGTAGTTCAAGGCTAACATGCAGTACTTAAGACCTGTTCCTAAAAAGTGGTCAAAAAAGGTTAATCTTCAAGGTTCTAGTTGGCTAGAAGCTTGAAAGCAACCTGGATTCCAGGAAAAAAAAATCACTTCCTTCTGTCTTTAACATTCTCTGTGAAGTATTATTACAAGCAAGGTTCTATCCATGTAGCCAGGATCCCTACGGAGCTGAGAACTGTGAAGTAGAAAATGCTTTTCTGATTGGACGTAATTTCTGGTCTTCCTGGGTTGTTAGGTAGCTATTGTCTCTACTTTTTTCTCTAACCTGAAAGACTGAATATAGAACATTTTAGTGCATGCTGCCAGCCTGGTTATCACTGGAACACCACATGAAAGGCCCACAGCAGGCTTCACTGCAGGGAGGGTTGGAGATAAACTAGAATCATACACTACCATTCAGGGCCGGTAAGAATCAAGGAATCACAAAAGTTAATTTTGTTTCAAGAGTAGTAATCTAATGAGAGAAATATAGATGTGATTCACCATGAAAGAAGGAGAAAAAGCCACAGCAGTATATAGGAAGTTCCATCTTTTGTCTTACAGTGTGCTGCTTGTTAGTTTGCTCTGCTTTAGTATTAAACAGTTGTTAATATTAATCAGTGTTCCCTTTTCCTTCTTAGAAAAGACTATATTCTCAATGCAAACTAGATGTCTATATTTACTTAACAGTGGGCATTTTCTGGAAGAAGGAAAGTGGGTTGTTACAACTTATAAAAGAGAGTCACAAGTTTGTAGGAAAGTGGATGATAGGAGAGTGCCCTGAGATGGGGCCTTTAGAAGAGCAGACCTTCAGGTCCAAAGTTAAGCTCCTTTAGGACGGAGAGGATTCTTGGACAGGGTTGTAGGGTCTCTGAAAAGACTATGTTCTTCATTTTTTCTAAAATATCATGGTATACATAGCAACACGGCCATTGGAAGCCACAGTGGTACTTTAAGGAGTTAGTGAGAGATTCTGAAGTAACAGAGGTCTTTGAGCTGCCAGGGAGAATAGTAAAAGCAAGGAACTAGGTAGTGTGTTGATCACAAGAAGGAAATGCATAAACAAGGAGAAGATTAGAAGTTGAATCTTCTGTCATTTGTGTTTATAGTGACACAACTTGAGACCTAGTAACCCTAGTAAATCATGCACACTCACTAACTCATACTTAATAAGCTAATAAAATGCAAAATAATAGTGAGCAGAAGATTAATGAGGCTTATTATATGTCCACATTGGAAAGATGAACAAAGAGTTTCTTGTGTCCATCATTGTCTAATATTTAGTGTCTCCTGCAAGGCCATTTGAAAAGTGGTAAGTACATATAAGATCCTTTTTTGGGTGGTTATGAACCCTCAAGTTTTTCATCTTCAAGCATAGGATTTTTCTAGAGAAATTCGAGTTTGTTGGAGTCCACTGCAAGTGTATGACAGCCAAAGAAAGGGATATATATGTTCCTTTAGAATATTAGATTCCTAACAGGACATTTAGACTTGAATATGAGTCAACTAAGTGGATTCCATATAGCAGCAAGAGAGTAGGGATTGGGGACCACAGGAGCAAGAAGAATGTGAATGAAGCCAACTGACAGAGAAAACTACAAGCCTTCTCTACCTCTGTTTCATGTAATGAATAGAATGTGCGACAAAAGCCTCTGTTACACAGGCACAGAGAAGGCGGGTGCTATATGGATGTCTAGTAAGGGCCAGGAATTTAGTGACTCCATGTTTCCTGGACTTTTCTCCAGATGGCTAGTTTCTCTTATTCATTGGACTGCTTTCCCTTTTTCTATACAATGTATATTTCTGTTTCTAGCCACATGTTCCTGGTTTAATTCTCGACCATAGATCAGCAGTGACCCAGTGCTGTGCTTGTAATAATCACAACCTTAGAATCAACACTGTATATTTCGTTGCCCTCCATGCATTAAGATTAGTGCTTGGGGTGGAAAGAGAAAACAGGATGAATGGATTTAAAATAGAGGAAATTTCTACAGTCAATGAGAACAGCCATCCTTTCCTCTGCCCCTACATGTGTCCCTGATTTCTGACTCTGCTTAGCTGGAACGTAAAGTTGAATCTTTTAGTATTTTCACTGTGCTCAGGAAGGATAGGAATCACTGTGCTGGGGTGGGGGTGGGGGAAGCCTCACTGTACAATCCAGAAGATGATATCCTGCAGTTAAGCTGTCCCTACGGATTCTATAGATATAGTAACTCACCATCCTGAAAAGTTTATTAATATTGATGCCCGTGGGAGAAAATTTAATAAATGAATTCAGGGTTAGCTTTCTTTCTCACACCATGTGAAACCATGCACTACGCTCACTCTTTTAGAACATTTTTCTAAGTAGCAAAATGAAGAAAGGTTAGTTTTCTTGAAATGGGAACTTAATCATTCAATGCATAATCAGTAGGTCTCCTTCTTTCAAAGTACAGAGAAACTTAGGCTCATACCTGCACAGTGAGCACATCTTCCCTTCTCATGCTTTCCTGCTGAAGATTTACACTGTGAGATGGAACACCAAAAAGCTATCTCTTCAGTTAATGCTGTCTTCTCCTCCTCCTCTTCCTCCTCCTCCTTTTCCTCCTCCTCCACCTCCTCCTCCTTCACTACCTTCTCTTTTCTCTTCCCTTTTTGGAGAAGAGGACCAAACCCCTTTCCTTGTTCTTGATTGAAAACTACTCTATCTCAGCAGTAAGCTACAAAATCCCATCTTCATCTTACCAAAGCTCTATTCCCCTACTCCTTTAAAGGATGATATATATGTGTGTGTGTGTGTGTGTGTGTGTGTGTGTGTGTGTGTGTGTGTGTGTGTGTGTACTTTGCCTCATAGGCACACTTAGATGTCCCATGTTTTGAACTGGTACTTAGCGAAACCAGGAATCGAACTTGGCTGTTGTAAGTTCTTAGTTCAACAGGGATACTCATGTGGACTGTCCTTTCAGATAAACTTTATATTAGAAAAGTTATTGATACCTTAGATATGCAGAGTCCTGGTGTGGGAGTTCGGAAGAGTGTTCAGGCCTACAAGATAAAGTTGGCATTCTCTCTGATTTCAGAGGAAGAAAAGGATGCCTAGCCAGATATTGAATGAGAAACCCATGTAATGTATTTGCTAGCAATTCCTGGGATATTCAGAACTTCCTCTGATCTCAGATTCCACACGAGCGTATTACAATGATATTTTCAAGTGAAAGAGGATTTTATTTCTCATTAGCACTGAGATGTATCAGAGTTATAAATGTAAGTGTAACACTATTCTCCACTTTATGGTACATATTTGTGCTTTGTTTTAGGAGATTGCTGTGTGTAGGTTTTACAATACCATTAGACTGCCATGTAGTATTTGAGGACTCAGGGAATCTGACTCAGAGTGGGGTTTACCCTTCTCCAAGAAAATAATGAAGATTGTACAATTCTCTGTATAGTTTCCAGAATAGAGTTATTCAGTTCATCTAGGTTCCAGTAGAGCTGAAGCTGAATGAAATGCTTGCAGCTCAGCAGTATTGTTGTGTGATGTAGTTTTTCTTTCTCCAACCACCACAGTATACAGCACTGGGTTTATTCTTTCTTAATAAGTGTGTACTTAGTCAATGGCCTCTGCTTCATTAATGATTGTTCTCCCATGCTTCCTTCAGTAGCAGCTTCTGGGAATTTGAAGAGATGCCGTAATAATGAACCAAACCCTCAATGGACAATGTTTCCAGTGGCTATGTTTTCAAGCTCTGTCCAGAAAGCCAGAAAGATCACTGAGAGCCAGATCAAACTAGAGACTCAAAGTACTGTCATGACAATCTTTGAAGAATTATTGAGTCCAACAATTTTTTCTTTTCTTCCTTCTTTTTCTCTGAATGATCATTTGTATATATGAGGTCTAAAGGTCAATTTTAAATTTTGTTTCTTAAAACTTTGCCCTTCAGATTTGAGCCATAAAAATATATGGGGCTGCTTATTTACTGTTTTTATTTTTGTAGCAGAACTATCTGTCAGGTGAATTTGACAAGATGAACATGCTCATTCTGATTAATTCAAGAACACAAAGTCACTGCTGAGATTGGACTGCTGTTTTGTATGTAAGAAAACTACAGGTTAATTTGGAAATCCAAGTAAACTACACAGCCAGAAAGTGGGTAGAAGTGGGTATTGCTTTCAGACAATAGATAGTAATAAACATTTCAGAAAGCCACTAGTTTGAAAATGCATCACATATTCTTCCTAGAATTCCATGCAGGCAATGTTTAGTATAAGAGATATTTATTAATTTTTCAAAAGATCTTTCTTCTAATGAATATTTGTATGTATATAGGTGTGGATACATGTATAGGTGTGTATTTTGTGTGTGTATGTATGTGCACGCACGTGCATGCACACATGTATGCATAAGTGTGCATATGTATGTGAAAGGCAATGTTTATTGTCAGGTGACACTCTTTTGTCACTCTCCACTTTAAGTTTTGAAATAGTATCTTTGGACAAACTTCACTACATTAGCTGGGAATTCATGTATGCTATTGTGCTTACCCTTTTTCACATGGCCTCTGGGAGACAAAATGCGGATCCTCTACCCAGTGAGCCATCTTCCCAGCTCAATAGAGCTTTAAAAATAATATACATTCCTCACTCCTACATAAATTCTAATGGAAATGAAATGAATGAGATGTATACAATATTAGTTCCCAGGGAAATAGTAAATCATGTATGAATAAGCAAAAGGAGATGTATGTTCCAAACACTCTAAGGACCAATAGTTTGTCAGATTGATGGTGTCCTAGTTAACGTAGTTTTTGTTGTTGCTTTTAGAAAAGGATTTGCTAGATAGACCTGACTGGCCTGAAACAAAGGATTTGCTAGATAGACCTGACTGGCCTGAAACTCATGGAAATCTATCTGCTTCTGTCTCCCAAGTGCTGGTATTGCAGGTATGTTAGCTTTAACTGCCAACTTGAGACAGCTTTCAGTGCTCTGAGAAGAAATTCTCAACTGATGGATTGGATAGAGCAGACTGGCCAATGGGTATGTCGTTAGTGTTAACAGTGTAAGGGGGGCTAGCCCACAATGGGTGGCAAAGTTACCTGGGCTGAGGTTTCTGTGTTGGGTAAGACCGCGAGATAAGTGTAGGGGTGTTTCCCTAATTTTTTTGATTTTCTAAATAAAGACAGCATAAGCCAGTCATTAGGTGAAGACCTGTAGGCAGGTTTTCCAAGTTCCAAAGAGGAAGAGGAGAGCACTATATAGAGGAAGACTTTTCGAGCAGGCAGTGGAGAGAGGAGCATGGTCACAATGTACAAAAGGGGGCTGTTAGACTCGGTGGTGGCCTCCACCACCACAAGAATTCCACCATAGAATAACTGATGAATTTAGGGCAGTAGGTTCTGAGCACAGCGGTTGACATCTGACTGATTTTAAATATTAAGATTGTCTGGTGTTTTCCATTCATCACAATTCAGGTGGGCAAGAGAAAGGGCGCAGCCAAGTGGCAGTCATCGGCGGTCGGCAGAGCCAGCCACAGGGGTGGATGGTCGATGTAGAGCAATCACAGCTCCCAGTGTTTATGGGAAAAGCATAAACTAGCTGTGGGAGCTGGGTGAGATGGCCGTTGTACTGGGCAAAAAACAAGCAGAGACCAGAGCACTTGGTAAAGTTAGCCATGGGGGCTTGGTGAGACTACCAATGCCAGCATCTAGCTGGAGCAAGTGTGGATTTATGAACATTAGACACAACAGTTAAGCATGAACTTGAGTGATCCAGAAAGCAGTGTTCCTTCGTGGTTAATTCTTTAAATTCCAGCTCCTGCTTCCCTCAATGGTGGACTGAGAGTCATATTCAGAAATTAACTCTTTCCTCCCTGATAAGTTGCTTTTGGTCAGTGTGTTTTATGACAGCAACAGAAAGGAAACTATATCGCAGAGCAAAGAGAGCAGGGAATTTTTTTCATTGCACTTGTTGGTAAAGATTGTGTCTTTATAAAAGACTTTTGGTGTCTGTGTTTGTGTGTGGTATGGAGTGTGTGTGTGAGGGGGGCCTCTGATGACTTAAAGTATTAACAGGTGCTTTACAGCACAAACTGGGACAAGCATGTCATGGAAACGAGCAACATTTGAACAAAGACATGGGGCTGCACAACATGTTTGTGAGAGATGAGCCTCCATGTGGGAATTTATTTTAATGTTTTCATTCTCTTTATGTATGCATGTGTAGGTCAGAAGTTAACCACAGTGGTAGTTGTGTAGATACCATCTACCTTGTGTCTTGAGACAGGGTTTTTGATTGACCTAGTGCTGCAAATACACTAAACAAGATGGTCAACATTATCCAGGAATCTCCTGTCTCTGCTCAGCATTGATAGCCTTATAGGCATGTGCCATGAGACCTAACATTTTAATGTGGTTTCTGGAAACTGAACTCATTTCCTCGTGAATGCACAGCTAGCAGTTTGTGAGTTAGTTATCTCTCAGCCCAAGAGCATTCTGGTTATCAATACATGCTAAGAGAGATGAGGAAACTACCTGAGCTTGAGATATCCTAAATTCTAAAACGTAATGAAGAGAAACAATGGATGGTTTGCTTTGCTTGCAGGATAAATATGATATTCATCCCTTCCCACCCCACAAAATTAGTGGAAACTGACCATGATATTTATGTTGGAGAGGTATGAGGAGCAAATCATATTTAATGCACACTGTAGCATGCATATCCTTCAGCCCTAACTCCATAGTGAGAGAGAGAGATAGAGAGTGAGACAGAGAGACAGAGAGAGACAGAGAGACAGAGTCAGACAGAGACATAGACATACACACAGAGAGAATAATTCTTTTAAATTGCAAAAATCAGATATGTAAACTCAGATTTATATTTTAGAACTGAGGAAAGTGAATATTTTGAAGCCCTTATGCAGTTTACCCTAATCAGGATGCTCCATTCCAAGTTTTTTTTTTTTTTCTATAATGTATTTGACCAAGATTTTACAACATGTTGGTGATAACATCATGTATTACCATCATCCTTGGTCTTATCACCTACGAAGTACAGTGAGGAGTTATCTCTATCTTGTCACAGATCTTGAGAGGCACCATTATCTCCAGGAAACCCATCTTGAGTCAGTCCTGCTCTCTTTCTTACTGCAATTGTCCATTACCATGTTTCTTTTCTTTTGCTCCTTAGTTTTGAGGTGTTATCATATAGCGAGAACATCCATTGAACTGGATATGTAGTCAAAGGTAACTTTGAAATCTGATGCTCTTCTTTTGCCTCTCATGGGCCAGCTTTATAAGGCTTTACAATTATGCCCACATTTGACAGATTTAGTAATCAAAAGTAGGCCTTTGGGCAGACTCACAGTCACTCTGACAACTCATAGACACTGCAAATATCCATATTCTTATACTTTTTTAAAAAAATGAATTGAAAGTTTAATTCTGAACACTTTTTATAACCATATCTGTTGAAGCACTGTATCACTGCAGGTTACAACAATATTGGGATAAAAGACAACTGGTATACTATCCAAAACAAGGTTCAAATAACACCTTCTACTGATTTACCTTACCACAGGTGTCCCGAATAAAGATTTGTTCAAAACATGAAATATATCCATCTGCTTATTTTGAGTATATTAAAAAGGAAACTAATCAGACCCTTTCTATCATTCTATTTATACAAAAGGCCACACAATGTTACACCTCACCAGATTACAATTAGTGTGATTATGAATTAGTGTTCTACACCATTACTCAGTTATAAGAAATCAGAAATTGCTGTAGCAGATTCACTAGAACATAACACTTTGAGAATTAAAAGCTAACAGTTACTATAAAAAAAATAAAAGCTATTTCAAAGCATTTAATATCATTACAGATATTAAAAAAAAAAAAAGGACAAGCAAGGCTAGGGTTTGATAACACCATCATGTGATCCATTCTTGTGCATTCTTCATTGCGAGTAACTCCCCAAATCAATTTTACTGTTACTAAAGGACTTCCTTCTTCTTGGGCTTCATATGGTCTATGAATTGAAGCTTGGGTATTTCAAACTTTTGGGCTAATATCCAGTTATCAGTGAGTACATACTGTGTGTGTTCTTATGTGACTGAGTTAGCTCACACAGGATGATATTTTCAAGTCCCATCCACTTGCCTAAGAATTTCATGAAGTCATTGTTTTTAATAGCTGGTTAGTATTCCACTGTGTAAATGTACCACACATACTCATATTCCATATTGAAAAATCTTCTTAAGAGTTGGAATGAAAGCTCTGTTTGAAAAGCATTTGCTTTGTAAGCATAACACCTTAAGTTGGATTTCCGGAATCCATTTAGAGCAAATATCAATAATCCCCATAAACTCCTCCCATGATATGGAGACTGAGACATGAGAATTGCAGGAAGCTAACAGGTCACTATCCTGGTATATATTGCAGCAAACAAAATTGCCTTTATCAAACACAATGTGTGGTGAGGACTGACTTTCAAGGTTGTTCTTTAACCACATGTTCAGCATGACACTTGCATATCTTAATTCACAAATACAATGACCGGTCACAGAGACACATATTCATAAAACATATATAAATACAAACATAAATGTATCACATGTGCATATATGCATATATCACATATATTGACATGAACACATCATATATACCCACTAGTATCGCATACTAACATGGATTGATTATGGATATATCCATAAACACATCACACATATGTACCCACATAAACACATACAAAAACATGTAAACACAATGTACATCACACATAGACATGTGAACAAACACAAAACATCCATAAACACACATATACATATGTATACATAGCATGTATAAACATTCACAAATGCACATGCAGAGAGAGAAAGAAAGAGAGAGAGAGAGAGAGAGAGTGAGTTAGAGAGATACACTTTAATAATCTTCACAAGACTCACAATTTGTCAAAGGCTGGACCTCTAGGGAGATGCAGTCCTACATTCTGACTTCTTATTGGTGCTCTTTCTCTCCTTCACTTGACCTAATGCACCATCCTGAATAAAGATATAGAGGAAGACCTCCATGCCTTATTTGTATTAATTAATGAACATGCAGACTATGTGAAGATGGTCTATATTTCTTTTTTTTTACCCATAAGGCAATAGGAAACTAATGAATCAAATCTTACAGAGGCAATATTTATTGAATATTAAACTTTTATCATTTAATTAGGTATTGTTCTACTTTGCTTTTGTTGCTGGTGATAAGCACCATGAGAAAAGCAGCTTGAGGAGAACCAGGTTCATTTCATCTTATACTTCCAGGTCACAGTCCATCATTGAGGCAGGGCAGGGCAGGAGCTCAAGCAGAAACCGAAGCAGAAAAGATGGAGTAATGATACTTAGTGTCTCACTCTCCAGATCATAGTTAACTACACAATCTTACCTATATGGGGATGGGATCACCCACAGTAGTCTTGGTCCTTCTATATCAATTAGTAATCAAAACTGTCCCACATGACTCACAGACATGCTTGCAGACAAATCTGATAGAGACAATTTCTTAGTGAAGGAGTCTGTTCCCAGGTACATCAAGTTTACAGTGAAGTTTAGCCATCACAAGTCTACCACTTGTCAACTTAAGAAACATACATACCACTATTAAACCTTAAACTTTCCTTGTCCCTGTGATCTCATGTTAATACTAACATATAAAACATTATACAACTTCTAATATTCCCAGAGTCTTTAAAAGTTTTAAGATTATAAAAGTTTGAAATCTCTTTAAAAGTATAGTCTCTTAACTATAGGATCTTGTTAAACAAAACAACAAAAGAAACAAAGAAAAAAATATTTTATATGTTCTTATTCTAAAAGGAAAAATCTATGCCATTTAAAAAGTCACTGTGAGGGCAAGCCCCAAATCAAGCAATGTAAGCAGCTCATTGTCTGACATGTAGTAATCACTCATGATCTTTTGGACTTTAAAAGAATGAAGCAATCCTACATCTCTTGTCCTTGTGTGAGCTGACCCTGAGGGACACTTTCATCCCAACTTCACCTCAGTGATGCTTCTCTCTTACTAATCATAGCTGCTTTTAGTTGAGTACTAGATAACCAGCACCTATGGTTCCAAAGACACACAATATGGAGCTACAGATTCTTAGTTCAAATACATTATATGAATAGTCTTTATATAATTTTTCAGGGAATCTAAAGCTACTCTCTAAAACTTCATAAGACAGGACTCCATCTTCCAAATTTCTCTCAGAATTCTTTTCTTCTAACTTATATATGTTATCTTAGTGTCCACAAAGGCAGAACATTAAGCTTTGAGCATTCACTGGCTTCTTCAGGTCACCGTTCCAAATAATTCTAAAGTCCTTTCCCAATATAATGTGGTCAGGCATATCACAGTAGTATACCACTTCTGTCTAACAGTTTCTCTTACAGTTTGCTTTCCATTACTGTTTAAATACTATGGGGAAAAAGCTACTTGGGGAGGAGAGTATATTTTATCTTATATTTTCAGATCACAGTCATTGAAGAACATAACAGCAAGAATTCACAAAAAATCTGAAATAGAAATCCTGGACAAACACTGCTTATGGCTTATTCCAGGCTCATATTTATATACTTTTATTTTAAATATATTTTTTTATTACTGTGTTTTCTCTGTGTCCCAATGCTGGTATGCTCATGTGATTATGGATGTCTGTGGAGGCTAGAGGCATCACATCAATTGGATAATTCTGGTCTTCTTCTAGAGCAGTCAGTGTTGTTCTTTTCTTCTGAGCCCATCTACATTTCTTATACACCTAGGCCAACCTGTCTAGGATGGTAACACTTACTATAAGATTACATGTGTGTGTGTGTGTGTGTGGGTGGGTGTGTGTGTGTGTGTGTGTGTGTGTGAGAGAGAGAGAGAGAGAGAGAGAGAGTGTTCGGGTTAGTTTTCCATCAACTGACACAATCTAGTGTTATCTTGGAAGTGGAGTTAAATTAAGACAATGCCTCTAATCATATTGTCTCTAGGCACGTTTGTAAAGGCATTTTCTTGACTAATCATTGACAATGGAAGGCCTAAAACACTAAGGAAAATGATACCACTTGGAAGGTTTTACAGGGTGCTATCAGAAAACAGACTGAGCAAACTATGAGTAAACCAGTAAACAGCATTTCTCCAAGGCCTCTGCTTTTGTTCCTTTTTCCAGATTCCTACCTTGAGTTCCTAGCCCAACTTCCCTCCTTGATGGAGTACAAACACTGAGGGGAAATAAACTCTTTACTTTTCATGTTGCTTTTGGTCAACTTTATCACGGTATTAGAGAACGAACAAAGCCAATTAACAACTGAGAAAATGTCCCACAGACATTTTAACAAGCCCATCTTTCTGGGAACCAGCTTCAGCTGAGAGCAGGGCTTGGAACAGATGGTTTTAAGAACATTGAGGGAAGAATTGGACATGTGATATTGTTCAGCATCATTTTCTAAAAGAAGAAACAGAGAGAAAGCACATATTGTTATGGTTTGACTACTGTCGCAACCTGTGTCTCTCACAGGCTTTATTTATGCATAAAATCACATCCTCAGAATCTTTATTCATTGTTACACATCGTTTCAAAATACATTTACTTATAAAGGTTCCCTTGATTACTTAAGAATATTGACAGAGGAACAACTCAAGCAAACAGCAATTTTATGAGAACTAAAAAATTAACATTATCCTAAAATCAAATTATTTTAACTCAATATCTTCTTCATTAAGATTGGTGTCTTAAAACTTTTGGTTAGGTTTTCCAAAGGAGAGAACTGGATAGGGGAAAACATTTGAAATGTAAATAAAGTATCCAAAAAAAATTAAAAAAAGAAAGAAAAGCTTTTTGACTAATGAAGTGCTGGGCAGGTTGACTCTATTTGAATTTGATTCTGTTTCAGTTTTAGTAAATAGATCAAAAGTTATTTCCTACTACCTGTTATATCAAATATGGCTTTCAATATCTCAGACACTTACTTAATTTTACCTTTCCTTTCACTATATATTACTTTTTATTGTTTGTCATAAAACCACCATTTTTTTCTTTGATTCTTAAACTTCTGTACAAGCCCTTGCTTAAGGAAAGGTGGTCTCTTATTTTTTTGGTTTCATTGTTTGTTTGTTTGTTTTTTTAGCTCTATAACATCAGAAAAGTTCTTTCCTGATAATTCTGTTCAGGAAGGCAGAGAGTTCATTGAACCAAAATATTTCCCTCTGTGTCTCTGTCATGGACTCTTGTTTCGATATGATTCCTATTTTTATTACAATTCTGTGAAGAATAGAAGAATAAAGAATTCCTTATACTGCTTACTTTTGCCTTCAGGAAGGTGCCAAGTCTTGTTATTAACTCTGTGATCAAAATCTCTTCCTATCCTACTAGTTCAATAAACATGAAGCCAAATGTAGCAACTTAATGATTTAATTAAAGTTTGTCAGCTTCTAGAATTCCTCTAAGTTTTTCTTCATTAACAATTTTTCTCAAATCCTCTGTCTCATATTTACTAATAAAACTCATTAATGATCTAAATGTTAATTTAAGTAAAGTTCTTAAGAAAGACTCAATTTTCTGCATAACTGTTTTCTCTGGAGAAATTTGATTAATTTCATTCTTTCTTGCACCAGGTTTTTGTTATCCTACCTCTAGCTTTCAGGGAGAGGGGACTTAACAGTGAGGAATATAAGTATAAAAGGAAAAGGTGTATAGCAAATTTTTGCCAAAAGTAGTGAAGATTCTGGCTAGGTATTCCAAGCACTGGAACTTTGTCAAATAGCAAGTTCAGGATACTTGTCATTACCACAATCGGATAACGACAGTTTTACAACAAGGCTCTCTGTTTCCAGGTATGTCAGGTTTACAACCAAGGTTTTCCTTGGCAGGTACTCTGTAGTACCTCAATTCAAAATGTCTTTTTTGTTTTAATTTGTTTATTTTTTTATTTTCTGTGTGTGAATGTGAATATGTTTGCACATGTTTGTGTTTGTGTATGTGTGTGTTTGTGTGTGTGCATGACAGTCAGCCTCCTCAATACTTTTTTCTTCAGGCACTGTTCTAGTATTAGAGAGAGGTTCTTTCAATGTCCTGGAACTCACCAAATGGTTTAAGTTAGCTGGACTGCAAGCTTCATGCTCCAACATCCATTTCAGATATTACATGTATATGGTGGCATCATGTTCAGGGTTTTATTTTGATCAGTTTTGCGGATTGAACTTAGGTCAGCGTGCTTATAGTCCAAACACTTTACCAATCAAGCCACTTCCTTGGACCAAACAGCCCTTTGTTTCATGACATGCTTTTAGACCTCCTAATTCACTTACTCTCTACTACACTAAAAATTAGGTTTTGAATTAGCATCCAACCAAACAGCTGTATTGGAATAAAATTTAATATTAAGAAGAATGAAGATTTACAACTTAGGAAACAAAGGATTAATGATATAGAAGAGTGAGTAAAAACAAAACAAAGGATTGGCCTCTGTTGCAGCACCTCATCCAGCACCATGAGTTAAATACCTCAGCTTTCTTGGAAGCCAATGTGTGAAAATTGTCTATAAGACTGTCCCACGAAGATGGATCACTGGACGAATTCACTTGCTATATGAGCCCAAGGACCAGAGTTTAAATCTCTATAAGCCCTGTAAAACCCTGTGCATGGCTTTGCATGTCAATAATAAAGCTATAGGGACCAAATCAACAAAGATACCAGGAGGTTACAGAGAAGACATGATAGCCAGACAAAGGTTCAAGTTCTTCACTCAGTGAAGAATAGAGGAAGACACCCAATATCCTCTGATCTTTGCATGAAGGCATGTACATCCATACATTCACATTCTCAGATTAATATGAACACACACACACACACACACACACACACACAAACACACAATTTCAGTATGAAAATGTGTGAGCATGAATATGAAGCTATTCTACTTTCTACTAAATTCTAATTTATAAAAGTTGGGAAGGCCAGTATCCTTTAATATTTTCTCTGACTGAATTCTCATTTAAAATGGAGTAGACATAATTCTTTAAAATTCTGGTGAAATATTCGACAATCTGGGATACCTGGACCCTGTGTATAAGGTTACGCTATTTTATTTTTCCTCACTAAACACGTCAAAGGAAGAAAAAGGTCTCTCCATAGATTCTTGCCCAGTGCCTAGGACATCATGTGGGTTCTGTAAATGTGTTGTGATGATGCAGTGAATGATCACTGTAGCTATCATCAGGTTAAATCTGGAAGTTTTTCTGTCTGATGCCTTTTGTATATGAATACTACAGGGAAAGCAAGATAAAAAAGCTGAATAAAACCTGTGAATAGTAAAGTAACTCTTTACTGTAGGATAAATACTCTCAAGCCATGAAGATAAGGCCTTTGTAGCAATGACATGTGATAAACTCAATTCAACTGCAGGAAAATAATACATCAACTGAAAGCTGTCATGTGATCTAAAAAAGATAAATGTAAAAAATGTTCAATATCACTAATCATTGGAGAAATGCAAACAAAAATTATAATAAGTAGCTCTAAAGATGGTTCAGAGTTAAGGTCATTTGTTGTTCTTCCAGATGACTTAAGTTCACTTCCAAGCACCTATGCAGGGGTAGCAGAAACAATGCCCTCTTCTGGACATTGTATTCATTTAATCCCAAATACACATGATATATATCCATATAGACCCTCAGATATGTACATGTAAAAATAAAAGAAATAAATTATTTAAAAGAAAATCATATTAAAGAATTACAGGAAAACACAATCAAACAGACAAAGGAAATGTACAAAACTATCCAGGAGCAAAAAATACAAATAAAAACAATAAAGAAATCACAAAAAAAAGACAACCCTGGAGTTATGAAACCTAGGAAAGAGATCAGGAGTTATAGATGCAAGCATAACCAACAAATTACAAGGGATAGAAGAGAGAATCTCAGGAGCAGAAGACACCATAGACAACATTGACACAACAGTAAAAAAACATACAAAATTCAAGAAGCTCCTAAACAAAAACATCCATGAAATCCAGGACACAATACGAAGAGAGAACCTAAGGATAATAGGTATCGAAGAGAGTGAAAATTACCAACTTAAAGGACAAGTAAATATCTTTATCAAAATCATAGAAGAAAACTTCCCTAACTTAAAGAAAGAGATGAACATAAATATACAAGAGGCTTACAAAACTCCAAATAGATTGGACCAAAAAAGAAATTCCTCATGTCACATTATAGTGAAAACACCAAGTACACAAAACAAGGAAAGAATATTAAAAGCAATAAGGGAAAAAGGTAAAGTATAAAGGCAGACCTGTCAGAATAACCCCTGACTTCTCACCAGAGACTATGAAAGCTAGAAGATCCTTCGCAGAACTCATACAGACCCTAAAAGAACACAACTGCCAGCCCAGGCTGCTATACCCAGCAAAATTCTCAATTAACATAGATGGTGAAACCAAAATATTCTATGACAAAACAAATTTAGACAATATGTTTCTACAAGCCCAGCCCTACAAAGGATAATAGATGGTAAATGTCAACTCAAGGAGGGAAACCACACACTACAAAACACAAGAAAGTAATCTTTCAACAAACTGAAAAGAATATAGCCACAAAAAACTAAAAGTAACACCGAAAATAACAGGAACCAACAATCACTATTCCTTAATAGCTCTTAACATCAATGGATTCAATTCCCAAAAAACAAAAACAAAACATAGAATGACAGACTGGATCCATAAAGAGGACCCAGCATTTTGCTGCATTCAGGAAACACACTTCCATGATAAAGACAAACACTACTTCACAGTAAAGGGCTGGAAAACAATTTTCCAGGCAAATTGTCCTAAGAAACAGGATGGAGTAGACGTTCTAATATCGGATAAAATCGACTTTGACCCAAAAGTCATCAAAAAAGATAAGGAAGAACACTTCATACTCATCAAAGGAAAAATCTACCAAGAGGAACTCTCATTTCTGAACATCTATGCTCCAAATGAACGGGCACCCACATTCATAAAAGAAACCTTACTGAAGCTCAAAGCACATATTGCACCTCACACAATAATAGTAGGAGACTTCAACACCCCATTGTCATCAATGGATAGATCTTGGAATCACAAACTAAACAGAGAGACAGTGAAACTAACAGATGTTATGAACCAAATGGATTTAACAGATATCTATAGAACATTTCATCCTAAATCAAAAGAATATACCTATTTCTCACCACCTCATGGTTCCTTCTCCAAAATTGACCATATAATTAGTCACAAAACAAACATCAACAGATACAAGAAGATTGAAATAATCTCCTGCCTCCTTTCAGATCACTATGGATTAAGGCAAGTCTTCAATGGCAACAATAACATCAGAAAGCCCAAATACACATGGAAGCTGAACAATGCTCTACTCAATGACAATCTGGTCAAGGAAGAAATAAAGAAAGAAATTTAAAACGTCCTAGAATTTACTGAAAATGAAAGCACAACATACCCAAACTTATGGGTCACATTGAAAGCAGTGTTAAGAGGAAAACTCATAGCTTTGAGTGCCTCCAAAATGAAACTGGAGAGATCATACACTAGCAGCTTAACAGCACACCTGAAAGCTCTAGAACAAAAAGAAGCTAATGTAGCCAAGAGGAGTAGAAGGCAAGAAATAATCAAACTCAGGACTGAAATCAACCAAGTAGAAACAAAAAGAACTATAAAAAGAATCAACAAATCCAGGAGTTGGTTTTTAGAGAAAATCAACAAGATTGAAAAACCCTTAGCCATACTAGCTAGAGGGCACAAAGACAGAATTCAAATTAACAAAATTAGAAATGAAAAGGTAGACATAACAACAGATTTTGAGGAAATTCAAAAAATCATCAGATCCTACTACAAAGCCTATACTCTACAAAACTGCAAAACCTGGATGATATGGACAATTTTCTAGACAGGTATCAAATACCAAAGTTAAGCCAGGCTCAGATAACCCATCTAAACAGTCCCATAATGCCTAAAGAAATAGAAGCAGTCATTAAAAGTCTCCCAACCAAAAAAAGCCCAGGACCAGATGGGTTCATTGCAGAATTCTATCAAACCTTCAAAGAAGACCTAACACCAATTCTCTTCAATCTATTCCAAAAAGTAAAAAAAAGAAGGAACACTACCCAATTCCTTCTATGAGGCCACAATTACACTGATATCAAAACCTCACAAAGACCCAAAAAAGAATGTAAACTTCAGACCAATTTCCCTTATGAATATTGATGCAAAAATACTCAATGAAATTCTCGCAAACTGAATCCAAGAATACATCAAAAAGATCATTCATCATGATCCAGTAGGCTTCACCTCAGGGATGCAGGGATGGTTCAATACCCAGAAATCCATCAATGTAATCCACTACATAAACAAACTCCAAGAAAAAAATCACATGATCATTTCATTAGATGCTGAAAAAGCACTTGACAAAATTCAACATCCCTTCATGATAAAAGTCCTGGAAAGATGAGGAATTCAAGGCCCATACCTAAACATTGTAAAAGCAATATACAGCAAACCAGTAGCCAACATCAAAGTAAATGGAGAGAAACTTGAAGCATTCCCACTAAAATCAGGGAATAGACAAAGCAGCCCTCTCTCTCCATATCTATTCAATGTAGTAACTGAAGTTCTAGCTAGAAAATTAGACAACATAAGGAGGTCAAAAGGATAAAAATTGGTAAGGAAGAAATCAAAATATCATTCTTTGAAGATGATATGATTGTAAACTTAAGTGGCCCAAAAACCTCCACCAGAGAACTGCTACAGTTGATAAACAACTTCAGCAAAGTGGCCTGATATAAAATTAACTCAAACAAATCAGTAGCCTTCCTATACTCAAAAGATAAACAGGCTGAGAAGAAATTAGGGAAATGACACCCTTCACAATAGTCACAAACAATATAAAGTAACTTGGTGTGACTCTAACCAAGCACGTGAAAGATCTGTATGAAAAGAACTTCAAGTCTCTGAAGAAAGAAATGGAAGATCTCAGAAGGTGGAAAGATCTGCCATGCTCATGGATTGGAAGGATTAATATAGTAAAAATGGCCATCCAGCCAAAAGCAATCTTCAGATTCAATGCAATCCCCATCAAAATTCCAACTCTATTCTTCATATACATAGAAAGATCAATTCTCAAATTCATTTGGAACAACAAAAAACCCAGGATAGCCAAAGCTATTCTCAACAACAAAAGAACTTCTGGGGGAATCAGCATCCCTGACCTCAAGCTATACTACAGAGCAGTAGTAATAAAAACTGCATGATATTGGTACAGCAACAGGCAGGTAGATCAATGGAATGGAATTGAAGACCCAGAAATGAACTCACACATTATGGTCACTTGATTTTCGACAAAGGAGCTAAAACCATACAGTGGGAAAAAGAAGTTTCAACAAATGGTGCTGGTTCAACTGGTGGTCTACATGTAGAAGAATGTGAATTGATCTATTCCTATCTCCCTGTACAAAGCTCAAATCCAAGTGGATCAAGGACCTCCACATAAACCCAGATACACAGAATCTAATAGAAGAGATAGTTGGGAAAATTTTCGAACACCTGGATACAGGAGAAAAGTTCCTGAACAGAACACCAATGGCTTATACTCTAAGATCAAGAATTGACAAATGGGACTTCATGAAATTTCAAAGCGTCTTTAAGCCAAAGGACACTGTCAATAGGACAAAGTGGCAACCAACAGATTGGGAAAAGATCTTAACCAATCCTACATCCGATAGAGGGCCAATATCCAATATATACAAAGAACTCAAGAAGTTAGATTCTAGAAAAGCAAATAACCCTATCAAAAAATGGGGAAAAGAGAGAAATAGAGAATTATCAACTGAAGAAATTTTCAGGGCTGAGAAGCACCTAAAGAAATGTTCAACATCCTTTGTCACCAGGGAAATGCAAATCAAAACAAGTCTGAGATTCCACCACTCAGAATGGCTAAGTTCAAAAACTCAGGTGACAGCAGATGCTGGCAAGGATGTGTAGAAGGAGGATCACTCCTCCATTGTTGGTGTGATTGCAAGCTGATCCAAACACTCTGGAAATCAGTTTGGTGGACCCTCAGAAAAATGGACATAATACTACCTGAGTACCTAGCTATACCACTACTGGGCATATATCCAGAAGATGCTCCAGCATGTAATAAAGACATATGCTCCACTATTCATAGCAGCCATATTTATAATAGCCAGAAGCTGGAAACAACCCAGATGTCCCTCATCAGAGGAATGGATACAGAAAATGAGGGACATTTACACAATGGAGTACCACTCATCTATTATAAACAATGACTTAATGAAATATGCAGGCAAATGGATGAAACTTGAAAATATCATCCTGAGTAAGGTAACTCAGTCCAAAACAACGAACATGGTATGTACTCTCTGATAAGGGGATATTAGCCCCAAACACCCAACTTTCACTTTACAGTAACTGCTGTACTGAGAGTGAGGTCCTAGATGGAGGAGTGGGAGAAGGGACGGAAGGAGCTGAGGGAGTTTGCAGCCCCATGGAGGGAGCAACAGTGTCAACTGGCCTCACCCCCCTGGTCCTCCTGGAGGCTGGACCACCAACCAAAAATACACATGGAGGGACCCATGGTTTGGAACACATATGTGGCAGAGGAGAGCCTTGTTGGCCATCAGGGGGAGGAGAGGCCCCTGGGCCCGAGGGTGTTAGAGACCCCAGTAAAGAGGAACCTCAAGGTTGGAATACAGGAGTGGGTGGCGGGGTAGGTGGGTGGGAGGTGGAATACCTTCATAGAGACGGGAGGGTGGAGGGGATAGGGGGTTTCCAAAGAGGAGACCAAGAAAGGGGGAAACATCGGAAATGTAAATAAAGTATCTAAAAGAAAAAGAAAAAAAGAAGAAAAAAATGTTTTTTTAAAAAAAAAAAAAGAAAGAAAATCATAATGAGAAAACACCTTGAAACAAGTTGAAAGATCAGCAAGATGAAAGATATCCAGGGTTGTGGATACAGATAAAAATGAACACTTATTCATTATTGTCATAATGATAAATTAGTAATACCACTTTGGATAAATGATAGAAATTCATGAGAAAACTAAATATCAGGGTAGTGGTGTAGTTTAAAGGAAGAAATCTTGCCTAGAATGTATAATGCTTGGGGTTCTATCTCCTGAACTACCAAAAAAATAGTAATGAGGGGAGAGACGGGCTAAGGAGACAGGAATAAGAGATGGAAGCGGTGGGGCAGAAGAGTGTGTGTGAGTGGGCAAGTGTTCTCCTTCAGGTAAAAGAGAGGGGTAGGGCAGATGTGTGATGGGAGGGTGGCAGAGGGTAACCAGGAAGTGGGATATCATGGGATGGGGTGTTGACGGAGGGAGTAACTGGGGAATGGGACATCATTTGAGATGTAAATGAATGGAAAGATTAATAAAAATTTTTAAAAAATCAAGAAAGAGAAAGAACATGTAACTCATATGCTCACATTTATACACATAGGGAATGAACTCAGTTTGTGAAGCAGGGTGTCTTCCTATTCTCATCCTAGCATTCATCATAATATTCAAGATACTGAGTCAACCTAAATATCTACAAAAAAGAAAATGTGGCATTTATACCTGACAGAATACTATTCTGCCTTAGAAATGAGTAATCATAGCATTTGTGGACATATGGGAGGCTATACTAAATGAAAGAAGTTATGTCCAAAACATCAAAAATATAACATTTCATATCACATGGAACCAAGCATACTTGTACTCACACAAGAAGAGAGTAGAACAATTGTTACTGTTTGCAATGACCACACCAGTTTGTAACACTGTTCCACTTTGGTTGAAGTCTAATTTTTGAAACCATAGTAATTTGGCTTTCAGAACTAAAGTGACTTGTTTCTCTAGACCAGTGGTTCTCAAGCTTTCTAATGCTGTTACCCTTTAATACAGTCTTCATGTTGTGAGGACCCATAACCATAAGATTCTTTCATTGCTACTTCATAACTCTAAAAATGCTACTGTTATGAATCACAGTATAAATATCTATGTTTTCTGATAGTCTTAGGCTACCCCTGTGAAAGTTTCATGTGATTCCCAAAGAAGTTGCAACCCAGATGTTGAGAAGCACTGTTACACATTTTTGTACTTTCTCCTCCTCACAGACCCTGAAATATGTCCTTGTCACCCTCTTACAACTCTGAGGCATGGCCTTGCCTTCTCCTCTGACACATAGCCAGGGTCATGATACTCATTGGTCACACAATATTCTTTAAGTTTAAACACACTGGATTATCTGAGCTATAGCCAATGAAAGGTTAAACACGGAAACCTTCCCAACTTCTGCCCTGTAAGTTCCCCAAGCTCTAAGCAGAGAGTGGGCTTCAATTCTTACATCAGACAGCAGCTCTATAGGTTTTTTTTTTTTTTTTCTGAATAATGTCATGCCATCCAGTCACTTGTCCCCTTGTCTGTTTTTGCTTCCTGTCTACATTACAGTTACAATAAGCTGAAGAAGAAGGAGAGGAAATATAGGGAGTTGTTGGTCAAAGTCTTATATGTAAGTACTGGGTGACTAACCAATATTGGCTCATTAGGTATGTGTTACAACTAGGAAGGCAAATTTGAAGTGACTCATCAAGAAAAATGGTAAAGGAATAGATGGATGCTAATTACCAAAACTTCATCATATCACATAGAGTGACCTTAACAGAATATCACATCACACTCCATATACATATATACCTACCATCAAGTCTTTTCAATGAAATAATCTTACCAATTATTTAAGAAAAAGTACAGGAGAGAACAAATATCACACACCACTCAAGTAACCCTTTCTAAATATGACTTTCTTGCTGCAGAGTCTTACCCATGATCAGTCAGTAGTGAGTTGAAGGCTTTGGTCTCTCATGCAGGCCATTCATTCCTGACTGTGGCTAGAAAGCTCAGAAGATAAGTGAGTTCTCTGGAACAACTGTAAGTTGCCTTGTGTGCAACAAAGAATTATCCTGATTCATTAAAAATAAATTATGTAGACAGAAGCAGAAGCATTCACTTGATGAGTAACTTTTTTCCTAGATTACATGCTTAAAAGCAACATAAAATTTCACTCTTCTGAGTACTTATGGTGGGATTCTTGACTTTACACGAATATAAACAAATTCTAAAAAATACTTCTTAGCTATGTTCTAAAACCCAAGTGAACCCTAGAAGCACTAATCTTGAGTTTGAATAGGTGCCTACTGTACACATGACACAGCACAATAATCAAAGGATCCCCAGGTAAGATAGAAGGTAGGTTATAGTATCTACTCAGGAGGAGGTCTGTCTGAAATTCACTTGCTTGCAAGTTAAAATGAACACTTCAAATGCATTTTATTCAGTAACTAAGGGGAGAAGCCAATTATTTTAGCAAGGACTATTTGCTTTGCTTGTCCAATAGTAAAGTATTACATACTTGTAGAGAGTTTAATTGACATTTCTGGAATATGTTTAAATAGAGATCTTAACTTATTCATGATATACATTCTGGTTAGAGTAAAATATTATTGACTAACTTTAACGCATTGAGAGACAGAATCATATATCCAGGGCTGAACAAATGCATCAGTATGCAAAAGTGCTTATCACATAAACCTGATTAGCTCAGTGTAATCCACAGGGTCCACACAAAATGTATCAGGTGGGGTGAGAATCTTTAATCCCAGTACTCTTATTTTCAGATGGGATGCAGAGACATCTTGATAGCTCATGGGCTAGCTAGCCTGGAGAATAATGCTTATTCTTCAGAGGGAGGAACAAGATTCAATTTCAACAAGACTGAAGGTGAAAACTGAATCCTGAAAATTGTCTTCAAATTTCCACTGTATTCCACTCCTCCTCCACAGGACCCCAAAGTAGTTTTCCCCATGATACAAGTATCAAGCATGGAGACTCACTCTAACACTGTAGTTGTTCTCTGTGCTTATTGACAATTATGAGTGCTGTTTAGTTGCCAGTAACCCCATTTCCTAGGTATCACCACTAGCTGTCTAGAGATTCTGATGGACTGCTACAAATCCTACCCATATTCCTGGCATTGTTTATTAAACTAGGGATGAGCACTAGATGGCAAGAATCCAGACTTCAGCCAGCTGATCCAAGGGAATCTCTTCCCATATTCTTATCTCTGGTGATTGGCACCATTGGTGATATCACTGGCACCCAGTAGGGCATGTCTGCTGTCCTTCCTGGTACTGCATCTGTATCTACTACCTACTGCCTCACATTTTTCTAAAATCCCCACACATGGTCATCATATTCTATTCTTTTGGCATTTTGGATCTATGCTCTGTCAGCTCACTGTATTTTTTTTAAACTACTAAAGGTGTACATTTATCTTATGTTTTTTGATTATTTATCTATGAGCATTTTAATATTGTCTTTCACTCATTCCTAAAGCCATGAATGTCCATGTTTCATGAACAGTAGTTGGTAATAGAAGCCTGGGGGTCAAGAAACTTGGCTCTGTTGTTGTATGTTCCCTAAGTACTTTCTTTATTTTCTAAGTGTCCATTGCCTTATAAGAATTGTAAATTCAATTTAGGAATAGTGTACTCCTATGTCTTCTAAAACCCATAGCAGCTCCAGAGAAGCTCAATACATTCCAAAGTTTCTTCAAATAACCCAGTTTTCATTCTGTGACATTAGAGCTAACATGTTGATTTCATTTGGTTCAGCTGTATTCCTGGATATTTCCCTGAGAATTACAAGTCAACATATCACAGTAATACCAGCTTTTTATGTCTGTACTAAACACAATAGCTACATTATGGAGCCATCCAAGGTGTTCAACAGAAGGTTATGAGAGTGTACTTTATACATATAAGGAAATTGTTTCAGCCGTGAAGAAGAATGGAGGCATACCATCCATAAGAAAATGAATGGAGCCGGGCAGTGGGGGCGCACGCCTTTAATCTCAGCACTTGGGAGGCAAAGGCAAGTGGATTTCTGAGTTCGAGGCCAGCCTGGTCTACAGAGTGAGTTCCAGGACAGCCAGGGCTACACAGAGAAACCCTGTCTTGAAAAACAAAAACAAAAACAAAAACAAAATCAAAAACAAAAACAAAAACAAAAACAAAAACAAAAAACAAAAAAAGAAGAAAATGAATGGAACTGGAAAGAATTATATTAAGTGAATTAATGGCCATCCCAGAAAATCACTTTTTTTGTTGTTTTTTTTGTTTTTTTGTTTTTTCAAGACAGAGTTTCTCTGTGTAGCGCTGGCTGTCCTGGAACTCACTCTGTAGACCAGGCCGGCCTCGAACTCAGAAATCCACCTGCCTCTGTCTCCCAAGTGCTGGGATTAAAGGCTTCTGTCACCACTGTCCGTTCACTTTTTAATCCTTTTAATCCCTTTTATAATTCCTAGTTTCTCTGAAATATCTCTCTCTCTCTCTCTCTCTCTCTCTCTCTCTCTGTCTCTCTCTCTCTCTCTCTGTCTCTCTCTCTCTCTCTCTCTGACACACACACACACACACACACACACACAGAGTTATAAAACACATGTATATAATTAAAGTCAATGTTAAATTAGCTAGAATACAAAAAGGACAAGTAAGTGTACATAAAGATAAAGAGTGAAGGTAGTATATGTGGGCTATGACTAATGAATGTCTTAGTGTAAACATATTAACACAAAATATTCCTTAAGTTGTATATAATAATGTAAGTAGAATCTATTGTTTTTTTTCTACTAAGCCCAAAGCTCATAATTTGAGTTTTATAATTTGTTGTGGGTTTCTCTATGTCCATACTTAATCTTTATTAGCTTTAATCACAATGTGTTTTGCTCTGTTTCTCTTGCTATTGACTGTTCTCTGATAAAGCATGCTGAGTGATTTTGTTCCTCTTTTTTTGCTCATTCCTTGTGATTCTACTGTAAGTCACCAACTATACCTCTAGGTGTGACTAATTATCATATTAATTTTGTATATTTGTGTGTACACATGGGCATAGGTTTGTGTGTGTAAAGACAAAAACTCAACCTTGGGTGTTTTTCCTAGATGTGTCCATATTATGTTTTTTAGACTAGATCTAGCACTAACCTGTATATTACTGAGTAATGTATCTGGCCAGTCGACCCCCCCTCCAGGGATCTACCTGTCTCTACATCTACATTAATGGGATTATAAGCATGCACCTCCATTCTCAACTTTTTAAATGTGGGTTCTAGAGATTTTCCTGTGCTCAAGGCAAGTTCTTTACCCATTGAGCTAATTTACTCAAGGCATCAAATGTAATATGGAGTGAAGAAAAATAGATTGAGTATGGTTAGAATGTATTTTCCTTAAATTGACAAATTAATAATTCACTCATCCATTGCTACAAAAATTTCATCATATATTTATAAAATAAGTATGTATTGAACATGTACTTTATTCCAACCACAGCTTAGGGAAAACAAGTTGTAAAGAACAGAAAATTTATACTCTCATGAAATCAACCATAATTTAGATTTCAGAGGAGTGATAAAAATATAATTAGATGTGGCCTGTACCCTGGATTGCCCAATGCACGACCCTACTTGCCCTAGGGAGTTGGAGGTTAGGTGGTGTGGAATCAATGGCACAGGCTCTGGGAGCAAGTGAGAACATAGCATCAAGCTCATATGAACACTGCTGCAAGTTTCTTTAATACCCTTTACTGACTTATTGGTTCCTAGTAAGCATCTATTCCAAACTACAGTTCCTAATTGGCTGGCATTCTCTGTGTTAGCAATCATTGGTCTCTCAGTCAGTCTTAATTAAATCCTTATGCTGGAGTTTCAGTTGTGGCTGTGCAGTCCCTGGCATTTATACAGTGGCTGTTACTACCATTCCTCCTACATTTCCACAGTTGTGTTTTTAAATTTTGACAAGCTAGTGGAAGCCAAGATACCATTGCCTTGACATTGTTGATCCCACCTTGGAGGATTCCCAGTATACTGGACTGTATCTGTGTTCAATTGCCCTGTCCTCCAGGATCTAACCTGTCAATGATATTTCAAAGAGGTATCACTCTGGAGGCATGTCACACAAGGGGGGGGGGTGAGGAATACCCTACATGTTGTCCTCACTGGTCTTTGCCATCCAGGCTGTTTTCACTTCCTTGGGAGGTACAAATTGGGTTTTATGAGAGCCATAAGCTCTTGGAGAATGATCTTATATATGGGACACTGTCTGGAAATATGTTGTGTGAGACACTTAAACAAAATGACAATTGCTCCCATCATAGCATAAGTGGCTATCTATGAGGGGTCAAATAGCTTCTTATTATTGTCCCACATCTTTTTCAGGAGCTTGGCATCTAGAGAAAACTCAGAAACCCTGGTTACATAGAGGTTGGCTATGTTGTCCCTTACCAGCAGAGATTAGTTAAGGAATATGTCTGACCAGATAGCTTCAAAATATTGAGCCAAATGCTATTGGGGTCCAGTGGTGTTATGTAACTCATGAAGAGTTAGGCAGATTGAATAAAACCTGGCAATAGAGATATGTAACTAACCTGAAGTGTCAACTCTTCCACCAGTAAGTCAATCTGCCATTGTAGAATGTGGATGGCTTGGTGAAGATGTTGATTTAATATCTTCTGTACTTGTAGTACCTCAGCTGAATTAGAGTCTACTGCATTGACAATCTCCATTGTAGTGGCTGTAGGGGTCAAAGCAATAACATCTGTTGTCACCCCAGAAATTACTGTAAGCAATGATAGCAGCTATAAGACTAAAATCCCTCTTTCCATAGTCTAGGTGGTTAAGTGTGTCTCGGCCATCGGTATGATGGCAAGAAAGTGTTGTATTTACCACAGGCATCCAAATGGTGGCTGGCTCCCTCATCAGGATAATGGTTGTTGAATACCCTTTCCAGCAGGCAGTCAGGAGACATTTTTCATGAAAGCAGTTAAGATTTTCTCTGGAAGTCAGAAACAGACTAAGATGACTTTCCAGTCAACCTGGCTACCAATGGTCACCTAGCCACAGAGAAGGGGCCAAAGGAGTCCAGAAGAGGACCCGGACCAGGAGAAGTATTGTACCAGTCCACATTTTTGCAAACCACTTTTTAATGGAACTACATCCCATTAAAGAGATAGCCACCTTTTAGGAGAGTAAGGGAGCATAAGTAAAGACAATTAGAGGAGCCACATTAATCACAATTGCTCATAATAAGGTCATAACAGAATCAAATGGAATCCATGTTAACTTAGGGAGTAGTGTTGCAAGCATTGTGTGAGGTAAACTTCTACAAGCAAAGTGAGAGTTTAGATGAAAATATTGGGCATTCTCCAGCTAATCTTATACATAGTACAGGCTGGCAGTGTTCTCAAGGGATAGGAAGAACCACAGAAGTGAGCATTTGAAGGACTCTTGGGCAGAGAGGCAGGAATGGACATGATATGCTTGGAGATTCCATGGGGATTTGTAATCAGTAAGAGGAAGAAGAAGTCCCATGCCTAACATGGTTCCATAGGTTAGATTACCATGAAAGTCTCCGATAGGTTTAAATATGTCTGACCCAGTGAGTGGTATTATTAGGAAGGGTGACCTCTTTCTACCTGGTGTGGCTATTTTAGAGGAAGTGTGTCACTGAGGGGGTAGGCTTTGAGACCCTCCTCCTAGCTGCTTGAAGAGTGAATATTTTCTTGTCAGCTTTCTGATTAAGATGTAGAAATTCCAGCTCCTCCCATGCCAAGCCTGCCTAGACAATGATACCCCTACCTTGATGATACTGGACTGATCTCTAAACCTGTTTATCAGCCATAATGAAAAGTTGTCCTTTAAAGATTTGCCTTGGTCATGGTGTCTCTTCTTAGCAATGGAAGCCTTAACCATTAGAATTGGTGGTGATCCCTGATTTTGGGACCTCTGTGGCCCAGTTGATCATCAAAGAAGGTGTGATGCACCAAAGTAAGGATGACACCCATGTTTTCCAAAATACCTCTTCCCCAGAGATATTGGGGAAAATCAACTATAACAGATGTAAAAGATCCACGATTGACATCCCTGTCCTGCCTATGGACAGGTAGGGTAATCATTTTTATGGATTGTTGGCCTCCAACTCCCATAATGGAAGGACCAGGCCATAAACTCCAATGGGAGAACCTCAAAATGATTCATTTTTTGTTATTATAGTGACAACTGTCCCTGTGTCAACCCACCTTTTAACTGTTATACCATCTAAATGTACAGTCATGATTGGGGAATGTGGAAACACAGGCAAGGTCCAAAAGACTCCTGGCTCAGTAGGGATCCCTCTTATTGGCATGGCTGAAGGGGGGCTCTTTTGCAAATTAAATTATCATCCTGCATTTTGTCAATGGCAATTCTTTGTCCAGTGGAAACTCTGTCCTTTATTACAATGAGGACATCTGGTCTTAGGCTAGCTGAGGGGCAATCCTATCTGAGGTGACCGGGCTTGCCATAGCCACAACAGGAACAATCGGGGATTCTTCAGCAGGAGGGTGTGTCTTCTGTACATGCTGCATGACTAAGGTATCAATGGATGTAGTCAGGGCTGCAATGGGACCCTCACCAAGGTACAAATCACAAGTGGTAACAATCCATTTATGGATATCATCATTCCTTATGGCTGCCAAAGCATTGTGAGTGGGGGCATTAAGGTCCTCCCATGCAAGCTGCTTGATGAGTATATCTCTGGTTGGACCAGCATTGACCTGCCTTTCCACTGCCTCAGTTACCTGGGCCAGGAAGTCTGTGAAAGACTCCCCAGAATGCTGGATAATGTTGCAAGAGTAAGCAGAGGGGTCTTGAGGGTTTCAAGCCTTAGGATCTTTAAAGGTAAGATCAGCCACCTAGTTAAATAGGCATGTAGTCTCATAGTGTCCTGGGTGACAGAGTTAATTTATGCCCTGTGGCCAGGAAGCATGCCAAAAGTAACATTAAGGTTGTATTCCATGTTAATTCCAGCCTGATTCTCAGCCAAGTCATGATATGCAGTCCCCCAATTAAGAAACACAGTAAACTTGAGTACTGCCTTAAGGAGACTATACTAATCATATTAAACATGGAAGTACATGGCCATTGTATTAGTACTTGTTCAAAATAAGGGTAATCTGGGCAAGAATCATTGGCACCTTTTCTGATTCATACCAAGTCTGCCAGAGGAGTTGGAATCCAGGGAATAGTTGCCATCTCAGAGTCAAGATTAACAGGGAAAGCCTCATAATATACGTGAGAAAAATGAAGCTTCCAGAGGAGGGGTAGTCTGATGGACATCACAGGATTAACCACCACAGGAGGGTCACCAAAAGGCAATGTCCCCCTAGATCATGTCAGGGGTAAGCTGGGGGTACTTCTGATGGGGCAGAAGGAGAATGACTAGTGAGTGAGGGACCTGGGATAGCAAGACTAGAGGACAGCTATCTTACTCTCATCACTGAGATCATCCTATATGCCTAGAGAAAACGGAATGGTTTCAGTAATGGAAAGATGAATACTAGCTTGGTCCTGGCAGTGTTTGTTATCATGGACACCACTTGTTCTGGGGAAGAATTCTTAAGACTGGTGATGACTTCAAGGAGGATGGGGACAAGAACAAAGAGGAGTAATCCCAGACTGGAAAAAAAAAAAAAACAAAAAAACAAGCCCTCCCCCAAAAAAGGAGTTTTGCAAGCAGCCACAGATTGAGGATAATGTAGTCCTCTGTATACCACATTAGCTACCAGACACTGCCTGTGCCCTGGAATACCTGCTGATCCTACTTGCACTTGGGGGTTGGCAATAAAAGGGTGAGGAATCAATGGTAAAGACTCCAGGAGCAAGTGAGAACTCAACAGCAAGCTCATCAGAACACTCTTAAATACCCTCCACCCATATCTCATTGGATTCCAGCAAGGATATCTTCCAAACAGTAGTTCCCAAATGGTTGGCATTGTCTGTGTCAGTAATTCTTGTTTTCTTAGTCAGTCTTCAATCAGGTTATTCTGCAGGAGTTGCCTTTGTGGCTGTGTGGTCCCTGACATTTATGCAGAGTTAGCCACTGCAATTCCTCCTACAATTAGACTAATAAGAGAGCAGAATATCTCTAATGGCAATGAAGCACCATGAATGTTTTAAAATAGGATATGCTGTGAAGTGGACATGGAGCTGTGATAGTATTTGGTATATGCATGAGGAGGTTGGATTTCAAATGATTGGCAAAATATTTAAGGGCTGATATTAAAGCTAAGACAAATGGTGAAAATATATCAGTTAAGAAAACATATGAGATTTGTTAAAACTCTGTCATCTTGATAGAAAATAGTTTCATCTTTAAGACAATTCTCTGGACATGTTTTTGAGGGAGTTTTGTAGATCGTTTTTGTTTGTTTGTTTGTTTGTTTGGTTGGTTGGTTTTTGTTTTTTGTTTTTCGAGACAGGGTTTCTCTGTGTAGCCCTGGCTGTCCTGGAACTCACTCTGTAGACCATGCTGGCCTCGAACTCAGAAATCCGCCTGTCTCTGCCTCCTAAGTGCTGGGATTAAAAGCGTGTGCCACCACTGCCCGGCTGTAGATCGGTTTAAGTGAAGTGAGAAGACCCGTTCTTTGAGTATCACAATTCTATGGTCTGAAATTATATGCTAAATAAAAGGGTGAAAAACGAAGGGTAGGCAGCAGTTCCATCTGTCTTTGTATCCTGACTGTGAATATCACAAGAGCATCTGCATCAAACTGCTGCCATGACATAAACAAAGTTACATATATATGGAATGAGCAAGTACCAAATACCTAAAATGAGAAAGAAACAGACATATGTTGGTAAAATTGAAATTTGAAAATGGTAGGGTACTAACTGATTCTTAACCCACAGTGGGACTTGAAGTTTTTGTTAAAGACATTGGATTTCATTCTAAGTGGAAAACAATAGGGTGCACTTAGGAAATCATAAGAAGAAAGACCATGAACTGACTAATGACCAAATGACTTATTGTGAATATTGGATTGATGAGACTGGGATGATGGATAATACATAAGCTGTGACTACAGCACTAGAGATGGTGGATGACACTGGTGGAAAGAGCAGCTGCAATGAGAGTGTAGATTTCACAATTTAAATTTATAGAGTATATGGTTCTAGTATAAGACAGGAGCCCCAGAATATTATTGAGGGGTCGGGGGGCACATATTTCTGAAACTAAAAAGACATTAGAAAGAGAGTAATCTGCAAGTTATGTTTTGAGACCAATTTCAAAAAGATAACTATAAAACAGAAGAGAAGCATCACATAAGAATCTAGAATCTGGGGATATATCAGAACCAAGGACATAAAATTCAAAGTCATTGATTGACCTTGTTAGCACGTATGTCAACTGACACAGCTTAGAATCACTACAGAGTATTTGTTGATCATTGCTTAGGCCAAATTGGTCTCTAGATATATATTTTTGGGGAGTACCTTAATTTCTAATTGATATAGAATGATTCAGCTTATTGTAGCACATTTTATCCATAAATAGGTGACCCTGTTCTATGTAAGAAATCTAGCTAAGCATGAACAGATAAGTAAACCAGCAACAGCACAAGTCCACATTTTTTCCAGTTTCTGCCTTTAATTCCTGTCTTAGTTAAGACCTCCATTGAGGAGAAGAGACACCATGACCAAGGCAAATCTTAAAAAGAACAACTTTTCATTGTGGTGGATTTATTGGCTCAGAGATCAGTCCAGTATCATCAAGGTAGGGGCTTCACAGTGTCTAGGCAGACATGGTATGGGAGGAGCCTGGATTTCTACATCTTAATCAGAAGGCTGACAAGAGAATATTCACTCTTCAAGCAGCTAGGAGGAGGGTCTCATAGCCCACCCCCACAGTGACATACTTTCTCTAAAAAAGCCACATAAGGTAGAAAGGTCACCCCTCCTAATAATGCCACTGCCTGTGTCAAACATATTAAAACCACCACACTTCCTTGAGTGATCAACTTTGACCTACAGGGTGTAAGCCGCATGGACTCTTTTTCCCACTCTTTAAGCTGGTTAAGGGCAGAGTGTTTGATCATAGAACAAAAACATACCAGAATATTAATATAGAGGTTAATTTAAAGGTTAGAATTGGATTTATACACCTAATTACAATGTCCCTATAAGAGAGGACAGGTAAAGTATATCCCAGGGGCTCTTTCAAATTTAAAACAACTTGAGGATAGAGGTCAGAATTAAGTTCTTTGAATAAATAGCAGTTATTTATTTATAGATAGGCATTAAAGCAGAATTTCAAACTTGTGTTTCAAACTCTAACAGAATTGAGGGAATAATTATTGAATTCCATGATAACAGCTGAACTCTTCAGCACTTCACTTTCAATAAAGCATAGTAAGAATGTAAAAATACTCAAAATATGAACCAAATTAGGCATCATGCACATCTATCAATAACATAATGAAGGTTTAAGTACATAGTCAAAATTGAATTAGTTTCATTTCTCTTGTTTTGATAAAGCACCATGACCAAACTTAGCTTGGAGCAAAAGGCCAAATTTTGAGGTTACAGGCCATCACCAGGAAAATTCATGGCAAAAATTTTAAGGAAGGACCCTGCATGCAGGAACTGAAGTACAGTCCATGGAGGAATGATGCTTACTGACTTCCTCTCCATGTCTAATTCAGTCTACCTAACCTGGTCATGGATGAAACATGCAAAATGAGCTGATTCATCACATAGATTTTTATAAAAGCTACCTTATGGAACAGTCTTTCAGTTGAAGTTCTTCCCAAATAACTCTACTTGTGCTAAATAAAAAATTTGACCAGAACAAGAAGGTACTTTTTACAGGGTAGATGATAGGTTAAGCCACAAAAATCTATCTTGGTATGGCTTTATTTCAGCATATTCTTATAAAGAAATGTTGTCTAAACAGCAGATAATAACATCAGAATTCAATGTTGTATATTTAAGCAAGTAATGTAGCTCTAAAGAACAATAACAATAATAACAAATCATAGTTGAATTTTTATTTCTCTTTTGAAGAGAAATAAAAAAAAAAAAGAGAACTATTGAGCTAATTTCTCAAATCACTAAAGTTGAATTAAGAAGGTGAATGTTACTGTAGAATGTATAGGAACAATAGGAATTATAGGTGCACAATATCAAGATTGTGAACAAATAGCAAAGATCAATGAAATTAGTAACTTAATCTTTACTAAAGTACAAAGCACACATTGCATCTCACACAATAATAGTAGGAGGTTTCCACACCCCACTCTCATCAATGGACAGATCATGAAAGGAGAAACTAAACAGAAATGCAATGAAATTAAATGAAGTTATGAACCAAAAGGACTTAACAGATATCTATAGATCATTTTATCCTAAAACAAAAGAACACACCTTCTTCTCAGAAACTCATTGTACCTTCTCCAAAATTGACCATGTAATTGATCACAAAATGGTCTTAACATGTACAAGAAGATTGAAATAATCATATTTCCTCTTGTCAGATCATCATGAACTAAGGCTAATCTTTAAGAAAACAAAAACAACACTAAGCCCACATACACATGGAACCTGAACAATACTCTACTCAATGATAACTTGGTGATGGAACAGATAAAGAAATTAAAGACTTTTTAGAATTTAATGAAAATGAAGGCACAACATACGCAAAGTTATGGGACACAATGAAGCAATGCTAAGAGGCAAACTCATAGCTCTGAGTGCCTCCAAAATAAAAATGGAGAGAACATACAAGTAGCATCTTGACAGCACACTTGAAAGCTTTAGAACAAAAAGAAGCAAATACACATAAGAAGAGTAGACAGTAGGAATAATCAAATTCAGGGATGAAATTAACCAAGTTAAAAAAAAAAAAAATTATACAAAGAATCAATAAAACCAGGAGCTGGTTTTATGAGAAAATCAACAAGAGATAAACCTTTAGCAAGACTAGTGAGAGGTCAAAGAGACAGTAACCAAATTAACAAAATCAGAAATGAAAAGGGTGCAGAGCAACAGAAATCAAAGACAATCAAAAAACCATCAGATCCAACTAAAAAAAAACCTACACTCAAGAAAACTGGAAAATCTGAATGAAATTGATAATTTTCTAAACAGATACCAAGTACCAAAGTTAAATCAGGAGCAGATAAACCATCTAAAGAGGCCCATAAACCACAAAGTAATAGAAGGAGTCATTTAAATTCTCCCAAGCAAAAAAGCCCAGAACCATATGGATTTAGTGGAGAATTATATTAGACCTTCAAAGAAGACCTAATATCAATATTCTTCAAATTATTCCACAAAATAGGAACAGAAGGAACATTATTTAATTCATTCTAAGAAGCCACAATTACACTTATACCTAAACCACACAAAGATCCAACAAAGAAAGAGAACTTCAGACTAATTTCCCTTATGAATATCTATGCCAAAATACTCCATAAAATTCTGACAAACTGAATGTAAGAACACATCAAAATGATCATCCATCATGATGTAGTAGGCTTCATCCCAGGAATGCAGGGATGGTTCAATATATGAAAATCCAACAATGTAATCCACTACATAAACAAATTGAAAAACCAATCAAACAACCAACCAAACAAACAAAAACATGATTATCTCATTGGATGCCGAGAAGGCATTTGACAAACTTCAGCTCCCTTTCTATGGTAAAAGATTTGGAGATATCAGGAATTCAAGGCCCATACCTAAAAATAGTAAAAGCAATATACAGCAAACCAGTAGCCAACATTGAATGAAACAGAGATAAACTTGAGGCAATCCCACTAAAATCAGGAACTACAACTGGCTGCCCACTCTCTCTTTCTGCCCATTCAATATAGTACTCAAAGCCTTAGCCAGAGCAATTAGATAACAAACAGAGGTCTAAGGGATATAAATTGGAAAGAAAGAAGTCAAAATATCACTATTTGCAGATAATATGATAATATACTGAAGTAACCCCAAAAATCTCACCAGAGAACTCTTAATCCTGATAAGCAACTTCAAGAAAGTGGCTGGATATTAAATTACTCAAAGAAATCAGTAGCCTTCCTCTCCTCAAAGGATAAACAGTCTAAGAAAGAAATTAGGAAACAACATTCTTCACAATAGTCACAAACCATATTAAATACCTTGATGTGACTCTAACTAAGCAAGTGAAAGATATGTATGACAAAAACTTCAAGTCACTGAAGAAACAAATTGAAGAAGATCTCAGAAGATAGAAAGATCTGCCATGCTCAAAGATTGGCAGGATTAATATAGTAAATTTGACTAACTTGCTGAAAGAAATCCACACATTCAATGCAATGCCCATCAACATCCCAACTCAATTTTTCATAGAGTTATAAAGAGCAATTTGCAAAATTATCTGGAATGACAAAAAATCCATGACAGTGAAAAGTATTTTCAAAAATAATAAAACTTCTGGGGAAATTCTTAGGCAAATGGATGGAACTAGAATGTTTCATCCTGAGTGAGATAACCCAGTCACAAAAGATCACACATCGTATACAGTCACTGATAAATGGATATTAACCCAAAAGCTAAGAATACACAAGTTATAATTCACAGACTCCATGATTCTCAAGAAGAAGAAAGACCCAAGTGTGGATGCTTCAGTCCTTCTTAGAATGGGGAACAAAATACTCATGGGAGGAAATACGGAAACCAAATGTGGAGCAAAGATGGAAGGAAAGGCCATCAAGAGACTTCCTCATCCTGGGATCCATCCCATATACAGACACCAAACCCAGACACTACTGCAAAACCAGAAATGCTTGCTGACAGGAGCCTGATATAGCTGTCTCCTGAGAGACTCTGCTAGAGCCTGACAAATACAGAGGTGGATGCTCACAGCCAACCATTGGACTGAGCACAGCATCACCAATGGAGCAGTTAGAGAAAGGCCTGAAGAAATTAAAAGTCTTTCAATCCCATAGGTAGAACAACCAGACACCCCCAGAGTTCCCAGGGACAAAACCACTAACCAAAGAGTACACACAAAGCAACCCATTGCTCCAGGTGCGTATGTAGCAGAGGGTGCCCTTTTCTAGCATCAATACGAGAAGAGGCCCTTGGTCCTGAGAAGGGTTGATGACCCAATGTAGGGAAATGCCTGGGTGGGGAGGCAAGAATGGGTGGATTGGTGGAGATGCACCCTCATAAGAGCAGGGGGAGGGGAATGTGATAGGGGGTTTCTTGAGTGGAAACTGGGAAAAAAGATAACATTTGAAATGCAAATATATAAAATATCCAATAAAAAAGAAAGAAAACAAGAATTAACCCCTAAAATAAAGGAAATACAAATTGTCTTGTATCAAGTTGAGGTGGTTGAATTATTAACAAAATTTTTAATCTAATATAGTATAATTATACAAATTACATAAAAATCAATCAACATATATCCTTGAAAAATTATCTCAAACCACAAAAATCTACAAATCCAGTTTCAACTTTATTCCCTAAGGCCATCATTGCCTTGATAGTAAAATATACAAAATACCTTACAACAAAAATAGTAAAGATTATCATCCCTTTAGATATGCATATATAAATCCTCAGCAAAATAATCACATCTCTATGTAGAGGCACATAAAACATGTGAGGATAGAACTGGTCACAGGACTATGACTAAATGGGTATTTTTTCCATGAGTTCAAATTTGGTTTCGTATACAAAATTACTCAGTGTTAAAAAGATGATCGCTGAAAACCAAATGATAATCTCAACTCTTATGGAAAATGTTTTTGAAAAAAAAAACTAACAGAATTTTCATGATTAAAAAAAATAATAATAACCATCCAGAGACCAACCCAACTTGGGATCCATCACATGTGCAGGCACCAAACCTGGACACTATTATTACTGATGCCATGTTGTCCTTGCTGACAAGAGCATAGCATGGCTGTCTTCTGAGAGGCTGCACCAGCAGCTGATTGAGACTGATTCAGATACTTACAGACAAGCATTTGACTAAAGTTAGGGACCCCTATGAAAAATGGTGTAAAGACTTAAAAGAGCTGAAGGAGATTGCAAACCTATAGATGACAACAGTCTAAACTAACCCAGACTCCTCAGATCTTCCAGAAACTAAGCCACCAACCAAAGAGTATACATGGATTGATCCATGATCCCAAATATCTCTCTCTCTCTCTCTCTCTCTCTCTCTCTCTCTCTCTCTCTCTCTCTCTCTCTCTCTCTCTCCCTATGTACACACACAATCATATATATACAGAGTAGAGGACTTCCTTGTTTTGTTTCATTGGCTAAGGCTGTGCTTAATCCTATAGAAACTTGGTTACCCAGGAAAGGAGAATGCTAGTGGGGTGAGGTTGATTTATAAATATTAACTGAGGTCTATAGTATTACATGATCTCTGTTCAATATGTAAAAACTATTTCTCTATATATATTCTAACAGTGAAAAAATCCATTAAACATTTCATCAAAATAGAACAAAAGAAAATTATCTTACAGATTGCTAAAAGAAACTGAATGCCTACATATTTTGCAACATATTCTACTTTTGTCAACTGAAGTAGTGAAGACAGAATGCCCTCCTTACTGTTTTGCAGATTATGCACAATTTCTGTCAGTTTTTCTCAAGCAGTTCAAAAATTTAAATGAAAATATATAGATTGCATAATAATAAGGGGAGTTTTATGAAAGAAACATTATTGATGGGATGGTGAGATGGCTCAGTAGTTAAATGTATCTTCTGGTCCTGAAGACTTTGGTCTTACCTACCATGTTAAATAGCTCGAGACTTATTGTAAATGCACCACCAGGTTATCTGACACCTGCTTCTGTACACAGTGTGTACGTAAGTTCACATGAGTACACCTACACAGAAATATACTTACATATACTTTCAAAGATAACAAAAGGATCTTATTTCTGATTTCAACATTTATTACTAAGTACATTAATCTGGATAGCCTTACATGGACAACTGTATAGGTATGTGGAATAATAGAATAGCAGGAAAATCTAGAATTATAGTTAACTACTTTTATAAGATTTATTTAAATTTTGGAATATGTGTCTATATTTTTTTGTGTGCAGGTATATGTCCTTGAATGCAGGTATCCATAGAGTCCAGCATTCTTTGGATCCTTCGGGGAGCACTTCCTGAGTTAACTTTGACTGACTTCATGCTTGTGATTTATCATGAATGAGTCTGCCAACATCTGTCTTTGTTTTAAAATAAAACATATGTTATACACTGAAACATTCTTCTACTTAAGCATAAGTCCTTGAGAGACTGTTCTAGATATGAGAAAATGGTCTTAGTCAGACATAGATATTGTGTAAGATAAACTTACCAAGTAGAGATTTGTGGTCATTGTTAATCTTCCTGGAATTGGTCATGCTTTGTGTTGCTTACATTTTTTGTTTGTTTGTTTTTTGTTTTATTTTTTGATAATTTATTTACATTTCAAATGTTTCCCCTTCCAGATATCCCCTTTGGAACCCCCTATCCCCTCCCCCTCCCCTGCCTCTATGAGGGTATTCCCCTACCCACCACACACCCACTCTCGTTTTCCCTCTTTGGCATTCCCCTATACTGAGGCAACTAACACCCTCAGGCCCAAGGGTCTCTCCTCCTCCTGATGACTATCAAGACCTTCCTCTGCCAGACATTTGGTCAGCACCATGGGTACCTCCATGTGTATTCTTTGTTTGGTGATCCAGTCTCCAGGAGAATCAGGAGGTCAGGCCAGTTGACATTGTTGCTCCCTCCATGGGGCTGCAAACTCCCACATCTCCTGCAGTTCCATCTCCAGCTCCACTATCTGGGACCTCACACACAGCCCAATGGTTTCTGTGAAGTGAATCTTGGGTATTCTGAACTTTTGGGATAACAACCACTTATCAGTGAGTACATAGCAAGTTCATTCTTTTGTGACTGAGTTACCTCGCTCAGGATGATATTTTCAAGTTCCATCCATTTGGTTGTGAATTTCATGAAGTCATTGTTTTTAATAGCTGAGTAGTATTCCATTGTGAAAATGTACCACATTTTCTGTATCCATTCCTCTGTTGAGGGACATCTGAGTTATTTCCAGCTTCTGACTATTATAATATGGCTGCTATGAACATAGTGGAACATGTGTCTTTATTACATGTTGAAACATCTTCTGGGTATATGCCCAGGAGTGGAATAGCTGGGTCCTCAGGTAGTATTATGTTCATTTTTCTGAAGTTCTGTCAAACTGATTTCCAGAGAAGTTGTATCAGCTTGGAATCCCACCAGCAATGGAGGAGTGTTCCTGTTGGGCCAGGGAGGTGACTCAGCTTAAAAGGTACTTGCTCTAAGTCTTAAAACTCAAACCTATAGAAAAAAGCCAGGTATGGTGACATGTGCTTGTGATTGTAGTAATGGGAAGATGGAGACAAGAACTCTGGGAATTACCTGTGAGAAGCCGATATAGGACAAGCTAATAACTAGCAGGTGATCTTTCTAAAATGGTCTGTCTTGGATTAAAATCTTTCACAAAAGATTTGCTCTCATTGACAAGGCCTGAGAGAAATTCAATTTAGAAAGATTCCCTCTATTATTATGCTTTTCTGATATTATTATGCACATATAACAATTAGTGGGTATTAGCACACATTTTTGAAGAGATTCCTGCTGAACTACAAAGACATGTTGTCTGTAGTGATGCTATATAAACAAATAGGGGACTTGTTAATTCTTTTTTTTTAATTTTTATTTTTTTATACTTTATTTACGTTTCAGATGTTTCTCCCTCTCCAGGTATCCACTTTGGAAACCCCTTATACCCTCCCCCTTCTCCCTGCTTCTATGAGGGTATTCCTCTACCCACTTACCTGCCCACCCACTCCTGTCTTCCCATCTTGGCATTCCCCTATAAAGGGGCCTCTAACACCTTCAGGCCCAAGGGCCTCTCCTCCCCCTGAGGGCCAACAATACCCTCCTCTGCCACATATGTGGTTTGAACCATGGGTTCCTCCATGTGTATTCTTTGGTTAGTAGCCCAGGGAATTGGCATCCCTGACCTCAAGCTATCTCAAAACTTCCCTAAAAACTTAGATATGATTTGTAATTCTCCATGAACCTGTGGGACTGTGACAGGTGAGGAATATTTAGCCAGATAATTACTCCTAATAGATATGCATGTAAACTTTGTCTGTTGTAAACTTCATATTTGATTTATGATTTGAATATAGTGTAAACTTGTGATGAATATTTTACCATGCAATCATGTATAAGTGCTGAGGACAGAGAAAAGAGACAGAACTTGAGTTGCAGAGAACTTTTTAGAATGAAAAAAATTTAGACAGATATGAATAGAACTTTTTAGAACAGATCTGAGGATTTATGATTTGAATATAGTGTAAATTTGTGATGAATATTTTACCATGTGATCATGTATAAGTGCTGAGGACAGAAAAGAGACAGAACTTGTGTTGCAGAGAACTTTTTAGAATGAAAAAAATTTAGACAGATCTGAATAGAACTTTTTAGAACAGAACTGAGGATAATTCTTTTGTCAGAACACAAGAGAACTTTTTAGACAACTGAATCAAGAAGAACTTAGAAGTAAAAGCACAACACAGCATTGGGAGAAAAAGCATTGAGAGCAAGAGAATTATTGTGACATCTGGGGAGGAGAAAGCAAGACTAGAAGGAGAATATAGAGTTAAATAATTTAGAAACTATAATGTAATATTTAAAAAAACCTATGAGAACAATATGCAGAATACAGAGGGAAAGAAGAAAAAAACAGATGCAGAGAGAACAGAAGGAGCAAACTGGTTTCTCCTTACCATGGGAAAGAACAATCTTGTCTTAATAATAAGGCAGATTTAGCCTTATGAAAAAGAATAAAACTTTCTTCTTATAGACCCAACTTTAATTCATTTAGCAACAAAATGGTAGATCTTTTTTCTTTCTCTATGCAATAATGACTGCAGCTCACTTTTCATACAGAAGAAATTATTTCTTCCTGCATTGGTGCTTTGTCTTTTGCTCTAAATGCATATGTAAGTATGGATGTGTATGTGTTAGTATGTAATTATGAGAATGTATGTAAGGTAAACCCAACTGGCTTGAATAGAAATATATAAATATGCATGTGTAAATCTGTATATGAATTTATGTGGGTTTATGCATATTTACTTATGTAAAAGTTTTTCCATCTACTGGTTTAAAATATTTTTTTTGTGTGTGTGCAAAATTTACTCCTAGCCTGATAAGCGAGAGGCATCTGGACAAAAGAGAAAAGGCTTTAGCAATTAACCCTTTACCTAATACTCTACTGTTTTAGGATGAAGTGCTAATGCCAGATACTGCAGTTTACAGCATCAGAGGAACACCCAAAGGCAGGTCAGCTACAGTAGCAAAGTAACTTTGATAAGTAAACTTTGTATTATTATATAGCAGCCCTAAATATCTCTTGAGACAAAGTCTTATTCTCCATCAATGCTCTTTTCCATCTGCTGACTAAAGGACAACTAATAACAATACAGAAGACATGGGGGCTGGCTCACTGTCATTACTTATATGCCTTGAACAGGGACTTCTTAAGGTAAGCCACAAAAATTCTTTGTGTGTCTCTGAAAAGCTAGGGGTCTCATCTAGGGCCTAGCTAACCTTCTGAGTAGTGAAAATCAGATAAGCACAAGCAAGCACTCTGAATCTGTGTGGCCAGAAATAAGGCAAATTCTGCTTCAGAGAAAGCAGTCCCTACCTAAGCAGAAGGCAAAGTGCACATTCCCTCCTCCAGCCTGAAAGAAGACACTCTATCAGTTGCTAAATACAAAGCTCTAGAATTGAATCTGTGTGTTCAGCCTGAAGGAAGGTATCCAGTATGTTATTGATTAATACATAGCCACTTGTCACTTGTAGTGGAAGTTTTATTGACTAATATTAAGCACTGGTCTTCTATCTGATACTGACCCTGTAAGTGTGAATAGTTTGCAGCTACCAGAGGAGGTTCCATCAACTACTCCTAGCACTGATTTGAATCAGGATGGGACAAATTGAATCTACAGAGTGTTCTTTACAGATGTTATTAAGCATACAATTAAAAGGCATTAAGGTGAGCACTAGCCAGCTGACTGACTTTCATCAGTTTATGAAAACCGTCAGTCCCTAGTTTCCAGAAAGGGGAACTTTAGGTATGGTTACATAGGATAAAGTAGAATTATATAATAAAAACTGGTATACAGAGAATGGAGGATTAGGCCTGCACCTTATAGCATAGGGTATTTGTAATGTAATTAGGAAGGCATTGTCAGATGACAAAAATGCCAAATGTGCTTGGGAGACAATATATTTACCTACTTGTGAGATGACTCCATTAATAAAGCCTGGCTTAGGATATGAGAACAATGTTTACTGAGCTCAGGAGAGGGTAGTGATGAATAAGAAGAGGAAAAATGAACCTCAGAAAAGGAATTTGACTCAGAGAAGAAATTAACAAAATACCATAAAAATAAGTGGCCTATGATGCAAAATTTAAATGAGTCATTCCACAAGGCCCCTGAGAAATGTAATAAGAAAACAAAAGGGCTTTAAGATCTTTTGTTCATATACTCCAAGCTCAGTTACTGGATAAATCATTATTCTGTTTCCCAGTAATTATGAAGAATAACAAAGAGGATAAGGATTCCTCATGGGAACCCCTGCCATTTAAATTGCTTAGGACTTCTCCTGATTGGTTTAAAATAGTCAGAGGCTGGGTAAGTATCACACTCTGTGGGACCAACATTTCTGGCATCTGGTGGGTATAAAATCAAGACCAAAACTGATAATCCCACATTTGGAGTAGGTAGAAACAGAACCTTAACTCAAAGAAGTCAGCAATGAAAAATGTTCTAAGTTGCTTTGATTTCAATCTCCTTTTTTTTGAGTGTGAGATGTTTTACAATTCTGTGCCAGGTCACAGGGTTGAGGAAAAGAAAAAAAGCTTGATGTGTTCACTTGGTACATGCAACTAAATGTAGATAAAAGGTAACATTGCTCAGTAGGTTAAGTGCTTGCTAGGCAAGCATGAAGATGATATGAGTTCAGTTCCTAGCAAATGCCTTTAGCTGGGAGTGGTGGCCAAGACTTGTATTCACAGCAGTATGGTTTTGGAAAATGACAGATACCAGGTATTCATTGGCCAGTGAACAGAGCCTAACTGGGAGCTTCAGGTCAGTGAGATACTCTATCCCAAAAATCAATGTGGGCAACATCCTGAGGAACCTTGGCTTTACTTCAGCTTCCAGATCCACACAGACCCACACAGACCCACACAGACCCCCCACACACACAAACACATGCACACACCATACACAGAGAGAAAAAACAAACACATACATGTTGGTTTAAATGGAGTCCCACGTCTGCCCCAGGACTTGGGCCATTGGGGGCGGCAGGCCTTAGGATGTTTGACCATGCTCACCCCATACCACTGCTGGGCAGGTGTCATGCTGTGAGAAGTCACAGGGCACTGCCCAGGGGTAGGGTAGTGTGGCCTGGGGTCCCAGGGACTACAAGGAACCAGCTCTTTGGTTCCTGGGCCTGCAAAGAGACCTGGACTGTCTGTTTCTCAGGCTTATGGGCACCTCAGGCATTGCTAGTTGCCACTGAAGAGCTGAGAATGGAGTGAGGGCCCAAGGGCTGGATCTGGCCTGGGTCTAAGGGAGAAATGTGAGGAGAAGTCAGGCTGGGTCCTTGGCTTTTTGGTGGGTGACTTGGCTTGGTGGAGGCCATGACTGTGAGTGCTGAGAGGCCTTCTGTGGGAGACTAGATGAGACTCTTTAAATGAAGGCCTGCTCCATTGCTCCCCATGGCAGATCCTGATGAAAAGAGACAGTCCATGGTGTTAAGGTGTTTATTGTCATAGCAGTGAGTGGTGATGAGTAAAACCTTACCCCACTTTCTCAGGATTGGATCTGCGGTTAAACACCTTTTGCAGGGAGGAGTGTCTGAGAAGGCAAGTTTATTGGCTAATCCTCCAGGCCTTTAGGTACCTCATTATAATGGAGTTCTGTCTTGAGGCTATGGAACCACAAGTCCTCTATCGGTGGAGAGGATTGGGGCATTGCCCTTATTTAACAGATGGACACAGACCAATGGAGAGCTGTGCCCTCATGTCAGGAGCCTGGGGCCCAGGGGCATGGCAAAATGACTACTGTCCCTTGCACGGTTATCCCCTGCTGGGTCACCTATGTTTTAAACCTTAGCTTAACCAGAAACCAGGCTTTCACAGTCACACACACACACACACACACACACACACACACACACACATACACACACACACACACACGCATAGAAAAGAGCAAAAGAAAAGAACATTTTCAGATAAAAACAGTGGACTCATGGACCTAACATAAATGAAATTAGGAGAGTGATGTAGCACAGGATGTAGTAATGGGTTAGTTTTCACCTAGCTGTCTTTGACTCTAGGAAGTATGTGTAACCCAATGCATAACTCTCTAAGATGGTCATAGCTCACTGGTGTTCCCTTACTTCACTGTAGTAAGATACTGTGTTACTGAAGGTATCTTATGTTTCACAGAGCTCAGTGCTTTCCCTTTCTGAAGACTGAGGGCAATTAGTTACTTCTTCATGCAATTCAATAACAAGAATTTTTTTTCAGCAAACTTGGTTCACTGTATAAATCACTAATTTATCAAGTTCTTGAAATAAAAAGACTTATACATTCTTTTCCTGTGTGTTAAGTATATGTGTCTGACTTCACCTTGTTCTATTTCTGGTAAAACTGTGGTTTTAAAACTTTTATCTCATGTCTAGAGGTATATATAGGTCAGTTGGAGAAAAGCTTGTCTATCATTTATTAAGTCATGGATTCAATTTGCAGCACTGCAATAACCAGATCTATGGGAGCCCACTTTTAATCTCAGCATTCAGGAAGAGGAGGCAGGAAGATCAGAAGTTCAAGGTCATCCTCAGCTATATGATGTTTCTGTTGCTAATTTGGGAAACTTGAGTCCCTATATCAAAGGAAAAAAAAAAAAAACCACAGTTTAAAATAAGGCTGAAAAAATGGTCCAGAAGGCAAAGGAGTCTTCTCTGAGTCTGATGACCAGAGTTAAATCTCAGAGACATACGAGGTAAGATAAATGACTCCCAGGTTAATTGTCCTCTTATCATGGCGCACACACTCGCAGACACACACACACACACACACACACACACACACACACACACACACAAACACACACACCAAGTAATAAATATTAATAAAAATTTTAAAATATTTTTTATCTTGAAAACTTAGATATCATAAATGAGTACATCAACATGATATAAAAGAAATTTTGTCATGCTACAGAATAGCAGGATAAATGTATATATTGAAAGTAGTCCCTGAATGTCTAATCCTAGAGCCAAGGTGCACAAATGTAAGACAGAGAACAACTTGAGGGTGTGAATTCTCTCCTTCCACTAAAAGACCCAATCCCATTATAAGGAAGTTAAACCCCCCTTAGCAAAATTAAAGCCAGAGATAATATAGCCATATTCCACCGCCTAATGGCTAGCATACATCCTTTGTCCCAGGAAATAGCTAACTGCAAATTGTTATTGCAGCCGTCTACATCTTTTGTCTCAGGGAATAGCTAACCACAGGAATGATGAACTTAGGACATTCTATACCTTCTCATGATGAATAGAATTTCCTTGCTTTCTGTTTTGTTTTTTTTTTTTTGTTTTGTTTTGTTTTTTTTTCTTTAAATACCCCTGACTTCAGTTGCTCAGGGTTGGACTCCTCTGCCTCTGTGTAGGTTATGAGCTTGACCCCAGTGCACTGGTCCCCTGAATAAACCTCGTGTGATTGCAGCAAGGACAGTCTTTCATGAGTTCTTGGGGGGTCGCGCCATCCCTAGACTTGAGTGAGGGTCTCCCAAGCTCAGGGGTATTTCACCACCAGGGGATCTTAATGATCTGAACTCAGGTTTGCAGCAAGTACCACTATTTGTTGACCTATTTCTCCAGCCCAGAAATAATATTTTCTTTAAATCACACTTTGTGACTATCATGCTAGTATTTAAAACTGTATGAATAGATTGCAAATTATAGAAGCCTTGTTTCAAGACAGGTTGTTTTCCTGAGTTCAAACAGGGAACAGAGGCCGTCATTCCTCTGTTCATCACACTAGAATATGGAAACTGGCTCTCAACCTGCATCTTCTGTCCCTTCTCAATTCCTGACCCTAGAAGATAGTCAAGACCCAAGTGATGAAATGGGGTATTCTCAATACCACCCTCATCATCCACTTACTAACAATTTACATGCTGAGCAGCCTTGTCATGTAGCATCAGGAAGTTCCACATGAAACTGATTGCATTTCCTTAGAGTCTGTTGTGTGTGTCAGGCAGACATTAACCCTGGTGCCCTCTAAAATGAAGCCACTCTTGTGCTTCAGGAGATCACAGTCTGAAACAGGTGACAACTATCTAACTTGCTAGCAAATACCAGTGTTGGAAGAGGGATTTTGAAAGATTTATCATGTCAGGCCATCAGGGAGCTGTTTTGAGCACATTTTGATGGAGAAACACAAAATCTTTTTTGTTCCCCTAAAATGGATGGCAGTCTTAGAGATCAAGACATAAAATTTTAGTCTCTCCAGAGGAGTTAGATGAAACATTCTTTAAAATGACTGCAGCAGGCAGCATGAGCCAAGACACACTTTCATTTACTACCTTAAATAAATAATCACTCCTTAGAAGAACACTGACTGAATACCCATTTACATATCACAGGAACTTGTGTGCCCACTCTCCCATACTCACCAGTGCTAGTTTTCTGTTCTTCTATTCTTTATCCTTTATAAAATAATATTTTCAGGATATTACCTTCAGATTCTCACTGGAGAATTTCCAACTATATTTGAAAACTGATTAATACAATCGGGTTTATTGGCAAGTAGTTTATGATCTAAGTATTCCAAATCAAAACCAAAATACACTTTTTATATTACTCTATGGCATATGCTATAGTAAATATATAACCAAATAGTTATAGTAGAGATTAGTTATTATTTGTGTTTGTGAATGTTTGTGCAAATGCACATGTGTCACATCTGTGCAAGTAGCTGTAGTGTCCAGAAGAAGGCATTGAATCTCTTGATCTAGAATTAAAGGTGTTGTAATTATAGGTGATGCCTGATTGGTGTGAGTTCTGGGAAGCAAATCTAAATCATGTGCAAGACCAGCCAGTGCTCTTAACTACTGAGCTGTTTCTACAGCACCAATATTATGCTACCAAATTATATTTTGTTTTTATATATTATACACATTTAATTTCATATATTCAATTTAAATCGGAAATGTTGCATAAATGCTGATAAAGATTATAGACAATACACCCATCCAGAAGTACCCATCAAGTTTCATAGAAAGTTTTGGTCCTGAGCAATAAAGTTTTCTTGGTTGGTGAAGAAGATGTTATTTGGGCAAGTAGCAGAGAAGGATCAAAGATATGTGCAAAGTTTGGTTACAATGAGCTCAGCACTGATTAAAAAACAAAAATACCACACACACAGACACACAGACACACACAGACACACACACACACAGACACACACAGATACACAGACACACACACACAGACACACACACACACAGACACACACACACACACACACACACACACACACACACACACACACAAAACATTTCTTTCATAATTTTCACATTCTACCATCCCTCTTTTAGATAACAATTTTCTGCCATTTCAGAGTTATAAAAGTGGGCATTTATAACTGTGGTTGTTATTAGAGCCACATTTCTATATCTTTTGAGTCTTCAGCAACTCACAAAGACTGTTATACTCTCATGTGCTGAACCACCTGTGAGAGAGTGGAGTACAAATTCAGAAGCAGAGATGTGCTGAAAGAGCTGCGATGGAGCATGGGACTATAACATCATGAGAACTAGTAAAGGTGTTATTTCCAAAACTGACAGCCTGATTTTGGCACATGGTACCCACAATGTGGAAAGAGAGAACTAATTCCTGAAATTTTGCATATAATTTCCACATGTCCACAATGGTAGAAAATAAAAACAGCAAAATAAAAACAAAACAAAACAAAAAAGAAAAACACAAAGCAAAACCAAAACCAAAAACCAATCCAAAACAAACAAACCAAAAAGAAAATAAAAAACAAGAACAGCAGAACAGTTTCTGGTAATGGTATTGGTAATGGTGGAGCAATTGTCAGGTGGATAATTTTATATATTTGTGTTTATGCATATTTGTTGATATTATGGCTATTTTACTTATCAATGTGACATATTTTAGAATCACCTGAGTATTCAGCCTTACCACAAAAAGTGTCTTGATTACTTTGATTAATGAGGGCAGACCTACTCTGACTGTGGACTAGACACTCGTAACAGTGTACATCAGAAGAAGGTCATCCTAGCTTTTGCTTGCTTGACTTCCTGAATGGATTTGTTCTGCTTTTGCTGCTGATAACTTCACTGATAGTGAAACCAGGATTTTCATGCTTACATCATAAACTAAGGACTAGAAGAAGCATTTCAGTCTTTGTTTGTCAGGTGGAACTGGTGAGGCACCAAGGCTTTTAGACTGAGCAACAAGGACAGGAGTGATAGATTGTAGCAAGCTTCCCATTCCCGAGTGAGAGACAGCCATTTGGAAAGGTAGCCTGGCTCAAGGACAATGTACCTGCTGGTTTCTCAGTTGCATCTACATTCCATTGGCTTGGCTTTCTAGAGAAATCTGACTAATTGCAGGTTGGGGACATGTATTAGGTTCAAAAGAAAAGTTGTGTTTAGTTTCAGTCCTTGGGGACAAGGAGCATATTTTACATATCCATGCTGACCTGGCTTCCAGGTTCTCTCATAATCCCTCAGTTCTTACATGTCACAGCCTACTCTCAACACTAAACTTTGTTGCCCAAGAGCTGGGATAGCTTTTCTCAGATGCTCCAATCTTTCAGAGATCTGCTGAAGATGGCATTAAAGGTTTACATTTACTATGGCAGACAGGGACTCCAATATCCCAACAGTGACACACCAAAAGATCTATGAAGATTTGGTCACAGTACAGACAAAGCACTCCACCTGGATTGTGATAGTACAACCACTGGGTGAAACAGCTCCAAAAGACTTACCTGTTGACAGGACCAAGTCTTAACTGGGGACAATGAACACTCAGAAAGATAACAATTTCATGTTGTCTAAGACAATATGACATCATTTCTCCCATGTCTCCATCACAGAAGCAAAGCCTCTTGACATCTGGGCCTGAGGGTCAGACTGCCTCTGCCTGACATGTTATAGAGGCCACAGGAACCTGGGAGAAATATCTAGGTAGCAGTCTATGCTCTAATTCTTGTCATTTTAATTACTATATGACACTGTATTTATAAATTATCTTTCTCAGGTCTCTGATCATATTAATGGCTAAGCTAACTGTAGCTTGACAGCTAGAGAACAGATAGCTAGCTCCTTACACCAAAGTAATACACCACTATTTTAGTTCATTAATTAATTCATTACAAACAATTTTTTTACTATTCTTTTATTTAAAGGAACTCACTTTCCAATGACTGCTCCCAATGATCGACCACCTGTGTCTCATGTTCAATATTTTGATAGGAAAAGGTATAAAACCTAAAGTTTATGTAAGGTTTGAGGATATGAAAGCTTTTAAGAAAGTGTTCAAATGTTTAGGAAGGTGTTTTGAAGTTGGTCAGGACAAGTTATAAAGGATTTATGTTTTTTAGAAACTTAAAAGGTTTCTTGTAAGCTTCTGGGAATTTACTCAAACCTGCTTTACACAGTTAAATTGATTCAAGATAAGTAATGACAATCAATAGCTTGTTTCCCTCCCCATCTCCCTATTCCTGAGGGCAGGACCTATTTCCCTTTCCTTGGTTCTGGGATAATCCACCTAGCTTGCAAGTCCCAAAACAATGTGCCTAATAAATTCAAATGTACACTCAAGATAATGTTTTTCTGCTTAAACTCATTAACTTTAACTCCTGCCACAGATATGCAGGTATTCTCTCAGAATCTGCATCCACAAAAGTTCCAAAATGGTTGTCCAGAAGTATTCTGGCCCAACCTCAGAGTCTGATTCTTTTGGGCCTACACGCTCCTACTCCCAGATGGTCACACAACCTGGACAGGAGTTAAACAACCAGCTGTTACTGGACTTGTACAATATTCCAGCTTTTGCCCACACTCCATAACTGCAAACTAAAGTCAGCAGGAAGGAATCATAGACAATAATGCTGTCCCTTATTCATTTATTGTCAATAAAATGTCAGAATGTTTGTTTTTGGAGTCTTGGACAAGGTATTGAGGTACATATTTTGCATATCAAGGCAGACCTAGCTTCCAGGTTCTCGCAGCATCCCTCAGTCACTACCTGGAATACCCTACCACAATCCTGGACATTCCAGTCCAGGGGCTGGACTGTCCTTCCCCCAGAGGTTCTTCCCTATATAATCCAGATATTTTGGATTCCTTGATATCCTTTCTCCTCTCTTTGTGCATGTACCTTTCTCTGCCTTTTTTCTCTCCCCTCCTCTTCTGTCTCCCCAAGAGCACATCAATGGTCTTGTTCCTTTGCCCAAGAACAGGTTTGCAACACCCCTCCACACTCATATATTAACTAATCTGGTTTGGATTTGCAATTCAAATTTCACTGGCAAAGAATTAACCTATCAAGGCACAGGAGTTGTTTTTCACTTATACTATTTTGTTCGCATTGATTGATCTCAGGTTGTCAGGGATTGTATTAAACGCCTTTACCTGCTGAGACTGGTAGGCAGATAATATGTATATCTAAAAATATTATTTATTTATTCATTTGATTGATTGATTATTTGTTTGCTTGCTTATTTATTTATCCGTGTGTTTGTCTGGACATGGTAACCAGAAAAGTTATTTAAATTACTTTCAGGTGAAGTGGCAGGTTATCTGTGAGGCTGCTTAGATCAGAGTTCTAATGCAACAAATTCTCTTACAAAGTGGCATATATTCATACAGACCTGCATATAAAAAATAATTAAACTACATTTGAAGAAAATATTCAATTACCTAAAAAAAAAAAAACAAAAAAGAACAAAGGACAATGTCTGAAGTAAAATACAAAAAGATTAAAAGGGGAGGGAAGAACTTTTAAAAATCTGAGCTGAACTATAGACATTCAAGAGACTGACAATGCAAACCAAGTAAGTTTGTGTAGAAGAATCATGGTGTATGATGAAATGATGAGAGTCACATAAATAATGTACAATTCATAAATTAGCAATTGCAAATCAATAGGAACATACTAAACCTACAATCAGTTGATGGATAAAGAAGGATGAAAAATAACCCACAAAGCAAAAAATTAAATGGTCCCCATGAATGCAGTATGGCAGTTTATGAAGAACAGGCTCTAAAGAACTTTCTGAAATTATGAATGTTGTGTTGTTATTTGACCAAACTGTATGAAATCACTCTGGGAAATATGTTTTAAAATTTTCTCTAAAGCATGATGATCAAATTGAATGTTTTTTCTCGATTTAGGCTGTAAATCCATCTTTGATTCTATGATAAAGTTTATTATGCCCGAGCATCTTGTGCTAGTCCTGTTGGAGAAATGTAATAGCTCACTGACAATTCTCCTACGACTACTCTAACTTCAACTACATTTTTATTTTCTTTTTAAAAAGTTGCATGTGTATTACTACATGCAGGTTTGTGAACCTGTAAGTGCAAGGGTCTTCTGAGTCTACAAAAGGACGTTGGCTCCTGTGAAATACAAGTTACTAACAGGTGTAAGCAGCTCCTCTGCAAGAGCAGTACATTTCTTTATCACTGAGCAATTTCTCCAGCTCTAACTTTGACTATTAGAAGTCATTACAAACCAACAGTCTACTTTGTACCCAACACGATGCTGTGCATTTTATTTTGTAATCTGGATTTCAAGGATGAGAAAATATGAATAGTTTTGAATTGCAAGAAGTACTAACTCCTGATAACATCACTGGTGAGTATAGGATGGGTGAGGTGAACTTTGCCTTCTTTGTTGAGGTCAAAAGGAAGTATAGTACCACTCTGCTGATGGAAGAATAGTGGGCATAGCATGTGTAAAGGAGACTCAGTGGTGGATGGAGTAGCATCTCAGAAATCATGAAGCTATTTTCCTGTTAATATAGAAGCAAACTCTTGTAAAATGGAAGCAGAATGAATATACAGGTAGATTTCATATGTGTTACAAGGGGATTTAAGATTAGCATGGGCAGACTCAGAATGAAGCATTGTTGGTGACGGCTCTGCTTAGCATATAGGAAAGTCCTGGGTTAACGCTTCAGCATCCTGTATAAACATCATGGTGACATTTACCTGTAGTCACAGCTCTTGGTTCTGTGCTCACCTCATGTTATCAGGAGGCACAGGGAAGAGGATCAGAACTTCAAGATCATCTTGGATCTATAGCCAGTTCAATGATAGCTGGGTCAACATAATATCTTGTCCAAGAAGTAAAAAATAATAGTTACTGTGGTACTTTGAATAGGAATGCCCCCCCATAGACTCATGTGTTTGAATGCTTGGCCCATAGGGTATTTTATTATTAGATGTTTTGACCTTCTTAGAGAAAGTATGTTACTGTGAAGGCAGGCATTGAGGACTCATATATCTTAGTCTCCTTCTTTTGTCTGTGGATCAAGATGTAGAACTCTCAGCAGCTTCTGCAACATGTCAAGCTAGTCACTGCCATGCTTCCCATCATGATGATAATGAACTTAATTTCTAAAACTGTACATCATTTTCACTACATCATGTTCCTACTTCAGAGATTAAAAACGAGAGAGGATTATTGGTTTGTTATAGGTGTTAAGTGGAAGAAGTCTTGTAAAATTCATGGCATGGGGCTCTAATCCCCTGTACATGTTCAGTAGGTATTTATTCAATCCTCAAACTTTGACAAGGGCAAGACACACTAAGGGAACTAACTCAAATAATGAGTTAATGACTTCAAATTCTAAGCACCAATTTGTTTGCTGCTGGTAGAGATGTCTTCTTCCTTCAACCTAGTGAATTTTTACCTTTTTTAAAAGATTGAGCTTTCCTTGATTACAGCTTCCCACTTCCTTTAAGTCCTCACATGCCTCAATCTCTGTCCCTTTCTTTTTATTTGTCATGAAATTGGAACTTGGGGAAAATTTATGAATTTTGAAGGACAGGTTTTTCAGCCCAATTATATGATTTCAAGATACAATGCCATTTCCCTGTGTAATCACTTCTTCCCCTGCACAAGAAGGAACATTAAAAAGTCACATCAAGGGTGTTGAAATGTCCTCTGAGATATTAAATGATTGAATGCAAATAATAGGTATCTATAAGTCATAGCTCCTGTCCCCAAACCCAAATACTGTGGAATCGCAGGATATTTTTAACTGATTTGCTGTGTGTATATTTATAAGTGTGCATGCACGAAAGTTCATGTGTTCTGCTGTATGTGACATATGCATGTGGATGCATTAGAACAAAGTTGAGTTTCATTTCTCGAGTACTTTGCACAATTTGTTTATACCCAAGGTCTCTCAGTAGTTTGGTCCTCACCCATAAGACTAGATTGATGTGCCAGTGAGACTCAAGGATCCTCCTATTTTTGCCTTACCTGACTTAGAATTATGAGCTTACATTACCAATCCAGACTTTTAAACCTGGATTCTGAGAGTCAAACTCAAATCTTTATGTCTCAGACTCTCAGATATGGCAAAGAACAGCAACAAAAGCAACAATACCCTTATAACACCAACATGCCAACCCTTGTCTAAGTTGCTAAGAATAAATATCATTTTCAGAAGTGTAGCCACAGGTGATTGTTCTCTTCTTTGGCCTAAGGTTTATATGATATAAGACATTTCAGTGATTCAAATACCATGCTTGTATGCTTGAAGTTGCTGATCTATAAAACATGTGGCATTTTGAAATATCTATCTCTTCATTGCAAACATGTAAAAGATATTAGTGTATCCCATGATTTCATCTGTCATAATGGGATTACAGAAAGAGAAGAAGAAAACTGGAGTAGATAAAGTTCCTAGAAAAGGGAAAGCACAGTTGGCAGGGGGCCCATGGCAGAGAATAAGAAATTAAGGAAAACATTATTGTAAAAGCTGCCTCTGCCATCAAGCAGCAGAGGAGAGGTCAGAGGAACAGATTTAACTGCCTCAACTCCTTGCACCTCCAGGTTGATTTTGAAGACTAAATTTAAGCACAACAGAAGAAAGGTTAGAAGAAAGTTGATTCCAGAGAGGTAGCTTCCATGTGGGGTCTTTCCTCCTCTGTGAAACATGGAAATGGGAAGATGAGATCACACAGAAGATAGCTGTGCTCAGGGAAGACTCTAAATGGGACAAAATCAAGAGCCTCTTCCTAAGGCTTATAATTTTATGTATTATTAACAGTATGAATTTCTATTCAGTATCACTTGTAATAAGAAATCGTATAGGTCCCTTGTTTTATGCACAACTGGTGAAATGATCTTTCCTTTCATTGCTTGATTCTTTTAGAAGATTTTATAATATCTTCACAAATTATTTCTATAGTTCACTCAGCCTTAGATAATAACTAATTTCTATTTGTGAATCCTCATATGAGTCCTTGAACACTAGCTGTCAGACAAGAGAGTATCAAAACATTTTTTCTAAGTTTTGGGGTGTGTGCATGTAAAAATGTGCGTGTGCACCAACAGTCTTCAGAGTTACTCCTCAGACATTAAATTCTCCCCCCTTTTGTTTTGAGACAGGGTCTCTTAGTGACTTGGAACCTACCACGTAGGCTATGTTGGCTGCTCAGTGAAACATAAGGATCTGAGAGTCTCCACTTCTCAATTCTTCAACACTGGAATCACAAGTGCACAGTTTCTTTTGTGAGTTTGGGGATCAAATTCAGGCTTTTTTTTTTTTTTTTTTTTTTGTGCAATAAGCACTTTACCAACTTATCTCCCCCATATCTCTAACTGAGTGACTAAGGAGTTATCTAGAAGTATTTTTAGGAACATGTAATTCATAGCCTACCCATTGTACATAAGAAGGGGCCCTAATTCAAGATTTACTCCACATTTTCAGTTGGAGCTGGTTTCTAATATACTGCAGGAAAAAAACAAGACCCTGATAACTTCATTTCTGAGACAAAGAATAAACATTGGATAAAAAAAAAAAAACAAATTAGTTTCTATGTTTAGCCATAAGATATAAAACACACACACACACACACACACACACACACACACACGCACACACACACACACACATTACATAATTCTTTTAAAATTATGGGATGTTTTCCTGTTAGAAATTTTCTTCTGTTTAGAAGTTTCTTACAGATTATGATCTACCTTGTCCCTCAAATCAAACTATAAAAGTCCTCTAAAAGATTTTAAGAAATGTTTTTTATACTGTGTTGTAGAGACAGTTGTGAATAACTAGTTTACTTGCTCTACTATATTCCACTCATCTATGATGTACAGATGGGCACAAAGATATTACAGGGCAGTGAGCTCTTCAGAGGTCTTCAATATCACTATCACATTGAGTCCATAAAAAGATCGTTGTGAAATCTGCCAATTGTTCCTATTTTATTTCTGGTGCTGTGAATAATATTACAACTAAAATCATCTGAGAAGAGAAAAGGGATTATTGATCTTACAGTTTCTGGTTATGGCAAGTCATTGTAGAAAAATCAAGGAAGACATTCAAGTAACACATCCATAAAGAAAAGATAGTTTAGTTAAAAGAAATTAGATACATGCTTCTTGTCCCTGGCTTTCTCTTGTCTAGTGCAGATCCCCTCTGTTTCTGGATATAGTACACCAACCATGGACAACATCTCACAGTTGTATACGCAGGCTCACTTAATTGGTATAACTCCTCAACCAGGCCTCTCTTCTCAGGATTTTTAAGGCAGTGGCAAAATGATGGTTTAAAACTAACAGGACACCATTCTTTATCATTTAATTAAAACAAGCTGCATGTTACAGATACTGCCACCAAAAGAATGGGAGTATCTATGTGCCTTTGTTTTGAGAATAACACTGTTCTCTGCAGCCCCCTGGAGCAAGAAAAATGGGAGAGCTGTGCTTACGTGCTGGGTAGCAACAGTCCCAGACCATTTCACTAACCACCACCCACAGACACTTGCACATTTCTCTTTTACTGATGTGTTCAGGTATGCTTGCCTTTTTGTGTTTGTTTGTATATCCATGCCAGTGTGTTTGTGTGTGTTTGTGTTTCCATGCTAGTGTGTTTGTTTGTGTTTGTGTATGTGTAGGTCAGTGAACATCTTGCAGAAAAAGGTTCTTTATTTCCTTTACATCAGTTTTTGGGATCGAACTCAAGGTGACAAGTTTTTTGTTTAATACTTTATGTACATTCCAAATGTTTTCCCCTTTCCAGGTCTCCCATTTGGAAACCCCCTATCACATCCCCGCTCACCCTGCCTCTATCAGGGTATTCCCCCCCACCCACCCACCCACTCCTGTATTCACTCCCTGGCATTCCCCTATACTGGGGCATCTAACACTCTCAGAACTAAGGGCCTCCTCTCCCACTAATGGTCAACAAGTCCCTCCTTAGTCACATATGGGGCCAGCATCATGGGCCCCTCAATATGCATTCTTTGGTTGGTGGCCAGTCTCTGGGAGTACTGGGGGGCCTGAACAGTTGACACTGTTGATCCCTACCCATGGGACTGCAACTCCCTCAGTTCCTTCAGTACCTTCTTCAACTCCTCTATCTGGGACCCCACAATCAGTCCAACAGTTGCTGTGAATTGAATCATGGGTGTTTCAAACCACTGGGCAAGTATCCACTTATCAGTGACTATATACCATGTTCGTTCTTTTGTGACTGAGTTACCTGCCTAAGGATGGTATTTTCAAGTTCCATCCATTTGCCTGTGAATTCTATGAAATCATTGTTTTTAATAGCTAAGAAGTATTACGTTGTGTAAATGTACCACAATTTCTGAATCCATTCGTCTGCTGAGGGACATCTTGGTTGTTTCCAGTTTCTGGCTAGTATAAATATGGCTGTTATGAACACAGTGGAGAATGTGTCCTTATGAGATGTTGGAGCATCTTCTGGGTATATGCCCAGGAGTGGTACAGCTGGGTCCTCAGGAAGTATTTTGTCCAATTTTCTGAGGGTCTGCCAAACTGATTTCCAGAGTGGTTGTACCAGCTTGCAATCTCACCACCAACGGAGGAATGTTCCTTTTTCTCCACATCATCACCAGCATCTGCTGTCACCTGAGTTTTTGATTTTAGCCATTCTAACTGGTGTGGGGTGGAAACTCAGGGTTGATTTGATTTGCATTTCCCTGATGACTAAGGATGTTGAACATTTCTTTAGGTGCTTCTCAGCCATTTGAGTTTTCTCAGTTGAGAATTCTCTGTTTAGCTCTATTCTCCATTTTTTGATAGGGTAATTTGGTTCTCTGGAGTCTAACATCTTGAGTTTGTTGTATATATTGGATATTAGCTCTCTATTGGAAGTAGGACTGGTAAACATCTTTTCCAAATCTGTTAGTTCCATTTTGTCCTATTGCCTTACAGAAGCTTTGCAATTTCATGAGGTTCCATTTGTCAATTCTTGATCTTAGAGCATAAGCCATTGGCATTCTGTTCAGGAAATATTCCCCTGTGCCCATGTGTTTGAGAGTTTTCCCTACATTCTCTTCTATTAGATTCAGTGTATTTGGTTTTATGTGGAGGTCCTTGAAATACTTGGACTTGACCTTTGTACAGGGAGATAGGAATGGATCAATTTGCATTTTTCTACATGTTGACCGCCACATGAACCAACACCATTTGTTGAAAATGCTGTCTTTTTTTCCACTAGATGGTTTTAGCTCTTTTGTCAAAGGTCAAGTGACCATAGGTGTGTGGGTTCATTTCTGGGTATTTAATTCTATTCCATTGACCTACCTGCCTATCACTGTGCCAATACCATGCAGTTTTTATCACTACTGCTCTGTAGTTTAACTTGAGGTAAGGGATGATGATTCCCCAAGAAGTTCTTTTATTGTTGAGAATAGTTTTTGCTACCCTGGATTTTTTATTATTCCAAATGAATTTGAGGATTGCTATTTCTAAGTCTATGAAGAATTGAGTTGGAATTTTGATGGGGATTGCAATCAATATGTAGTTTGCTTTTGGCAAGATGGGCATTTTTACTATATTAATCTTGCCAATCCATGGGCGTGGGAGGGCTTTCCAACTTCTGAGGTCTTCTTTGATTTCTTTCTTGAGAGACTTGAAGTTCTTGTCATACATAGTGTTCACTTGTTTGGATAGAATCACACCAAGACACTTTACATTGTTTGTGAATGGCTACTGTTTATATATGGCCACTTTGTTGAAGGTGTTTATCAGCTGCAGCAGTTCTATTGTGGAGTTTTTTGGGTCACTTAAGTATACGATCTTATCATCTGCAAATAGTGATAATTTGATTTCTTCCTTGCCAATTTATATCCCTTTGACCTCCTTTTGTTGTCTAATTACTCTAGCTAGAACTTCAAATACTATATTGAATAGATAGGGAGAGAGAGGGCAGCCTTGTCTAGTCCCTGATTTTAGTGGGAATGCTTCAAGTTTCTCCCCATTTAGTTTGATGTTGGCTACTGGATTGCTGTTATTTTGCTTTTGCTATGTTTAGGTTTGGGCCTTGAATTCCTGATCTTTCCAAGATTTATATCATGAATGGATGTTGAATTTTGTCAAATGCTTTTGCTGTATCTAATGAAATGACCATGTGGTTTTTTTCTTTGAGTTTGTTTATGTAGTGGATTACATTGATGGATTTCAGGGCTTTGAACCATCCCTGTATCCCTGAGATGAAGCCTAATTGATCATGATAATGATCATTTTGATGTGTTCTTGGATTCAGTTTGAGAGAATTTTATTGAGAATTTTTGTATCGATATTCATAAGGGAATTTGGTCTGTAGTTTTCTTTCTTCGTTAGTTCATTATTAGGTTTTGATATCAGTGTAACTGTGGCCTCATAGAATAATTTATGTAGTGTTCCTTCTGTTTCTATTTTGTGGAATAGTTTGAAGAGTATTGGTATTAGGTCTTCTTTGAAGGTCCAATAGAATTCTGCACTAAACCCATCTGGTCCTGCTTTTTTTTTTTTAATTGGGAGTCTTTTAATGTGTGTTTCTACTTCTTTAGGACTTATGGGATTGTTTAGATGGTTTATCTGATCCTTACTTAACTTTGCTATTTGGTATCTGCCTAGAAACTTTTCCATTTCATCCAGATTTTCCAATTTTATTGAGTATAGTCTTTTGTAGTGGGATCTGATAATTTTTTGAATTTCCTCAGATTCTCTAGTTATACCTTCCTTTTCAATTCTGATTTTGTTAATTTATATCCTATCTCTGCTCCCTCTGTTTAGTGTGCCTAAGGGTTTATCTATTTTGTTGATTTTCTCAAAGAACCTTCTCCTGGTTTTGGTGATTCTTTGTGTAGTTCTTTTTGTTTCTACTTTGTTGATTTCAGTCCTCAGTTTGATTATTTCTTGTTTTCAAATCCTCTTGAGTGTTAGCCTCTTTTTGTTCTAGAGCTTTCAGGTGTTCTGTTAAGTTGCTAGTTTATGCTCTCTCTAGTTATTTTTTGTTTTTGTTTTTGTTTTTTGTTGTTTTTTTTTGTTTTTTTTTGTTTTTGGAGGCACTCAAAGCTATGAGTTTTCCTCTTAACACTGCTTTCTTTGTTTCCCATAAGTTTGGGTATGTTTTACTTTCATTTTCATTAAATTCTAGGAAGTGTTTGATTTCTTTCTTTATTTCTTCCTTGACTAAGTTATCATTGAGTAGAGCGTTGTTCAACTTTCAAGTGTATCTGTGCTTTCTGTTGTTTTGTTGCCATTGAAGACCAGCCTTAATCCCTAGTGATCTGATATGAGTCATGGGATTATTGCAATCTTCTTATGTCTGTTGAGATTTGTTTTGTGACCAATTATATAGTCAGTTTTTTAGAAGGTACCATGAGGTACTGAGAAAAAGATATATTCTTTTGATTTAGGATGAAATGTTTTATAGATTTCTGTTAAATACTTTCGTTCTGTAACTTCTTGTGGTTTCACTGTGTCTCTGTCTAGTTTGTGTTTCCAAGATATGTCCATTGATGAGAGTGGGGTGTTGAAGTCTTCCACTATTATTGTGGGATGTGCACTGTGTACTTTGAGCTTTAGTAAAGTTTCTTTTATGAATGTGGGTGCCCTTGCATTTGGAGCATAGATGTTCAGAATTGAGAGTTCTTCTTGGTAGATTTTTCCTTTGATGAGGACAAAGTGTCCTTATTTATTTATTTATTTATTTATTTATTTATTTACTTGATGACTTCTGGTTGAAACTTGATTTTATCTGATATTAGAATGGCTACTCCAGCCGGTTTCTTGGGACCATTTGCCTGGAAAATTGTTATGCAGCCCTTCACTCTGAGGTAGTGTTTGTCTTTAATCCTGAGGTGGGTTTCCTGTATGCAGTAAAATGCTGGGTCCTCTTTATGTATTCAGTCTGTTAGTCTTTGTCTTTTTATTGGGGAATTGAGTCCATTGATGTTAAGTGATATTAAGGAATAGTGATTGTTGCTTCCTGTTATTTTTTATGTTATTTTTGTGTTTGTGTGGCTATCTTCTTTTGTGTTTGTTGAAAGATTACTTTCTTGCTTTTTCTAGGGTGTAGTTTCCCTCCTTGAGTTGATATTTACCATCTATTATCCTTTGTAGGGCTGGGTTGTGGAAACATAGTGTGTAAATTTGGTTTTGTCATAGAATATCTTGGTTTCATCATCTATGGTAATAGAGAGTTTTGCTGGGTATACCAGCCTGGGCTGGCACTTGTGTTCTCTTAGCGTCTGTATGATATCTGTCCAGGATCTTTGAGCTTTCATAGTCTCTGGTGAGAAGTCTGGTGTAATTCTGATAGGTCTGCCTTGATATGTTACTTGACCTTTTTCCCTTACTGCTTTTAATATTCTTTCCTTGTTTTGTGCATTTGGTGTTTTGACTATTATGTGACAGGAGGAATTTATTTTCTGGTCCAATCTATTTGAAGTTTTGTAGGCTTCTTGCATGTTTATATTCATCTCTTTCTTTAGGTTAGGGAAGTTTTCTTTTATGATTTTGTTGAAGATATTTACTGGCCCTTTAAGTTGGGAATCTTCACTCTCTTCTATACCTATTATCCTTAGGTTTGGTCTTCTCATTGTGTCTTGGAATTCCTGGATATTTTGGGTTAGGAGCTTTTTGCATTTTGCATTTTCTTTGGCTGTTGTGTCAATGTTTTTTTACTGTATCTTCTACACCTGAGATTCTATATTCTATTTCCTGTATTCTGTTGGTGATGCTCGCATCCTTGACTCCTGATCTCTTTCCTAGGATTTCAATCTCCAGGGTTGTCTCACTTTGTGATTTCTTTATTGTTTCTATTTCCATTTTTAGATTCTGGATGGCTTTGTTCATTTCCTTTGCCTGTTTGATTGTGTTTTCCTATATTTCCTCTTTAAGGGCTTCTAGCTGTTTACCTGTGTCCTTTTGTGTTTCTTTAAGGGAGTTATTTATTTCCTTCTTATAGTCTTCTATAATCATCAAGAGAAGTGATTTTAAATCTGAGTGTCCCTTTTCTGATGTGTTGGGGTATCCATGGCTCGCTGTGGTAGGAGAACTGGGTTCTGATGATGCCAGTTGCCTTGGATTCTGTTCCTTATATTCTTACCCTTGCCTTTCACCATCTGGTTATCTCTGTCTGTGTGAGTACTCACTGGAGACCAGCTCTCTCTGAGAGGAATTTGGGGTTGGAGAGCTGTTGTATAGTCAGCTCTGGGATGCAGACAGAAACCAGAAGGATCCTCTCCCCAGCTGTTCTTTGGTTCCTGTGTTCTGATTGCTCTGTGATGGTCCCTCTTGATTGAGGAATTTGAACAGAAGTAGTAGTCTTCCTGTGCTCAAAAGTGTGTTGGCACTCCTGGGAGACCAGCTCTCTCCTGGTATTGAGTATGGAGCCCTGTGTCACAGGACCAGCTTCCCGACATCAGAAGAAAACCAGAAGGCCACACATCAGTCCCTGTGTCTTGAGGATTCTGGATGGATCTCTCTGAACAGAGTTTCTGAACTTACCCCTGATCATATGCTTGTCCACACTCCTGAGAGGGTAGCTGTTTCCCTTTGCTAATTGAGTATGGAGCCACGTGGCACAGACCACAGACATAAACTGGAAGGCTCCTGTCCCAGGCTGTTCTTCTCTCTCAGTGTCCTGCAAATTCCAGGCTTGTCCAACTGAGCAGTAGAGCCTGTCTTACCTCCACTCATGGGCTTGTCCACATTCCCTGGATGCCAGCCTTCTCCCTGTTGTATTTGGTTACGGAGCATGTGGCACAGACTGGGGTCCTGGCCACAGAAGAAGACTGGAAGGCTGCTGTCCCAGGCTGTCTGTCCCTCCATACTGGAGGTTCAGGGAAAGTCCCTCTGAACAGAGGTACTGGCCTTACCCCTAATCACAGTCTTGTCTACACTCCCAGGAGTGTAGTTCTTTCCCTCTGCTATTTGCGTATGGAGCAGCGTGGCACAAACCTAAGATGACAAGTTTTGATGCAAATGCCTTTACACTTTGAACCCTGAGAACACTTATAATCATGCAAACATCATTTTATAAAAAAAAAATTAATACAAACATTTGAAAACAGTTATTCACAGTACGATGGTAATGAAGCAGTAATTAGCTGTTTTCTTCTGAAGCAGGCATCCTCATTCAAAGTCAATTCTTACATTAGCATTGATTGCTATGTCTTCTGAGACTCAAATATTAAAAGTTTTGATAGTTTTGTTATTGTACAAAATGATCACATACCTATATAGTATATGTACACTGTTCTTGTTTGCTATTTTCATGCTGAGTATGGAGGAAGCCAGCACACAAGCACTGGTTGCTAACAATAGACATCAAGTACATTTCTTCATTTGTGGATGAAAGCTACTGACACAGTTCAAGATATTAAGTAAAGAAGCAGTGAAATCCCAAAAGGAAGCTTTCCTGAACACTATGACCCATGTGAATTAGCACAAACATGCCTGGCTCTGTGCTGTTGTCTCAGCACTGCTTAACACAGCACTGCAATCTTCCAGTTGCTAGGGTTTTTCCCCATATCTCTGCCCAGCTCCAAATGCAGAGATCACAGATTATAGGAGGTTCCTCAGGAGTCTATGTCTTGAAATTAATCTTTGCAGAAGTGATACATGATAGAGAACAAGCACCAGTACTTTGAAGATTAGAAGAAAGTATGAGAATGCTGTGTGGGTTGTTGGATTTTGGATGTGCTAGAAACAGTACAAAGGATGTGGGTGTGGTGGCACACATATCCTTTTATTAAAATATGTGTAATGTTTGGGAAGAAAGTTACATTGGTAAAATGTTTGCTGCATGAGCATGAGGACTTGGCTTTGATCTGGCAAAACTCATGTAAAATAATAATATACAGTGAGGCACTGGGAGGTGGAGACAAGTATATCCACTGTGTGAACTCCAGAATACCGTGTCTCAATAAATAAATAAATAAATAAATAAATAAATAAATAAATAAATAAATAAATAATGAATAACAACTAGGGAAGCTAACCTCTGGCTCCCATATGCATCTATACATATGTGTGCCCATACACATAAAGACACATATAATATCATATCTATCATCATGAGGCATACTTATTATTGCTTATTCAGTTTTGAATAATTTCTTGAGCAGCATTTTAGTTTTTGAATAATCAAATGTGAGGAACTTTATATTTTTTGTCAGGATACCTTGGTTTTAGTCATTTTAAGACTCATACAAAGTCATATACTCATTTTCTAAGTCATTTGGCCTTACTGATCTTTCTGATAGATTGGAGCTAGGTGCTGCTCAGGGTATACTCACCTGCAGGAGCCTCTTCTCCCCTCACCTACCTGCTTTAAAAGTAATGGAGAGGTATCCTTAGATAGACTTTGGTAACTTTGTGATGCTCACTTTCCTATGGTGTGAATGTTGCATATCTAGTCCTATTCAATGGACACACATTAAGTAATGGGGTGAACTTTTTCTTTGTGTGAATTAGGGGCAGCTTCATTTCAAGTAAATGCAGTAGGTTTCTCATAAGCTACGCCATGTAAAACTTCTTCTTTTCCTTTCTGCCTCTGAAAGAGGAGACACCTGCTTGACCTCAGTGATTTGAACTCCTTTCAGTTTCTCCACCACACTGCCTTTCTTTGACATTAATAATTCCTTTACTAGATAAATCTTTTAACAAAATGGATAATCCACTTTTCAAATTGAACCCCAAGTCTGAGATTGTACAGTCTCCACTTCTCTTTCTCTCTCTGATTATTAGCATCAGAAAGCTACAATGACTGAAGTATACTACAATGTTCACATGATGATAGATTATATTCTTGAAGCAGAAAACCATCAATAGATATTTATCTTGTCACATCTTCTTTCACACTTGTGCTGTGGCCCAGGTGTTACATGAGTATGGGGAACATAACCAGTTGTTAGAATATAAAAATATATTCAGACCTCTCAAACCTGAAAGAATATGTAACATTCTGTAACACACAAGGATGATCATTTTAGAGTTTTAGCCAACAAACAGAAGTTGACATTACAATTGAGTGCTAATATCTAAAACTAGCCAGAATTTCTTGTGTCAGAATTTCTGCTAGCTGTCATGGATTGGGCTCTTCTAAAATACTTTGATTTGGGTACATGTGATCTTCCTGCCTAAAAATGGAGTTGACATATGTTTCAGGGGCAGCTTAAACCAGTCCCTCATGCTTTAGAATAAGAATTGGGTTTAAGTAGTTCTTAAAAAGTATTTTAGAATATTGGTAATAAAAAGAAAAGTGTGTAAAGAGCTACAAACTGCAAATATATATTGTCTGTTGTGAGCTCGCATCAACCCAATTCTTAGAAACCATGGAGGAAACTTCTTAAGGTGACAGATCAAGATTTGAAATGGCCAGATCTAAAAGAAGAGCCAGTTCCATGAATTGTGCCCTCCCCACAGCATTGTGTACCAGAAGACCAACTTCCTCTCGTTATCTTAGCTGGATCCCCTTTTCCATAAATTCTAAAGTCAAAATATATCTTGGTATAGATGGGGCATTGATTCTCCTACTGCACTTGGAAGGAAGCAGGTATACCTATCTCCATTAGTCTCCTACCCTAATCTCCATTCCTAAAGCTATAGTTTTTGTTATGATTATATTTATTACCTTGATGGAAGTCTAGGTTAGGTTCATGATAATGTACAACGGGGATCCATAGTGTTGCTGACCTTAAAGACAGTCCCTCTTCTCTGTTGGTATTATTTTTCTTCAAATTATTTAAGTATTTAAGATATTATTCTGCTGAAATGTGCTCTGTTTTTGCTAGGACCTGTAAGCCAGGATGTATCATGGGTGTTGGGGTTGAATTAGGATATGCCAAGGACAAAAAACTTGAAGACTGACTCAAGAAGTACGAATCTCAGCAAGGTTATGAATCATATTGTAGAGCAAGCAGTCACACAGTTGACCAAGGAAAATGGTGTTGGCAGAAAGAGGAAGGCCACTGGAAAAGATGATTTCAGTAGTTGCCATCTATAGTGTATAGTAAATGCTAAAATATACTTGGGTGGAGCTACAGGAAACTTTTTCTAACTTGGGATCATAATCAGATGAGACAAAGTACTGAGGGACTGGGGAAGTAGCTCTTGTTGTATTCTGGATTAGTCTTCAGAATTATTACAAAACCACCTCTGATGACAGTAATGCTATTTATAAAATATAGAATGTGGTGTGTGTGTGTGTGTGTGTGTGTGTGTGTGTGTGTGTGTGTGTGTGTATCTGGGCACATGTACGTGAGTGTGTATGTGTATGACTATGTATTTGCATGTATGGCTGTGTTTAAGTGTTTGTTTGTGTATGAATGTTTGCATGTATATGTGTGTGAGAGTGAGTATGTGTATTTGTGAGTGTGTATGTGTGTGTGTGTGTGTCTGTGTGTGTGAGTTTGAACTTTTTTGAGTGTGTGTTTGTATGTGTGTGCATCTTGTTGTTTGTGTAGATGCATAGGAGTGTGAGAGTAGTAGTGTACATATGTGTGCATGTTTGTGGAGAGCAGTGGACAATAGGAAGTATCATTATTTAGCTATTTATCACTTTACAAAGATATTATTAAATATTTTCTTTATTTTCATTTAAAATGCTATCCCTTTTTCTGTTGTGCCCACAAGTAAACACCTATCCCATCCTCCTTTCCCCTGCTTCTATGATAATGTTCCCCCACTCAACCAACAACTCCTGCCTCCCTGCCCTCGAATTCCCCTACACTGGGGCATCCATCAAGCCTTCACAGGACCAAGGGCCTCTTCTACCATTGATACCTGACAAGGCCATCCTCTGCTCCATATGCGGTTAGAGCCATGGGTCCCTCCATATATACTCCTTGGTTAGTGGCTTAAACCCTGAGAACACTGGGGGGGGGGGTGTCTAGTTGGTTGATATCGTTGTTCTTCCTATGGGGTTGCAAACCCCTTCAGCTCATTCAGTCCTTTCTCTAACTTCTCCATTGGGGACTGCATGCTCTGTCTAATGGTTGGCTAGAAAGATCCCAGATGTACTTCAACAGAGGAATGAATACAGAAATGTGGTACATTACACAATGGAATACTACTTATATATTAAAAACAATGATTTCATGAATTCTTAGACAAATGGATGGAATTAGAAAATACCATCCTGAGTGAGGTAACCCAATCACAAAAGAACACACATGGTATGCATGCACTAATAAGTGGATATTAGCCCAAAAGCTCAGATACAATTCACAGACCGCATGAAGCTTAAGAAGCAGGGAGACCAAAGAGTGGGTGCTTCGGTCCTTCATAAAAAGGGGAACAAAATACTCATGGGGGTAAATATGGAGACAAAATGTGGAGTAGAAACTGAAGGAAAGGCCACCCAGAGACTGCCCACCTGGGGATCCATTCCGTATACAGTAATCAAACCCAGACACTATTGTGGATGCCAAGAAGTGCTTGCTGAAAGGAGCCTGATATAGCTGTCTTCGGAAAAGCTCTGCCAGAGTCTGACAAACACAAAGGCGGATGCTCAGAGCTAACTATTGGACTAAGCATGGGCTCCCCAATGGAGGAGATAAAAAAATATTTTAATACAATGTAAAAGGTACAGGCTGTGAATAAAACTGTCCAAGACCTAAAAAGCAAAGCATAAGCAACAAAGAAAATTCAACTCAAGCAATCCTGGAGATGGAACACCTAGGAAAGTGAACAAGAACTGTAGATATAAGCATCATCAACAGAATATAGGAAATAAACATAAAAATCTCAGGCATAGAAGATACAAGACATCAAAACATTGCTCAAAAAATGCAATATCTGAAAAGTTTATGACACAAAGCATCTAAGAAATGTGGGACACTAAGAAAAGACAAAATCTAAAAATAATTGGAATAGAAGAAGTTTCCCAGCTCAAAGGCCAAGAAAACATCTTCAAGCAAATCATACAATACAATTTTCTTAAGCTAACGAAAGATGTATATGTAAGCATACAAGATGCTACAGAACACAAAACAGATTCAACCAGAAAAGACTCCCACATCATAATCAAAACACTAAATATACAGAATACTGATTTTTAACAGGTGCAAGGGTAAGTAACCAAGCAAGACAGAAAGGTAGACCTATAAGAATTATAGCCAATTTCTCTACTAAGACTCTAAAATTTAGAAGTGCCTGTGAAGAAGTCCTGGAGACCAGATGAGACCATAGATGTTAGCCCAAACTGCACAACCCACCAAAATTTTCAATTACCATAGATGGAGAAATCAAGATAATCCATAATAAAACCAAATTTAAGCAGTAGCTCTCCACTAACCCAGAACTACAGAGGATATAATATAAGAAAAACTCAAACACAACGAGACTCATGTCACTCAAAAAAAAAAACAAAGAAGTTAAAAACTAGATATCATTAAAACCAATTGAAGAGAATCAGCCCCAACCAAAACCCCTCCCCCAGCCAACACCAGCATCAAAATGATAGGAAATAGCAATTATTGGTCATTAATACCTTTCAACATCAATAGACTCAATTCCCAAAGAAAAAAATCAGGCTAACAGAGTGGATGGTTGAATAGAATCCATTCTTCTGCTGTATACAAGAAACACATCTCAGCATAAAAGAACATACCTCAGTATAAAGGCCAGGAAAAAGGTATTCCAAGCAAACAACCTAATAATCAAGTTGGAGTAGCCATTCTAATTTTTTATAAAATAGCTTTCAACTGAAAGCTATCAAAAGAGACATAGAACACTTCATGTTCATCAAAGAAAAAATATCCAAGAGGACATCTCAATTCTGAACACCTATGTCCTAAATGCAAGGCTACCTACATTATTAAAAAAATTACTCACATTTAAATCACATATTGAACTCCACACTTTAATAGTGTGAGAACTCAATACCTCATTCTCACCAACAGAAAGACCACCGAGTCAGAAACCAAACAGAGGAATAACAAAACTAACAAAGGTTATGACTCAAGTAAACCTAACAGATATTTATAGAATATTTCTCCCAAACACAAAAGAATATACCTGGTTCTCAGCACCTCATTGAACCTTCTCCAAAAGTGAGCATATAACTGATCACAAAACAAACTTCAACAACTACTAGGAGACTGGAATAACCCTATGTATCTTATCAGATCACCATGAATTAAAGCTCAACATCAACAATGACATAAACAACAGAAAACCTACATATACCTGAAAACAGAACAACTCTCTACAATTCTCTACTCAGTGATGAGTAGGTCAGGGAAGAAACAATGAAAATGAGAGATCACTGCACTGAATGCCCTCAGAAGTTGAAATGTTTATAGACTAACAAATTAAAAGTACATCTGAAGGCTCAAGAAAAGAAAAGAAAAGAAAAGAAAAGAAAAGAAAAGAAAAGAAAAGAAAAGAAAAGAAAAGAAAAGAAAAGAAAAAGAAGCAAACCCACCCAGGAGAAATAAACGGGCAGAAGTATTTAAACTCAAGATGAAATTCAATACATTAGGAGAACAATACAAAGAATCAACAAAAACAATATATGGTTCTTGGAAAAAAAATATCAAGATAGACAAACTTTTAGACAAACTAATTAAAAGGCAGAGAGACAGTAAATTAAAATCAGAAGAGAAACTGGAATTGTAACAATGGAGACTGAGGAAATTCAAGAGAAGAGTTAGAAGGTCTTACTTCAAAAGACTATACTCCACAAAACTGCAAAATCTAAATGAAACTGATGATTTTCTAGACAGATACAAATTACCAAAGTTAAATCAAGACCAGACAATCCACCTGAATAGTTTTCTAACACCTAAGAAAATAGAAGCAGTCATTAAATATTTCAAATATATATGTGTGTGTGTGTGTGTGTGTGTATGTGTGTGTGTGTGTGTGTGTATGTGTGTGTGTGTGTGTGTGTGTGTGTGTGTGTGTGTGTGTGTGTGTGTGTGTGTGTGTGTGTATAAATTCCCAGTGCCAGATGGTTTTAGGGCAAAATTCTACTGGACTTTCAAAGAGCTAATTCCAATACTCCTTAAATTACTCAAAAAATTAAAACAGAAGGAACATTGCCAAACTCATTCTATGAGGCCATAACCACACTGATATCTAAAGCAAAAAAGGCTCAAAAAAGGTTTCTGAGCAATTTCCCTTATGAACATTCATGCAAAAATACTCAATAAAATACTTGCAAACTGCATTCAAGAACACATCAAAGACATCACCCACCATGATTACATAGGCTTCATCCCAGTGATGCAAGAGTGTGTGAATATATGACAATTCATTAACATAAACCACCATATTAAAAAACTGAAAGAAAAAATTGACCATCTCACTAGATGCCAAAAACGTATTTGACAAGATCCAACATGTCTTCATGATGAAAGTCTTGGGGAAAGCAGAAATAATAGAGGCATACCTAAAAACAGTGAAGGCAATATATAGCAAGCATATAGCTAACTTCAAATTAAATGGAGAGAATCTTGAAGTCAGAGACAAGGTAATGCTGTCCACCCTTGCCATATATCCTACATATAATACTTGAAGCTCTGGCTAGAGCAATAAAACAACTAAGGGAGATCAAATGGACACAAATTCAAAAAGAGGAAGTCAAAGTATCAGTATTTATAGTTGATATTCTAGTATACATAAGTGACCACCAAAATTCTACCTGAAAACACCTGCAGTTGATAAACATCTTTATTTATTTATTTATTTATTTTTCTTTTTTATTATTATTTTTTGATACTTTATTTACATTTCCAATGTTTCCCCCTTTCTAGGTCTCCTCTTTGGAAACCACCTATCCCCTCCCCCTCCCCCACTTCTATGAGGGAATTTTACCTCCCACCCACCCGCCTAACCACTCTCATATTCCCACCTTGACATTCCCCTTTACTGGGACCTCTCCTCCCCCTGATGGCCAACAAGGCCCTTCTCTGCCACATATGCGGTCCGAACCATGGGTTCCTCGATGTGTATTCTTTGGTTGGTGGTCCAGCCTCCAGGAGGTCCTGGGGGATTGGTGGGATTGCAAGCTGGTACAACTACTCTGGAAATCAGTTTGGCTGGTAAACATCTTAAGCAAAGAGGTTGGATACAAAATGGACTCAAAGAAATCAGTAGCCTTCCACTATACAAGGGATACAGAGTATGACAAAGAAGTTAGAGAAACAGTACCTTTCCCAATAGTCACAAATAGCATACAATACCTTGATCTAACTCTAAAGAAGCAAGTGACAGTGCCATATGAGAAGAACTTCAAGTCTCTAAAGAAAGAAATTAAGGAAGCTATCAAAAGACAGAAAGATCTTCCATATTCATGGATCAGTAGGATTAACCTAGTAAATATGGGCTTCATACTGAAAGCAATTTACAGATTCAGTGCTGTTGCAGTACAATTTTTTCAGAACGTGAAAGAACAATTTTCAACTCCATATGACAGAACAAAAAGGCCCAGGATAGCTTAAGCAATCCTGAATAATAAAAGAACATCTGGAGATGTCGCTATCCCTTATCTCAAGCTATACTACAGAGCAATAGTAATAAAAACTGTGTGGTAATGGTATAGAAACAGAAATCTTAATCAACAGAATCAAATTAAAGACCCAGAAATAAACCCACACACCTAAGTACACTTAGTTTTTGACACATATCCAATATCACATAATGGAAAAAGTAGACCATCTTCAACAAATGGTGCTGTTATAACTGGATATCTGCATGTTAAAAAATCAAATTCATCCATATTTATCACTCAGCACAAAATTGAATTTCAAATGGAACAAAGACCTTGATGGAAAACCAGACTCTAGTCGCCTGCAAATATGTAGCAGATGAGCAGCTTGGTCTTCATATGGGTCCCTCAACCACTGGAGTGGGGGCTGTCTCTGAGCCTGATACTTACCTGTTTGTGGATCCCACAAACCTGACTGTACTACCTTATCTATCCTCAGTTGGAGAGGATATGCCTAGTTGTGCATTGACTTGATGTGTAGGTACAGTTAGTTAGTGGGGGAAGGGGTTACAAAAGAGAAGGAAAGTTAGGTTGGGAGAAGGATTTTCATGTGGGGTTACTGAGTGGAGAAGGGGCTGATATTGGGATATGAATCAAATAAATAAATAAATTGTAAATATTATTTTAAGGTGTATAGATTCTCATTGTCCTCAAATTTGTACTTATATATTAGACTAGCTACCTAGAAATTCCAAAGGATCCATCTATATTTTCCTCTACCACCAGTGCTGGGATTATAATCAACTAAGTTAACTTGCAGATTAAGAACTTATTGGTTACTTGTTTACAATTTCAGATCATTATTCTTTGAACACCATAGTCAGGAACATGGTAGCAGGTATAGTGCTGGAGCAGTAGCCTCTAGCTTACAGCTTATCTGCGAACATATGGCGGTGAGGGCAAGTAGACACAGAGAGACTGACATAGACACATATAGAAAGAGAGATAGAAACACACAGACCCACATAGATAGATAGATAGATAGATAGATAGATAGATAGATAGATAGATAGATAGATAGATGATAATTTGATGGATTTATGGATGGATGGATAGATGGTTGGATGGATGAACAAAAAGATAGACAAACAGACCGAAGGATAAATAGAAAGCACCAACTGTGAAAGGCAAACATTTTTGAAATCTCAAATTCTAGCCTAAGTGACAGACCTTTTTCAAGAGGGTTATGCATAATAATCCTTCTCAAATAGTTTCACTAACTATGGGCAAAGAATTCAAATATAAGAACCTATGTGTGACATTTTCACTCAAACTACCACATTCATAATACCTGGGGACTAAAGTCAGATCCAACAATAGTATCTTTCCAGCCCAGTTGTAAGTGTTAAGAAAGCATTCACAGTTATACAGCTATTGCATTTCCATTCCTTCCTTCAGCTTCAATTTCCTTATCAAAAGGCTGGGTTTGGTAGTATCTTCTCATGCATGAAACTTAATTATATAGCAGTCTATAGTGATCAGTATCTTGATAGGGTTGTGTTGCTAGATTTTGGAGTACAGATTCTCCAATCTTTAACTTATTATGCCACTATACCTAGAAATCTGTTTTGTTATATAGCTCGAGTTTGATTTTTTAAGGCAGTTTCCAAGGGAAAGTAGTTAATAAATAGACAACTTCAGTACTAAGAGACTCAATTTTTAATCAAATACTTTCTCAGAATTTTGGGCTAATTTAAGTGGAAGGTGGTTGATAGAAAGCCTCTTCTTTGTAATTACTCAGCAACACTAAGGGCACCAATATTCAGGAGTAGCTTGTATTGTTGGAATTGTTCTCACATGGGTGTCCACAGACCATATATGACAAAGGATAATATTCATGTGGTCCAGTAGAGAATCTTAAGCTTTCTTTAAATCTTATAACTTGTGGATTAATCTGGACTAATCTCAACTAAGCTGCACTAATCTATAGTAAAGAGATACTAATTTAGAAAGTAGCTTGGTATTATGTCTATTTAGCAAAATTATAATAGTGGGCTTACACTTAGGGTCCATGAACTCCCCACCCTTAATTTCTTGGTCGTTTTTGCAGTAATAAGCATACAATTTCTTGCTGTGAATTGAACTTTAAATTCAATCATAAGTCAGTTGGCTACCTTCTCCCCCCAAAAATTGTGACACTGTCATACACATGGGCATAAATTGCCATGGCTGTCATTACAATTAACCAGATTCACAGCTAGGGAAGAGACAGCACGGATTAGAATCTATGTGTCAAATAATAATCATAGTAGTAGTAGTAGTAGTAGTAGTAGTAGTAGTAGTAGTAGTAGTAGTAATAGTGACAGTAATAGTAATAAAAAATAGGAGACAAAGTTTCAGAGGTAGAAAGGTGGTGGTAGATCTGTGAAGCTAAGGGGAGGAAATGAAGGTGAATATGGCAAAAATACATTTTATGACATTCTCAAACTGTTAATAATTATTTTTGTTAGATATTTTTTGGGTAAATTTCAAATACATGAGAAATCTTGAAGATGAACTTCATAAATAACAATATCCTGTCGCAATGGCAAAAGTTGGGTTTGATGATTTCTAGTCAAAAATTAGACCACCAGAATTATTAACCCTTTCATACTACCACCAATGTTTCTATAATGTGTAAACTAGTCAGAATTACCTTTTCAATAATGCACACACACTCACACACACACATACACACACACATACACACACACACACACGCAAAGTGGATAAAATTCCAAGAAATCAACTTAATTATTTAAAAATTTGATCGTAAGGTTTTTTTTCTTTCATATTAATTTTACCAATATATCCAGACAATTTCATTTATTTACATTATACATTCTGGTCAAAATCATCCTTCTCCCCTCCCCTATACCCCTGACAACCTATAAAACTTCCTCTTTGTCCCACCATGGTGCAAAACAATTTTACATGTTTTTTTTGTTTTATTTTGTTTTGTTTTGTTTTGTTTTGTTTGTTTGTGACCAACTCAGTTTAACCATGCCACTAAAAAGGACATATTTGTAGAGTTGTCCACATGGGTAACTTACCAAAGACTTTCTCACAGAAGATAGAATCTGATCAGCCTTTGAATCCTACTATCTTCCCTGACTGGAACATCATGAACCTGTTGCCCATCTACGACTGAATGATTAAGGGCTCAGTCTTGTATAGAATCAATTAACAAATAGCAGCTGATGTGAGTTCATAAATGTCATGCTTAATCATGTCCATGTGATAGCATTTCACAGCCCTATCTCCAGAATTCAGATTTTATATTCTCCCCACCAAGTCCTACATGATGTTCCCTGAACCAAGGAGGAGGATAAAGAGGTGTACTGCTTAAGACTAAACATCCAACAATTACTAGTTTTCAACACTTTGCCTATCCATGAGTCTCTGCCTGGTGCTATCCTCAGCCCTGATCAAAGAAGTTTCTCTTCCCTGTGACTTATTTTGCCATTTCTGTCAAGCTCTGACTCCTCTCAGAGACTCTACTTAAAATAATACTGTACAAAAAAATTACATGAAGCAAAGGATTTTTCTGGAAATATTCTACCCAATGCTATATCTATAATGACTGAAAGCATATAAAACATGAAATGTAAGACATATAATCAGTACAATATCAGTTATAGACTCATGAACCAAAAATACTAAAAGTGTTAAAATAAAATGGAAAATTCCATTGACCCATTATTAGACCTGTAGCTCAGCATTAAAATATAGCCAACAAAAATACAAAGATGCTAAATGCTTCCTCCCTGGTTTGAAGTTACTTTTCTGAAGCATTTCATAGCTTCAGCCACACTTTTTTATTAACTTTAACCAGAACTGTAATCCTGGATTCCTATCATTTGTAATTTTGTGGAAATTACAATTCAGCTCTAACATGATTTTAAGGCAATGACTGGGTATTTTAGTTTCTTTTTCTTTTATTGTGACAAAATACTCTGTAAAAGGCTACCATAAGGAAACCAGGCTCATTGTGAATTATAGTTAAATGTACAGTCCTTAATGGTTGGGAAGAAAAAATAGCAGGGGGTGAAGCATCTGCTCATATGAAATCAACAACCAAAAGTAGAAAACAAAAAGCATATGCAAGCCCATACTTATTTCACTTTCACCTTTATATACAATCTAGGATCCCTATTTATGGAATATTCATGCCCTAAATTAAGATGGATCTCCCCATATCAATTAGTCTAACAAAAAAAATAATCCCTTATAAGCAACCCCATAGGCTTGATGCTCACGTTCTTCTAGACCCTGTCAAGTTGACAACACTAATCACCCATACTGTATATTTGGAGAATAGAATAAATTATTAAATAACAGACAATATATTTTCCTCCAATAATTATTTTAGTGAGTTAGCTGTTAAAATTTGGTAAGAAATTTCAATAGGTAATGTGGAATAAATATAAAAGGGATTCTACTCCTTTTGTATAGTCTGTAATTTTGGGACATCTATTTTGTATTTGATCAAGCAAGACCTAAGAATATAGTTTGGTTTCCCTGGGTTCGAAAAGAAAATTCTTTAATACATAGATGTTTGTAGAATTCAATTTTCTGTGCTTAAATTCTGTGTGTAGTAAATTGCTATAGGAGAGCGGACATAAGAAATGGAAGAAGAAAGGAAGGCAAATCAAAACAGAGATATGTGTTGATAGAATGTGTTTGTTCAGGATCTCTCAAGCTTCACTGTCTTACATTCTTTCCTCTTCATATAGAACCAGGCTTGAGAAACATAGAAAACTATATTGATTTTGTTTCATTTACAAAAATGAAGCACATTATAAAAAGTGATTAATTAAGGGGATATAGAAAGTGAAAGAGGAACTCAATTTAGAGCCTGATTGAGGTCTTCTCACATTTGAGAACAGAGAATTTTGATACAAAAAAAAAAAAGCACCATAATGACAATGCAGTGAAGATGCTCTTTTATAGAGACATTTGAAGTATAAATGTTAAAATAATGACCAGTTTTGTGTCACAAATTCCTCAGCTGTAAATGTATAACATTTAATCCAATATTATAACCAAAACTATGAGTTTGGTTTATGTTCAATACATATATCAAACTCCTTTGTCAGCTACTATACTAAGGGTTCCTTCCGCCTTCATAACCTATGGTTTTATCTTGTCAGTCTTTTTGTTCCAGTGATCTCATTTTCTGAAAAATATAAGTCAATACAAATTTGTTAAAATCCTCCTAAAGCCCCTCAAATCATACGGATAGCCATTGTTAACTTAATTCAGTCAAAATAAAAATCTTGTCTTAAGGTTTTGATGGATGTCTCAGTAATCAAAAACACTTTCTTTTCTTCCAGAGGATCTGAATTGTATTCCTAGCAACCATGTTGAGCAGGTCACAACCAATTGTAACTCCAAATCCATCAGATCTGAAATGTTCATCTGGCTTCTGTGGGATTTCCCACACATGAGCACATAAACCCACAACGATGGACCTACATACAAATGCATGACATGAAATAAAGAAGACTTTGGTCTTGATTTGAGTGCATATGCATAAGCTGCTGTAGATGGCAACTTGGAGCAGTCTCATGATCTTCACTGTCATTGTTCAAAGGAATGAATATATCAAGGAAGAAATTAATTTTTGATTTTCAATGACAATCCAATTTCTATAAGAATTTTGTGCACTCTGACAACTTTTAAAGCATTATTTGAGACTTTGACTACATAGCCTCTTTCATGATTAACGTACAGATGACTGATTGAACACATGTAGATCCAAAAAATCAATACAACTAAGTGTTCAGGTATCAGAGACAGAGGAAAGCAGAGTGCAGAATGTTACAAGTTTGCATGGTAGGCAGGTAACGTGGCTGTGTTAACATAAAATATACAACTTTCACCTCAAAACGGTTAGGAGATAATTTATTTTGTAGCCAAATATGAGTGATCATGACCATCAAATACAAATTCAATTTAAACTAACTATAAACATGGTACCAGTTTCATGAAGGTTTCTAGTAACATAACAAAGAAATTTATAAAATAAGATTACTTTTCATATACCTTGGTGGATATATCATATAATCAGGTTAAAGTTAGGTGAAGAAACTCTAGCATAGGTTTCAGATACTATATTATAACATTTTTAAACTTTGGCTTGATTGAAGCTACCAATATTATTTGTACATTTCAAAAGGACTTAATATTTAAAAAAGATAATAACTAGACACAGAAGTGAGCACTAAATGACTATTTAGTGCATCAACATACCACGAACAGACCAAGAAAATTCGGCTCTGGACTGATTTCCAGAGTTAAAATTTTAATCAGTTGATCACCCTTGTAGAATTTGCATTGTTTGTGAGGACATTCAAGGTGATTGCAACACCTGGTCCAGGACACAGAGGATTGTGAGAAACCTGAATGCATTCAGTAGCTCTGAGTATAACCTAAGCCTGAATGTAGAATTTCTACAATTGGAAAGAAACTAGGGTTATGATCAGGGAAGAATTACAGGACATGCCCTTATCCTTACAAAGGATTTAAGACTTCATTTCATTAACACCTGGAAAATTTTGAAAGGCAAACTCTGAATATGGTCAGAGTTATATCAGGTGCCCAGGAAAAGACAAATCTGATACATGAGTACAGATTGGATTAAAGATATGAATGGCAGCAATGGCAGTATATAAAGTTCAGTTGGAGATCTTTCTTTGTTTTTTTTTTTTTTTTGATACTTTATTTACATTTCCGATGATTCCCCTTTTCTTTGGAAACCCCGTGTCCCCTCCCCCTCCCCACCTCTGTGAGGGAATTCCTCCTCCCACCTACCCGCCCACCCATTCCCATATTCCCACCTTGACATTCCCTTTTACTGGGGCCACTAGCACCCTCAGGCCCAAAGTCCTCTCCTTTCTCCCT